>CM059428.1:161723545-162923545 GCA_030390025.1 Squalus acanthias | reverse complement strand
ACATTGCTGCAGGAGTTCCTCAGGGCAGTATCCTAGTTCCAATCATTTTCAGCTGCTTCATCAATGACCTTCCCTCCATCATAACGTCAAAAGTGGAGATGTTCGCTGATGATTGCTCAAGTTTTCAGTTTTATTCGCAATTCCTCAGATAATGAGGCAGTCCGTGCCCACATGCAGCAAGACCTGGGCAACATTCAGGCTTGGTCTGATAATTGGCAAGTAACATTCGTGCCAGGCAATGACTATCCAACAAAAGAGAATCTAACCACCTCCCTTTGACATTCAGTGGCATTACCATTGTTGAATCCCCCACAATCAATATCCTAGGGGCTACCATTGACCATAAACTTTACTGGACCAGCCATATAAGTACTGTGGTTACAAGAGCAGGTCAGAGGCTGGGTATTCTGTGGTGAATGATTCACCTCCTGACTCCCCAAAGTCTTTCCACCACCTACAAGGCACAAGTCAGGAGTGTGATGGAATACTCTCCACTTGCTTGGATGAGTGCAGCTCCAAAAATAGTCAAGAAGCTTGCCACCATCCAGGACAGAGCAGTCCACTTGATTGGCACCCCATCACCACCTTAAACAAGTGCTGGAAGGAGCACTTCGAAGATCTCTTTAACCGAGACTCTGTCTTCGACGCGAGTGTCCTCAACTCCATCCCGCAGCATGCTACCCGCCACCATCTCAGCACAAACCCAGCCCGGCATGAGGTTGAAAAGGCCATCCGACAACTGAAGAACAACAAGGCCTCAGGAGCAGATGGAATCCCCGCCGAGGCACTAAAGCATGGCGGAGAAGCACTAGCGCGAATTCATGAACTCATTTCTCTTATCTGGAAGGAGGAGAGCATGCCAGGGGATCTCAGAGACGCCGTAATTGTGACCATCTTCAAGAAAGGTGACAAGTCCGATTGCGGTAATTACAGAGGAGTTTCCCTGCTGTCTGCCACAGGGAAAGTCATCAGAAGAATTCTCCTCAATCGCCTTCTCCCAGTGGCTGAAGAGCTCCTCCCAGAGTTGCAATGCGGATTCCGCCCACTAAGGGGCACAATGGACATGACCTTCACCGCACGTCAATGACAAGAGAAATGCAGGGAACAGCACCAACCGCTGTACATGGCCTTCTTTGATCTCACAAAGGCCTTCGACACTGTCAACCGTGAGGGATTATGGAGTGTCCTCCTCAAATTCGGCTGCCCTCAAAAGTTTGTCACCATCCTCTGCCTGCTTCACGACGACATGCAAGCCGTGATCCTGACCAACGGTTCTACCACAGACCCAATTCACGTACGGACCGGGGTCAAGCAAGGCTGTGTCATCGCACCAACGCTCTTCTCGATCTTCCTTGCTGCAATGCTCCATCTTACCCTTCGTAAGCTTCCCGCTGGAGTGGAGCTAATTTACAGAACAAACGGGAAACTGTTCAACCTCCGTCGCCTCCAGTCCAGATCCAAGGTCATCCCATCCTCTGTCGTCGAATTACAGTATGCAGACGACGCTTGCGTCTGTGCTCACTCGGAAGTCGAACTCCAAACCATCGTCAACACCTTCACCGAAGTGTACGAGAGCATGGGCCTTACACTAAACATCCGTAAGACAAAGGTCCTCTACCAACCTGCCCCCGCCACACAGTACTGCCCCCCGATTATCAAAATCCACGACAAGGCCTTGGACAACGTGGACCACTTTCCATACCTTGGGAGCCTACTGTCAACAAGGGCAGATGTCGATGACGAAGTCCAACACCGCCTTCAGTGTGCCAGTGCAGCCTTCGGTCGCCTGAGGAAGAAAATGTTTGAAGACCAGGACCTCAAACCCAGCACCAAGCTCATGGTCTACAGAGCAGCAGTGATACCCGCCCTGCTGTATGCCTCAGAGACATGGACCATGTACAGCAGACACCTCAAAGCACTGGAGAGGTACCACCAACGCTGCCTCCACAAGATCCTGCAAAACCATTGGCAGGATAGGCGCACCAACGTCAGTGTTCTCGCTCAGGCCAACATCCCCAGCATCGAAGCTTTGACCGCGCTCGATCAGCTCCGATGGACGGGTCACATTGTCCGCATGCCCGATACGAGACTCCCAAAACAAGCGCTCTACTCGGAACTCCGGCACGGCAAGAGAGCCCCAGGTGGGCAGAGGAAACGCTTCAAGGACACCCTCAAAGCCTCCTTGAAAAAGTGTAACATCCCCACCGACACCTGGCAATCCCTGGCCCAAGACCGCACAAAGTGGAGGAGAAGCATCCGGGAAGGCGCCAAACACCTCGAGTCTCTTCGCCGGGAGCAAGCGGAAGCCAAGCGCAGGCAGCGCAAGGAGCGCACGTCAACCCAAGCACCCCACCCACCCGCCCCTTCAACCACCGTCTGCCCCACCTGTGACAGAGACTGTAGGTCCCGCATTGGACTCATCAGTCACCTGCGAACTCATTTTTAATGTGGAATCAAGTCATCCTCGGTTCCCAGGGACTGCCTAAGAAGAAGAAGAAATATTCACTCCCTCCACCACCGGCGCATCGTGGCTGTAGTGTGCACCATCTACAAGATGCACAGCAGCAACTCACCAAGGCTTCTTTGGCAGCACTGAAAGGATATTTACTAATCCTAGCCCTTTTAGGGCTACCCCGGATCAGGCGTATTTCTCAGACGTTCACTTTCAACTAAAGTTTGAGGTAGCCGAATCCTAAAGACGCTTAATTGGGTCTAAAGGTCCGGGCTGTCTCTCCCTAAAGGAAAGGAACAACCCGAGAATGTTACCGTCATCCAGATAGCACTTTTAAAAAGTTTAGCCAGACTGTAACGTCCTGGATATTATGAGGGTCCGGAGAACTCCTTCAGAATTATGTAACTCTTCACCAAAGAGTGTACAGAAATTGAGTTCGCGAGTTATTGATACAGAAGACTTATGTGAGACAATTCTAAAAATATATAGAGATTTATTAAAAGAACCGACATGCAATTTACAGTTGGTGAATCAGTCAATCGCAACGTTAACAGTTCTAAAAAGAGAAAAAATACGACCTTATTATTAACAGAGAATCTTACTTTTAAATCTTAACTTCGCTACAGTATTACAGTTCTTAAAGTTTTTTATACAGGATATCCATCAATATCAAAATACCGTTGGTCCCCGAGGTACAAAGAGTTGAAGACCACAGAGCCGCCTCTGTAGCCGAGAATCGCTTCGCCCGATTAAAGCGACTCTGATATACTATTTGAGACTTCAATATTTATACCCTTTTACAGTTGTATTTCCTTTAAGGTTTTTGCTGACCTAAGTTAATTATCCCTATTCATCTTTCTGCTCTGCAATTCTTTACTGCTACATCAGCTTGTAATATTCTAGAATCTTGTCGCATCTCTAGGCGTTCTGGGTTAACCATATGAAACAGTGTGAAGGGCAAGTGTCCCTTATTTTATGTCATCTTTACGAGGGCAGATGTTCCTTATCTTATGTGCCATCTTTACGAAGTTTAAATTAAAACACCTTATCCAGGGTGGACCATTGTTTTTGTTCCCAAAAGTCAGCTACTCGGAGCAATGCACCTTCTCTTTCAATAAGGTTATTTATTGAGGGTCAACAGCTGTCTTATCTCAATAGCCAGAATTCTTTCATAGCTATTTCATAGTTAGGTTTCTAAATTTCCAAACCCAGTTTGTCATGTTTTAAAGAATTTATAAGGTAGAGTTCCTTATATAGTATATTCCTTCACAGCACCTCCCAAACCCGTGACCTCTACCACCTAGAAGGACAAGGGAAGCAGGCACATGGGAACACCACTATCTCCAAGTTCCCCAACAAGTCACACACCATCCTGACTTGGAAATATATTGC
This sequence comes from Squalus acanthias, assembly GCA_030390025.1. Classification (NCBI taxonomy): domain Eukaryota; kingdom Metazoa; phylum Chordata; class Chondrichthyes; order Squaliformes; family Squalidae; genus Squalus; species Squalus acanthias. Next base: position 162,919,701 of record CM059428.1, on the reverse strand, counting down.
TGTTCCTTCATCGTCGCTGGGTCAAAATTCTGGAACTAGGGGGATAGATTATAAAAACAGGGAGGTATTGCTGCAGTTATATAAGGTATTGGTGAGACCGCACCTGGAATACTGCATACAGTTTTGGTGTCCATACTTAAGAAAAGACATACTTGCTCTCGAGGCAGTGCAAAGAAGGTTCACTCGGTTAATCCCGGGGATGAGGGGGTGGACATATGAGGAGAGGTTGAGTAGATTGGGACTCTACTCATTGGAGTTCAGAAGAATGAGAGGCGATCTTATTGAAACATATAAGATTGTGAAGGGGCTTGATCGGGTGGATGCGGTAAGGATGTTCCCAAGGATGGGTGAAACTAGAACTAGGGGGCATAATCTTAGAATAAGGGGCTGCTCTTTCAAAACTGAGATGAGGAGAAACTTCTTCACTCAGAGGGTAGTAGGTCTGTGGAATTTGCTGCCCCAGGAAGCTGTGGAAGCTACATCATTAAATAAATTTAAAACAGAAATAGACAGTTTCCTAGAAGTAAAGGGAATTAGGGGTTACGGGGAGCGGGCAGGAAATTGGACATGAGGCTGAGTTCGGATCGGTCAAGGCCCTGTGGGTGGCGGAGCGGGCCCAGGGGCTGAGTGGCCGGGTCCTGCTCCTATTTCTTGTGTTCTTTAGATTTGAGGTGAGGATCAGATCAGCCATGATCTTATTGAATGGCGGAGCAGGCTCGAGGGGCCGATTGGCCTACTCCTGCTCCTATTTCTTATGTTCTTAACTCCCTACCTAACAGCACTGTGGGAATATCTTCACCACACGGACTGCAGTGGTTCACGAAGGTGGCTCACCACCACCTTCTCAAGGGCGATTAGGGATGGGCAATAAATGCTGGCCTTGCCAGAGACGCCCACATCCCATGAATTGATAAAAAAATGTAAAAATGTAATTTCCTTTGGTTTTTGCTACACATCTCACCGTCGGATTTCAATCAGTCTTGTTCGAAACTTGCTTCCTCCTTAGCAAATATATCTGGCCTTGGCTTCAGAGTAGACAATTTTACACAACTTTTATCGTCATCGTGCGTAATGTCGGCTTCCAGTCAACCTTTCATCGGGCCCAGGTTTTTGTTGCAACCTCTCAAGTGACTTGAATGCTTCCTTATCGAAGGCTTGAAGATTGAAACGTCCACTTGTGTTGCTTGAGAACAATTGGTCGCTGTTGTGACAATTTCCATTAAGCCCAACAAGAAAGCACTCATCATCGCCAATACTCATTTTATTAGAAGGCCACAATCCTGTGGATCTAAGGACAACTGCTTCATGGTATGTGATAGTTGAGTGGATGTGTTTTGATTGGGCTGTCCCGATGGCAACTCTCATTAGCATGACAGGAATCCTTAGTTGCCAAAACTTCAAACTGGTTATCAGTGGGGGGCGGGGGGAAGGGAGGTAGAGAGCAAGATGTTAAACCCGCACTGCTTTATCTCTGTAATTTAATAAAATTTAAAAACAAATAAGTATCTCTTACATGAAATGCAGCATTTCTTCCGCAGAACCATTTGTCATCCTGGTGAAGCCCCATTGTTATCTTGATGAACCGCTTTTCAGGGTACACTTTCACCTCAAGGAAACAAATTCAGCTAAATTCCACCTACTGCTGTCCCGGCCTAGTGGAGATGATAATCGGACAAACCTGGCACATCATTTCTTCCTTTTCTTTAATACTCTGAGAACAATGTCCATCCAAATCTGCAAGTAACCCATCAATTAATGAATGCACACCCCCATCAACCCCATTACTACTTGTTCTAATGACAGCACCGTGCAGGAGCAAAAGCACAGGCTGCAAACAGTGCACTGTGGATATGTGGAGTACAATTCTGTTGTCACTATTTGCTAGCACTGACCAGCCCTCTCTCCCACCCCCCACTTCCCTCCAACCCCCTCAGCCATGGCCTTGCTGTTGTTGTACCTCATAGCACAAGACAATGAAATGACCAGGTTGGCATGGTAGACTGTGCCGACACTCAAATGCTAAAGATGAAACATGAGAACATAAGAAATAGGAGCAGGAGTTGGCCTCTCGAGCCTGCTCTGCTATTCAATAAGATCATGGCTGATCTTCTAGCTCAACTCCACTTTCCTGCACTATCCCCATATCACTTGATTCCCTTAATATCCAAAAATCTATCGAACTCTGTCTTGAATATACTCAACGACTGAGCCTCCACAGCCCTCTGTGGTAGAGAATTCCATAGATTCACCATCCTCTGAGTGAAGAAATTTCTCCTCATCTCAGTCTTAAATGGCCGACCCCTTCTTCTGAGACTGTGACCCCTGGTTCTAGACTCGCCAGCCAAGGGAAACGTCCTCCCTGCATCTACTCTGTCAAGCCCTGTAGGAATTTGTATGTTTCAATGAGATCAACACTCATTTTTCTAAACTCTAGAGAATATAGGCCTAGTCTACTCAATCTCTCCTCATAGGACAATCCCCCCATCCCAGGAACCAGCCTGGTGAACCTTTGTTGCACTCCCTCTATGGCAAGTATATCCTTTCTTAGGTAAGGAGACCAAAACTGTACACAATACTCCAAGTGTGGTCTCACCAGGGCCCTATATAATTGCAGTACGACGTCTTTACTCTGAAACTCAAATCCTCTTGTAATAAAGGCCAACATACCATTTGCTTTCCTAATTGCTTGCTGTTCCTGCCTGTTAACTTTCATTGATTCGTGTACAAGGACACCCAGGTCCCTCTGAACACCAACTTTTTCCAATCTCCCACCATTTAAAAAAATACTCTGCTTTTCTATTTTTCCTACCAAAGTGGATAACTTCACATTTCTCCACATTATATTCCATTTGCCATGTTCTTGCCCACTCGCTTAGCCTGTCTATATCTCCTTGAAGCCTCCTTGTATCCTCCTCACAACTTACATTCCCACCTAGCTTTATGTTATCAGCAAACTTGGATATATTACATTTGGTCCCCTCATCCAAATCATTCATATAGTTTGTGAATAGCTGAGGCCCAAGCACTGATCCTTGCGGTGCCTCGTTAGTTACAGCCTGCCAACCCGAAAATGACCCGTTTCTTCCTACTCTCTGTTTTCTGTCCGTTAACCAATCCTCAATCCATGCTAGTATATTACCCCCAATCCCATGAGCCCTAATTTTGTTTAAAACCTCTTGTGTGGCACCTTATCGAATGCCTTCTGAAAATCCAAATACACCACATCCACTGGTTCCCCCTGATCTATTCTGCTCGTTACAACCTCAAAAAACTCTTATCAGATTCGTCAAATTTTCACCAAGTCTGACAAGCAAAAGCAACTCCAGGGAATGCTGCATGGCTGGCTGCCTATGAAGGGTTTTACGAGGATGAATAGGGAAAAAATATTTCCTCTGGTTGCTGCGGCCAGTGACAAGGGATCATCAATTTAAAATTGTCATTGAGAGTGAAGAGAGAGGTTACGGTAAACTTCTTTATGCAGAGAGTTGTTGGAACATGTGATGCTTTGCCACAAGTGTGGTTCAGGCAGAGACCGTTGCATCTAGCTCCAGCAAAGAGCTGTCATAGGCACAATGGGTCAACTGGCCTCCTTCTGTGCTATAACATTCCTTTGGTTCTATTGACTCTTTTTCTCCCCCTTCTTCCTCTTAATTTTTCCTTTTGTTGCTCTGTCTGTCAGCTGTGGCTCAGTGGGTAGCACTCTCACCTCTGAGTCAGAAGGTTGTTGGGTTCAAGTCCCACTCCAGGCATTTGAACACATTAAAGCTAGGCTGACACTCCAGTACAGTGCTGAGGGAGTGCTGCACTGTCGGAGGTGCCGTCTTTCGGATGAGACGTTAAACCGAGGCCCCGTCTGCTCTCTCAGGTGGATGTAAAAGATCCCATGGCACTATTTCGTAGAAGAGCAGGGGAGTTATCCCCGGTGTCCTGGCCAATATTTATCCCTCAACCAACATTTTAAAAAAAACAGATTATCTGGTCATTATCACATTGCTGTTTGTGGGAGCTTGCTGTGCACAAATTGGCTGCCGCGTTTCCCACATTACAACAGTGACTTCACTTCAAAAAGTACTTCATTGGCTGTAAAGCGCTTTGAGACGTCCGGTGGTCATGAAAGGTGCTATATAAATGTAAGTCTTTCTGCAACACTTTTATCTCTTCCTCTGCCGTAGCCTTATGTTCTCTTGTTTTTCTCTTCCTGTCTCACACACATCCTTCCCCTATTGCACGCAATCGCTCTCCTTGGTTCCCTATGCCTTCCAGACAAAAACACAGCAGAAAATAAGCTCAGATAACAGTAATATATGGCTGGAGCTTAGACTTAATTCAGCAAGGAAACGGTTTCTATTCGCGCCACGTAACGGCCTCAGAAAGTTATTCATCACATGGGAGCCACTTATTGTCCCATAAATTTAGTTTTGATCTACATCATGTAAAGGAAGGAATCAGTGTAACTCCTTTTGGGAGTCGTAAAATCACACCAAATGCCGCATTTCCTTTTTTCCCCCCCACAACATATTTAACCCTGCAATCACCTTGTGGCACGACGGCCATTCTTTTACATAACCAGCATTAGCATAACACAAAGGCATTATCGTATTGACTGTTGCTAAACAAATGGGATAAAGGTTCGCAACAATTTTATCGTGGCACTGATGTTTTATTGGTAGGCCCTCTGCCGCTGCTCTGGGCTGAGTTTGAGCACGGGTGTGAAAGGGGAGTGTGTTTAGCACTACACCGCCCAGTTCCTGTCCAGTATTGCAGTTTACGGTCAGCCGTGCGGTTGGGATTGGGACAGGTATATTTATTACATTTCTGTGTGAAACGGCCATTCTTCTTTCGCTCCAGAAAGCCACTAAATTGGTAATAAGGCCACTCCAGGCACTTGAACACAAAATCTAGGCTGACACTCCAGTGCTGTATTGAGGGAGTGCTGCACTGTCGGAGGTGCCATCTTTCGGATGAGACGTTAAAACGAGGCTCTGTCTGCTCTCTCACGTGGGTATAAAAGATCCCATGGCAGTATTTTGAAGAAGAGCAGGGGAGTTATCCCTCAACCAACATCACTAAAACAGAGTATCTGATCATTATCACGTTGCTGTTTGTGGGACCTTGCTGTGTGCAAATTGGCTGCTGCGTTTCCTATATGAATATAAGTCTTTCTTCTTTATTCCAGTGCTACATCACAGTCTTTAAAGACAAATGCACCATTTCCCAGGTAGTGCCTGTTGTATAGAATCATAGCATGATACAGCACAGAAAGAGGCCATCGTGCCTGTGCTGGCTCTTTGAAAGAGCAGTCCAATTAATCCCCTGCTCTTTCCTCATAGCCCTTTAAAGGTTTTCCCTTCAAGTATTTATCCAATTCTCTTTTGAATGTTACTATTGAATCTGCTTCCACCACCCTTTCAGGCTTTTCAAGGTCTAGTACTGCAGCTTTATACAACTGAATGGCTTACTCAACCACTTCAGAGGGCAGTTTAGAGCCAACCATGTTGACGTGGTTGTATTGCGGCTGAGTGATGACCTATGTGGCAAGTTGCAATGAATGATCACTCCACACATTAAATTGTACCGACGGTGTGAACAGTGGAAGGGAGGAGCTCTTGGGTGGCATGTCACACCAGAGCCTCGAATGAATTGTTATATTCGCATTTTCAGCATAGCTGGAGATGACCTCCTGATTGGAAGAAAAATGCAGGAAGGCCTAGCTACCCCCTGAAGTTCAAAAGATAAATTGCTTGTAAATGTTACTACAGCACTTCACACATGCATCAGCTTGAGTGAGGTCACGCTGGACAGCTTGGAGTAGATCCTTGAAGCAAGCTTGATGGCTCAAATACTCACTGAATATGCTCCACTACAAGTATGTGATCTGTATTTAATCAGGTTGTACACTGTGGATGTGTAGCAGCAATGAGAGAAGGCATCTATTAAAACCACTGAGAGCTCATCTTAGTCAGTGCCACTACACACGAAAAGATCCCATTTTAAAATACCAAATGCTTCACATTCCAGTGTTTTAAATAAAAATTGCTCCTACATTTGAGATCGTGTCAGTGAAAGAATGCAAGAAAGACTTGCATTGATATAGTGCCTTTCACGACCTTGGATACGTCCCTAAGCGCTTCACAGGGTGCGGCAGTGTCGTGGTTATGTTACTGGACTAGTGATCCAGAGGCCGGATAAAAAAACCTGGTATCAGTAGAAGAGACCATGAAGCTGTGGAATTGTCGTCATAACTGAACCAACTGGTTCAGCAACTGGAAAATAAACCTGCCGTCCTTACCCGATGGTCAGAATGTGACTCCGTTCCTGCACCAATGTGGTTGACTGCCCTCTGAAGTAGCTGAGCAAGCCATTCAGTTGTATGAAACTGGTGGGCAGGTTATTGAAACCATTAAATAAGCAGACAGAGGATGGTGAACAATTGGAATAGGCTGCCCAGCGAGCTGATAGAGGTTGATAACGTCAGTAATTTTAAGAGGGAGTTGGGCAGGAACTTGACTAGAAGATCAGTTGGGGATGGAGGCACTAAGCTGTGGATACTGTATTTAAACTCTGTGGCTGGCCAGCTAAACCACTATGGTCTGTTCGGGCCCTATGCATTCCTACCTTCATCCAATATTGTCACCCAGAGTAATTTCTCGCCTCATGTCGCTCGAGCCCTTCTCTCTTCAGATCCTGCCTCAAAGGGGGTTATTTTGACTTTGAGCAATAGTGTAAAACGGGCGACATCGGATCAGCCTCCCGTTACACATCGCCCCTGATTTTTACTTTATTTGAAGTTGATGGAAGTGAAAATGGGGATGTATAGCGGGCGGCTGATCTAAAATGGCCATTTGACACTATCGCCCACAGTCAAGACGACTCTCAATATCTCTTGCAGCCATTTATACTGTCATTCCAGTGTCCCTTCCTGGCAGCATAATCCACAGCACTGTTGGGTGGAAAAAGTTCTGCCTCGGCCCTTTCTTTACTCCTAAATTCTGTGTCTGCTGATGCTTTGCTGCAGTTAGCATTTTGGCCTCGATCAGTCTTGTCACTTCCCTTCACAATCGCGGAAAGGGCTCGCAGTTGATGTTGTTTTGCTCTCCGATTAAAACGTGAAGAAATGTTCCGATAAATACAGCTGGGAGCTACCACAAAGTCAGAATTTCATAGCCGCAACACACATCAGAAGGGAATCTCCTCAAACATAGGTAGCGGCCTGACAACATCCTGACAAAGTATCTTTGCCTTGTGTCCTCCCTCTGATGTAGCTGTTTAGGCAATCATGATAGCAACAATAATAGATGGTGGAAAGGAGATTGAGACGACAGACATTAATTGCCAAAAGAGACAAAGAGATTAACTTCTGATGGGCGCTGTGGTCCTTCAATAATAATTACAGCCTAGATCTCCAGCTGGGTGACGTGTTTATCAACCTGCTTGTTGCAGTAGTCTTACTGAGCACTGCACAACTGAGATAATCTAGAAAAACATATGTGCCATCTTTCATTGGGCGTGGAAATGAACGCAGTTGTCAGTCGGATTAGAGCGTTAACATTCGGTTAACATTTTACGGCTGAGGTAAAGACCCCTCATTTACTTTTTGGCAGGTGACTATGTTTCTTCGCAGGCTGTGAATTTCCCCCAAACGGCAAGTTGCGCTAAAAATTTACGCCGATTTCCACGCCGATCTTTGCCGACCGGTACTCGCGCTAAAACTTCCTGCCAGTCTCATTAACGTACACCGGAACATAGAAAACCAGCGTAAACAAACGAAAATCAATCTGGGCTCAAGGCAAGTGCCCAACGTATGTCGTATCTTTTCTTTATGTCCCTCTTTATGCGTGAAAATTAACGTCGGAAGCCGTCATTTATGCACATTAGGCACAGCATGTTTAAAAAATATGCAACCGTGGAAGCTTTGCAGTTTTTAATGTGACTTATTCTGATGCCATGAAAATGCATTCTGAGATACAGAAAGCATCGTGAAGAGAATTTTTGTTCAAAGGGTTTCGATGAAGGTTTTGCTGAATGGGTGCAGAAGATCGAGAAAACTTGGACATAGCATAAAAACTGGTGTAAGTCTCTTCACGTGAATTTCCTTGCTCGTATGCGCTGCAGATCAGATTTACGTCGTACTTACACCATTGTTTCAGCTCAAATTTTGAGCAGATTCCGGGCCGTGGTGTCTAATAACAATAACGGAATACAATTAGAGGGATATATACACATGCAAAAACAGAGCTCACTTATGGAAAATATATAATAACGTGAAAGTATGGGGAAAGAAAAAGCACATACACAGACCAGACACAGACATTCAATGAGAGACTCATTTCCTCTCCATCACGAAAGATGCTAACCTTTACCCCTACCTCAGCCTCTCCAATGCTGAAACCCTTTCGCATGTCTTTGTCACTGCCAGCTCTCTTCGCTAGTCTTCTATCCTCCGCTCTTCGCTCTCCTCTCTCCATAAACTCCAACTTGTTCAAAATTCCGCTGCACATTTCTTGTCCGACTCAACCATACCTCCCAATGCTCACTTACCTCTATTAACTTACCAATGACTTGCAGTTAAAGTCCTCATCTTGGAATTCCTCTATTGCCTCACCCCACTCTATTACGACGACCTCGTCCACCCCTTATCTCCCAAAACACGCTCACCATCTGAATCCAGCCTGTTGTGCATCCCCCACTCCCTTCGCTGCCATATTGGCCACAGAACCTTCAAAAGCATCTCTTTGACAAACCACTTGACTGCCAAAGAGATTGGAAATGTAGATTGAAGATTGCCAGGCTGGGGTAGGTTGGGAGTGGGGGGTGGTGGTGGGAGGTGCCAGGTCCCCTTCCCCGCGCTACCTCCCTGGAAAGGTAAAGTGGATGCCTCCAGCAACCTCTTGTGTCAAGGGGACATGTACATTTCTTAAAATGTGTCTCTTTATCTTCAGGAGCTGGGCTGTGATCCCAGTCTGAGCCATTGGTGGGCCCCACTTCTGCCAGGTGTCTGGAAAGTATGCCTGCTGAGACTAGGGGGGCGATTTTGCCAATGGGGGCGCATTGGAGGCCAACCCACGCTATTTTCCCTTGATTGACCTTGTTAAGCCCGCCCAGCGAGCTTAGCAGGCCAAATAAGGGGAAGCCGGTTACAGAGAACGTCAGCGTATGACGTTTCATTTGTCAAAAATTTTTGACAGGTGAATTGTCATCGTTTAACAGCTCTGTGAAGCTGTCAAAGACTGACATTCTATGTTGTTTGATGAGTCCTTGTATTCAAGATCCCCTCTCATTCTTCTAAACTCCAGCGAGTATAAGCCCAATCGACCCAATCTCTCCTCATACGTCATTCCTGCCATCCCAGGTATCAGCTTGGTGAATCTTCGCTGCACTCCCTCCATGGCAAGAACATCCTTCCTCAGATAAGGCGACCAAAACTGCACACAATACTCAAGGTGTGGTCTCACCAAGGCCCTGTACAACTGCAGCAAGACATCCTTGCTCCTGCACTCGAATCCTCTCGCTATGAAGGCCAACATACCATTTGCCTTCTTAACCGCCTGCTGCACCTGCATGCTTACCTTCAGCGACTGGTGCACAAGGACACCCAGGTCTCGTTGCAGTTCCCCTTCTCCCAATCTGTTGCCATTCAGATAATAATCTGCCTTCCCGTTTTTGACACCAAAGTGGATAACTTCGCATTTATCCACATTATAATGCATCTGCCATGATTCTGCCCAATCACCCAACCTGTCCAATTCATCCTGGAGTTTTTCGGCATCCTCCTCACAGTACACACGCCCACCCAGCTTTGTGTCATCTGCAAACTTGGAGATATTACATCTCGTTCCCTCGTCTAGATTTATTAATATATATTGTGAATAGCTGGGGTCCTAGGACCAATCCCTGCGGTACCCCACTAGTCACTGCCTGCCACTCGGAAAAAGACCCGTTTATTCCAACTCTTTGCCTTCTGTCTGCCAACCAGTTCTCTATCTAAGTCAATACCTTGCCCCCAATCCCATGTGCCTTAACTTTACACGCTAATCTCTTATGCGGGACCTTATCGAAAGCCTTCTGAAAGTCCAAATACACCACATCCACTGGTTCTCCCTTATCTATTTTACCAGTTACATCTTCAAAAAATTCCAGTAGATTAGTCAAGCATGATTTACCTTTTGTAAATCCATGTTGACTTTGTCCGATCCTGTCACTGTTTTCCAAGTGCTCTGCTATTACATCTTTTATAATGGACTCCAGCATTTTCCCCACTACCGATGTCAGGCTTATTGGTCTATAATTCCCCGTTTTCTCTCTACCACCTTTTTTGAATAGTGGGGTAACATTAGCTACCCTCCAATCCATGGGTACTGTTCCAGAATCTATCGAATTTTGGTAGATGACCAACAATGCATCTACTATTTCTAGGGCCACTTCCTTAAGTACCCTAGGATGTAGACTATCAGGCCCTGGGGATTTATCGGCCTTCAATCCCGTCAATTTCGCTAACACCATTTCCCTACAAATACTGATTTCTTTCAGTTCCTCCCTCTCATTAGACCCTATGTTCCCCGACATCTCTGGGAGGTTATTTGTGTCCTCCTTTGTGAAGACAGAACCAAAGTATGTATTTAATTGGTCTGCCATTTCTTTGTTCCCCATTATAAATTCCCCTGATTCTGACTGCAAGGGACCTACGTTTGACTTCACCAATCTTTTTCTCTTCACATATCTATAAAAGCTTTTACAGTCAGTTTTTATGTTCCCTGCAAGTTTACTCTCATACTCTATTTTCCCCCTCTTAATTAATCCCTTTGTCCTCCTTTGCTGAATCCTAAACTGCTCCCAATCCTCAGGTTTACTGCTTTTTCTGGCCAATTTATATGTCCTCTCCTTGGATCTTATGCTATTCCTAATTTCCCTTGTTAGTCACGGTTGAGTCACCTTTTTTGTTTTATTTTTATGCCAAACTGGGATGAACAAATTCTGCAGTTCATCCATGCGATCTTTGAATGTTTGCCATTGCCTATCCACCGTCAGCCCTTTGAGTAACATTCCCCAATCAATCCTACCCAATTCACGCCTCATACCATCGTAGTTTCCTTTATTTAAATTCAGGACCCTAGTCTCCGAGCCAACTACTTCACTCTCCATTTTAATGAAGAATTCTATCATATTATGATCGCTCCGACCCAAGGGGCCTCACACAACAAGATTGATAATTAATCCTTTCTCATTACATAATACCCAGTCTATGATGGCCTGATCTCTAGTTGGTTCCTCGACATATTGGTCCAGGAAACCATCCCGTATACACTCCAGGAATTCCTCCTCCACAGTACTGTTACTAATTTGGTTAGCCCAATCTATATGTAAATTAAAGTCACCCATAATAACTGCTGTGCCATTATTGCACGCGTCTCTAATTTCCCTTTTAATGCCATCCCCAACCTCCGCATTACCGGAGAGCTAATTAGTATGATACAGGCACTACAAGAGGTAATAGTCACTAAGATGAGAGGCAGAGAGAGACAAAGTGCAGGTTGTCGTGATGTGAGGCTGAAAGGTACAGTCTGTTTTCCTCTCAATGTGCTGATTATCATGTTTTAAAAGCTGACTTGCTTAAGGTAAAAAATCACGGGATTGGGGGTAATATTCTGGCATGGATAGAGGATTGGCTATCTAACAGAAAGCAAAGAGTTGGGATAAATGGTTCATTCTCAGACTGGCAATCAGTAACTAGTGGTGTTCCACAGGGGTCAGTGCTGGGTCCCCAACTCTTCACAATCTATATTAACGATTTGGAGGAAGGGACCAAGTGTAACATATCAAAATTTGCAGATGATACAAAGATGGGAGGGAAAGTAGTGAGTGAGGAGGACATAAAAAACCTGCAAGGGGACATAGACAGGCTAAGTAAGTGGGCAGAGATTTGGCAGATGGAATACAACACTGGAAAGTGTGAGGTGATGCACTTTGGCAGGAAAAATCCTAGAGCAATTTATTATCTTAATGGCAAGAAACTGGAGAGTACTGAAGTGCAAAGGGATCTGGGGGTCCTGGTGCACGAAACTCAAAAGGTTAGTATGCAGGTGCAGCAAGTGATTAAGAAGGCAAATGGAATGTTGGCTTTCATTGCTAGGGGGATAGAATATAAAAATAGGGAGGTATTGCTTCAGTTGTACAAGGTATTGGTGAGACCGCACCTGGAATACTGCATACAGTTTTGGTGTCCTTACTTAAGGAAAGACATCCTTGCTCTCGAGGCAGTGCAAAAAAGGTTCACTCGGTTAATCCCGGGGATGAGGGGGTGGTCATATGAGGAGAGGTTGGGTAGATTGGGACTCTACTCATTGGAGTTCAGAAGAATGAGAGGCGATCTTATTGAAACATATAAGATTGTGAAGGGGTTGGATCGGGTGGATGCGGGGAGGATGTTCCCGATGACGGGTGAGACGAGAACTAGGGGACATAGTCTTAGAATAAGGGGCTGCTCTTTCAAAACTGAGATGAGGAGGAACTACTTCACTCAGAGGGTGGTAGGTCCATGGAATATGCTGCCACAAAAAGCTGTAGAAGCTACAACATTAATTAAATTTAAAACAGAAATAGACAGTTTCCTAGAAGTAAAGGGCATTAAGGGTTACGGGGAGCGGGCAGGAATTTGGACATGAGTCTAGGTTCGGATCGGTCATGGCCCTGTGGGTAGTGGAGCGGGCCCAGGGACTGTGTAGCCTGATTCTGCTCCTATTTCGTGTGTGCAATTCTGTTAGATGCAGGAGATGGTTCTGTGATAGATAGTAGATTGGCGGTTAGGATCAGATCAGCCATGATCTTATTGAATGGCGGAGCAGGCTCGAGGGGCCGATTGGCCTACTCCTGCTCCTATTTCTTATGTTCTTATGTTCTTATGTTCTTATGACTGGGTGAATGATATCTGAACCAAGTCAAACTCTTAGGTTTCTGGAAGTGTAATTTGCTCTGCCAATAATTAATGATGTCTGCGGAAGAGTCTGATTGTGAACTACGCCAGTTGTGGCAGACCCAGTACAGACTTTAAAAAAAAATTAAACTTCTGTTTCTCCCCTGTACTGCAGCCAACCCTTGAACCCCATGGCCTTAATCGTGTTTCGAATGAATGTCTTGTAAATAGCTTGCCTGCAACCAACTGGAATTCCCATGTGGAGACTGTGATAATGTCATCTGTGGGATGCAACGGCTCCAAGTTAAATAATGTGGAATACTGTAAGAACATACAAGACACAAACACACGTTTGCAATCCATCTGGCTGATCCCAGAGTAGCATAACCAGGAACTGACTGCAAGCAATATCGTATGAATGTTTCCCACATTGGCATCAAACTTCCCTCTCTGTTACTCTAGTGGAGGCATTTACCCACTTAAAATTAATGGTTAATGATTCTGTTAGTGGAGAGAGCAATTTAGATAGAATTACATGGAGCTTACAGCTTGGAAATGGACTATTCGGTCCAACTGGTCCATGCCGGCATTTATGCTCCACACGAGCCTCCTCCCACCCCTCTTCATCTAACACTATCAGCATATCCTTCTACTCCTTTCTCCCTCATGTACTTATGTAGCTTTTTCTTAAATGCATCAATGCTATTTGCCTCAACTACTCCCTGTGGCAGCAAGTTCCACATTCTAACCACTCTCTGGGTAAAGAGTTTTCTCCTGAATGCCCTATTGGATTTATTAGTGACTATCTTATATTTATGGCCCTTAGTTTTGGTCTCCCCCACAAGTGGAAACATCATCTTTACATCTACCCTATCAAACCCCTTCATCATTTTAAAGACCTCTATTAGGTCACCCGCTCAGCCTTCTCTTTTCAAGAGAAAAGAGCCCCAGTCTGTTCAGTCATGTTAAACTTTCATACCATAACATTTCAAACAGTAATTATTCTTCTATCTCTATCTGTATTGATAATCTATGACCATACTTAATCTCTCACAGCTCCAATGACTTTCTCTGCCAAAAAACAATCCAGTTTCCTCTTGAATTTGCTGACTGTATGGGTACTAGCCATCTGTCTCATATATTCACCAGCACCTGTATAAAGTAGTTAAACCTAAACTCTTGTGTTGACTTTCCCTGTCAGGAGGTTGAGTCCACGTCCGAGGTTGAGCCCACGTCCCTAGTCCATGCATCGAGTACTAAGCTGTTACTCGCAACTTGTCTTTCAATTATCTTTCGGATTCAAGGAAAAAAATATAATTTGGCAGCCCAGAACTGCCCATAAATGAGCACTCAAATTTGGCTGTCTCACTCAGAGACTATATGAATGGCTGCTGTGAAAGAGGAGAGACTCTCACTGGTACAGTAGTGGATGTGCTTTCATATTAATAATGGATGCTAAAATATTCCATTCCCACTGGTATCACCCCTTATCTTAATAAGAGTTTATAATAAAAGAAAACAACAGCTTTATATTCAATATTACAGTTCAAAGCTAAAGATCAAAACTGCAATTACTTTCCATCTAATGTGCTCTGTATGTTTTATGTTCTCCAAGTTGGAAGGAAAGCTTTGTTTGAGAAACAGTCTTTAGAAGTTTTGCACTCAGTAAGCACAAAGTGCCCCGGTGAGAAAATCAGTTTAATTGCAGTGCTTTGTCCTCATGTATCCCAGTGAACCTAAACAGTGGTCTCAGTATAGCATCCCCTTGCTGCAGTAACATGATGTAATGAGATGCCCAGGAGGGCCTACAAACATAATCCGGAGGCTCAGCTGGTTTAAAAAATACAAAACAGTTTGAACACTTTTCAGACACCTTCGGAAGAAAGAGATGTTCCCAGCGATTTTAAAACAACGATGCATGCTGGAAATCTGAATTAAAAACAGAAAATGCCCTCATCCATGCCTTTGAAACCTCAAGACTTGACTGTTCCAACGCACTCCTGGCCGGCCTCCATTTTCTACCCTCCATAAACTTGAGGTCATCCAAAACTCTGCTGCCCGTGTCCTAACTCGCACCAAGTCCCGTTCACCCATCACCCCCGTGCTCGCTGACCTCCATTGGCTCCCGGTCCAGCAACACCTCAGTTTTAAAATTCTCATCATTGTTTTCAAATCCCTCCAAGGCCTCGCCCCTCCCTATCTCTGTAACCGCCTCCATCCCTACGACCCTCCGAGATATCTGCGCTCCTCCAATTCTGGCCTCGTGTGCATCCTTGATTTTAATCGCTCCACCATTGGCGGCCGTGCCTTCAGCTGCCAAGTCCCTGAGCTCTGGAACTCCCTCCCTAAACCTCTCCGCCTCTCTACCTCTCTCTCCTCCTTTAAGACACTCCTTTAAACCGACCTCTTTGACCGAGCTTTTGGTCATCTGCCCTAATATATCCTCATGTGGCTCGGTGTCAAATTTTGATTTATAACGCTCCTGTGAAGCGCCTTGGGACGTTTTACGACGTTGAAGGCGCTATATAAATGCAAGTTGTTGTTGCTGAAATACACAGTCAGCCTCGGCAAAGAGAAAAGACAGGCTCACGTTTTGGATGGGGGGCCCTACGTCGGAGCTCTTCGGTGAAGGGCTTCCAGCTGAAACATCAACTCGCTGTTTCCTTTTAGAATCTGACAGGCCAGCTGTGTACTTCCAGAAACCGCTGTATTTATTTGAGATATTTGTTGGCTTCTGTTCGAGAGAAGAAGCGCAACTCAACTCAGTCATTAAATAGTCGGCTCCTGTCAGACGTAAAAGATTGGGATGGCAAAAAAAATAACAAGGCACAGTGCACAACATATAAAATCTCCTCTGATCTTTGAGTTCTGGGACCTGAATTTAAATTCCACTCGCGCTAACAGGAAGGAGTCTTGGCTCTCTGGAATTACTTGAACAGGTGGTTGGGGTATTGGATGCTGCTGTCCTTTCAGAAGGGCCTGATTGACGAGGACATTGAGGGCAAGTTCCAGTCGTTGTGAGAAACTATAGGAACTTTAATCTCCTGGAGCCTTGTTTTAGGAAGTCAGAGAGGAATTTAGCAAAGTTTTTCCCAGATAAACTGCACCATTTGTTTTTCTCTTTTGGGAGGCCTGTGTGGAGGAGCAGGGTGGGGGGTGGTGGTTGGGGGGGTTGGTGGTGAGTAAATAATGCATCATAAATAAAAACAAAAAAGTGCTGGAAATACTCAGCGGGTCAGGCAGCATCTGTGCAGAAATAAACAGAGTTAACGTTTCAGCTTGATGACCTTTCGTAACCCTGCTTCTCAATCCACAGATGCTGCCTGACCCGCTGAGTACTTGCAGCATTTTCTGTTTTTATTATAGTAAATAATGTACAGGGCTGTGTCATGTCTGGATGCGATGGATTTGATGGGCCTGATTGTCTCTCTACCCTTTTTATTTATATATTCATGTAATCTTTCTGATGGCTGCTAAGTGTTTGAAGTAAACCAACTATTCCTCAGCCTGGGCATCGGTAATTCAGAGGAAGGATGTGAAGTCCTTAGAGAGGGTGCAGAAAAGATTTACAAGAATGGTTCCAGGGATGAGGGACTTCAGTTACGTGGATAGACTGGAGAAGCTGTGTTTGTTCTCCTTAGAGCAGAGAAGGTTGAGAGGAGATTTGATAGAGGTGTTCAAAATCATGAGGGGTCTAGACAGAGTAGATAGAGAGAAACTGTTCCCATTGGCTAAAGGGTCGAGAACCAGAGGACACAGATTTAAGGTGATTGGCAGAAGAACCAAAGGCGACACGAGGAAAAGCTTTTTTACGCAGCGAGTGGTTAGGATCTGGAATTCACTACCTGAAAGGGTGGTGGAGGCAGATTCAATTGTGGCTTACATACGTACGAACATAGGAATTAGGAGCAGGAGTAGGCCACTCAGCCCCTCGAGCCTGCTCCGCCATTCAATAAGATCATGGCTGATCTGATTACCCCCAATAACCTTTCACTCCCTTGCTTATCAAGAATCTATCTACCTCTGCCTTAAAAATATTCACAGACTCTGCTTCCATCGCCCTCTGAGGAAGAGAGTTCCAAAGACTCACGACCATTCTGTGAGAAAAAACTTCTCCTCATCTCTGTCTTAAATGGGCGACCCCTTATTTTTAAACAGTGACCCCTAGTTCTAGATTCTCCCACAAGAGGAAACATCCTCTCCACATCCACCCTGTCCAGACCCCTCAGGATCTTTCAAAAGGGAGTTGGATAAGTACCTGAAGGAAAAAAATTTGCAGGGCTACGGGGGAAAGGGCAGGGGAGTGGGACTAGCTGAGGTGCTCTTGCAGAGAGCCGGCACGGGCGCGACAGGCCGAATGGCCTCCTTCTGTGCTGTAACCATTCTATGATTCTAACAATAAAACCACTCTCCACTCTGGCACAGAGCAACACAGCGATAATGTGGGCAAAGGTACTAACACCGTTGAGTCTAACGCAGCTGGTACTTGATATGAATAAATCTTTCAGGCAATCTGACACATTCCACACTTTATCCACCATTCCCGCTGTGCGTAAGTTTTAATTTCTGCTTTTAGAATTAAGAAAAATGTGGTTCTCTTTATTTTGCAAATCTTGGTCATTGAAATATTGAACTGAATTAACAGGGAGCCAGCAGTTAGCTAAATATCAAATAGTCATTAAATAAATCAGTTTAAAAAAAAAATCGGAACCCTGAAGATAAATGAACAGGACATTCTTCATTTACTCCTCCTTGGGCCCAAGCTAGCTCCATTTTCCTGGGGTATATTGAAAAATAAATCTCCAACCTCTTCTGATCAAATCAATCCTATAAACTTATTTATGGTGCCACATATCTCAAACATAGAGAAAATCAATGCATTTAATGTATTAATGATTAAAATCATTAATAATGCAATTAGCTGCTGCTTGGAGATATACTTACTGAAGGAAATTACAGCATTTGGCAGTTTGCTACTGCTTTTGCAAAATGCAGATCACATCCTTTTATCAGCCCACATCAATAGTAAAAGTTAATATATCAGAAAGTCTTGGGCCTAGAAATTCCCTACCTTACTGCCGCAATCCTGGAAAAAAAATGGTGGCCGCCGCTCTAGCGCGCTTCTTTGGCGCGGGACTCGGCGGCCGCCATTTTGGTGAGGGCCTTAGCACTGCCGATAGCAGGTGCTGGCCGTGGACATGCAAATATGGAGAGTGTGACGCGCGCCAACTTAACGTCACGCTCTGCAAGCTTGGACCTTTGCGTTGGGTTTAGCGCTGGGTCCTAAGCTCGCTCTGAAAGGCGAGCGTGCAGCAGACTGACAGAGATGCTGTCAGTGCTTCTTAAAGGGACACACTCATCTTTCAGATAAGTTTGCATTTAAGCTTTTGGACTGGATTTTTTTATATTTTCTTGAAGTGTTGGCTCGGTGCAATACATGTTAAAAGTTTTTTTAAGCATACAGGGAGTGCTGCTGGATGCTTGCAAGGCCCCGGATGGTAAAGGAAGGCATTGAGAAGACAGAAAATGCTGGAAATACTCAGCAGGTCAGGCAGCATCCATGGAGAGAGAAACAGAGTTCACGTCTTAGGTCGAGATGCTGCCTGACCAGCTGAGTATTTCCAGCATTTTCTGCTTTTATTTCAGATTTACAGCATCCGCTCGCAGAGGGAAGAGGAGGAAGCCGAAGAGGAGGAAGCAGAAGGAATGATGCAGCCCAGACAGCCCCTTTCTGGCTGGGATATCCGGGATGGAATCATCCGCCTGCGGTCCAAGTGACCACAACCCCAATTCCCCTTTCAACATTTGTCCCACACCTTATCTTCTCTCTGTTACTGACCATCACAGCAACCTCTTGGCCATAATGCTGAAATAAAAGCCACTACAAAGCAAACTTTCCAATCCAATTATATACATCTATCCATCCAATATGAGATCAAGAAATCAACTAATCATCCTTATGTATTCCCTCAGTGACTGTCTTGTGTGTGCCTTTGCCTATCCTACTGATGTCACGCAGTGCTACCCCAGTGGCTGCAGCATGGCTGGTGGAAGGCTGCTGACTTTCAGTGGGGGACACTGCAGATGGTCTTGCTGGTCGACCTTGAGGAGCTGGTGGCTAGGAGTGTGAAATCGAGTGACGGTGTTTCTTCTTCTCCTTCTTAACTCTCCTCTCCCTCTTTTTGGTCAACCACTGGCTGGGCAGGCTGCATTTCTTGGGTGTGTGAAATGAGGAAGGGTGGAGTTGTGCTGATGGGAGGGTGGGAAAGGAAGAGGTGCTTGCGAGAAGGAGGATAACCTACGATGATACCGGCATCTTGTATCCTTTCAACCCTGTCACTGGCCAAGGGCTCAGCCATGCCCCTGCCAAGAATGGCCTGCACCTTCTCCTCCAGTGGAGTGAGGTGAAGCTAGGAATGGGAGATGTGCCTCATGTTTGGTACAGATTATTGGTAGGTGAGTGATTGGGGTGGGGGAGTCGTGCATTGAGCAGTGTGTGAGGCTAGTGGTGCAGTTGGTAGGGGACGGCTTTTGAAGATGCATTCACTGACTTTGACCACTGGTCTGAGGTCATGAAGCTTCTTTGGGCACTGGAGCCAGGTGGTGGGGGCGACACTGCTGGCAGTGATGGCCTCGGCGATGTGGTCCAACATACTTCTTTCTGGCCTCTTGGCCCCTGTGGGTAGAGGACCTCTCTTACAGTGTTGACCCCCTGCATAAAGCTGGAGTGCTGCGTGAGAGACCCTGGATGCCCCTTCCCAGGCTTGCTGAGCCATTTGTGTTAGTGCTGAAGTACTTTTCCCATTTTTCTTAGGTGCGGAAGCCAATTCAGCTTTAAGAGCTGAAGATTGCCATTTGGGAATTATTTTTAATGTTAATTTTTTTTTCAGAAGGCAGTTGAGCTGTAAGGGCTAAAAACTATCTATTTTTAAATGATTTTTCTTTTCATTTTTAGAAGGCAGTTCCCCTTTAAGGGACCGCACTGCTCTCTAAAACGACAGCCTTGCTTTAAGAGAAGGCTGTTCTTGCTGCAATGAGACCATGGCCGAACTACATTGGGCCTCCTGCTGGGATTACCGCCACGAAAACGGCCTTGCACGGTGAGCTTAGCACTGGGCTAATGTAAATTAGCAACCAGCGCCAATATCCCGCTCCTGCCAGCACCATCAATTTCAGCGGCTGTTAATTCCGGCCCATGGTGACAGATTTTTAACGATCTCCAATTTCTAGGCCTCGACACCTCTTTTAAGTCAAAAATATAAGGCCAACTGTTTTACTTTTGGAGCCCAGGAGGTATTTTTTTGTGCTGGTTTCTTTGTACTTTGGTTCCGAGCACTGGTGTAAACGATGCCAGTACTTCCATCTGTGATATTGTCACTCCCAAATTGATTTGTTGCAAAGGAACTGGAGCCATCTGTATGCTGGGTTGCAAGCCAGTCAAAGGCACGCAGTTGCCTGATTGCCCTTTATTCAGCAGGGCATTTGAATGTGGATTGAAAATGAGCTAAGAGATGAAGGATTTGTGACAGAACTCAATAATGGCTGTAAAATTTGAGGGGGTGCAATTCTAACCCTGCCCCGTCCACTGGAAACGGAGCGGGTGTGCAGGTAAAATGCCACCGGGTTACTTACCAGCGGAAAGCTGCCCATGGTCCCACCGACTCTGAATTTTGCTCCGCCGTCTGGACGGGTGTCTAAGCTGCGCGCCCAATGCTGGCGAGGTCCCGATGGCATTGGGCCCCCGGCTGCAATTTTAACTCCAGCCTGAGCGGGGAAGCCACTGCGGTTTTCCCAACAGGTGACGGCCAGTCACGGTATGTCTGGGGGAAAAAAACGCACAAGGTAAGTGACATGAATCTTGTCATTCATGGGAAATGACTTATGACATAATACTGGGCGGCCTGCTGGTGGCGCTGTCCAGGGAGAGTATAAATACTCGGGCATGGGCCCAGCTTGCTCAAGACATTCTTTAACAGGAACTAGTGAAGGACAACTAGATCTCCATGTTGTAAAACAGTTGATTAAAGCTTTGTTTAACGCTTAGACCAAGTGCCTAGTAGTTTTCTTACATCAGTAAGCTTTATACTTTCCTTTCTGGGGCCAGGAGGTGCAGGAGACGACCTCCTGAATGTGTTCTCACACTAATCTCCAATTAAATATTGGGAAAACCGAAGCCATTGTCTTCGGGCCCCGCCACAAACTCCGTTCCCTAGCCACTGACTCCATCCCTCTCCCTAGTATCTGTCTGAGGCTGAACCAGACTGTTCGCAACCTTGGTGTCATATTTGACCCTGAAATGAGCTTCCGACCACATATCCACAGCATAACTAAGACCGCCTATTTCCACCTCTGTAACATCGCCGACTCCGCCCCTGCCTCAGCTCATCCGCTGCTGAAACCCTCATCCATGTCTTTGATACCTCTAGACTTTACTATTCCAGTGCTGGCCTCCCACATTCTACCCTGCGTAAACTTGAGGTCATCCAAAACTTGGCTGCCCGTGTCCGAACTCGCACCAAATCCCGTTCGCCCATCACCCCTGTGCTCGCTGACCTACATTGGCTCCCGGTTAAGCAACGCCTCGATTTTAAAATTCTCATCCTTGTTTTCAAATCCCTTAAAGGAGGAAAGAGAGATAGAGAGGCGGAAAGGTTTAGGCAGGGAATTCCAGAGCTTAGGACCTAGGCAACAGAAGGCACGGCCACCGATGGTTGAGCGATTATAATCAGGGATGCTCAAGAGGGCAGAATTAGAGCACAGATATTTTGGGGGGTTGTGGGGCTGAAAGAGATTACAGAGATAGGGAGGGGTGAGGCCATGGAGGGATTTGAAAACAAGGATGAGAATTTTGAAATCGAGGCGTTACTTATCCGGGAGCCAATGTAGGTCAGCGAGCACAGGGGGTGATGGGCGAACGGGACTTAGTGCAAGTTAGGACACAGGCAGCCGAGTTTTGGATGACTCAAGGTTACATAGGGTGGAATGTGGGAGGCCAACCAGGAGTGCATTGGAATAGTCAAGTCTAGAGGTAACAAAGGCATGGATGAGGGTTTCAGCAGCAGATGAGCTGAGGCAGGGGCGGAGACAGGCGATGTTATGGAGGTGGAAATAGGTGGTCTTAGTTATGCCGCGGATATGTGGTTGGAAGCTCATTCCACGGTCTAATATGACACCAAGGTGTCAGTACAGTACTCCCTTATTACTCTTATATTCACAGTACATTAAAACAGCCATTCCTATACCAGATATTGCATCAACTATTGTTTGGGGGTGGGTGGGGTGGGGGGAGGGAATGTGGTGGAAACAACATGCTGGTTTAATTATATTCTTTCATGCATTCCACTTTCTGCGGAATATTCATTTTTAAATTATGTGCTCTGCAATATTACATGAAGTTCCTCTGGAAACACCTTGGAATGAAAAAAATAACCAACCTACAAATGGTGGAACTCTGAACTGACACAAGAAAATGCTGGAATCACACGACAGGTTCGTCAGCATGTGAAAAGAGAAAAGACAGATTAATTCCACCTTTCCCTCACCTTCCACCTGGTCCATCTCCGATTCTTCCCTTCCCTTCCTCGACTTCTCTGTCTTCATCTCTTGGGATAGGCTATTGACAAACATTCACTATAAGCCCACTGACTCCCACAGCTACCTGGACTACACTTCCTCCCACCCCGCTCCCTGTAAGGACTCTATCCCATTCTCCCAGTTTCTCCATCTCTGTCGCATCTGTTCTAACGACGCCACCTTCCATACCAGTGCTTCCAATATGTCTTCCTTTTTCCTCAACCAAGGATTCCCCTCTACTGTGGTTGACACAGCCCTTGACCATGTCCGTTTCATTTCCCATACTTCTGCTCTCACCCCTTCCCCTCCCTCCCAGAACCACAATAGGGTTCCCCTTGTCCTCACCTTTCACCCCACCAGCCTCCACATTCAACGGATCATCCTCTGCCATTTCCGCCACCTCCAGCGTGATCCCACCACCAAACACATCTTCCCCTCCCCTCCCCTTTCAGCATTCCGAAGGGACTGCTCCCTCCATGACACCCTGGTCCACTCCTGAATCACCCCCAACACCCCCTCTCCTTCGCACGGCACCTTCCCATGCAAGCGCAGGAGATGCAACACCTGCCCTGTTACCTCCTCCCTCCCACTGTTCAGGGCCGCAAACACTCCTTCCAGGTGAAACAACGATTTACTTGTACTTCTTGCAATTTAGTATACTGTATTCGCTGCTCACAGTGCGATCTGCTCTACATTGGGGAAACCAAACGCAGATTGGGTGACCGCTTTGCGGATCATCTCCGTTCAGTCCATAAGAATGACCCCGAGCTTCCGGTCGCCTGTCACTTTAATTCTCCGCTTCACTCCCACTCTGACCTCTCAGTCCTCGGCCTCTTGCACTGTTCCAATGAAGCTCAATGTAAGCTCGAGGAACAGCACCTCATCTTTCGATTCGGCACTTTACAACCTTCTGGACTTAACATCGAATTCAACCATTTCAGACCGTAACCTCTGTCCTTATTTTTCCTATGGCAGCTGTTGATGATTCTGCTATTCCGACTTACACCTCTTCTAGACTCATCTTTTGTTTCTTTACCTGTTCGATTACCATCTCCTTTTGCCTTGCACCATCATCCCTTTTGTCATTTAATCTCTCCTGCCTTCCACCCTATCACAGACCTTCCCTTTTGTTCTTTCCTCCCCTCCTTTCCCTGCCCCCTGCACTTGCTTAAAATCTGTTACATCTCTAACTTTTTCCAGTTCTGACGAAAGCTCATCAACCTGAAACGTTGACTCTGTTTCTCTCTCTCCACGGATGCTGTCCGACCCGCTGAGTATTTCCAGCATTTTCTGTTTTTATTTCAGATTTCCAGCATCCGCTGTATTTTGCTTTTGTAAAGATAGATTAATGTTTGTAGGTGTTGACCCTTTCAGTTCTGACAAAGGATTTCTACCTGTAATGTTAGCTTGTTACTTTTTATTTCAGACTCTGACAAAACTGCTGTGTATTTTCAAGATCCTGTTGTGTCTGCTTTCAGCTGTAATGATAAGGTTCCAAAACCTGTAAATTAAAACATATACACTGTCATCTTCCTGCAATTTGGTGGGAAGAGGGGCGACTAATCATCCTGTCACATTTAAGTGGCCAAAAGATCTTGATTATTTTTTAAATGAATATACCAGCCACCTTGTTACATTTAAGTGGGCCTGCCAGACAATTTAAAACAGTAATAAGTACAGAGTAAAGAGGCACGACATGATATGGAGATAAGATCCTATCCAAATTTACATTTAAAAACTCTCCCAACCGGAACACGAGCACTCATTTAATTGATGAATTTGTATAGTTCAATGGACTTAAGTGAGCAAATCAGGTTGAATGATGGATTGGTTACCTTTGGAATTGCACTTTGTTCCTTCCACCGTCCATGTCCTTTCTGAAGTACCCGCGCGATCAGATTTCTTTTGTGTTCAAATAGGAATACTGGACGAAGAGTAGGTGTTACCCGATAGGAACGGCTACAGTAGGTATGGGTGTAGAAAAAGCTCTTTCTGTGTACGTGGTGGAAATGTTCTCCCGACTTCTTGCTTGCTGCTACTTTTGGCAGCAGTTTTTGTCGCAGAAACTCGATCTGCATGACTCTGTTGGTGAGAGAAACCTTTTTCCATAATTCCCACTTTCTTAAATAATTTATATACGAAAGAGATCTTTATTGGCACAGCATTTAGATGAGTCGATACAATAAAAGTATTATATAGGCAGGCAGCATTAACCTCCACCTGCACAACATATTCAAGTGTATTTTATATCCATACATGTTTATTATTCATAAAGGGTTCCTTTCAGTGAAGTGAATCATGGTTTTTTATGTTAAATACGGAGACTACACAGTACGCCTGTCAAAAAAACCTGCACATCTGAAAGGAAAGTAGAACAACTCGAGCTTGGCCGTTTCATCCTGTTTACTTTGAGGATTGCTCATTTCTTAATTCTGTCAACTTTTTGTGGAATCTAACCAAAGCAGTGAGGATATGCTGTGTGTCAGCCTTGACTCAGCGGGTAGCTCTCTCGCCTCTGAGTCGGAAGGTTGTGTCCCACTCCAGAGACTTGAGCATAAAATCCAGCTTCACGCTCCAGTGCAGCGCTGAGGGAGTGCTGCACTGTCGGAGGTGCCGTCTTTCCGATGAGATGTTAAACCGAGGCCCCGTCAGGTGGACGTAAAAGATTCCACGGCACTATTTCGAAGAAGAGCAGGGGAGTTAGTCCCCGTTGTCGTGGCCAATATTTATCCCTCAACCAACATAAGAAAAACAGATTATCTGGGCATTATCACATTGCTGTTTGTGGGAGCTTGCTGTGCGCAAATTGGCTGTCACATTTCCTACATGATAACAGTGACTGCACTTCACAGGTAGTTCATTGGTTGTAAAGCACTTTGGGACATCCTGAGGTTGTGAAAGGCGCTATATAAATGCAAGTCAGTTCTATATTGCAGCTGAGTAACTGCTCCTCCAAAGGCCCTTCTGCTTCAGCTGAATGTACCAAGTACCCTGAAGGTGTCCGGCGTGGTTCCAATACACCAGTAATTAATGTACCTGCTCTGAGCTGGGACAACAATAGGGAATGCTGCAATTGTCATAGAGTTATACAGCACAGAAAGAGGCCCTTTGGCCCAGCGTGTCTGCGCTGGCCATCAAGCCCTATCTATTCTAATCCCATTTTCCAGCACTTGGTCCATAGCCTTGTATGCTATGGCATTTCAAGTGCTCATCTAAATGCTTCTTGAATGTTGTGAGGGTTCCTTCCTCAACCACCCTTTCAGGCAGTGAGTTCCAGATTCCAACCACCCTCTGGGTGAAAAAGTTTTTCCTCAAATCCCCTCCAAACCTCCTGCCCCTTATCTTGAAACTATGCCCCCTGGTTATTGACCCCTCTACAAAGGGGAAAAGTTCCTTTCTATCTACCCTATCTATGCCCCTCATAATTTTGTACACCTCAATCAGGTCCCCCCTTAGCCTTCTCTGCTCTAAGGAAAACAACCCCAGCCTGTCCAGTCTGTCTTCATAGCTGAAGCGCTCCAGCCCAGGTAACATCCTGGTGAATCTCCTCTGCACCCTCTCCAATGCAATCACATCCTTCCTATAGTGTGGCGACCAGAACTGCACACAGTATTCCAGCTGTGGCCTAACTAGCGTTTTGTACAGCTCCATCATAACCTCCCTGCTCTTATATTCTATGCCTCGGCTAATGAAGGCAAGTATCCCATATGCCTTTTTAACCACCTTATCTACCTGTCCTGCTGCCTTCAGGGATCTATGTCCTCCAAACACCCATGTTAGGGGGAAATTGCTCTGATCTCTATGATGTGACCACTGCTGGAAGTGCATTTGCGCGCATTGGGTCGGGACAGGGGTCGGTCTTGAATGTGATGCTCTCTGTGGCTGAATAGCCTGCCAACACTCGCTATCCAGGCCGCACACGTGAAGGACGGATGGGGTAGCTGCGAGGGGCCAGTGTGTGTGGGACTGTACGTGGCAAGGAATCAGCACCTTTCAGGGAAACAAAGATTGCCAGAAACAGGGAACGGTGGGGGAGATGACAACACTTTTCAGTGGTTCAGATCGTTGATACTGTTGGAAATTGTTTTAAATCTAGATGAATTGAAACCCCTTATTTTCACTACTTTCATTCTAAATTCAAGTGATAAGTAGTTGAGACGTTCGTGTTCACCAAGACTTTAGTCATCTCATATCCAAATTGAATTTGGATTTTTAATTGTGTTATTTTCTGAAAACAATTTAATCTGGTAATATTTTTGTCCGTTGCATGCTTGCTTTAAACTCATTGTTTGGTATGTATTGAAACCTGGAGGCTTACTTGTCCTGCTTAGCTTTGAAGATTAAAAATTTAGCTTTGAAGCTTCTGTGCAATCCATCGCTTGGATAAGCCTGATTGTGTTTCCCAACCACAACATTGAACTGACTTCTGCTGATCTTAGACTTGCATCGCACACAGTGAGCCTGAGGCCTTGCAGGCAGCCATTTTGAGCTTCACGCTAGTCAAGATAGCAGCCAGGTACCCTTATTAGCTTAAAAATACCCTAATTAGAGCTGTATGATGCTTCATGTGAGTTCAATACCCAATTACTGCCTTGCAGTAGAAATTGAACCCAACAATTCAGCTAACTCTTACAGCTCTCTGACAGCATAGACCATTAATGATCCAAAACAGAAACCATTGCCTTAGAGCCCCGCACACAAGACACCTTCCATTACGTAACCAAGACAGGTTAGGCAGGGGAACCCAACCCAAGATGCTTGACAATATGGAAAGTATGCTTGAAAGTTAAACTTGGCCATGACAAAATTTGAGTCTGTAAACAAAAAAAGAATGCAAGAATAACTTTGGTATCCACTCAGTTAGATGAAGGAGAGCAGTAATTTCCTATTCCTTTTCACTGGTTGATATCAATTTCTCAAGATAGTTATACTATGCGTCATTTGAATACAATTAGTATTGTCAGCTGTGGCTCAGTGGGTCGCACACTCACCATCTGAGTCAGAAGGTTGTGGGTTCAAGTCCCACTCCAGGAACTTAAGCAGAAAAATCTAGGCTGACACTCCAGTGCAGTGCTGAGGGAGTGCTGCATTGTTGGAGATGCTGTCTTTCGGATGAGACATTAAACCGAGGCCCTGTCTGCTCTCTCAAGTCAACGTAAAAGATCCCATGACACTATTTCAAAGAAGAGCAGAGGAGTTATCCCCAGTGTCCTGGCCAGTAGTTATCCCTCAATCAACATAATAAAGAACAGATTATCTGGTCATTATCACATTGCTGTTTGTGGGACCTTGCTGTGCGCAAATTGGCTGCCGTGTTTCCTACATTACGACAGTGACTACACTTCAAAAAGTACTTCATTGGCTGTAAAGCACTTTCGGACATCCTGAGGTTGTGAAAGGCACTATATAAATCCAAGTCTTTCTTTTTTCTTTTTCAACTGTGTCCTTCCCCGGGGTACCTCCTGCAAGCTCCTTCAGCCCTACATCTAAACATGTGCCCTACGGTCCTCCAGTTCTGTGCATCCCTCCCTCCAGATGTTCCTCATTGATCACAGAGCTTTCAGCTGTCTAGGTCCTGGTTTCTGGAACCCCCCCGCTAAATCTTTTCAATGCTACAACCTGACCTGTCTCAAAAACATCCTCAAAAACCTCTCTTCGCAACCACGCTTTCCGCTCCCCCTCCTAATTCTTCTCCCACCGCTCGGTAAGCTCCTTGCCTTGGTGCATCTGATTAATTAAGGACAGTATATCAGTGCAAGTTGTTGTTGCTATAGGAACAATGCCTATCATTTCCCTTCTTCTTCAGAATACACCCAAACCATTGTCATCGCTCCCTGCCTTGGGATTGCAGCGCACAGCTCTCTTTACACCCCCGCCTGACAATGCACTTCAAGCCAAATCTCAGCAGAGCTCCCTTTCTGTGTTGCACTTCACTGTATTATATACCCTATCCCTGTGGTCTTTTACAGTATGATTGCCCAATTAGTGCTGTGCACCATAGACCAGTGGGAGCAAAACTGAAAAAAAAGAATTCCGCTTGTTACGCTTAGCGGCCTCAAGAGAGGACGGCTTCCTCCTATTCCTCCAAGTCTTGGAGGAGGCAGAATGTCCTGTAATACAGCCCCATCAAACTATTCTTTAAACAGCTATTAGTTATTTCACTGCAGTAGCAAAGCAATCATCTCCATTTTACTTAATGCCACCTGTGCAAATGAATGACTCTTCACATAAAGCTAATCACAGTGACAAGTATGGATGTGTCCTCAAAATTGAATCAAATCATTGCGATTCTATCCAGTTGTACATCTTCTTAATATTTTGTCAGCCGGTAATTGTGAGCTCAGTGATTTTTTTGCTGACGTTTGCTGAAAGATCTCAAAGTAACAATTAGTTCTGGAGTTTTCTGACATCTGATGTACCCATGAAGCTAGACAAACGGTTCAAATCTAACATTAGCATAGCGACTGATTTCTGTGACTTGTTGGTCGGATGAAAATCCAGACAGCCATTTTTTTTGTGAATATGTCTGTTTTATCACTGAGGTGAGGTGTACAACAAGGTGAGGGAGCGAGCAAGGAAAGAAAGTGGGTCAAGGGTAGAGGAAAGTTAAAAGAGAAAAATGGGAAAGTAAGAAAGAACAGACAAAAGGCAGGAAATTATATTGAATAAAATTGGTGAGCTAGAGGCATAAATTCCTATTGGGGATATAAGTACAATATAATTTATATAATATATAATATAATACATACAATTAATATAATATACTTAATATAATAATTAACAGAAACATAACTTAGGCTGCTGCAGGATGGGAAGCTAAATATTCCTAGTTCCATGCAGGAGGGATGGATTAAGAGAAAAAGGATTGGCAGTATTAATCAAAGATTCTATTGCTGCACCAGAATGTAAGGATGATATAGGGGACGGTGAAAAAGCTGAATCTATTTGGTAAATTTAAGGTACAAGAAGAGATCTGTTCATCCTCTGGGAGTTTATTATTGACTGTTAACAGGGCCTTGGTGAGACCACACCTGGAGTACTGTGTGCAGTTTTGGTCTCCTTACCTAAGAAAGGATATACTTGCCATTGAGGGAGTGCAGCGAAGGTTCACCAGACTGATTCCTAGGATGGCAGGACTGTCGTAAGAGGAGAGATTGGGTCGACTAGGCCTGTATTCACTAGAGTTTAGAAGAATGAGAGGGGATCTCATTGAAACGTATGAAATTCTGACAGGGCATGACAGACTGGATGCAGGGAGGATGTTTCCCCTGGCTGGGGGTGGGGGGTGGGTCTAGAACGAGGGGTCTCAGGATACGGGGTAGGACATTTAGGACTGAGATGAGGAGAAATTTCTTCACAGGTGAACCTGTGGAATTCTCTACCACAGAAGGCTGTGGAGGCCAAGTCACTGAATATATTTAAGAAGGCGATAGCTAGATTTCTAGACACAAAAGGCATCAAGGGGTATGGGGAGAGAGCGGGAATATGGTATTAAGATAGAGGATCAGCCATGATCGTATTGAATGGTGGAGCAGGCTCGAAGGGCCGAATGGCCTACTCCTGCTCCTATTTTTCTATGTTTCTATGATAGAGACAAAATAGAGAAAAAGTGCAGCCACAACAGGACTTTAATAATGAGTGACTTTACTTTAATCCTAATCTATATTTGTACAAGTCAAGTGAGTGGAAAAGAAGTTGAGGGGTTTCTCGGGCTGCTCTCTATATCAGTATGTTTTTAATCCAATAATGAAGGAGGCTTCGCTGGATCTAGTTCTAGGTAATGTAAAGGTAAGGGACTATTTCGGAAATGGTGGCCAGAACATAATTAGGTTCCGTATAGAAACTGAAAAGGAGAGGTAACAGTCAAAGATAAAGGTAGTTTATTTATAAAAAAGCAAAGTTCAGAAAAATCTCCCTGGAAAATTGGCAAGAAAGACAGTGGACATGCACTCCAATAGGAAATGATTAGAGTACAAACCGGACACATGGGCCTCGATATTTACTGGGTCAGGCTTTTCGAGTGGGGGGAGGGGGAGGAGTTATGGTCGGGGAACCCTTGAAGTGCCGGTTTCCCCGATCACTGCGGAGTATGTGATTATCTTTTTTCCAGGTTCACCGCCCGAAAGCCAGCCCGATTGTCAGGCTTGGTGAGGTAGATTTAGTGGTGGTGGGGAGAGAGATCGCCGGGGTGTGGGGAGAGAGGGCGTGGTGTTTAGAGCGTGGTTGGGGGGTGTCGGTGATCGTGGGCAGTCTGGAGTGAAAGCAGGGGGGTTCGGTGATCGCTGGGGATGGGTGGTCGAGGGTGATTGGGGGATCGGGAGGTTGGTGATCACGGGGGGGGGGGGAGAGGATCGGGGGGTCGGTGATGGGGGGAGGTTTGGGGTGTGATTGTGGAGGTCGGTGGGTGGTGGGGGGGGGTGTTACCGGGTTAGCTTGTTGGGCCTGACGGAAATACTCACGCTCCTCCTGGCCCACAAGCAGTGCACTTACCTGATGGACCCAGCCCTTCTCGTCTCCTTTTACCTGCCGGGTTTCCCAAGGCTCGGGAAACCCGGACAACAGAAGTTAAAAAATAGAAAGCCTGTTAAAATGAAGGCACACAGACACGATGGGCCGAATGGCCTCCTTCTGTACCGTAAATTTCTATGATTGTATGATTCTAAATTAGCATTTTGTGTCAGTTTTAATAGAAGAGTGTGATAGTTAGTAACCAATGGATACAAGCGGCGGGGTTGAGCAATTAGATAGGATAGCTATATGTGAGGAAGAAAATGTTGTTGGACTCAAAGTGCAAGCGGCACCAGGCCCTGATATCATGTATCTCAGGATGCTGAGGGAAGCCAGAAAGAAAATAGGACAGGTTCTGACCACAATCTTTTAAACATCCTTGGAGCTCAGAGGACTGGAGTGTTGCCAATGTAAACTTCTTTTGTTCAAGATGGGAAAAGGGGATAAACTGGGTAACTGTACTCTATTCAGCCTAACATCAGTAGTGAATACAATAGCAAAATACTGCGGATGCTGGCAATCTGAAATAAGAACAGAAAATGCTTAAATGGTTAAAGCAGAGGCTTCAGTGCCTCGTTATCATATCTAGAATGCCAACCTGCCTCCTGGCAGCGGGCTAGCTGCCCGCACCCCCTGTCCCGACTGAGTTAAAGGTGAAAGTGGGCGGGTTGGGGTCGGGATTTAGATTTTCAATACTTTAACTTCCCCTAGCCCCCAACCCACCTGATTCTTCAAGTTAAAATTACCCCCATAGAGTACAAAAGCAAGGAAGTTATGGTAAACCCTTATAAAACACTGGTTAGACCTCAGCTAGATTATTGTGTCCAATTCTGGGCACCACACTTTAGGAAGGATGTCAAGGCCTTGGAGAGGGTGCAGAAGAGCTTTACCAGGATGGTACCAGGGATGAGGAGTTTGTTATGTGGAGAGACCAGAGAAGCTATTCTCCTTAGAGCAGGGAAGGTTAAGGGGAGATTTAATAGAGTTGTTCAAAATTGAGTGGTTTTGATAGAGCAGTTAGGAAGAAATTGTTTCCACTGGCTGGAGGACCAGTAACTAGAGGACACAGATGTAAGATAATTGGCAGAATATCCATGGGGGAGACGAGGAGAATGATTTTTATGCAGCGAGTTGTTATGACCTGGAATGCACTGCCTGAAAGGGTGGTGGAAGCAGATTCAATAGTAACTTTCAAAAGGAAATTGGAAATGCACTTAAAAAGGAAATATTTGCAGGGCTGTTGGGAAAGAGCAGGGGAGTGGCACCGATTAGACAGCTCTTTCAAAGAGCCGGCACAGGTATGATGGGCTTCCTTCTGTGCTATATGATTCTACGGGGGAAATTTTAACACGGGTGAGAGTGGGTGCGGGTGTGGGGTTAACTGGGCAAAAATTCCAAGCGTGACCAACCTGCCGGCTTCCGGGTTTTACTGAGGCAGGACAAGGGGTGGGCAGCTCCCAGGAGGCGGGTTGGCATTTTAAATATGTTAATGAGGCTGGAACCATCACCCCCCCATTCAACCGCATTCCCCGGGATCGGACCCCTCCCCCCCCCCCCCCCCCCCCCCGGGTCGTGGATCAGACCCCCCATTAGGATCGGACCACCCCGGGGTCGGGGATCGGACCTCCCCGGGGTCGGGGACCGGAACCCCCACCTGGGGTCGGGGAATCTGGCCTACCTGTTCTCGCAGCCTCCTCCAGATTGCTCCCCGCCCGACTGGAAGCCAAGCCTGTCAATCAGGCTGCCTTCCGGACGTGGAACCTGTCAGGGCCAAGAGTCCTGGCGGGAAATCCAGACCTCCCGGTTTCCCGCGCACTATTGGATCCCCCCGCTCCCAGAGGTGAGCATTCCCGCTATGATTCTACACTCATCAGAAAAATTCTTGAGTCAGCAGGAGAGCATTTATGTGTTGTATGGTGTGATTTTAGGTAGCGCAAAATAGTATATGCAGCACAAAGTATTTGTGTATTTCTGTGAGAAAAAGTGTGCTCCAAATTGTATTTATTTATTTCAAAATACATATTTAAAAGATCAGATCCCTGTGAGAAATGTTTTTCATGAGGATGATGGAGTCAATGGAGCTGACTACTTAAATAAGAAAGAGATTTCTTGAGAGAGAGCGAGAGAGAGACTGCTGTTACATTTGATGATTGAAGGACCAAAAAACTGTTGGAACTTTCAAATCAAAGCACTCGGCAATAGAATGGAGGGTCTTCACCATCCACTCCTGCCGTTACCAGTTATTTGAGTTGCACAGTGCCAGGTAATTTATGAAGAATATCAAGCAGTTGCGACGCTTCTCCTGCTCCCTCCATCATTAACGTTCCAGCAGCATTTCACTGTGCCAGTTTGTTTCTGAGCGCAGATCAGATGCAAGCGTGGATGGATAGCGGGGGTTTCATTAGAAACTGCAAAGCACAGAATTTCACACCTATGCTCAAACAAATCAGCAGTTATTCAATAATCAGCGGTCAATTTGCTGTCAGATGACGCCCCAGATTTTCAGGAGAGTGCACCACTTACGCCCTCACTCCACACGATACTTTCTTCTATTGCTCCTATTAGTCGTGTTAAATCTCCTCTCAGTTTAAAACGTTTTGGTATCCCTGGATGGGAAATTGCATGGTGGAATGGAGTGAGACGTAGGTCGTCAGCACTGGCAGACTGAGAATAATATGAAATGTAACATGAAACCACAAACACAGGATAACCTTGCAAACACATGCATGTGGGGCTCAAATGATTATGTAAACCACAAGAGGAAAGATGATTTTGTTTTATTTGTCAACCGAGTGTCCGACACGTACGCCAAATCGTCACCAAACTACCGAGAAACCCACAAAGGTGTTGGGGGAACTTTTCGAGGGAGGTGGTGGGATGGCGGGCGCGTTCAGTGGCGAGTCGGGTGGGAATATTTTAATTTTGACAGCGCTGTCAACCTGCCGCCACGCACCTTTCCCAGATGTCGGGTCTGTCAGGGTTGAACAGACCCAACTCGCAGCGGCGGGGGAGGCAATTCAAGTCATTATGACTTTGTTAACAGCTCATTAAGACGTATTTTGAGCTCACCTTTACATTTTACGAGGTCGCCCACGGGGTCCACACTGCTTGGGGATCACGTCAGGTAAGCAGGTCGAGAGTTGTATGAGTGTGGAATCATCTCATTACTTGACAGCTGCAAATGTGCTATAAAAGCTCCCATCTTCACAGCCGTTCACTTTCCAAGCTCAGAAGCTGTTGCTTACTGCATTTGGAAGACAGATTGAGCTTTATGCAGGTTGCAAGTGTTTGGAGTAAACTCTCTATCCAGTATCACCTCATTGGAACAACCTCTCTCACCATTGACAGATCGCTTCTGTCATCTCTTCTTCACCTGCCATCTATTACATCAGCATCGGTGCCCTTGAAACTATCTCACCTTGGTCCTCAGAATCCCACCACGATCAGCACCAACACCAGCAGCACCAAGCACACCAGCAGCACCAACAACAACACCAACCTTCTCCGCAATCAACTGATGCTGGACAGGACACAGGGCATCAGCACCCAACCACATTGCTGCCCGGGACGCCAGGGATGGCCTCACCATGGCCAGATTTACTTCACTTGACGCTGTACACCCTGGCTGCCACATGATGCGCCAGGTTGGCACCACCGCACACCAACACCATAAAGCATCCCTACAATGCCCAAGCCATTCCCTTCACACTCATCACCATTGCGGGGGGTACCGTTATATCTCACCATTCACTGCAACTCACTAAGCCACTTCCAAAGGTGCACACAAATCTGCCCAAGCACACAATGTGTTGAAAATAAAAATTTCAATGTTTGACACCACATTCACAGAAACTTCACATGGACATTGGCTAAAACACACAGGTGTGCTGTTAGTTGGTATGATTGGACTAGGATGAGGGTGAGTGTGAGGGGTGGCTAGTGAGATGGAGATGTGATAATGTAGATAGAGAGGGATGCCATGGAGGACTGACTCAGTTCAAATTTCTTTTGATAGAGATGTCATCTTGGACCCAACTAGATCCCCCAAAAAAACAGATTACCTCTCGTTCTCAAAGGGCCAATCATCACTAGTTGATCATTAACGTTGGTTTGACCTTTTCTGTGCTGCTTTACACCTTGAAAGAAAAATTGCAAAATAGGTTTTTTGTCCATTGATTCTGCAAGGAAGTGATGGAGCTGATGTGGGGAATATAAGTGTTTTACTGCTCATCAGGCATTGCATCAAACATCTAGATTTTCCCTATCGGAATTACTTTGCTGCCAACGGCAACTCGTTTAAAATCAATAGGCTGCAGCCAGCATTAAAATAATGTTACTTGGGAAATCTAGGCTGCAGTGTCAGCATTGAGACAGGTGTAGCCTGCCTCATGTTTAGGTGCACTCTAGAGGACCCTGTACAACCTCAACCGCAGAAGAGCACCACTTACAACAATGTGACATTTATCCATTTCCCTTACTGAGAATGCCAATTTAATTTCACATCTGAGAGCCCTGAAAACCAGGTAAACTTTCGTCCTGCCATTGGGCTGGATTTGAAGCCTGGCCTGAGAGGTAAAAGATCACAATCTAGCCCACTGCATGACCCAGGAGTACCAGACCCAGGCTATTCCTTCTACACAATTGTACAAAATGTACAATTCAGTATGTCTGTAATCTCTTATCTTAGAATGGTTACAGCATGGAAGAAGGCCATTCGGCCCGTCGAGCCCGTGCCGGCTCTCTGCAAGAGCACTTCAGCTAGTCCCACTCCCCCGCCCTTTCCACATAGCCCTGCAAATGTTTTTCCTTCATGTACTTATCCCATTCCCTTTTGAAAGCCACAATTGAATCTGCCTCCACCACCCTTTCAGGCAGTGCATTCCAGATCCCAACCACTCGTTGCGTAAAAAAGTTTTTCCTCATGTCACCTTTGGTTTTTCTGCCAATCACCTTACATCTGTGTTCTCTGGTTCTCGACCCTTCTGCCAATGGGAACAGTTTCTCTCTATCTACTCTGTCCAGACCCCTCATGATTTTGAACACCTCTATCAAATCTCCTCTCAATCTTCTCTGCTCTAAGAATAACAACCCAAGCTTTTCCAGTCTATCAACGTAACTGAAGTCCCTCATCCCTGGAATCATTCGCGTAAATCTTTTCTGCACCCTCTCTAAGGCCTTCACATCCTTCCTAAAGTGCGCTGCCCAGAATTTGACACAATACTCCAGTTGAGGTCGAACCAGTGTTTTATACAGGTTCACCATAATTTCCACGCTTTTGTACTCTATACCTCTATTCATGAAGCCCAGGATCCCATAAGCTTTTTTAACTGCTTTTTCAACCTGCTCTGCCACCTTCAATGATTTGTGCACACATACCCCCAGGTCTCTCTGTTCGTGCACCTCCTTTAGGATTGTACCCTTTAATTTATATTTCCTCTCCTCATTCTTTCTACCAAAATGTATCACTTCGCACTTTTCTATGTTAAATTTCATCTGTCACGTGTCCACCCATTCCACCAGCCTGTCTATGTCCTCTAAGTCTATTACTGTCCACCTCACTGTTCACTATACTTCCAAGTTTTATGTCATCTGCAGATTTTGAAATTGTGCCCTGTACACCCACATCCAAATCATTAATATATATCAAGAAAAGCAGTGGTCCTAGAACCGACCCCTGGGGAACACCACTGTATACCTTCCTCCAGTCCGAAAAACAACCGTTCACCACTACTCTCTGTTTCCTGTCGCTTAGCCAATTTCGTATCCATGCTGCCACTGTCCCTTTTATTCCATGGGTTTCAACTTTGCTGGCAAGCCTATTATGTGGCACTTTGTTGAACGCCTTTTGGAAGTCCATATACACCACGTCAACCGCATTGCCCTCATCAACCCTCTCTGTTACCTCATCAAAAAACTCAATCAAGTTGGTTAAACACGATTTGCCTTTTACAAATCCATGCTGGCTTTCCTTAATTAATCCACACTTGTCCAAGTAACTGTTAATTTTGTCCCTGATTATTGTTTCTAAAAGTTTCCCCACTACCGAGGTTAAACTGACTGGCCTGTATTGCTGGGTTTATCTTTACACCCTCTTTTGAACAAGGGTGTAACATTTGCAATTCTCCAGTTCTCTGGCACCACCCCGTTTCTGAGGAGGATTGGAAGATTATGGCCAGAACCTCCGCAATTTCCTCCCTCAATTCCCTCAGCGTCCTAGGATGCATCCCATCTGCTCCTGGTGATTTATCTACGTTAAGTACAGCCAGCCTTTCTAGTACCTCCTCTTTATCAATTTTTATCCCATCCAGTATCTCCTCTACCTCCTCCTTCACTATGTCTATGGCAGCATCTTCTTCCTTGGTGAAGACAGATGTAAAGCACTCATTTAGTACCACAGCCTCCATGCATAGGTCTCCTTTTTGGTCCCTAATCGGCCCCACCCCTCCTCTTACTACCCGTTTATTATTTAAATGCCTATAGAAGACTTTTGGATAACCTTTTATTTTAGCTGCCATTCTATTCTCATACCCTCTCTTTGCCCCTCTTATTTTCTTTTTCACTTCTCCTCTGACCTTTCTATATATAGCCTGATTCTCAGATGTATTGTCGACCTGACATCTGTTATACGCGTTCTTTATCTCGTCTATACCCAAACTATTTCCTCTTTAAAGGCAGCCCATTGTTCCATTATAGTTTTGCCTGCCAATCTTTGATTCCACTTTAGAAAACACTGGAAAAACTCAGCAGGCCAGGCAGCATCTGTGGAGAGAGAAACAGAGTTAACGTTTCAGGTCGAAGACCTTTTGTCAGAACTGGAAAAAAGCAGGAAATGGAATAGATTTTAAAGCAAGTTTAGGGGCCGATAGAATACACCAAGTAGTGTAATGGCACCTCTATTATTTCTTAACTCTAGCCATATAGATTCTGTCCTTGACCCCTCCAGGACATCCTCCCTCTCCAGCACTGTAATATTCTCCTTAACTAATACTGCCACACAACCACCTATCTTTCCTTCCCTATCTTTCCTGAACACCTTATAACCAGGAATATTTAATACCCAATCCTGCCCTTTTTTGAGCCAGGTCTCTGTTATTGCCACAACATCATATTCCCATGTGTCTAGTTGCGCCTGTAGCTCACCAACCTTGTTTACTATGCTTCGTGCATTCACATACATACACTGTAAATCTATCTTAGACCATCCTATGTTCTCTCTTAGTTGATCCCATCTAATACCTTACTATTTCTTACTCTAGTGCTATCCATCTCTCCCAATCCTTTGTGCCCTTTGTTTCTCCTTTCTAATGCTACATCCTGGTGCCCATCTCCCTGCCAACTTCATTTAAACCCTCCCCAACAGCACCAGCAAACCTCCCCGCGACCTCTGGCTGCTCACCCTCCGCCCCCCCCCACCCCACCCCCAGAATGTTCTTCAGCCGCTCGGTGACATCCTTAACCCTGGCACCAGGGAGGCAACATACCATCCTGGAGTCATGTCTGCAGCCGCAGAAACGCCTGTCTGCTCCTCTAACTATCAAATCCCCTACCACTATTGCTTTCCCTATCTTCCTCCTCCCTATGTTCTCACTGCTTGCATATCTTTTTTTGTGCGTGAACTATTTCAACTTTAATGTTAGGACTGCATATAAGCAATAGCACTTGGGCAACAAGCTCCAGCAACAATACAGAATCTTTTCTTAACACATCTCAAATTCACAATGAACATCATCGCCAAGTGTTGTGCTAATTGTGTGCTGTGCAATTGGGTCCTGTAGTACACATCGCCTCCCATATTTGGCGGCGGGGGGTGAGAGGAGGGGGGGCTCAAACTCTGCGGGAAGAAGTGTATCCCAGCATAAGTGCTATGACTGACCCCCAACAGATATCTGCTGATAACCCAGCCAAAGTTTTGCAGGGTCAAGGGAGATCCCTTAATTTCCACGCCATCGCTGAAGGAACATCTAGGCTGCCCACAACAGTAGAAAGACCAGCGCAAGTGGCTGGATCCGGGGGGGTGCCAGGATTCTGTTCCACCCCTGCCCTCCAGAAAGAAGTTAGAGGGGTCCATCTTGCAGACCCCACTTACACTGAGGTTGCTTTGAAATGATTTAAATGTATATATATATATATTATATATTTCTTCAGGGTCCAGGCCACGATCCCGGCCTGTACCCCCAAGGTGAGCCCCACTTCTACCGTTTGGTGGGTGAATACATAGGGCTGGATTTTGATACTGGGGCGGGTTGGGTCGTGTCATCTGCATTTCGTGTTATCCACCCGACTGGAATTGGATGTGGGAAATTGATGCAATTTTCACCTAATTGGGCAATTGAGTTCCAGCATGTGGGAACCCATGAACCAATTAGTGGTTTCAGTCTGAAGGTCGCCTCTGATGATGTCATCATTGCTGCTGCATTGCAGGTCAGAGACTGCCTGGTCTCAGAGATTGCCTGACCTTTGCTGTGAGAGGACCTGGATGCAAAATGAGCAGCATCAGAGAGAGAGAGAGAGAGAATGAATTTTTTTTGCATCCAGGTCCTCTCACAGCAAGGCCAGGCAGTCTCTGAAGACATTCAATGCAGCAGCATCAGAGGCGACTTTCAGACCTAATACTACTACTACCTTCATCACATCTCTGTTGTAATAGTGGACCTGCAGCTGATAGTCAGCTATCCACTTGTGCTCCTGCCAGGTTTCACTGGCGTGTTTCACATCAGGCGTGCTTCACGTCAGAAAAGGGTTAAACTAGCTAAAACGTTTCAAAATGGCATTACAGAGCCAATTTATGGCTTGTTAAGGGCTTTAATGGCCTCTCCCGCCTCTTGGAGGCGGGACGGAGTCGGGAACACCGCGACCGATTTAGTCAAAATTGCGTGGAGGCGGAATGGAGTCGGGATCAGGTCCGCCCGCCACTTTTTGCAATTTTAACCCCCCACACGCCTCCAAACCCGACTCCACGGGTCATTGAAAATCCAGCCTTCATAGTCTCACCCGGCATAACTATTGCCAGTTCCTTCCAAGGGCCAGAGAAGCAGGAACTCCGGACGCAGGGAGTCTCTGTGCCTGGTCTCCCCACTTCTTCTGCCAACAGGCCATCCTAGAATCCCCGATGTAATGTAAGGATCCAGTGTGCCCGAGTCCCAGTCTAGATCGCTGCTCTTCCGGCATGCACTTGCCAAATCTATGGTGGGAGTGACTTTTCAGATGAGCTGAACTCATCAACGCATATAATCATTCACCTACGTAAAAGTGATCATTGATTTT
This sequence comes from Squalus acanthias, assembly GCA_030390025.1. Classification (NCBI taxonomy): domain Eukaryota; kingdom Metazoa; phylum Chordata; class Chondrichthyes; order Squaliformes; family Squalidae; genus Squalus; species Squalus acanthias. Next base: position 162,879,449 of record CM059428.1, on the reverse strand, counting down.
AAATCATTTTGGGACGGTTTGAGGTGTTATATAGATGCTATCTCATTCGTCCATAATCGGTTTGTACATTCTCTTTCTCTCTCTCGTCAATGTTACCTGCACCACTTTCAAAGTAACGTCACGTGAACGGGCTCAGCCTGATGGGCTGTCTTACTGTTGGTGACAACTGACTGTTTAAAGACTACTGAGACCAAGAGTTAACGATGCATGAATTCGAAAGACCAGTTTAGATTAATTTTGGCAGTATTCATTACACCAACGGTTTATCAGTAATCATATCTTGGTTCCCAATAGCTAATTATAAGTTAGCAAAATACTGCGGATGCTGGAAATCCGAAATAACAACAGAAAACGCTGGAAAAACTCAGCAGGCCAGGCAGCATCCGTGGAGAGAGAAAGAGAGTTAACGTTTCAGGTCGATGACCTTTCATCAGAACTGGGAAGAGCCGGAAATCAAATAGATTTAAGGCTAGGGTAAAGCTGGGAAAAGGGGGAGGGGATAAAGGAACAAAGGGGGAGATGAAGAGACATTAAGAGACATTAAGAGATATGCAAGGCTAGAGGTGGTGTTAATGTGACAGATTAAGGCTGAATGAAGTGTGAAATCCACTGGCAGAATGAAGGACAGCTGCCAGCTTCTAGGAGGAAAAAAAAAGGTGGGGGGGGACAAATAAAAGGGTGGATAAAATAAAATATAAATGTGATTGGAGCTGAGGTTATGATCTAAAATTGTTGAACTCGATATTGAGTCCAGAGGGCTGTAGCGTGCCTAAACGAAAGATGAGGTGGTTTGCAGTTGTGTGCAGTGAGCGATCCCACTAGATTGTTCATTTTAGGATCTCTGACCCTCACCAATCCGAGAAAGGGAAAGGCGGAAAACCGTATTTCATGTTCGCACGTAATAAATGTTCTCAGAACATAAGAACATAAGAAATAGGAGCAGGAGTAGGCCATTCGGCTCTTCGAGCCTGCTCCGCCATTCAATGAGATCATGGCTGATCTTCTGCCTCAACTCCATTCACCGGCCTTATCGCCATATCCCTTGATGCCTTTACTAGTCAGAAATCTATCGACTTCTGTTTTGAATATACCCAATGACTGAGCCTCCACAGCCCTCTGGGGCAGACAATTCCAAAGATTCACCACCCTCTGTATGAAGAAATTTCTTCTCATCTCAGTCCTGAATGGCCTACCCTTTATCTTGAGGCTGTGGCCCCTGGTTCTAGACTCTGCAGCCAAGGGAAACATTCTCCCAGTATCCATCCTATCAAGCCCTGTAATAATTTTGCATGCTTCAATGAGATCCCCTCTCATTCTTCTGAATTCAAGAGAATACAGGCCTAGTTTACTCAATCTCTTCTCATACGACAGTCCCGCCATCCCAGGAATCAATCTCGTGAACCTTCGTTGCACTCCCTCTATGGCAAGTATATCCTTCCTTAGGTAAGGAGACCAAAATTGTACACAGTACTCCAGGTGTGGTCTCACCAAGGCCCTATATAATTGGAGTAAGACTTCTTTACTCCTGTACTCAAATCCTCTGACTATACTGTTAGAAAAAACATTTTTAGATTTGGGATTCATATCTGTGAAGTTAAAAAAGGTCAAGCAAATTATACCAGGATGAAGACGTATTGAGCATCCATTCTGTTATTTGAGAGAAAGTATGCTCGGATGGAGAAATAATGGCACTGCAAGGTTAGGCACCTACTTCATCACTGGGCCCTGGTACAGTGTGTCAGCTGTTGCATTAGAACGATCAAAGGCATCCATTGAATAAAGTATATATACCTCATCCAGAAGAGAGTTTAATGTTGTGGAATTACAAAGCTTTTTCATGCTGCACAAATACACCTGACACTGTGCATTAATCAAATCTCGGTAAATCGATGACCATAACACTGTGAAGGAAAGAAGCAACAGATGGGTTTGCAACAATACAAGGATACAGGATGAATCGTCCTGTTTGGAAACCCAAGTCTATGCCACGTTGGTTTGTTGGGAATAGCCTATGTTGATTCTGTGGGCTGGATTTTACTCACCGAGATGAGTTGGGGGCGGGACTGCTGCCTTCCGGGTTCTAGTCCCACCCCCAGCGACGTCTGATGAACAAACGCTATTTTGCCCTGATTGGCCTTGTTAAGCCCGCCCTGCGGGCTTGCCGGCCAATTAAGGGAAAGCCGGTGTCAGATGACGTCAGTTGATGACGCTTCCTCTGCCGGTTTTCTTAAAGGCATATGCACCACACTTGTTTGACAGTGATTTGACAGTGTTTGACAGCATTGAGGTGCTGTCAAACACTGACAATCACTGTCCAAAGGTGAGCCCTTGCACCCAGGCTCTCCAAGTACTCTCTCCTTAGGATAAAACAGATGGCAGCTGCAGCTGAGATTGCAGAAGCCATCTGTCACTTCTCCCGATGAGATGAGCCTACACAAACACTTCACAGCTTGTCACCTGCAGAAACATCTAACCACATAAAAAATTACTTTCCCAACATTTCCTTACCTCTGATACTCACCAGTGTCCCCTTGCATCCTTCACACCACTTCTGCCTTGTCATCCAAACACCAACATAACAACAGACCCACAGCACACCTCACTTACCCTGGCGGGGTTCCCTGACGTCGGGAAGCCTGCAGCAGCAGTCGAAAAATTGGGAAAAGCCTCTTAACTGCCTGTAAACTACCTGTTAACAGGCAGTTAAGTGGCTATAATCCTCTTCCCGCTGCTAGGAGTTGGGTCCCTGTGCAAATCGGGGACCCGACTCCCGGGAAGATTGGTTGGAGGTGGGTTGGGAGCGGATTTGGGACCTGCTCCCATTTTTTTGGATTTTCCCAGCAGTCCCGCCTCCAAACCCACCTCCCCAGGGCTGGTAAAATCCAGCCCTGTGTCTCTCATAGCAACAGTGCTCTTTAAAATTAAAATTTTGGAGAAAAAAAAACCACGTGTGTGGTTCCCCTCGTGGCTCAGGTTGAAAATGAGCTGGCGTTTGACTCAGACAGCTAGGAGGGTCCTATCGTCAGTGCCCAATCTATGTTGAATTAGCTCAATCAGGCACAGAATAAGGGTGCCCCAAAGCTAGGGATTAGAGAAAATGAAATGGGCCAGTTTCCCACTCCCGAATGCTGTCCAGTGACCTCTGCCGGAATGTGTATGTGGACATTAAGTGAGGACAGGGAGGAGCGTGGCAGGGAGACCCCCCCCCCCCAATCAATCCATGACGATTAACCACTTTGGCAAGGTACAGGACAGAGGATGGAGTCCATGGAACGTGTGCCAGCAGGAATCAACACCATCAAGACAGGTGACAGTTGGGATAGAAAACTGCACACAGGTCAAGACGCACTCGGCAGATTAACCCTGCCCATTGTCTCATGTGCATCACTCTATCTGATCCACCATCTCCCTGCATTCATATAACACCTTTAAGATAACAAAACACCCCAAGAGTCTTCAGCAAAAAAAAACTACACGGGACTGGATAGCGAACAGCAATTAGGGCATGGAAGGTTTGGTCTAAAGAAAGGAAGGTTTCAAGGAGACTTTTGAAGAGTGAGAGAAATTAGCTTAACATCTGTCATAGGGAAGATGTTAGAAGCTATTATTAAAGACGTTATAGCAGAGCACTTAGAAAAGTTCAAGGTAATCAGGCAGGGTCAACATGGTTTTGTGAAAGGTAAATCATGTTTAACCAATTTATTGGAGTTCTTTGAGGAAGTAACATGTGCTGTGGATAAAGCGGAACCGGTGGATGTACTGTACTTGGATTTCCAGAAGGCATTTGATAAGGTGCTACATCAAAGGTTATTGCTGAAAATAAAAGCTCATGGTGTAGGGGGTAACATATTGGCATGGATAGAAGATTGGCTAGCTAACAGGAAACAGAGAGTAGGCATAAATGGGTCATTTTCTGATTGGCAAGATGTAACAAGTGGTGTGCCACAGGGATCAGTGCTGGGGCCTCAACTTTTTACAATTTATATAAATGACTTGGATGAAGGGACCGAAGGTATGGTTGCTAAATTTGCTGATGACACAGAGATAGGTAGGAAAGTAAATTGTGAAGAGGACATAAGGAGGCTACAAAGGGATATAGATAGGTTAAGTGAATGGGCAAAGATCTGGCAAATGGAGTATAATGTGGTAAAATGTGAAGTTGTCCATTTTGGCAGGAATAAAAAAGAAGCATATTATCTAAATGGTGAGAGATTGCAGAGCTCTGAGATGCAGAGGGATCTGGGTGTCCTAGTGCATGAATCACAAAAGATTAGTATGCAGGTACAGCAAGTAATTAGGAAAGCTAATAGAATGTTATCGTTTATTGCAAGGGGAATTGAATACAAAAGTAGGGAGGTTATGCTTCAGTTATACAGGGCATTGGTGAGACCACATCTGGAGGGAGTACTGTGTACAGTATTGGTCTCCTTATTTAAGGAAGGATGTAAATGCATTGGAAGCAGTTCAGAGAAGGTTTACTAGACTAATACCTGGAATGGGCGGGTTGTCTTATGAGGAAAGGTTGGACAGGCTAGGCTTGTATCCGCTGGAGTTTAGAAGAGTAAGAGGTGACTTGATTGAAACATATAAGATCCTGAGGGGTCTGGACAGGGTGGATGTGGAGAGATGTTTCCTCTTGTGGGAGAATCTAGAACTAGGGGTCACTGTTTAAAAATAAGGGGTCGCCCATTTAAGACAGAGATGAGGAGACATTTTTTCTCACAGATGGTCGTGAGTCTTTGGAACTCTCTTCCTCAGAGGGCGGTGGAAGCAGAGACTTTTGAATATTTTTAAGGCAGAGTTAGATAGATTCTTGATAAGCAAAGGGGTGAAAGGTTATCGGGGGTAGGCAGGAATGTGGAGTAATCAGATCAGCCATGATCTTATTGAATGGCGGAGCAGGCTCGAGGGGCCGAGTGGCCTACTCCTGCTCCTAATTCATATGTTCGTGTGAAATAACAACACAACTTGTATTTATATAGCGCCTTTAATGTAGTAAAATGTCCCAAGGCGCTTCACAGCAGTGTTACAAGACAAAAAAATGTAAAAATGTCGCACGGTTTGGAAAGAGAACTCTGGAGAAGAGGCATGTGGCAGTTTGCAACATCTGCTGCTGATGGAGAAAAATGAGGGGGGCGGGAGGGGATAGATGAAAGGGTCAGGACACCGTACTTTGAAGAACTCCCGTCGTTTCAATGGGGAATTTTTGGACCAGCCTAATTTCAGGAGTTGCTTACTCCGAAGATTCGGGTGCTGGCATGTTTGAAGTTTGTGCCACGGCAGATGCTGCCTGGTTAAAACTGCACTGTGTCAGTATTCGTGTGAAATTCCGTTGTCCTTTGTTTTAATCGAGGCAGCAACTCATTTTTACTTTACAAGCGAATTGTACACAGATGTGTTAGTGATTTAAAAAAAAATTAATATCACACCACCCAGGGCAAAGCATCCCGCTTGATCGGCACCCCATCCACCACCTTAAACATTCACTCCCTCCACCACCGGCGTACCGTGGCTGCAGTGTGTACCATCTACAAGATGCACTGCAGCAACTCGCCAAGGTTTCTTCGGCAGCACCTCCCAAACCCTCGACCTCTTCCACCTAGAAGGACAAGGGCAGCAGGCGCATGGGAACACCACCACCTCCAAGTTCCCCTCCAAGTCACACACCATTCTGACTTGGAAGTATATCGCCGATCCTTCACCGTCGCTGGGTCAAAATCCTGGAACTCCCTCCCTAACAGCATTGTGGGACTACCTTCACCACACGGACTGCAGCAGTTCAAGAAGGCTGCTCACCGCCACCTTCTCAAGGCCAAATAGGGATGGGCAATAAATGCTGGCCTTGCCAGCGACGCCCACATCCCATAAATGAATTTTAAAAAACTTAAATGCACTTTTACACAAATGTTTTATTCGTATTTTCAATTAAACTAAAATATGAATAATAAACTTGAAACAACAGATTCAATAATATCATCACGGTATTGAAAGCTCCTGTGTTTATAAATGCGGCAACTTTTTACCATGGCGACAGCATCATTAAGTTCCCGATGGGTATTTTGGGACACTTCACTATGTTTACATGGGTACACAGAACAATAGGTGCCCAACAGACTGAAGCACTTAGATGCGTTATACACACACACACACAAACTCCCTTTCATAAAAGCTTTAAATTGCATTGTATTTTATCAAGGCATTCCATCTTGGTTTCGAATTACTGTTTCTTGCAGATTTTCATAACACCTAATTAGTTTTATGTCAGCAGCAGCTTCAGAATTGGCAGTGAGTGGCAACATAAAATGCTCAGTTATTCAATTTGAAATGCGCATATAAGCAGTAAACAGGAAGAAGGCTTCACTTAACACTGGTTGCAATGTTTCGTGTTTTTATAATGCAGAAGTTTTCCAAGGACATTCTGCCCCTGGAAGACCAGAAAGAGTAATGAGATTTTAAAAATTACCTGTTGTCGATGTTCACTATCAAATCCATTCACTGCCGTCAACCATCTGTTTCCAGCTCTGTCTACCCTCTCGGGTGGACGTAAAAGATCCCATGATTCTTCACTAAATTTCCGACATAGAATTGTTCTGCTAGAATCCAGTCACACAAATCTCATGGGGCGCTGTCCTTAATCACCACCATCATCACATGATGCTCCGATAGCTACAAGGATTCTTGGATGTTACAAGAAGAAAAAAGATGTCTCCCAATAAGACATGGGAAAGGAAATGGTAAAGAAGATGCGTCAATAAGCTTCAGGATTCCTATAATTTAAAGTCTGATTCCAAAATAGCTGCTTTGCCTTGATCAACTCTCAAATGTTGTCATAAATTGTATATGACACTCACATTACTTCACAAATTGATGAAGTATTTGGGACACTAACTATTTTCAGTTAGTATGTACAGATATGTGAAGGAAGATAATTAAGGACCTCCATGGTAATGCAGAACAAAGCTATGCCGAGTATAGGAATACTCAGATCATAATACAGTCTCGGGGCTGAGAGCAGTTCGCACAACTATCAGCCCACTCAGCTGCCACTTACAAATGCAAGAAAGTGATCAATAGGCTGTCGGGATTTGGGGTTTTGTGACAAGTAGTCAAAAGCAGCCAAGTATTGGACAGACTTCATTCGGAACACTATGTTCAGTTTTGAGCTCATCACTTTGGGAAATGTTGGTGTTCAGAGGGACCTGGGTGTCCTTGTACACGAATCACTGAAAGTTAACATGCAGGTACAGCAAGCAATTAGGAAAGCAAATGGTATGTTGGCCTTTATTACAAGAGGATTTGAGTATAAGAGTAAAGACGTCTTACTGCAATTATATAGGGCCCTGGTGAGACCACACCTGGAGTATTGTGTACAATTTTGATCTCCTTACCTAAGGAAGGATATACTTGCCACAGAGGGAGTGCAACGAAGGTTCACCCGACTGATTCCTGGGATGGGGGGATTGTCCTATGAGAAGAGATTGAGTAGACTAGGCCTATATTCTCTAGAGTTTAGAAAAATGAGAGGTGATCTCATTGAAACATACAAAATTCTTACAGAGCTTGGCAGGGTAGATGCAGGGAGGATGTTTCCCCTGGCTGGGGAGCGTAGAACCAGGGGTCACAGTCTCAGAATAAGGGGTCGAACATTTAGGACTGAGATGAGGAGAAATTTCTTCACTCAGAGGGTGGTGAATCTTTGGAATTTTCTACCCCAGAGGGCTGTGGAGGCTCAGTCGTTGAGTATATTTAAGACAGAGATCGACAGATTTTTCGATATTAAGGGAATCAAGGGATATGGGGATAGTGCAGGAAAGTGGAGATGAGGTAGAAGATCAGCCATGATCTTATTGAGTGGCAGAGCAAGCACGAGGGGCCGAATGGCCTACTCCTGCTCCTATTTCTTATGTTCTTATGAAACATACCCTGTTCCGTGTTTTAAGGTGTAAAATACACCGAGTAAATAGGGCTTGTTACATTGAAGGCTGTCCATATTCCAAAATTTGTGAGTGTCCGTCGTTTCAGAGTGCCTCGTGTATCTTTTATAATGTAAAATATTTGTGACTGTCATAAAGCGTCCTTATTATATGGTTGTCCGTCATTTCCGCATGTCCGTAGGATGAGGTTTCACTGTATATTTGGACACAGTAGCGTTGTGGTTATGTTACTGCACTAGTAATCCAGTAGTCTGGACTAATAATCCAGAAACTGTGAGTTCAAATCCCACCATGGCAGTTTGAGAATTTGAATTCAGTTTTTAAAAATCTGGAAATCAAAAGCTAGCACCACGACCATGAAGATTGTCGTTAAAAACCCAACAGGTTCAGGAACGTCCTTTAGGAGCGGAAATCTGCCATCCTCTCCGAGTCTGGCCTGTATATGACCCCAGACACACGCTAACATGGTTGACTTTATGACAGACTTGTGTCTTCAGCTTTTAGCGAGCATGATAGTGCAACGACTACACACCATACAGGATCAAATCCACAGAAAATGTTAAAAACTGGGGAGGTGTTTTGCATCTTCTCTGCCTACTCATGGATTCATCCAAAATTAATTCCGCATTAAACGCAACTTTAGTAGCTGCTCCCAGATAATATCGCACAGTGAAAAATCAAAGCTAATTAGAGTCGCTGTACATGTGGCATATCTGATATGCTGATCGGGTGAGATAAAGTAGGTTGGGAGGAAGCTCGTGTGGAGCATAAACACTGGCATAGACCAGTTGGGCTGAATGGCCTATTTCTGTATAATTCTATGTAAATTGTGCTTCAGAAGCTGTGGGGGTAGAAGGGTGACATTTTTCTCTGATCGCTGTTGAGCGTCACAGATTAATTATAGGAAATATGGAAAGGGTGAAATCTACATCCTTTTCTCACTATAACATATCGTGGGGAGCCAAGCATTCTGTGTGCTATAACTAGATGCTAGGTGCATATTAGGGTGAATATCCGACAAGAAATCATTGGATGTGGCATGAAAGATTGTCAGCCAAGTTCCTGTCGCTTTGTACCAGAGAAGGTGTTGTAACTGCAAAACGTTTGGACTCAAAACTGCAATGATTTGAAGATGTAGTCGAATGAGGGGATCTTAAAGATATATCTTTGATTCAACCCGATGTTTAGTAATAAGCCATAGAGAAGTGAGATTCTTATAAAACTGACTTTATTTGTGCATATCAATGACAATTTACCTGAAAAGTATTTATACGACCTTGTCTGGGGGGTAGAGCTCAAAACCTCGGGGTGATCAGGTCCCAGGTTTTGGGAGGTAGTCAACGTGCCGTTCCTTCCTTCCTTCTTCACTGGTGTTTTCTTCTCGGTCTATCGTGGATTCCACCCAATCCTTATACTCTTTATCTCCCTTTCATGTGCATACCACGCACCGTAATCAGAAAGGGATAGGCCAAAACTCATTTCATGTGTACAACACAAACCCTGTTTCAAAGGGAATGCACCAGCACCTTTCTTTTCAATTGTCCCACCAAATCTGCTCAAGTTGAGCCATCTGCCTGGTGATTGTTGCACCGCAGTCTTTAATCTGCTTACTCAGTTCCCTCTTTTGCACGCAACCGTTGTCTGATAACCATCCATGGCTGGGCCTGTTAGCCTCCTTACTGATTAAATTAGTCCCAGGTTCCTTCTAGATAGCAAGGTTATGGTTGCCTTGGACAGGTGCCTTCTTTGGACTGCAAGAAGCTCGTGCTTCTGCCGCATAGACCTGCAAGACCACTGTGGACGTGGATGTCTGGGACAAATAACCTCCAAGCCACTATGGGAGCAGATGCCTTGCAGATACAACCATGAGAACACCACGACAGTTCAGGTGGATTGGATAGACACACAAAGTTGCAAAAAAAAATGCTGACATTTCAAAAGGAGACCTGCTAAAATGTGTGAATGGTTCGATCTTTTGGAGGGGCTAGTAAATTAGCTGGCACTAGTGCAAAGTGCAGCCAAAAGCAACAGCAATGAAGCGAGATGGCTCAGAGTGATTAACACGATGGTTGCATAGGGTACAAAAGGGATTGAAGATTTATACTGGAGTACAAGAGAAAACATAAAGCCTTTTCATTGGATCTTTATTGCATACTCCAACCACCTTGAGCAGGTGATGCTTAAGTCTGGGATTGTACCTCTGCATAGCAGGGACTATTAATCCTCAATAGCAACAAGCACAATCAAATGGACTTTTAAGAATGCGTGGCTTAAGAATATTTTCACTCCTTGGGAGGAGTTTTGTTGCAGGCCCAGTTGTAGCTCAGGAAGTGGGAGGGCAGGAACACAGTAAAGTACAGGACTTCAAAAGACTTGTGCTCCTGTTGAATGGTCCCAAAAGCTAACACCCCTCAAGTGCCCACCCCCTCAAATATCTGTGTAATTTCTAGACTATCATGCCCCCTATTGCCTCCCAGGGCAGTCCGTTCCATAGATATACTTGCTGAAGTACGTTGACCAGAATTGTGCACAATACTGTAGCTAGGGTGGTATCTGTGCCTCTATAGTCTTGTTATAACCTTTAATTGGTGCTCTATCCCCTTGGTTATCCATCCCAAGATCCAGCTAGCTTTCCTTACTCTTGCTGCGTACTGCACTGTTGGTTTTGAGAGCTATCCATCCACAAGCCCGTATCCCCTTCAGGTACGACCGTAAGAAATTGACGGGCACAATGGCTAGACCGTTCCTACCCACTTCACTAAGTGTTTCTTTAAGTATCTTTTATATGAAGTGCGTCCGGCCCTGGTGCACTCTCTTCTTTTACCTTACTCAGCCTATCAGTGACAGCCTTATCTAACATTTCTCTTTCTTTTAGTACTTAACCCATCCTCCTGAAATCCAATTAAGGTGTTGTAGAGGCAGCCCCACCATCTGCTCCATGAGCTTTAGGCAGTATAATTCATTCAGTATATTTGGTATCCATTTGGATCTTTCCATGGCTTCACTGTTTCCTTTTTTACTTGGTTGCTATGAATATATTTGTGGAAATGCTGGACATTTCTTTTAATATTGCTTGCTTGTCTAACCTTGTTCTCCATTTTAGCTCTCCTGACCAGTTTTTTTTTATCCTCCTTAACTTTGTTTTTATATTGATCTCTGTTCATCATGCTCTTCATAGCTTTATGCTTTAGGAACAATCTCTTTTTTGCTCTCGTTCACTGCATTGCCGCCATTGTTAGTCAGTTTTTCCCATTCTCTCTTCTTCCCTAGCGCTAGCTATCTGTCCGGTACTTTGTATATAGGATTTCTAAACGTGATCCACTGTCCTTCCATGCTTTTCCCCTCTAACAGTGCTGTCCAATTGCTGAGAGCACCTCTCATCCGCTCAAACCCTGCCTCTCTAAAGCTGAATCTTTCTATTGTACTCATTCTCTTCTCCAGCAACAGTCCAATCTTAAACTCCACCACGTCAAGTTCTTCTAACTCTGACTTGCTCTACCAATTCCTGGCTGTTACTTAATATGAGAACCAATAACAGCCTGCTTGTATAGGTTCCGTGACCAGTTGTTCCAACAATCCAATATTGCGTCTATGATTACACTCCTATTGCACCCTTTGCAGATTTCCCAATCTATCCCTGGTAAATTGAAGTCAACCATAGCAACAACATCTATTCCTCTACATGCTTCCCTTATTTGACTACAAAGTTCTTGATCCAATCTTTCCTTTTGACTTGGTGGTCGATAGCAGGTGCTCATGGTTAATTTACTTTCCCTCGGTCCTCTTATTCTACCTCTGACCTGCACCCAGACCTTGCCTCCATCTCGGTTATAATCAGGCCCTCTTGCAGGTAAAAGGCTCCAACCTCTACCATTTTTTTCTTTTCCATCTCTACGAAGTAATGTGTTCTCCAGCCCATGAAATTGTTGAGCCAGGTTCTGTGGTGCATATGATATCAAAACCCCTGTCTCCAGAAAGGACCTCCATATCTCCCACTTTATCCTTAAGAGTCTTAGCATTAATATACAGAACTTTGAGGAATCCAGTTACCCAGCTCTCTATACTAATGTAATTATTGATTTTATCATTATTTCTGTGCATGGTCAAATACTTTTACTGCGCTCACTTACCTACTGCCTCAGTGGCTTCCCTCGAATCATTGTCCATCAGCCTCTGCTCTGTATCATCACATCTAACTTCTGTATCTTTTCTACTTCCATCAGTCTTTATTTCTTTCTTTTTGCTTGCCCCTCTCACCTTCCTTATCAGTTTGTCCTTCTCTCCTGCTTTATTTACCCTCTCTGCCAGGACCGTGTGACCAGTCCAATTCGGATGAAGCCCATTCCTTCTGTTGAGCCTCTTCCTGTCCCAGTATTTGTCTCAATGTCCTAGGAATGCGAACAACTCCTTTCTACGGCACTTTTTTTTTTGCCACGCGCTGCCGTGACTGCTTACCCAAAGTTGTCCGCCACGTAGCACCAGAAGTAATCCTGTGATTACTACCCTATAGGTCTCGCACTTTAATCTAGAACCTAAATCGCATAGTGGTAAGGGAACGGTAGCATAGTGGTTATGTTACTGGACTAGTAATCCAGAAGCCTGGACTAATAATCCAGAGACATTAGTTCAAATCCCACCATGACAGCTGGGGAATTTAAATTCAATTAATTAAATAAATCTGGAACAAAAAGCTGGTATCAGTAAAACCATGAGCATGAAACTACCGGATTGTTGTAAAAACCCATCTGGTTCACTAATGTCCTTTAGGAAAGGAAATCTGCTGTCCTTACCCGCTCTGGCCTATATGTGACTCCAGACCCACAGCAATGTGGTTGATTCTGAAATGGCCTAGTAAGCCACTCAAGGGCAATTAGGAGTGGGCAATAAATGCTAGGCTTGCCAGCGACGCCCACATCCAGTGAATGAATATCAAAAAATTCCTCAAGCTCTCTCTGCTAAACCTCCATTCTACTCTTTCAGCAAAACAACAGTCGCTTTTCCGGGTAAATATTTTGTTGGAAAAACTGCTTGATTCTGTGTTTACCTGTGTTATCCGTGGATTTATACAGCATTTAAGTCGGCCATATCACTGATTTTCCTCTTTGACGTGGCACTATTAGAAGGTAGAAGGAAAAATAGAACTTGCATTTACATAGCGCCTTTCACCACCTCAGGACGTCCCAGGAGCTTTACAGCCACATGAAGGACTTTTTGGAAATGTAGTCACTGTTGTAATGCACTGACCTTGAAGATGTCCTCGATGTATCTGACCCCGCAACGTGAACTACATCGGGTTATTTTCCTCTTGCGCCCTGTATTACATTGCATTTTGGAATGACGCCAATGAATTTTTGGCTGGCTAATTTAACTATAAAGCAAACTCTGTCGATACTGGTTTCTTTGGGGCCCCCAACAAAAGTTAAAGATTGTGTTATGCATTCTTAGAGCCCTCTCTGATTTCTGTGTTGGTTATACAGTCACTGTTATCATAGTGAACAGTATATATCAGAGGATTATAGTGCGGGCCTGCTGCATATGCATTACCTCCGATTCTTATTCCTAGAGTATTAAGCAAATTCTAGTTGGTCATTTGGATGCATTAATAAAATATTTTCTCTTTTATCAATACTGCATTCAAAAGACATTGATCGAATTTTAACTTGCCCATAATTGTATATTAATATAAAGAAGTAAGACTATAAGTACTTTCCCTTTTTGCATTTCAATTATTTAAAACAACAGCAAGGCTACGTTAGCAGCATTATAACATTTTCTATTTGGAAACCATCTAAATTTAGCTCCTTAATGGCTTCACTTTAGGCCCAGTATTAGGCCTTGCATCCTTTCCCTATTTTAGTGCTTTTGGTTGTAACAAGATAATGATGTCATGCTGCAACTAAGAAATATAATTGTATGTAAGTGACATAAAGACACCTTTCAGGTGATTTAAACAGCCAACAATTTTATGACCTCGTGCATTTTATTGATGTTGCAAGTAATTAATATACTGAATCAAAAAATAATCTTGTGACTTCCCTCATTGCCTCAGCAAGCTTATCTAATGAGTAGCTGAGTTAAATACACCAAGAAGCGTCCAGGTTCAATCTCCAGTCTGTGTTCAGTTAGTTCATCGCACCTGGCAAAGTGGGAGGGGTCTGCATTTGGTCTCAGCACCCCTGGGTTAGGGAGGTGAAAATTCCCTCAGGAATTCTGTTCCGAGTCATTGCTCTAAGTGTCAGCTGTGGTTCAGTTGGTAGCACATTCGCCTCTGAGTCAGAAGGTTGTGGGTGCCAAGCGCCCACTATCCACGAGACTAGAGCATGAAATCTAGGCTGACACTCCAGTGCTAGTACTGAGGGAGTGCTGCACTGTCGGAGGTGCCGTCTTTCAGATGAGACATTAAACCGAGGCCCCATCTGCCCTCTCAGGCAGACGTAAAAGATCCCACGGCACTATCTCGAAGAAAAGCAAGTGAGTTCTTCCCAGTGTCCTGGCCAATATTTACCCCTCAACCAACATCACTAAAACAGATTATCTGGTCATTATCACATTGCTGTTTGTGGGACCTTGCTGTGCGCAATTTTGTTTTCTTTGCAAATTGGCATTTCCTGCATTACAAAAGTGACTACACTTCAAAAGTACTTCATTGGCTGGAAAGAACTTTAGGATGTCCCGAGGTCATGAAAGGTGCTGTACAAATGCAAGTCTTTCTTTCTTCATCCAATGACTCCTGCTGACAGTGCGGTGTGTGTTTATAGACATTGGGCGAAGGACGGGATTGGGCTGGGCTGGGCTGTGATGCCTTTTCAGTCAAATAGCCAACCAACACTCACTGCCAAGGCTCAAGCAGAAACAATGGCCACCAGAGTGAACGACAGGATGGTGTCTGTCACTGCATCCCCGCAAGAAGCTGATACCTGAGAAAGAGGAGGGAGAAAAATTGACAGAGACCAACTAGCCCCCCAAAAAAAACCCTCATGATCTGGAACGTGTATTGCATCAGGGTGCTTCCACGTGTCTGTTAGTTCCTTTTCTTGGTTCATTATCATAGTTAAAGTAGTTCGAACCTGATATAAAGGGGTGGGGGTGGGCGCAAAATGCAATACAGAAGCCTGCCGGTCTGCAGCATCAGTTTCCTATCTGACACAAATCCCTCCCCTATACGTGGCCTGCAACTGGCACAGCAGGCCTGTCCGCCTAGCCGACCTTTAACAACAAAACGATACATCCCCATGCAGGGGAGCAGTGATTTCTTTTTTAAGGGGAATAATACATTTGAATCACTTAAAGTAAGCGAACCGGGCGCTTTCTCTTGACGCTGGTGGCTTTCTTCATGCAGTAAGATATAAAAATTGGGGGGTAGATTTTGACTTTGTGCGATAGTGTAAAACAGGCGCTCTCGAATCGGCCGCCTGTTGTACATCTCGCCCCTCAGTTGACTTCAATGGCAATAAAAACTGTGAGAGGTGTAAAACGGGCTGCTGATTCGCCATCACCCATACACTGTCGGGCAAAGTCAAAATCTATCCTCTAGTGTCTAAATATTGGTTTCCCTTCGCTTAACTGAAACACGAGCCCTTTCCATATCTCATTTCATTAAAAGTGCGAGTGTTCCCTCTGGGCACATGGACACCCATGTGCATCAACCTGACAAAATGAATGCATCGGAATCTGATTTTCTTCCCTTTTTCCATGCTCAATACCAAATGCCGGGATATTAATCCCCTTTGAGAGCATAAATCGTGTGAGGAAAGTCACCAAACAATATTTTTCTCCTCCTCCCCAGTCTGCGGACTCTGGCGAATGATGACACTGCACACCTGAAAGACTCACCTTTATTAACCGAGCCTGTACTCTGATAGACTGCGGCTCCTGCAGTGTTGCAGCTGACCTGAAGCATCTCTTCCATTAAAAGCGATTCTGTTAACTGATCTCCCTGGAATTTGTTGATGTCATGTTTGTCCATTGGTTGCAATATGCTGAGCTGTGGAGTGTGTGGTTATCATCAGCGTTTAGTTGGGGTGTGCCCGCCTATTAAAGGATGTGGTGCATTTAACTTCACCTCAGTCGACTTGCAAGGACTTACCTACAATCGGCAGCAGCAACAGAGATAAAATAACCGGAGAATGACTACTTTGAACGGCGTGAAAAAGTTCTGGAAGGTGTGTAAAAGGCACAGTGGAGCTGGATGTAAAAATGTGTGGTTTAAAGATGAGCCTACTTGATGCACTCTCGCAGGGAAGTATAGATTACAGTGTTTTCCCTCTATGCCAGTTTCGTTCACTAGATAGGCGGAAAAAAAAGGCTGTTACTTTCAATGTTGCGCATAGGAGTGAACAATAGTTTACAATGTAATACCATTCAGTCCATTTGCTTTCTTACAACACAGGTCAAGGCTATTCATCATGTTCCCAGAGGTAGCATACTGTATACCCTGTTAATCTTCTATGACGGACTGAATTTGTATATGGAATAATAAAGATGAAGTAAAGCTTCTGACAGCAGCCCTAAATTACCTACGGTTTGAAGTGTCTTGGAGGATGTTGGTATGCACTGATGGTGCTGTAGGTGAAATGTCTTTCGGATCGCTCCTGATCTGAAGGTAAGAAGGTTGTTAGTTCTGGGTTGGATACGGTCAGCTTGCAGCAGTGTAACTTGATAATACATTGATGGCCGTGTACCCGCATGTTAAGTTTTGTATAATAACAAGATCTTGGCAAGCATATTTCCAGCACGCGCAGACTTTTTATCTCATTTCAACAATATTCTTTGATAGACAAGAAAGATTGCTGATGTTCTATGCAGGGTGATTATATATACCTGTTTACCAAGGAAACTAGACATTTTTTTCGGGGCAGGTTTTAAGTTAAACAATTGAAGTTTAAGAAAAACATAAGCTTCGACAATCTACTCACTGATAATGATAGGATGATAGCAGAATTCAAATAACATTTTATGTAAACTCTGTCTCAGGGCAGATTAACACATGAATAAAAAATAAATCTAATGTGTTTCTTAATATTGATGAGCTAATATGCAAAAGAAAATCCTGAGTTCCCTATTGATGTTTAATAAAATTAAAATTCGCTGCCAAACTAAGAATTAGTCTATATACTTGTTGTAATATTTAATACAGAACTTTTGAGTTAAACGCAAAAGCTTATTTACAATGAGTAACATATCACATTGCCCAAGCAGAACTTGTCACAGTATTTAATGAAAATGCTATGTTTGCAATGGGCAGAAGCTGTTTTTCTTTAGTAGATGTGAGATCGTTTGCATGCCAGGTTGTGCCACTAATTAATTATTAATTGGAAGAAAATGCAGGAACTGTAACTTCATTATTGCAAATTTGGGATTGTAAATTATTAATTTTCTGCAGATTGCCTCTTTAGAATAACAGTAGAAAAAGATGGCAAAGGGACAAGTCTGTGTTGTTTTTCTCAGACAAGAGAAAGTGCGGAGCTAGGGACTGATTCAAAGCTTGTTCCACTTGAATGTAGCTTGGAAGATGCAGGAAAGGAGATGATGGAGGATAATCGTATTCTCAAGGCATCGAACCAGATCTTACTGGAACGGGGCATCCCGCAGTGTACGCCGTTCGTTAGACTTTTTCCCCGCACCCTTCAGCTCGAAAAATATTTGCGCCGTAAACTTGCTGGAAGTGCGAGCTGACAGCGGCGCGAGGGCAACGGGGCATCTGGGACCTTAGTGAACAGCGGGACCAACAGTGCATCTCCTTAACCAATGAGATTTAAGGATAGAGAAAGAAAGAGAGTAATGACGGAGATGGAAGGTGACTTAGAGTCCAATCACGTGCAGAAAGAGAAATAAAGAGAGGGAAAGAAAGATTGAATTAAGAGAGAAAAAGAGACAGAAAGGAAATGTAAGAAAAAAAAAAAAATTGACATTTCTAGAATCTCTACATTACAACAGTGACAACACTTCAAAAGTACTTTATTGGCTGTAAAGCGCTTTGAGGCGTCCTGAGGTTGTGAAAGGCGCTATATAAATGTAAGTCTCTTCTTTCGCTAATAATCATTTACTACATACGGGAATAAGATTGAACAGCTTAAATTGTTCCCTTTCTGGGCCAGAGAGGTTGATTTGCATTGCATTAACAATGATCATGTCGTTAAAAAGGTGCTTATGCTGTTAAATTCCAGTCCTCATTTTCTGTGGCGAGTTTAATGGGCAATTAATGTGCAAATCCAGCAAGTTCTAAAAAATAACAGGGAGGCTCAGGGCGAGCTGCCGCTTGTGCGAAGCAAATGGCAGGGGGCGTAAATGGACCAGCAAGTTCTTGAGATTCATGGCGTATCTCTTCTTCCTCTGAACCTACTGGCCAATTTGCGCATTAATAATGGCGTGCGTTGTTAACACGCCGTTATTTTTCCAGCAAGATTCGGCCCAATATAACACAGTAACAGGATAGTAAACTTGCTGCAGGAGAACCTGGAATTGTGTTTGTGCTCCCACATTTGATACATTCAATTCAAAAGTAAAACTCAGCAAATAAGTTGAGCAGATCCAGCATTTTAACACATGAGACCATTCATAGCGTATTCATCTATTGTGAACATGGGACCATTGCTAGCACATATAACCACTGTTAATGAGTGGGCAGGTTAGCAATGGTCACACATGCTGACAGTAGTGAAGTGTGTTAACAATGGATGCACATGTTGTGAGTGGTTAAATGTGTTGTTAGGACTGGTTACTTATGTTGACATGGTTACACTTATTAACACATCACCATTCCTAACTTGTTCATTCATTGTTAACACAGAGGACTGGAAAATAGCACATGTGACACCCATCTTCAAAAAAAAGGAGTGAGGGATGAACTATCAAATTAGGAGCATGAGCTAATTTTTCACAGTTAGCATGGTGTTAGGAGTGGGTGGCCATTCTTGACTAATTTATTGGATTTCTTAGAGGACGTGACAGAACTAATAGATAGTGGATGGTATTTACTTGGATTTCTGGAAGACTTTTGACACTGTCCCATATAATAGGCTGCTACATATGGCCCAAACCCATGAGATAGATGGGAATGTATTAAAATGGATTGACAAATGGTTGATTGGTAGACAATGAGTATTAGTTCATAGACAGATATCTGGTTGGCAGCCAATTACCATTAAAGTGTCACAAGGTTTAGTGTTGGCCCCGCTGTTGCTTATAATTTTTTTATAAATGATTTAGAGGAAGGAATTGTGTCCTAAGTTTCAAAATTATACCAGAATGGGAACCATGGTAAATGATGAATATCAACATACTCAAATTCAAAAGGATCTTGACCACCTCTTGATCAGTGGGCGGAGAAAGGGCGGATGCAGTTTAATACAGGGAAATGTAAACTTATGAGATTTGGCAGAGGGAAGGTTTATGTGGTAATAACAAATGTACTTGAAGTATTGGGAGGAAGAGAAAGCTCTTGGGGTTTTAGTAGCCAGGTCACTAAAACCATTAGCACAATGTTCCCAGGCTGTTAAAAAAACCAAACAAAATGTTGGCCAGAACTTAAGGGAGTCACGCAGGAGAAACGTTTGACTACCCTGGGTCTTTTCTCTCTTGAAAAGAGAAAACTGAGAGGGGACGTGGTAGAAGTGCTTAACATTATGAAAAGCTTGGACAAATTGGATCCAAGTAACCTTTTCTGCCGTATTTAAGCACAAGGGGTCATATTTACATATTAAGGACAAGAAAAAATGCAGGAGCACCTTTTTTACTAAAAGGGTGGTAAGTATGTGGAACGGATTACCGGCACGGGTGGTGAAACAAGAAACTTTATTGGGTTTCAGAAAGGAACTAGATAGGTTCTTATCAACAAACAGTGATTCAGGGTTATCAGAAATGCACCAAGGTAATAGTGTGGATAGGTGGACTAGATGGGCCAAAAGTCCTATCCTGCCTGAAACCTTTACAGTCCCCACTGCTTATGGCGGACGCGTTGGTGTTAACCCGATTTGCCAGCTATAAGAAGGAGATGGTAAATCATGAGTAAGCGTTGCGTGTCTTTGTTATAGAACTTTGAGATAATCAGTTCAATAAATTCAATACAAAAACTGTATCAACAGAGTTCCTCAGCAGTGCAGCAATTGCTGACATTTTAATTATTGAAAAATCATTTGATTTAAAAATAGATCTTTGTTTTGTTTTCTTTCCAGAATATAAGTGAACTCATCAGTCTTTCCTCACTCTTCGACCCTAATTGTAACTGTGCTTGTGAATGGCAATACTGTAGCACACGAGGGGAGGGAGGAGCCTCGTGTGGAGCATAAACACCTGACTAGACCAGTTGGGGTCGAATGGCCTTTTTTTTTAAATTCGCTTATGGGATGTGGGCGTCGCTGGCAAGGCCAGCATTTATTGCCCATCCCTAGTTGCCCCTGAGAAGGTGGTGGTGAGCCGCCTTCTTGAACCGCTGCAGTCCGTGTGGTGAAGGGACTCCCACAGTGCTGTTAGGGAGGGAGTTCCAGAACTTTGACCCAGCGACAATGAAGGATCGGCGATATACTTCTAAGTCAGGATGGTGTGTGACTTGGAGGGGAACTTGGAGGTGGTGGTGTTCCCATGCGCCTGCTGCCCTTGTCCTTCTAGATGGAAGAGGTCGCGGGTTAGGGAGGTGCTGCCGAAGAAGCCTTGGCGAGTTGCTGCAGTGCATCTTGTGTGCTGTAGCCACGATGTAACTCGATGTAAATGGTAGATATTTGTAATACTTTCCTGAGTAGTAAAAAATTCCAACTCTGTAAAAGAGAATGTGATGAAGGGCAGATTATTAATATTTCATGACAAAGCTTCCACCTCTCATCTCTTGTTTCTGACCACGTGCTCCCAATATCACAACAGTGATGACCAACGTTAGATCCGCAGCGGCCCGAAACAGCCGACGTGTTTAACTTGCTATGAATGCCACCTTTGTAATTGACTTCAATGGCAATGGCAAATAGTTAGCGCCATTTGCCTGATATCGGTAGCTGCCTGTGATGGGCGCGGCTGGTGTAAGTGATGGGGTCTGTACTATGTTACTATGTAATCATTGTTAACACATGCAATCATTGCTAACCTGGTCATTCATTGTTCGCACATATAATTGCTCCTAGCTTGTTCTTTCAACGTTCATGGCCCGGATTTTCCGGGGCCTATGACCTCGTGTGCGGCCGTAAGTGCCCCGCAAGTTCCGGGTTTCCGCCTGCGCCGCGCATGCGCAAAAATCCGGAATGTGCGATCTGTCAAGTTTCACCTTGACAGATTCACCGCATCCCCGGGAAATGGACATTCGCTGGCGGAGAGTCGGGCTATTTGCCCAGCTACTGCCCAGCGAATGCCCGTGAAACTCTCACGGCCTGGTAAAAGCAGGCATAGGGCCTTCTTTTACCAGCGTAAGAGTTTAAATAAATATTCAAATAATTTCTTTTTTAATTATTTAAACATTAAAAAACCTTTAAAATTTAGTTATGGGTTATTTTTATTTACATTTATGGGTTAAATGTTTACATTTATTTTTCAAAAAATTACATTTTTGTTTTAAATGTTTAATCAAATTGTATTTTAATGAATTTTGAACTTGTAATGATTTATTTTTATTTAACTGGTGTTTAATTGTGTGTTTTAGGGGATTCCTATTCATGCTTATTGGAATTCCGTACATAAATGGAATCCCCATAAGCATAATGGGGATCCCCCTGTTTGATTGGTTGGCCACGTGATCCCAGGGATGCTTGCGAACTGCCTGTGCCCCTGGGATACGTGGGCCTTTACGCAGGCGTACGCATAGAGGCCCAGGACCGCGAGTGCTCGAACCTCCGGGACTATCAGGTAGGTTCGTACCTTTCCTGCGGTTTGGAGGCATTCGCACATTCCGGCACAATACCTGCAATCATTCCTAATCTGTTCAGTTACTAAAATGTTCATCAACTGTTTAACGATGGTTACTTGTGTTAATAATGGATGATCATGGTAGGAATGGTTACCTGTTAAAATAGTTATACGTTAATCCATGTAACCATTACTAATGTTCATCCGTTGTTAGCATATCTAGTTATTACGAGTAATGATTACACAGGCTAATGTATCTATCCAGTGATAAATGAGACCTTTTCTTAAGGGAGTTTTCCAGTTTCCTTGAATGTAATTTGACTTATTTCTCTTTCGTGCTCCTCTATTCTCTATGAACTCAAATAAACACCCAGATGTCCCTGGATACTTGTCAACTCAAGGCAAACGTTTGTATAAGGAACAAGTTGAAAATGATTGATGTCCTATTAGACAGGTCAAGGATGATTTGGTTTATAGAAGCTCTGCTTAATGAGCATCTCATTGATGCGTATAGCACTGGAACAGTGATTTTCCTCTGATGTAAGTGTAGTGCCAAAGAATTAAATTTTCCCTGTAATTTCAATAGAGACCTAATCCTGGTCCAGAGAGATTGCGCACACTTCCGTAATACACCAGCCGATTGCTATAAAGTTCAGATATGAGAACCACTTTTGAATGTGTTGCAGAAGCTTCCGAGAAAAGAGACCAAGTATGACCATGTGACTTAAAACTCTGAATAATGAGAGTCCAATGGTGTTGTTAGGACTAGTAACTCACGTTGACATAACGCAACCATTCCTAACCTTTAACAGCCTGGGAAGAATGTAAGGCCCCGGTATTGACTGGAAGGTTTACCTATTTCTAGTCACCTCCCTTAGGAGATGAAAGAATATGGGGGGAATACATGCAAATGACACATTGGCCGGAATTTTGTGGAGGAAGGCGGGTTGGGGCTCCATGGCAGGCGGGAAACCGGGGAAGGCCGGGTTTCCCGCAGGCCCTGCCGACTTTAATAGCAGGGCCTGATTTGCATGCGAGGCCTCGGTTTCCCGCCCGCAGCCAGCCAGATTGGGAGGATCGTGGCCGGCCTGAGCATCATCGCTGGGGGGCGGGGGAGGCCGCAGGGTTGGCGGGGGGGGGCGGTGATCAGAGGCCTGGGGAGGTGATCGGAGGCCTCGTGAGGTGGTCTCTGATCGCGGGGGGGGGGGGGGCGGTGGATTAGGCAGGGACTCTGGATCCAGGAGGTGGGCGTAAAGGCACTGATCTCCTGGATCCAGCAGTCTCTGTCTTGCTGTAACTACCGGGTTTCACGAGTTGTGTGAAACCCGTCCACATGCAGTTAAAAATAGAATGGAGGTTAAAAAAGAGGCCTTCAGCCTCATTTTAATATTTAAATTGACGTTCCGCCCCCTGGGAGCGGGTTGGTCACCCGCCCCGTCTCACCTCCGTTAAAACCGGAAGTGGACGGGTTGGCGGCGGTATCAGGTCGGGAATCCCATTTTTAACAATATAACTACCTCCACGCTCCAAACCCACCCTTTTTTTAAGGTTAAAATTCGCCCCCATTATCTGTTAGAAGGGGCAAACGAGCCTTTTTGCCTCCCGTACTTTAATGACGTCTGATGTTGACCTGCCAAGGCCAATATATCCTTCCTAAGGTGTGGTGCCCAGAACTGCTGACAGTACTCTAGGTGTGGTCTAACCAGGGTTTTGTACAACTTCTACCCCCTTGTATTCTAGTCCTCTACATATAAAGGCCAGCATCCCATTAGCCTTGATGTAGAAGTTCAGCCATGATCTTATTAAACAGGCTCGAGCGGCTGTGTGGCCGACTCCTGCTCCTATTTCTTATGTTCTTATAGAAAAAAAACCAGAAAGAGAAAGAAAGAACTAGTGAATAGAAAGCATGAGGCACACATTAAAAAAAGGAAGGGTGAATTAGGGAAAAAAAGTCCTTGACATTAAAAACGGGAGAGGGAAGAATAGGACCCAGAGTGGCAGGATTGACACTATCGCAGCTTAGTTACTGAAAGACAATGGAAGCCATGTTTATGGGTTATAATATGTTGATTATGTTTGCTGTATACATTTAATTTGGCATTTTATTGTAAAACATGGTGGAGTAACTTTGGAATAAACTTGTGTGAAATAAGAACGATAGAACTTCATAATGTGCAGTGATTATGCAAACATTTACTTTGTTGCTTGGACGGTTTTGTCAAGTATTTATCAATTTTGTCACTTAAATGAGAATCTAAAAGCTACGCGGGTGCTTAAGATAGCAATACCAGGGAGATCATTTCTCCAAACACTCCCTCATGTTTTAGAATTAAACACGTCGAAAAAAAAAATATCAAAACAGCAGGAGCATATTTTAACGATTTTGGCAGTTTGAACAAACAGCCACATATGGTGCTTGGCTCTGTTGGTGCGCCACCTGCTCATCCAGTTAGCGAGCTATGGGGGTGAAAATGCCATTCACTCCCAGCACGAAATCACAGTCTTTGCATTGCACTTGTACTGCTAGGACCGCCTGAAGGAAAAGTTAAGCACCATTTTCTTGACAGCCAGAATGCAAAGTAGTGATTTATAACATAAGATCATAAGAAATAGGAGCAGGAGTAGGCCATTCGGCCCCTCGAGCCTGCTCCGCCATTCAATGAGATCATGGCTGATCTGATCTTGGCCACAACTCCACTTTCCTGCCCACTCCCCATAACCCTTAACTCCCCTGTTGCTCAAAAATCTGTCTATCTCCGCCTTGAATATATTCAATGATCTAACCTCCCTAGCTCTCTGGGGAAGAGAATTCCAAAGATTCACGACCCTCTGAGAGAAGAAATTCCTCCTCATCTCTGTCTTAAATGGGCGATCCCTTATTCTTAGACTATTCCACCTCATTCTAGATTCCATGACGAGGGGAAACATCCTCTCAGCATCCACCCTGTCCAACCCCCTCAGAATCCTATATGTTTCAATAAGATCACCTCTCATTCTTCTAAACACCAATGAGTATAGGCCCAACCTGCTCAACCTTTCCTCATAAGCCAACCCTTCCATCCCAGGAATCGACCTAGTGAACCTTCTCTGATCTGCCTCCAATGCAAGTATGTCCCTCCTTAAATAAGCTCCACGGGTGTATTTCCAGTGGGGTAGGACAGGTGTGGGTAAATGGAGTTTGAGGTACAGATCTAACACTGGGGTGTCAAACATACGTCACCCGGAGCTGTCCCACACGTCCTCCAGAGCGATTCAATCCGGCGCGCGAAGCCATTCCATCCGGTCTGTGCTGTCGAGAAATTTAAAGGCGCAGGTCTCTCAGGCAGTACGAAGCAGTGCCCGGGAGACATGCGCCTTTAAGTCTGCGCCGTAGTAGTGCTTCTCATCCGCTCCGTGACATCAGCGCCCCCTCCCGCCGGCACAGAAAATCAGCCCCCTCTCAGGAGATAATGGAAATGGAGGGGAGATCTGGGCTTGTGGGAGGGGCGGGGAATCGGGTGTTCGGGACTTGTGGGGAGCGGCAGCAGTTAATACTCGTGGTGGGAGGGTTGGGAGATCGGGACCCGAGGGCGGATCGGGAAATCGGGCTGGTGGAGGGATTGGGAGTTCGGGACTCGTCCGCCTCCTCCACCCTCCGCCTGCTCCTCCACCCTCAGCCTCCTCCTCCACCCTCAGCCTCCTCCTCCACCCTCAGCCTCCTCCACCCTCAGCCTCCTCCTCCATCCTCCGCCTGCTCCTCCACCCTCAGCCTCCTCCTCCACCCTCCGCCTGCTCCTCCACCCTCAGCCTCCTCCTCCACCCTCAGCCTCCTCCTCCACCCTCAGCCTCCTCCTCCACCCTCAGCCTCCTCCTCCACCCTCCGCCTGCTCCTCCACCCTCAGCCTCCTCCACCCTCAGCCTCCTCCACCCTCCGCCTCCTCCATCCTCCGCCTGCTCCTCCACCCTCAGCCTCCTCCACCCTCCGCCTGCTCCTCCACCCTCAGCCTCCTCCTCCACCCTCAGCCTCCTCCTCCATCCTCCGCCTGCTCCTCCACCCTCAGCCTCCTCC
This sequence comes from Squalus acanthias, assembly GCA_030390025.1. Lineage (NCBI taxonomy): Eukaryota > Metazoa > Chordata > Chondrichthyes > Squaliformes > Squalidae > Squalus > Squalus acanthias. The sequence continues at coordinate 162,853,643 of CM059428.1, read as the reverse complement.
ACCCTCCGCCTGCTCCTCCACCCTCAGCCTCCTCCTCCACCCTCAGCCTCCTCCTCCATCCTCCGCCTGCTCCTCCACCCTCAGCCTCCTCCACCCTCAGCCTCCTCCTCCACCCTCAGCCTCCTCCTCCACCCTCAGCCTCCTCCTCCACCCTCAGCCTCCTCCTCCACCCTCAGCCTCCTCCTCCACCCTCAGCCTCCTCCTCCACCCTCAGCCTCCTCCTCCACCCTCAGCCTCCTCCTCCACCCTCCGCCTGCTCCTCCACCCTCAGCCTCCTCCTCCACCCTCTGCCTGCTCCTCCACCCTCAGCCTCCTCCTCCACACTCAAGCAGGACCTCAAAGGTAGTAATCTCAGGATTACTCCCAGTGCCACGTGCTAGCGAGAGCAGAAATAGGAGAATTGACCAGATGAATGCGTGGCTGGAAAGATGGTGTTGAAGGGAGGGATTTAAATTCCTGAGGCATTGGGACCGATTCTGGGAAAGGTGAGACCTGTACAAGCTGGACGGGTTACACCTCAGCAGAAATGGGACCAACATCCTCGCAGGGGGGTTTGCAAGTGCTGTTGGGAAGGATTTAAACTAGTTTGTCAGGGGGCTGGGAACCTAAGTGTGGGTCCAGAACGGAGAGAAACAAAGCTGGAAGTGCAAGTTAGAAAAGTAATCAGCAAAACTAGTAGGGAGCAGAAACAAAGGCCAACAGTAAAGAGGGTCAAAGTGCAGAAAAATATTAAACAGGCAAAGTTGAAGGCACTTTATCTAAATGCACGTAGCATTCGCAACAAGGTGGATGAATTAATGGCACTAATAGAAGTAAATGGGTATGATGTAATTGCCATTACAGAGACATGGTTGCAGGGTAATCAAAGCTGGGAACTGAATGTTCCAGGGTACTCAACATTTAGGAAGGACAGACAAAAAGGAAAAGGAGGTGGCATAGTGCTGTTAATAAGGGATGAGATCGGTACGGTAGAGATAAAAGATCTTGGCTTGGCAGATCGTGATGTAGAACTGGAATCAGTTTGGGTGGAGCTAAGAAACAGCAAAGGGCTTAAAACATTGGTGGGAGTTGTGTATAGGCCACCAAACAGCAATGGTAATGTAGGGCACAGTAGCAATCAAGAGATTAGAAGTGCATGTAACAAGGGCAATACAGTAATCATGGGGGACTTTAATCTACATATTGACTGGGCAAATCAAATTACCACTAATGGTGTGGAGGACAAATTCTTGGAATGCATGCGAGATGGTTTCCTGGATCAGTATGTGGAGGAACCAACCAGGGAACAGGCTATTCTGGATCTGGTACTGTGTAATGAGAAAGAGCTAATCAATAATCTTGTGGTAAAGGGCCTTTAGGGACAAGTGACCATAATATGATTGAATTTTACATTAAGTTTGAGAGTGATGTAGTCCAATCTGAAACTAAGGTCTTCAATCTAAACAGAGGAAACTACAAGGGTATGAGGGACAAGTTGGCCATGGTAGATTGGGAGACGACACTAAAAGGTATGAAGGTGGACATACAATGGCTAACATTCAAGGAAATAATGCATAATTTGCAACAAACATATATTCCTCTAGGGCATAAAAACCCAAAAGGAAAAGTGATCCAAACATGGCTAACAAAAGAAATTAAAGCTAGTATTAAGTCAAAGGAGGAAGCTTATAAAGTTGCCAGAAAAAGCGGTCAGCCTGAGGATTGGGATCTTTTTAGAAATCAGCAAAGGGGGACCAAGAATTTGATAAAGAAAGGGAAAATGGAATATGAGCACAAACTAGCGAAAAATATAAAAACGGATTGTAAAAGCTTCTATAGGTATGTGAAAAGGAAAAGACTGGCGAAGGTAAATGTAGGTCCTTTACAGTCAGAGACGGGAGAATTTATAATGGGGAATGAGGAAATGGCAGAGAAATTAAATAAATACTTTGTTTCTGTCTTCACGGAGGAAGACACAAAAAACCTCCCAGAAATATGAGAAAACCAAGGATGTGACGAGAATGAGGAACTTAAAGAAATTATCAGTAAAAAAAGAGTACTAGCAAAATTAATGGGACTAAAAGTCGATAAATCCCAAGGACCGGATGACCTACATCCTAGGCTTTTGAAAGAGGTGGCCATTGGAATAGTGGACGCATTGGTTGTCATCTTCCAAAATTCTATAGATTCTGGAACGGTTCCTGCAGATTGGAGGATAGCAAATGTAACCCCGCTATTTAAGAAAGGAGGGAGAGAGAAAACGGGGAACTACAGACCTGTTAGCCTCACATCAGTAGTTGGGAAAATGCTGGAATCTATTATAAAGGATGCAATAACTGGGCACTTAGAAACTAATAGTAAGATTGGGCAGAGTCAACATGGATTAATGAAAGGGAAATCCTATTTGACAAACCTATTGGAGTTCTTTGAGGATGTAACTAGTGGAGTAGACAAAGGGGAACCGGTAGATGTGGTGTATTTGGATTTTCAGAAGGCCTTCGATAAGGTCCCACACAAGAGGTTGGTGAACAAAATTAGGGCACATGGAATTGGGGGTAATATACTAGCATGGATTGAGAATTGGTTAACAGACAGAAAACAAAGAGTAGGGATAAATGGGTCTTTTTCAGGATGGCAGGCTGTGACTAGTGGGGTACCGCAAGGATTGGTGCTTGGGCCCCAGCTAGTCACAATCTATATCAATGATTTGGATGAGGGGACTAAATGTAACATTTCCAAATTTGCTGATGATACAAAGCTAGGTGGCAGTGTCAGTTGTGAAGAGGATGTGAAGAGGCTTCAAGGGGATCTTGACAGGCTCAGTGAGTGGGCGAGAACATGGCGGATGGAATATAATGTGGATAAATGTGAAGTTATCCATTTTGGTAGAAAAAAACAGAAAGCCAGAGTATTTCCTAAATGGTGACAGATTGGGGAATGCAGATGCTCAAATGGACCTGGGTATCCTTGTACATGAGTCACTGAAAGTGAATGTGCAGGTGCAGCAAGCCATTAGGAAGGCAAATGGTATGCTGGCCTTCATTACAAGAGGATTTGAGTACAGGAGTAAAGAAGTCTTACTCCAATTATATAGGGCCTTGGTGAGACCACACCTGGAGTACTGTGTACAATTTTGGTCTCCTTACCTAAGGAAGGATATACTTGCCATAGAGGGAGTGCAACGAGGGTTCACGAGATTGATTCCTGGGATGGCAGGGACTGTCGTATAAGAAGAGATTGAGTAAACTAGGCCTGTATTCTCTTGAATTCAGAAGAATGAGAGGGGATCTCATTGAAGCATACAAAATTATTACAGGGCTTGATAGGATGGATGCTGGGAGAATGTTTCCCTTAGCTGGGGAGTCTAGAACCAGGGGCCACAGCCTCAGGATAAAGGGTAGGCCATTCAGGACTGAGATGAGAAGAAATTTCTTCACACACACGTTGGTGAATCTTTGGAATTCTCTTCCCCAGAGGGCTGTGGAGGCTCAGTCATTGGGTATATTCAAAACAGAAGTCGATAGATTTCTGACTAGTAAGGGCATCAAGGAATATGGCGATAGGGCCGGTGAATGGCGTTGAGGCAGAAGATCAGCCATGATCGTATTGAATGGCGGAGCAGGCTCGAAGGGCTGAATGGCCTACTCCTGCTCCTAATTCTTATGTTCTTATTCCGCCTGCTCCTCCACCCTCAGCCTTCTCCTCCACCCTCCGCCTGCCCCTCCACCCTCCACCCTCAGCCTGCTCATCCACCCTCCGCCTGCTCCTCCACCCTCAGCCTGCTCCTCCACCCTCCGCCTGCTCCTCCACCCTCCGCCTGCTCCTCCACCCTCAGCCTGCTCCTCCACCCTCCGCCTGCTCCTCCACCCTCCGCCTGCTCCTCCACCCTCAGCCTCCTCCTCCACCCTCAGCCTCCTCCTCCACCCTCAGCCTGCTCCTCCACCCTCCGCCTGCTCCTCCACCCTCAGCCTGCTCCACCCTCAGCCTCCTCCACCCACCGCCTGCTCCTCCACCCTCAGCCTCCTCCTCCACCCTCAGCCTCCTCCTCCACCCTCAGCCTGCTCCTCCACCCTCCGCCTGCTCCTCCACCCTCAGCCTGCTCCACCCTCAGCCTCCTCCACCCACCGCCTGCTCCTCCACCCTCCGCCTGCTCCTCCACCCTCAGCCTCCTCCTCCACCCTCAGCCTGCTCCTCCACCCTCAGCCTGCTCCACCCTCAGCCTCCTCCACCCTCCGCCTGCTCCTCCACCCTCCGCCTCCTCCACCCTCAGCCTGCTCCTCCACCCTCCGCCTCCTCCTCCACCCTCCACCTCCTCCACCCTCCACCTGCTCCTCCACCCTCCACCTGCTCCTCCACCCTCCACCCTCAGCCTCCTCCTCCACCCTCCACAGAAGGGGCAGTAAAAATAACTTTCCCAACCTTTTCTTCAGTGGCCCCCAGCAGTCCCTTTAAGGACCATTGTTTAGGCCACTGTGGAACTGGGAAAAACTAGTCGGAGCTTGCACGGCAGCGCATCCTCCACCTAGTTCGTCACACATATTACAGAAGGGTCCTGAAACAGGTGCAGGGCCCGTCTTTGGATATTTAATTTGATCCAACACAGGTTTCAGGCAGTCGCCAGGTACAGCTAAAAACCGTGAGGACCAATGTGGCAGCAGCACCCCACGCCCAGAAATTGGTATACATTGCCCAAGGAACAGGCAAAAAGCATACCAATTTCTACCTCAGTGTGTCCAAATAACTCCTGCTGAATGTGGCCCAGGCCAAGTGCCAGGATACTGGATCAGGCCCACCATGTAAATTGGGTTTGACACCCCTGATCTAACTGAATGGCGGCAGAAGGAGCTCGAATGGGCTGAATGGCCTACTCCTGTTCCTGTGTTCTGCCCACCATGAGCTGCCCTCAGTGGCCTTTTCTCAGTGTAGCCAGCTTCAGTCTTAATAGAACTGCCACCGGCTCCTCTTCTCTTTTAGGCCCAAGGCCCTCGCTGACGATATCTGGAGGCCTGGGCCTAATGGGCCGCCCAGGCATCCGGTGTTCCTGCATTTCAAATGGCGGGAAACACAGCAGAGGATGTGTTTCCTATGTTTGTATATATTTACCAAATGTCTGGCCACCTATGGACGGACGCAGCTTCCCTCCTCTTCCTCCCCGTCGCCGCGTCCCCCCGACAATCCCCCATGATAAATAGGGGAGCAGAGATGCAGGAGTATACATCCTTGAGTTATTTTCACCTGCCCCAGTCATTCAAAAATGAATAGGAGGTGGGGAGAAGGAGGAGGAGGAGGAGACAGAAAGCCTAAGGGCGGAATCTTACCTTCCAGGCCGAGTTTGAGGCGGGACTGCTGGTTTTCGGGTTCCAGTCCCACCCCCAGCGACGTCTGACAAACAGACGCTATTTTGCCCTGATTGGCCTTGTTGTGCCCGCCCTGTGTCAGATGACGTCAGTTGATGATGCTTCATCTGCCGGTTTTCTTAAAGGCATATGCACCACACTTGTTTGACAGATGATTTGACAGTGTTTGACAGCATTGAGGTGCTGTCAGACACTGACAATCACTGTCCAAAGGTGAGCCCTTGCACCCAGGCTCTCCAAGTACTCTCTCCTTAGGATAAAACAGATGGCAGCTGCAGCTGAGATTGCAGAAGCCATCTGTCACTTCTCCCAGTGAAATGAGGCTACACAAACGCTTCACAGCTTGTCACCTGCAGAAACATCTAACCACATTAAAAATTACTTTCCCAACATTTCCTTACCTCTGATACTAACCATTGTCACTTTGCATCCTTCACACCACTTCTGCAGCTGTCATCCAAACACCAAAATAACAACAGACCCACAGCACGCCTCACTTACTCTGGTGGGGTTCCCCGATGTTGGGAAGCCCACAGCAGCAGTCAAAAAATTGGGAAAAGCCTCTTAACTGCCTGTAAACTACCTGTTAACAGACAGTTAAGTAGCTATAATCCTCTTCCCGCTGCTAGGAGTCGGGTCCCTGCACAAATCGGGGACCCGACTCCCGGGAAGATTGTATGGAGGCGGGTTTGGGACCCGCTCCCATTCTTTTTGACTTTCCCAGCAGTCCCGCCTCCAAACCTGCCTCCTCAGGGCTGGTAAAATCCAGCCCTAAGTCTCTGTACTATGTGCTACACCACAGCCAAACTCCATCGTGTTTACATCCAATGTTTGCTCATCAACTATTTCTAGCAGAGGTCACTCAGGGAACTGTCCCTGATTTTCTTCCTTTCTAGGCCCAGGATCGTAGCCCCTTCAATGGCTGCCCTTAGTAAGATTAGCCAACTTGGCATGTGGGACCTTCCTGGATTGCACGGTTCAGTACCATGCTGGGTGGCACATTTGCCCCATTAAACTATTGGGAAACGTCAAGCAGTCGCACTTGCATATTTTTGCCTTTGATTTTGATTCTTTGATGCATTCAGAAATTTGTGTGGCTTTTTGACCTGAGCGATAGAATAAGCCTTTTAAAAAAACAATCAAATGTAATTGTCTTAATTTTGCTCCAGAGAGTTTCAGTGGCATTGTGAATGTAATGGCTTCCTTTCCTTAGAGAATTCCAAAAAAAGGAAGAGAAATTTTGATTTCAATTAGTGCAGAGAATGTTACCAAGAACCTGAGTACAATTTGAGTTGCAGACAATAGAAATGAAAGAGGAATTTAATACCAGAGGCACAGTCAGCCATCCTCACTATCTCTTTAAACCAGTCTCCTATATTTTTGCAGCATGGAAACAGTTTCTCTTTAGATACGTTGTCTGTAATCTTTGACTTAAACATACCCAGAGTGTAGGTTTCAACCACACATACTTCATTATTTTAAATCCATTTGTTTTACATTGTCATTACCGGTCTTCCGCACAGTGGATTTGAATGGAATAGAGATTTTAGTGCACAGTTCTTCATTCTGACAGCTGCTGCAGCACAAGTGATCCTGGAGGAAGGAGGTCCAAGACATTATAAAGCATACCGAGCAGAATACTGCGGATGCAGGAAATCTCAAATAAAAACAGAAAATGCTGGAAATCCTCAGCAGGTCAGGCAGCATCTGTGGTGAGAGAAACAGAGTCCACGGGCTGGATTTTCTCAATGGGGAGCTTTTGGAGGCGGGACTCCCACTTGTCGGGTTTTAGTCCCGCCTCCATCGACTTGTGGCCAACCCACGCTATTTTCCCTTGATTGACCTTGTCAATTAGCAGGCCAATTAAGGGAAAGCCGGTTACAGGTGACGTCAGCGAGTGACGTTTCATCTGTCAGGAGCTTTTGACAGATGAAATGTCAGCGTTTGACGGCTCTGTGAAGCTGTCAAACACGGACAATCTGTCCTCTAAGTTGAACCCTTCCACTCAGGCTCAGTTAGAGAGCTCTCCTGAGCAGAAAGCAGAAGGCTGCAGCTTTTGACAGTTCAGCGGCCATTCTGCTTTCTGTGCCGGTGAGATGAGGGACTCCCGAGACCTGAAGGGAGGAAGCCTGCAGGAAGAAGTAACATAGATACATAGATACATAGAAGATAGGAGCAGGAGTAGGCCATCCGGCCCTTCGAGCCTGCTCCGCCATTTAATGAGATCATGGCTGATCCTTCAATTCAGTATCCCGTCCCCGCCTTCTCTCCGTAACCCTTAACCCCTTTTGACTGTAGAAATATATCTAATTCCCTCTTAAATATATTTAATGAGCTGGCGTACACTGCCCTCTGTGGCAATGAGTTCCACAGGTTCACCACTCTCTGAGTGAAGAAATTCCCCCTCATTTCTGTCCTAAATGGTTTAGCCCTTATCCTTAAATTATGTCCTCTAGTTCTGTTCTCACCCGCCAAGGGAAACATTCCTTCTGCATCTAATCTGTCTAGACCTGTCAGAATTTTATACACTTCTATGAGGTCCCCTCTCAATCTTCTAAACTCCAGTGTGTACATCCCTAAACTACATAGTCTCTCCTCATAGGTCAATCCCGCCATTCCTGGTATCAGCCTGGTGAATCGCCGCTGCACCCCCTCCATGGCAAGAACATCTTTCCTCAGATGAGGCGACCAAAACTGTACACAGTACTCGAGGTGTGGTCTCACCAGTGCCCTGTACAGCTGCAGCAAGGTATCCCTGTTCCTGTATTCCAACCCTTTTGCTATGAAGGCCAGCATACCGTTTGCCTTCTTGACCGCCTGTTGCACCTGCATGCTCGCCTTCAGTGACTGGTGTACAAGAACACCCAGGTCTCTCTGTACTTCCCCCTCTCCCAATTTATTGCCATTTAAATAATAATTTGCCCTCCCGTTCCTGCACCCAAGGTGGATAACTTCGCACTTGTCCACATTATAGTGCATCTGCCATTTATCCGCCCAATCACCCAGTCTGTCCAAATCGCTCTGGAGCTTCCTGGTCTCCTCCTCTGAGCCCACCCCCCCTCCTAGTTTAGTGTCGTCTGCAAATTTGGAAATGCTGCATTCGACTCCCTGATCCAGGTCATTAATATAAATTGTGAACAGCTGGGGACCCAGGACAGATCCCTGTGGTACCCCACTTGTTACTGCCTGCCATTCAGAAAATGAGCCGTTTATTCCAACTCTCTGTTTTCTATCTGACAGCCAGTTCTCTATCCACGTCAATACTTTCCCCTTTATCCCATGAGCTTCAATTTTCCATGCTAATCTTTTATGTGGGACCTTATCGAAGGCCTTTTGGAAGTCCAGGTACACCACATCTACTGGCTCTCCCCCATCTATTTTACCAGTTACTCCCTCAAAAAATTCCAATAGATTAGTCAAGCACGATTTACCCTTTGTAAATCCATGTTGACTCTGTCCTATCCTGTCCCCATTTGCTAAGTGCTCGGCTATTTCATCCTTAATGATGGACTCCAGCATTTTGCCCACAACTGATGTAAGGCTTACAGGTCTGTAATTACCTGCTTTTTCCCTACCCCCCTTTTTGAATAGTGGGGTAACGTTAGCTACCCTCCAATCCATGGGCACTGTTCCCGAGTCTAATGAATTCTGAAAAATCATGCTTAGTGCATCCGCTATCTCTAGGGCCACCTCCTTCAGTACCCTAGGATGCATGTTATCAGGCCCTGGGGATTTGTCCGCCTTCAATCCCTTTAGCTTCCTTAACACCATATCCTTAGAGATATTGATTTGCGTCAGTTCCTCCTTTGCCAATGTCCCTATTTTTCCCGATATCCCAGGGAGGTTTTTTGTGTCTTCCTTCGTAAAGACTGACCCAAAGTATGCATTTAGTTGGTCTGCCATTTCCTTATTTCCCATTATATATTCCCCCGTATCTGACTGCAATGGACCAACTTTGGTTTTCACCAGTCTTTTCCTCTTGACATACTTATAAAAGCTTTTGGAGTTAGTTTTTATATTTTCCGCCAGCTTGCTTTCGTAAGCTATTTTGCCCTTCTTGATTAAGCCCTTTGCCCTCCTTTGCTCTATCTTAAACTGTTCCCAATCTTCCGCTCTGGCGCGTTTTTTGGCTATTTTATACGCCCTATCTTTGGATTTTATGCTGTCTCTAATTTCCCCTGTTATCCACGGTTGAGTCACCTTTTTAGATTTCCTTTTATGCCAGGTAAGGAAAACTTATTAAAACACTTTACACACACCTCACACACTCACCTCTCCACACTTGCACCCATGGAACCAGAATGGGTAGATGGGGTTAAGATACAGATCAGCCATAATCTAATTGCATGGCGAAACAGGCCTGAGGGGCTGAATGGCCTACTCCTGTTCCTCTGTTCCAATGCATTTTACCAGAAAATAAGACATGCTAGCAGATAATGCGAAGAGCAGATTTTCTAGAAATGGATGCACACCGATAGGGGATTGAGGGTCTGTGGAAACAAGAGACCTGCATCCATGGGGAAACTTTATCTAGATACAAGATTATTAAATTACTGATCCACATTAGCCTAGTAAATAGAGCAAATCAGCCCTATTTCACCAAGAAATTGGACACTGGGAGAAAACCTGATTTCTACTTTGCTCTTATTAATATTATTGAATGTCAGTACTGGGGTATAAAATATTTTTTCCAGCTATAATGGGATTTCCAATAGATCTAACATGACACAGCACAGATCATAGGGCTCATATACATAAGGAATTCAGGAGAAAATTCTTTACCCAGTGAGTGGTTAGAATGTGGAACGTGCCACCATATGGAGTAGTTGAGGCAAATAGCATAGATACATTTCAGGGGATGCGAGATATTTACATTAGGGAGAAAGGACGAGAAGGTTATGCAGATAGCATTGGATGAAGTAGGGTGGGAGGAGGCTCGTGTGGAGCATAAACACTGGCACAGACCAGTTGGGCCGAATGGCCTGTTTCTGTGCTGTAAATTCTATGTAAATCAGTTACAGAATATGTTAGTCCTTGCCAGCATCAGCCTCTTCCTATAGGTTCTTTGTTGTTGGCTTGGATTTGTGTGGGAATCTTTAATTATTTTTCTTTTACATATCTAGCGAGGTGTTGTTTAAGTTCTCGCTGTGAGCCTCAACAGGACGCTGGAAGGAAAGACAAAAAGGGGAATCAAAACCCAAAGAGCCTTTATTGTAAATGTCACGGCTGCAGCAGTCTTGCAGTTAACTGATATAAATGTGTACCTGCCAAAGGCAGTAAAGCTGAACTAGAAAAAAAAAATCTCTTCATCAAAAAAAGAGCCATTTTTTTTTATTTAATTCTCTGCCAGACAACCCTCAGGTGAATGACGTTTGCTTAAGAATCCCAATCCAGGTTGAGCTTGAGGCATAATTAGATGTTTGTTCAAACAATACTCCTTTATGGTTCACTGCTCCTAGGTAGACAATGGATGGGGTCTCCTTAGGCCTGTGTGCCAGATCAAGGACCAAGCTGTGTGCTGGTCTGCTGAATAAAGGAGAAACTGTCGCAGAGAACGAGGGCTCCAGTCTAAACCAACCTGATATTGCCAAAAACCCTCACAAAAGAAGTTCTAGATGAAGTATTTGGTGATGAGTAAGATTGTTACATTGGACATCTAGAACCTCATGGTAAATGGCATGCTGGAAGCTATCTTGCAGTGGTCTTTTGAGGGTAATACCTACCATGTAGCTGCAGAGGAATCTTTGAGGCTTGGGATGGCAGCTGTTGGAAGGTATTTTCTGGGAGGCTGGGTACACAAACATATGCTCATATATTCAGGCGTCAATGCCTGTCTTGATTGTTTTGCAAAGAGGCTGAAGCTCCGGATCTCCAACTCAGTGGACCCACCATTCGATAGGGTGTGGTACATGTCCAAGCTGTAGCTGAGAGCACTCACACATTTAATGGTGAGTTGTGCTGCTCATATGCCTTCTCAAGATGTCTGTTGCCTGCCTAGCGAAGGGTCAAATCTGTGTGTGTTCATTAAAACTATACAACCGGAGAAGTTTACAGCACAGAACAAAGCCATTCATCCTATTGTGTCTTTAATTACCCCACTACCCTGTCACTATAGCCCTGTGTCTTACTTGGCTTCAAATATATATATATGACTTTCCCTTAAGAGATGCAATAGTCTCTCCCTCAACCACTTCTTGTGGCAAAACATTCCATGCTCCTACAATCCTCTGAGAAAAGAAATTTCTTCTCATCGCTCCTTCAGTTTCAGCGGCAGTATTCAATTTTTGACCCTCGTCACTTATTGCCCAGCTAGAGGAAATGTCAACGCACTGAAAGCTAGGGTTCCTCGGTTGGGTGCCACATTTACAGGACTTTTTTTTGCCCTGTTGACTTTGGAATAATCTGATATTGTCTCAATTCAACCACTCTGAAATTTTCAACAGTTGAGTGTGTGAGGAGACCATCATCTTTCCCTCAGGACAGGGCTTGTATAAAGATGCCTAGAGGAATGGGATCATGACTAAGATCATTATCTTTCCCACTTGGCTTTGCTCAAAAGCAATGAGAAAGAACGTTGTGTTTGGGAATTAAAGTTCAGAAGAGACCAACATTCAAAAGTTTGTCATCTCTGATGTACTGTGCTGCAGATCGTACGAAGAAGAGCACTCTCAGGCAAATGGACACAGAATTACGAGAAGCTTTATTTAGGCAAGAAAGAAATAATAAGATCTTAAGAACATGAAAATAAAGGTTATTTGGCCCATTATGCCTGATCCTTCCAAAGACCATCTGCAACCTATTCTGTCAGGGACTATATCCCATTGAATCTTCTGAGGACAAGTCCGAAATAAAAGCTTACTGATCCCCAAAGACAATCAAGAAAACCTCTAAAATGTCCATCCTAACATCTCCACGCCTCAACCCTCCCCTGCTGCCCTGCACAGGCAATATTCTGCTCCAGCTCCACGTCCCATGGACTAATTGATCGTCTCAGCTAATACGTATCTCTTCAACTTTCAATCCTATTCCAACTAGATCTTTATCCGGCTCCTTTCTGAGGAAGCTGACCGTCTTAACCTCAGCTGCGATTCTGTTCCGAATTGCCAGTGCTCATTGGAGAAAATAAAATGATGCTAAACTCTAGTTTTACTTCATCCTTGTTAATTTTAAACTCGTGACTCTTACTACGGAGCTCACAGTCCCAGTTAAATAGCCAGTTTATGTCGATAGCCCCTTTGCGCTTCTCAGCGTCTTGGAGACCTGCATCATGTCCACCTCGCAATTTCCTTTTCTGCAGTGAAAACAAGCACTGCTCTGCAATCCTCTCCTCATAGCTTGGAGCCCTGCATTATTCTAATAAAATCAAGATAGCAGTTTTATTGCTGGACTTTAGCTGAGACAAAGAAGCATCACATTTCAACTCAGGACTGACAAGAACGGATGAAGCACCCCAAGCATTTTGGAGATGGTTCTTTAAATAGGCCATTGCTTATCGGGGCTGTCTCGGAGTTCGGAACATCGGAAGAGGAATAGGCCATTTAGGCCCTCGAGCCTGTTCCGCCATTCAATGAGATCATTGCTGATCTGTGACCTAACTCCATATAGTTCAAGAGAAATGAGAGGGTTAACATTATAAAGAGCACTTTCCTGTCATCTCTTGACTGCAGGCTTGTGTTTTCAGCTTTTAGTGAGTATGATAGTGCAACGACTACACACCACACAGGCAGTATCAAATCTGCAGAAAATTTAACACGTGCATCTTCTCTGCCTACTGATGGATTCCTCCAAAATTAATTCCGCATTACACGCAACTTTAGTCGCTGCTGCCAGATCATGTCGCACCGTGCAACATCAAAGCTAATTAGAGTCGCTGTACCTGTGGCATATCTGATGTGCTGATAGGGTGAGATAAAGTAGGGTGGGTGGAGGCTCGGGTAGAGCATAAACACCAGCATAGACCACAGGTCGTCCCATCCTCTGTCATCGAATTGCAGTATGCAGATGACGCTTGTGTCTGCGCACACTCTGAGGCCGAACTCCAAACCATCATCAACACCTTCACCGACGCGTACGAGAGCATGGGCCTTACACTAAATATCCGTAAGACAAAGGTCCTCTACCAACCTGCCCCCGCCACACAGTACTGCCCCCCGATTATCAAAATCCATGACGAGGCCTTGGACAACGTGGGCCACTTTCCATACCTCGGGAGCCTACTGTCAATAAGGGCAGACGTCAATGACGAAGTCCAACACCGCCTTCAGTGTGCCAGTGCAGCCTTCGGTCGCCTGAGGAAGAGAGTGTTTGAAGACCAGGACCTCAAACCCAGCACCAAGCTCATGGTCTACAGAGCAGTAGTGATACCCGCCCTCCTGTATGCTTCAGAGACATGGACCATGTACAGCAGGCACCTCAAAGCACTAGAGAGATACCACCAACGCTGCCTCCGCAAGATCCTGCAAATCCATTGGCAGGATAGGCGCACCAACGTCAGTGTTCTCACTCAGGCCAACATCCCCAGCATCGAAGCTTTGACCACGCTCGATCAGCTCCAATGGACGGGCCACATCGTCCACATGCTCGATACGAGACTCCCAAAACAAGCGCTCTACTCGGAGCTCCGACACGGCAAGAGAGCCCCAGGTGGGCAGAGGAAACGCTTCAAGGACACCCTCAAAGCCTCCTTGAAAAAGTGCAACATCCCCACCGACACCTGGGAATCCCTGGCCCAAGACAGCACAAAGTGGAGAAGAAGCATCCAGGAAGGCGCCGAACACCTCGAGTCTCTTCGCCGGGAGCAAGCGGAAGCCAAGCGCAAACAGCGGAAGGAGCGCACGTCAACCCAAGCACCCCACCCACCCGCCCCTTCAAACACCGTCTGCCCCACCTGTGACAGAGACTGTAAGTCCTGCATTGGACTCATCAGTTACCTGAGAACTCATTTTTAGTGTGGAATCAAGTCATCCTCGGTTCCGAGGGATTGCCTAAGAAGAAGACCAGTTGGGCTGAATGTCCTGTTGCTGTGCTGTAAATTCTATGTAATTTTAAGTAATATCTGTCCTTCTAGTTAATGCAGTGGAACCGATGTGACTGCTCCACGTCGAATGCTATTCAAAATCATAACACAGCGTAAGTTGTAATAACTAAGCACATTCTTTAATGACATCTAGCACATATACAAGGTAAGTAGACTGAATACTGTGATAGGAGTGATAAAATTCATGGTAAGTTATTCAACATCAGCGTCCTATTCTGAGGGAGTGCTGCACTGTCGGAGGTGCCGTCTTTCAGCTGAGACGTTAAACCGAGGCCCCGTCTGCTCTCTCAGGTGGACGTAAAAGATCCCAGGGCACTATTTCGAAGAAGAGCAGGGGAGTTATCCCCGGAGTCCTGGCCAATATTTATCCCTAATTTTAGCAAAAAAAAGTAGAGCCACTTATAAAGCCGGAAACATTGCTTTACACTCACCTCTACATTCTTCTTCAAATTCTCTGATGTCAGCTTTCAAACCCTCACCCTTCCTGCTGGTCTGATGTCACCCTCACCTCCCATCCACCTGAAAACAGATTACCCCTCCCATGAAAAGCTTAAGCTCCCCTTCTGCTGTTTCTGTCATCACTTCTCCGCTGTCCCGCCAAGACCTGTTCTCCCAGTGAGAGTCAGTGTGACGGGGAAGTGCGATCCTGCCATCCTCGGTGTGAGTGAAAGAAATACATCGCGTTCATCGGTGGTAAAAATACCAAGAAGCCCAAACCCGCAAATTCTACCACCTTGAAGGATAAGGGCAGATGGTGTGTAGGAACACCACCACCTCCAAGTTCCCCTCCAAGTCACACACCATCCTGAGTTAGACATGTATCACCGTTCCTTCATCGTTGTTGGGTGAAAATCCTGGAACTTCCTACCCAGCGGCACTATGGGAGTACCTTCACCACACGGACTGCAGCAGTTCAAGAAGACGGCTCACTACCACCTTCTCAAGGCAGAACAGTCTGGGTCTCTTTTCTCTAGAAAAGCGAAGGCTGAGGGGTGACCTAATAGAGGTCATTCAAATTATGAAGGGATTTGATAAGGTAGACGTAGAGAAGATGTTTCCCAAAACGGTGTTCAACAGAGTGCAGGAAAAATATATTCCGCGAAAAGAAAAGAATAAACAAAACAATAATGAGACTCCATGGATGAATAAAGCCATAACGGAACAATTGAGGGTAAGGAAAGAGGCATGCATTAAATACATAGACAGCCAGCAGGGGAGTGCATGATAAGAGAGAATACGAAAAGATTAGGAGAGAAGTCAAAAAAAACAATTAGGGAGGCAAAGAGGAACTATGAAATTAAATTATCAAGGAACATAAAACAAAATAGTGAAATATTTTATAGGCACATCAATAAAAAAGGAAGGTTGGGATGGGAATAGGGTCATTAAGGCATAGTCAGGATAATACCACAGGTAATGATAGAGAGATGGCAGAAATATTAAATAATTATTTTGCTTCAGTGTTTACTAGGGAGATAGAGCAGGTGGACATGACATTGGATGATGAGATTAGTAATAAGATAAGCACATTTAAAATTTTAAAGAGGGGATATATTAAATAAACTAATCAAACTCAAAGAGGATAAAACCCCATGTCCGGATTAATTGCATCCATGCATTTTAAAAGAATCGAGGGAAGAGATAGCAGAGGCATTACTACGCATATTTAATAATTCGTGAGAAAAAGGTATAATGCCAGAGGACTGGCGGATCGCTAACGTAATACCGATATTTAAGAAGGGGGATAGAACATGTCCAGAGAATTATAGACCAGTCAGCCTAACATCGGTGGTAGGACAAATAATGGAATCCCTACTAAAGGAGAAAATAGAAGAACATCTAGAAACCAAAAATATAATAATGAATAGTCAACATGGATTTCAAAAAGGAAAGTCTTGTTTGACCAACCTTATTAAATTTTTTGAAGAGGTAACAGAGAGAGTAGACAATGGTAATGCAGTAGATGTAATTTATCTGGATTTTCAAAAGGCCTTCGATAAGGTACCCCATAATAGACTGATGAACAAGGTCAGAAAATGTGGAGTTGGGACAAGTAGCAGAATGGATAGCTGGCTGGCTTCAAGACAGAAAGCAGAGAGTAGGAGTAAAGAGTAGCTATTCACAGTGGCAGAAGGTGGGTAGTGGTGTTCCACAAGGATCAGTGCTGGGACCACTGCTGTTCACAATTTACATTAACGATTTAGACTTTGGAATCAAAAACACAATTTCTAAATTTGCGGATGACACCAAATTAGGGGGGATAGTCAATACTGAGGAGGACTGCAACAAGTTACAGGAGGACATTAATAAACTTGCAGAATGGGAATATAATTGGCAAATGAAGTTCAACACAGATACATGTGAGGTATTACATTTTGGTAGGAAGAATAGGGAGGTCACTTATCACTTGGAGGGTGCGAGTCTAGGTGGGGTCGAGGAACAAAGGGATCTCGGAGTACAAATACACAAATCACTAAAAGTTGCGACACAGGTTAGCAAGGCCATAAAAAAGCAAACCAAGCACTAGGGTTTATTTCTAGAGGATAGAATTGAAAATTAGTGAAGTTATGCTAAACCTGTATCGAACCTTGGTTAGACCACACTTGGAGTACTCGGTACAGTTCTGGTCGCCAAATTATAAAAAGGATATAGAGGCACTGGAGAGGGTGCAGAGAAGATTTACAAGGATGATACCAGAAATGCGAGGGTATACATATCAGGAAAGGATGAACAGGCTGGGTCTCTTTTTCTCTTGAAAAAAGAAGGCTGAGGGGTGATCTAATAGATGTCTTTAAAATTATGAAAAATTTTGACAGAGTGGATACAGAGAGAATGTTTCCACTTGTGGGGAAGAGCATAACTAGAGGCCATCAATATAAGATAGTCACCAAGAAATCCAATAGGGAATTCAGAAGAAACTTCTTTACCCAAAGAGGGGTGAGAATGTGGAACTCGCTACCACAGGGAGTGGTTGAAGCGAATAGTATAGATGCATTTAAGGGGAGGCTAGACAAGCATATGAGGGAAAAGGGAATAGAGGGTTATGCTGATAGATTTAGATGAGGAATGACGGGAGGAGGCGCGAATGGAACATGGACTGGTTGGGCCAAATGGCCTGTTCCTGTGCTGTACATCCTATGTAACCCACTTGTGGAGGAGACCAAAACTAGGGCCATTAATGTAAGATAGTCACCAATAATTAGGGAAATGAGGAGAAACCTCTTTACCTAAAGCGTGATAAGAATGTGGAACTCGCTACCACAAGGAGTAGTTGAGACGAATAGCATAGATGCATTTAAGGGGAAGCTAGATATGCACATGAGGGAGAAAGGAATAGAAAGCTGTGCTGATATGGTTAGATGAAGAAGGGTGGGAGGGGGCTCGTGTGGCTCATGAACATAGACCAGTTGGGCCGAATGGCCTGTTTCTGTGCTGTAGACTCTATGTAATTCTGTGTAACTAGCAATGGTCAATGCTGGCCTTGCTAGTGACGCCCTTATCCCAAGAATGAATTAAAAAAAGATAACACTTTCTGATAGTGCGCCATGCCTTCTGGTGAAACTGAGCAGCAATGGTGGAAAATGGAGGAGCGGGCAGCAGTAGTGGTGAAGCTTGGGGTTTGCAGGCAGGTGGTTTGAGGAAGACATCGGAGGGGCAATTGGGTTTTCAAGTGACGGTGATCAGGCAGTAAGGGGATGAAAGTGGTATCAGGAAGGCAAGGGATGGGGCACAGATGCGCTGAAGGGAAAAACAAAGGATGAGAGGAGAAGAAATTTCTAAGACCTTTTGTAACAGAGAGGACCAGATATGGAGCCATTGGGGAGGAAGGGAATATGAGACATGAATGTGCAGGAGCGATCTCGGAGACATGCAGCAGATGATGGGGGGAAGGGCGAATAGAGTGTTCTGTAATCCTGTCAAGCTCACATCATTTTGAAAGTATGGAGTATGATCAACTTGTACCTTCTGATTTTTCATTTTCTAGAGTAAAATATTACCTCAGAAAAGAGTAATACGACATGACAAAAGATTATTTGACATCTATAATCATGTAATGGACTTCTCTACTCTCTGCCTGTACTCGGTGCATGTAACAGTGAGGACTGTTTAGGATCAGCTGCTCTTCAATAGCTGCATTTAGGTAATGTCATTTATTCATTTGTTTTGTTTTGATTTACTGTACTGCTCGGCTTTCCTTAACTTTAATGTATTCAAGAGCTTAAATCAACACAACCAAGTAATTCTTTGAGTAGCTGATTTATATTTGACTGTTACGGGAAGTCTATTGTAATCTGCACAAATGCTTCGGTGGCGTATCTGCCCACTGGTCGGATTTTGCCAGAGATTACATTCGGGGAAGTGGCATTTTTGATCCATAAAAAAAAATCACATTGCAAACCAATCTAAGCATCTGTTGCTGCATTTATTTTTCAGACTGCATGCATCTAGACAGCAACATCTTAAAACTAAAAATGAGTGCCTGTCACTTCTAATAAGTAACAAGTGGCAGGGCTGATTTTGCCAGCTTTTATTTTCCAAAATGGCAATAAAGCATTATGAATATTAACACAAAAGCAAAATACTGCAGATGCTGGAAATCTGAAACAAATACAGAAAATGCTGGAAATCCTCAACAGGTCAGGCAGTATCTGTGGAGAGAGAAACAGAGTCAAACGACTAGAAATTTGATGGCCCCCCGAAAATGGGTGTGGTGGATCGCGAGGGGTGATGAACCTGCGCCCGTCAGAGTAATGCAGGCAGCATGCCAACTTCGTGCTGATTAACACGATCGTGGTGTTCAGCCCAGCGCTGAACGCGCTGCTGTGTGGTTGCACACTCAGCAGGGGGCCCAAGTTTGTGTGAGGCTAGCACCACTTAAAGCTAGCCTGCACTTCTTAAAGGCAGTCTGCACCTCCTAAAGGGGAGGTGCATTCTGCCTGCAGCAGGTGATTCAACTGGCTGTGGAACAGAGTCTGAGCAGGAAAAAGTAGTACTGATGGCAAAACAGGGAAGAAAGCGTGCTCCAAGGTTCTCGGTTGCTGCATTGGAGGCCTTGGTGCAGGAGGTGGACAGAAGGAGAGAGGTCCTGTTTCCACAGGGCGCCAGGAAGCCCTCCAGGCAAATTCAAAAAAGGCAATGGGAGCAGATAGCTGTTGTGGTCAATGCCAGCAGTGTCGCCCCGAGAACCTGCATGCAGTGCAGGAAGAAGTTTAATGACCTCACACGAGTGGTCAAGGTCAGTGAATTCATCTTCAAATGCAATATCCCACTATCTGCACCGCCTGCCTCACCCACTGCTCAATGCATCACACTTCCATCACTCACTTACCAATGGAGGAGATGACTAGAAACGGCACCCGTAGTGCTGAAATATCGGGCACTAAGTAGCTGAATTTCTAGCCCACCATTTCAGGTCGATGACCTTTCATCAGAACTGGCATAAGTTAGAGACGTAACAGGTTTTAAGCAAGTACAGGAGTGATCATATGACAAAAGAGATGATGGTGCAAGGCAAAAAGGGGTGCTAAAGGAACAAGTTAATCACTCCTGCCTGCCTTCCACCCTATCACAGACCTTCCTTTTGTTCTTTCTTCCCCTCCGCCCCCGCTTTCCCTGCCTCTGTACTTGCTTAAAACCTGCTACAGCTCTAACTTTTGCCACGTTCTGACGAAGGGTCATCGACCTGAAACGTTAACTCTGTTTCTCTCTCCACAGATGCTGCCTGACCTGCTGAGTATTTCCAGCATTTTCTGTTTTTATTAATGTTGGGAGGGGAAGGAAGCAATCAAAGATAACAAACTAGGATTGTATAAATTTGTAAAGGCTTAAACTGATCATTCAGAAAGCTATATTCATTCAAACCTGCTCCCACAATCCACTCCTATCCCAACTCGTGAACATCCAAATTCACCTGTTGACCCCCGCTTGAGAAAATGGTGGTGAGCCTTCTTCTAGAACCGCCGCAGTCCGTGTGGTGAAGGTACTCCCACAGTGCTGTTAGGGAGGGAGTGCCAGGATTTTGACCCAGCGACGATGAAGGAACGACAATATACTTCTAAGTCAGGATGGTGTGTGACTTGGAGAGGAACTTGGAGGTGATGGTGTTCCCATGCACTGAAGTAAAACTAATGGGTCTGTAGTTGCCTGTGTTTGTTTTGTCATCCTCTTTGAATATGGACACTACATTAGGTGGGTTACAATCTACATGGTACCTCCCCAGTGTCAATTGACTGGTTCATAATGATTGTCAGTACCTCACAAATCTCCTTCCTAATCTCTCTCAGAACTCTGGGATAATATCATTTATCTCTGGAGATTTATTTGTTTCTCCATACAAACTATGAAGGTGTTCCTTTCATTTATATCTGAGTTTTGAATTATAGATTGATACTCTTTTTGGGGGGAATGAATTCCCTTGCGAGTAATATGAGGAAGTAATCATTGAGAATGTTTACTGTCTTGTGCTTATCATCAGTTTTAAGCACCTTTGAATGTTCTCATCTCTTCTGGCAGTCCTCCTGCTATTTCATGTTGAAACAATTTTGTACTGTTATATTTTGCCTCTGCAGGAATGCTTTTTTTCAAAGCCTCCCTCTGCCTCTCTGATCAACCTTATAACTTGTTTTTGTTTGATCTTCTGTCCATCCTGTGATCCACTTTTCCTTTCTCACCTTAGGATTTGTAGAGGTCATTTTTCCTCTTTATTTCACTTTTTTTTGTTAATCCATTTGGGGGCACATTTTTTTTTACCTTGAGCTGGTTGACCTTAGGTAACTACTCATAGGAACAGGAGTACACCAATCAGCCTCACAAGCCTGTTCCGCCATTCAATTAATTATGGCTGATCTGTATCTCAACTCCATTTACCCGCCTTGATTCCGTAACCCTTAATACCCTTGCCTAACAAAAATCTATCAATTTCAGTTTTGACATTTTCAATTGACCCCCCCTAGTCTCAATAGCTTTTTGGGGGAGAGTGTTCCAGATTTCAACTACCCTTTGTATGAAACGCATCCTGCATGTCCAGCATTATTCTGGTAAAGGTGTTCCATTTGGTCTACTGAAATGTTAACAGATATCTTTCCCCCAATCTATTTGTCTCAATTCTTCCCTCATCTCTTTGAATTTAGCACTTTTTAAAGTTCTTAAGGGTACTGTGCACAGTTCTGGTCTACATATTATAAAAAAAAGGATATAGAGGCACTGGAGAAGGTGCAAAAAAGATTTACTAGGATGATACCAGTACTGAGAGGTTATACCTATCAGGAAAGACTAAACAGGCTGGGGCTCTTTTCTCTAGAAAAGAGAAGTCTGAGGGGTGAACAAATAGAGGTCTTTAACATTATGAATGAGTTTGATAGGGTAGACTTAGAGAAGATGTTTTCACTTGGGGGCGGAGACCGAAACTCAGGGCCATTAATATAAGATAGTCACTAATAAATCCAATAGGGAATTCAGGAGAAATATCTTCACCCAGAGAGTGGTACGAATGTGGAACTCGTTACCTCATAGAGTAGTTGAGGCAAATAGTATAGATGCATTTAAAGGAAAGCTGGATAAACATATGAGGGAGAATGGAGTAGAAGGTTATGCAGACGCTGTTATATGAAGTAGGTGGGAGGAGGCTTGTGTGGAGCATAAACACTGGCAAGGACCAGTTGGGCTGAATGGCCCGTTTCTGCGCTGTACATTATGTAATTATAAACCTGGCTCTTGGCCTGTGGTATAATTGTGTCGCAGATCACGTTAAAAACTTGGTCATTCACCAAAAAGTTCTTTATTGTGTAGAAATTCAATTTTAAACATTGAAATGTCTTCTTCCTTCAATACTTAACACGGAACAATTGCCCCAGTAGCAGACAGGTTTCCTGGTCCCCGATAGTTGACGTGCTATTCAGAGCCCTTGGTTGCAAAACACACTCCTGTGATGAATTTGTGACACTTTCTTCAATGGTGAATTTTCAGAGTGCCATTGTGCTGCATAGTATTAGCAGCTTGCCAATCACCTGGTGTGTTATGCTGATATTACCTGACAGAAAAGCAATAACAATTGGACTTGATACAGGTTAATCTTAACTCCTGGATAACCTCCCAAACCTAGTGCCCGCTAGAGAGAATTGTAGCTTTAGATCTCACTGGTAGTTTATCGTCACAGCTCAAACTTACTTTCCACAGTCAACTCCAGACTCCTGTACTTTCAAGGGGAAGCCCTCAGACAGTAACGGCCTCTTTATCCAGCTGAGAATCATGACATTGCTGAATAAAGTGCTAACTAACTTATCAAAATAGTAATGACTTTCAGCAGCAGCAGTTAACACGTACTAAATAATGTGGGAATTCACTTGAGAATCTCAAGTCTCCTCTCTTGTTCTTCATACATTCCAAATAAGCAGCGCTGTCTGTTCTTCCTGCTCCCGATAACCCTATGCTGCTATGAAGACTTATTGAACCGTCTACTACTCTTAACTCATTCTTTCCCAACTATGGCACTCCTTACCTCTCCCACCTGCTACGATCTACAGGCTTTAAAAATCCTAACTGAGTGCCATTTAACTTCTTGTTCTTCATCGTCTCACCAACTCCAAGGACGGGCGGGAGGTAAAAAAATGTTAATTCTGAAACCCAACTCCAACCCGCCTCCAATTCGCTCACTTCCGGGTTTGTTTTTCCGGACTTCAAGGGGAACTTGGAGGTGGTGGTGATCCCATGCACCTGCTGCCTTTGTCCTTCAAGGTGATGGAGGTTGTGGGTTTGGGAGGTGCTGTCGAAGAAGCCTTGGCGAGTTGCTGCAGTGCATCCTGTGGATAGTACACACTGAGGCCACGGTGGTAGAGAGAGTGGATGTTTAAGGTGGTGGATGATTATCACCTCTTTTGCTTGATAAGCGCTACTTATCATTGCCTGGCCAAGTGGACAGGCAGGCAACATGTTGCAAGGGCTTTACTAATGAACCTCTTCTAATAGTTAGCTGGAAATGCTCAACAGTCAACTGGGGTGACTTAGCCTCGACGTTTGCTGCCTCTGATGTTGGAGGCAAGGATTTAGTGAAAGGATGATGTTTGGAGAACAGATCATGTTGTGCTTTGGTTGATGTCTGGTTAAAGTGATGCATCACAGCTACAGGTAGCAAGGCCAGAATATTTGTTTTTTTTTGAGTTGTATCTGATGGCACCTCATTTTTCTGAAAGTCATCAAAAACAGTTGTACTCTGGGGACGAGCTTCACCACCACTTGGCACCTCTGCCCTTTAAATTTAACTGTCCTAAACCTAGACAAATGACATCAACAGAGGTGAAGCTACCAAACAGTCATGCTCATTAACTTTTTATATGCCTATTGAAAGTATATAAATGCCAGGTTGTCACTCCGTGACAGTCTGGCCTGTAGCCCAATACGTTATTGACAGAAAAACCATTTTGACAAAAGGAAATGCATCACTTGAATAGATCAGCGGCACAGAGAACATACGTAAGGCTGTAAATAGTCTGTAATACAATCACCTCTATTTACAAATAAACCCCAAGACATCAACTTCCAGCGTTAAACTAATTTTACCTTAATATTTATGCATCAAACAGTTTTTATTGTCAGAATGAGGAGAGAGTTTACAGATGGCAGGCCATTCCGATGAATTAATATGTGTCACTAAGGAACAAGCAGTAAAATATGCATCTGCTTTGAATCTCTGATAATGCACATTAGCATACATTTAATAGAGCAGAATGCTGCCTTTAACAATTCAAAGCTATCTTGTATTTTAATAGAGAAGCTCTGTGAGCTGTCTGGTTAGGTTTTTTTTGTTCCACGGGTTATTACCAGAAGGTCATTAACACACTGTTCTTTCATCCCTGATACAGCCTGGACTGTAAGTCTTGTCTCCCTGTTGACTATAAGGATGCTATGTAGGGTGAATTATGGCCATCTCAAACCACAGCAGACATAGCTAATTTAAAAAACAATTTAACAATCAGATTTAGCAGCAGAGTATCGGCGCATATCCAAAATAGCCTACAATTTCTCCGTAAGAAATTCGGGAACGTTCTTGTAATTTTTTATGCCACAATCTTCTGCGGTTTTCTGGCAGCCCAGATTATTGCAACAGAAAACACGTCTTTTTTTTAAGCACACTGAACTTAATTAGATAAATGACACAAAAATCCAAATAAACTAGCCTGTCCATTACCTACTTTTTTTACACATATTCCTGGTCAAGCTTCCTCTTTAAACAAGCCACTCGGTTTGTATTACAGGCCATCTAGCCACTTTTTCACTTACTGCCATTTTACCACAGCACTTCTCAAATCTCCCTTGATAACTAATATCATACTATTCAGTGTCATCGTGCGGATGAAACGTTAAACCGAGGCCCCGTCTGCTCTCTCAGGTAGATGTAAAAGATCCCATGGCACTATTTCAAAGAAGAGCAGGGGAGTTATCCCCGGTGTCCCGGCCAATATTTATCCCTCAACCAACATAATAAAAACAGATTATCTGGTCATTATCACATTGCTGTTTGTGGGAGCTTGCTGTGCGCAAATTGGCTGCTACATGTAAGGTTATATATGTGTGTAAAATAAAAATAAAGGTGCAGTCAGGAAAATTGTACATAGTAACCATGGTAGGTCTAGGTGTCCAGATGCTTGGTGCCTGTGACCGATCATTCTCAGTTCTGCCTCCTTATAGCTGCAAGACAGGCTGTCAGCAGCTACCTCCGTGCCTCTTCAAACTGTTTGGGGGAAGAAAGGTGCCACCAATCAATAGTTGGTGAGATAGCAGGAACATTGATTCACAACTGCTTGCTACTGCCCTGAAAGAAAAACTGCAAGGCTTGGCTTGTTGATGGATGATTGATGCATTTGACCCCTTGTTTGGACACTGGTGTACATTGCACCATTGATCTTGACCTGCAAAAACGTACTGATCTAAAACCCTGCCGACTGGAACACTTGTCTGCCTCTTCTTGGTCACAGCAGCCAAAGGCGACGTTGACTCTTTTACACGCTTGGTTATTTAACAGGGCCCTAATATAGTGACGAACAGCCGTTGAACTCAAGGGTTTTATACAGGCTGGCTGATCTCCCTTGAGATCTTCCGTGAACTGTTGACCGGTGTGATCGGTTCTAATTTAGCTGGAATTGTACAATGATGAGCCAAAATCCGCGGGTGCTGCCAATATGAGACAAAAACGGAAAATGCTGGAATCGTTCAGCAGGTCAGAGCACGGAGGGGTCCAACGTTTCCGGTTCAGACCCTTTGTCCAGTCTGACCCGCTGAGTGTTTCTGCCGTTTCTAGCTAAAACAGCACCAGGTAGTGGCTCGATGTTGTTTGTTTTCCATTCCAAAATTTCTTGCACAGTGTCAGACTTGTTTGTCACTGCTTTGAAAAAATTTCCGCAGGTTTAATGTGTAATGGAGCTAAACCTCGATTGTCTGATAGAGTAAAGAGACTCGCCTCCCGTGGATAATGGAAATCGGAGGATAATTGAAAATCGCTCAAAATTAAACTGCAGTGGAATAAAGGAGCACGCGGGCGAATGATGTGACCAAACAACTGCAGTGCAGGGTGTATTTACAGTGATCCTGCACAGCACAGTGTGCGACCTCTGTTATGGCCACCCACTAGTCTGGCCTGATTGGCTGTTCTACGCAGGATCCTGATATAATTAAGAATAGTCCTTGACTCTGAATGAGTGTGTTACATCATTGGTCTCTGCAATGGTGTCTAAATCTAAACATAGGGGTAGAAATTGTCACGCGTTTCGCTCCTTTTCCAGATTCGAAACTGGCACCACAAAGTCGAATTCTGCAGTGTGACACTCGATGCCATATTGCGCGCGACGCCATATTGGTTTGGGCACTCGATAGGCGTCCCTGGCGGCCGCCTGCAGCAAGTGCAGGCATCATTTCGATACATTAATGAGGGTCCTGCTCTGAATCAGGACCCTTTTGTTAAATCGGTGTCCGTGCGCGCTTGAAACATCACTTCCCTAACCTGCCCAGCAAATCATGGTGGGGAATAATCGAATAAATAATAGGAATAAAAGGATCCTGCCCTTATTAAGGTCATTCTCTGGTTGGCCGTTTGGGTCTGGTAGGCTGCTCTTGGGCCACGATTTTGGATATTTTGGCAAGTCTTTGTCTGTTTATGACTATCGCAGACTGAGTTTGTGGAGAGCAAGAACTGTTTCACAGGATTTTCGTGTTCCTGAATGCTGCTGGGCCTTTAAATCAGGAGGAGAAGCAGCAGCAAGGAAGGCAAGAAAGATTGCATAGGCAGCGCGAGGAGGATGAAGGAGGCTTGGCTACAGGAAACGGAAGAAAAACTTGCATTTATATAGTGTCTTTCACTGCATGTCCCAAAGCGCTTTACAGCCAATGAAGTACTTTTTGGAGTGTAGTCACTGTTGTAATGTGGGAAACACGGCAGCCAATTTGCGCATAGCAAGCTCCCACAAACAGCAATGTGATAATGACCAGATCATCTGTTTTTAGTGATGTTGATTCAGGGATAAATATTGGCCAGGACACCGGGGATAACTCCCCTGCTCTTCTTCGAAATAGTGCCATGGGATCTTTTATGTCCACCTGAGAGGGCAGATGGGGCCTTGGTTTAACGTCTCATCCAAAAGACGGCACCTCCGACAGTGCAGCACTCCCTCAGCACTGCACTGGAGTGTCAGGCTAGATTTGTTGTGTGCTGAAGTATCTGGAGTGGGACTTGAACCCACAACCTTCTGACTCAGTGGCGAGAGTGAGTGAGCCATGGCTGCCACAGGCGGCCTTGCAGTATGTGATATTCAGAACCAGAACATCATACCTAAACCTCAATGGAGCAGTGTGTAAAACAGCTGTGTTACAACAGGGAGGCAGTCACTTACCTGTGCCACCTGTTGAAACAAGAATTGGAGCCCAACAAGCACTGCGCTGCCTTTGGCAGTGAAGGTCACTGACGTAAGAAAACTACTCGGCACTTGGTCTAAGCGTTAAACAAAGCTTTAATCAACTGTTTTACAACATGGAGGTCTAGTTGTGTCCTTCACTAGTTCCTGTTAAGAATGTCCTGTGCAAGCTGGGCCCTTGCCCGAGTATTTATACTCTCCCTGGACAGCGCCACCCGCAGGCCACTCAGTATTATTTCATAAGTCATGAATGACAGATTCATGTCAGTCACCGTGGTGCTAAACCTTTATACCTCTGGCTCCTTCCAAATGGCTTCTGGTCACATCAGCAATATCAGTCAGTTTGCTGTGCACATGGCGATCCGACAGGTCACTGATGCGAGACGCCAACAAGTCATTACCTTCCCCACGGATGCTGACAAGGCAGAAAGAATGAGTACTGCGATTTGCCATGCATCGTGGATTCCCACAGGCATAGGGCAACATAGATTGCATGCACATATCCCTGGGTGCTCCCCATCATGTTTCTCAACAATTCGTGCAATGATCAACTGGTTTATCACCACAGGCAGCGAGTCTCAGAACATAACCCTGCATTGTTCATTCAAGCAAAAGGCTGTTGATGTGGAGTTTAGAAAATAAGAAATAGGAGCAGGATTAGGCCATCAGGCCCCTTGAGCCTGCTCGGCCAATCAGTAAGATCATGGCTGAACTTTTACCTCAATTTCACTTTCCCGCCCTATTCCCATATCCCTTCATTCCCTTAGTGCCCAAGAATCTATCGATCATTCTTGAATATACTCAACAACTGAACATTCACAGCCCTCTGGGGTAGAGAATTCCAAAGAGTCACAACCCTCTGAGTGAGTAAATTTCTCCTCATCTCAGTCCTAAATGGCCGACCCCTTATACTGAAACTATTGCCCCCTAGTTCTAGACTCTCGAGCCAGGAGAAAACAGCCTCTCAGCATCTACCCTGTCAAGCCCACTAAGAATTTTGTATGTTTCAATGAGATCACCTCTCATTCTTCTAAACTCCAGAGAGTATAGGCCCATTCTGACAATGACACTGAATCTCTCCTCATACGACAACACTCTCATTCCAGGAGTCAATCTAGTGAACCTCTGTTACACCACCTCGAAGGCAAGTATACCCTTCCTTAGGTAAGGCAGATCTGTGCCCGGTTTCCTGGCAGTAGTCATGGCGCTTTCATACTGTGCCAGTAATGAAACTCCCCTCGGTTCCACCCAGCCCATCGGGTGGCAGGCTGACTGCTGGGGGACAAGGGGTATCCCCTCGCCACCAGGCACAGACACGGAATGACGATACAACGAGAGTCATGTAGCCACAAGGGTTTTGATTGAGCAAACCATTAGCATCCTGAAACAATGTTTCAGCTGTCTGGACAGCTCGGGATGGGTCCTTCAGTACAGCCCAGAGTGAGTCTTAATATTCATTATTGTATGCTGCATGTTCCACAATCTTGCTACACAAAGAGAGGATCAGTTTCAGAGAGCTGTAATAGGAGCGGAAGGAAGTGGAGTAAAGTGTACTGCAGTGATTGGAGGAGAGTGCGGGCAATTGGAGGAGGGAGGGTTGTGAGTGCTGGGGCGACAGGTAATGCAAGGCTAAGCAGAAGAGTAATGAGAGATATGAGTCAGGAGGCTTTCCTTAGCTGTCCTTGTGAGGTCATTGAGCTTCTTCCTGCTTTCCTCGCACTGTCCCGCCCCGCCAGCTCTGCCCACTCGTGCCTGGATATCTTCCTGCTGCTGCCTGGTGGATGAAAGATGTCCCTTCTCCTGCTGACCTCCCCTACCCAGGGCCGGCCTTACGGGTGGGTGGGCAGCGTGGGCGACCACCCAGGGCGCCGTGGTCAGGGGGGACGCCGTGGTCAAGTGTTGAATGAAAAAATTCAAAAATAAAAAAAGAACAATTTTCATGAAAAGAGTTCAGGCACAAATGTATCTGCAAGCTAGAATTTTTTGGGGGGTGAAGGTTAAGAATACATGTTCCTCTCGGATACCGTGGTTTTATATAGGGGGGGTCAGTTACCCAGTCACTCACTCTCTGCCACATTACCACAGCAGCTCCATTTGCAGCAGCCACCGTCTTTTTTTCTTTGGCTGTCACTGTGAATTATTGCAGCTGGATTTTATTTAGCGAGATGCAATTTCTTTGCAAGCGGGAGTTAATTAAAAGTTACAGTTTCTCTGCAAGTTTGCAAGAGGGCGTGCAGTCCCGTTCTGACTCCCGATCCGATGCTTTCACGGCAGGCATAGAAAATTTAGCGCCGGGTTTGTGCTGAAATAGAGAATAGCTGTTAATGTTCAGCGATTGCTGGAAAGGCTTTTTTTTTTGGTACTGTTTGATTTCTGCTCTCTCTCCCCATTGTGTGGCCAGCCCTTTGCCTGCCCTGCTCCGACATGGCAGCCGCTTTGTAGGCGTGGCGAGGGAGCTGCCTTCTCGGTCTCACACTCTGTGCAAAGGAGTACATAAGAAATAGGAGCAGGAATAGGCCACTTGGCCCCTCGAGCCTGCTCCGCCATTCAATAAGATTATGGCTGATCTCGGGCTCAAAGCCACTTCCCTGCCTGCTCCCCATAACCCTTCGCTCCCTTATCTTGCAAACATCTGTCTATCTCCACTGTAAATGTATTTAATGACCCAGACTGTAGCTGTGTGAACATCGAAGGAGAACTGTTTTGTTCATGTTGGTCAGTGTTTCGCACTGCGAGTCTTTGTGTTGAGCTGGGCATTGTGCGACAACAAGTGAAAGCTACACGGCAGCAAAGGCACACAGAGTCGCCTTCTGAGTCTTGGAACCTCGGTGAACCAAGTGTTTCATTTGTTGTTGTGATTTATTAGTTTAGTGTTTATTTTACCGGTTAGTTTATTTGTCACTTAGGTACAATGTTATTCTTTCTGACATCATTTATTATGTAAATTATAAAAAAACTTTTGCGATTACAGCTTGATCTCTGAAACTTTCGCTAACGCGACTGCTCAAAGAGAGGGCGCCAAAATACAAGTTCGCCCAGGGCGCCATTTTCCCTGCCTCCACCAATACTTCCAAGGCAGCGACAAAAGAATGGGGGGGGGGGCCCTTGCAACTTCTTTGGTCCTGGCCATTGCCCACAATTCCCAGTGATAGTTTGCTGCAGCCAGAGTGCACCTCCCCTTTAAGAGGTACAGGCTGTCTCTTTAAATGGCGTCGGAAATGTCGCCCGCCTTTAGGCGAGCTGCCAATCGACAGCTGAGTAGTGCCGGAAGCCCCACCTCTTTTATTTTAACTCATGAGGAATGAATGAGCTTGCGTTTATATAGCGTCTTTCACGGCCTCAGGACGTCTCAAAGTGCCTCACAGCCAGTGAGCTGCTGTTGGAAGTGTAGTCGCTGTTGGTAATGTCGGAAACGCAGCAGCCAATTTGGAATGAATTTGGGGACTTTAGTTACCCCCCACGTGACCGAGGCTGTGCTCCGACCATGGCGCTCATTCTACGCCCAAAAACGGGCTTAACCCCGCAATGTTTTCTCAGTAAAGTTCCTGTGACGTAAGAAAACTACTAGGCACTTGGTCTAAGCGTTAAACAAAGCTTTAATCAACTGTTTTACAATATGGAGGTCTAGTTGTGTCCTTCACTAGTTCTGGTTAAGAATGTCCTGCGCAAGCTGGGCCCGTGCCCGAGTATTTATACTCTCCCTGGACAGCGCCACCCGCAGGCCACTCAGTATTACTTCATAAGTCATGAATGACAGATTCATGTCATCCTGTATATTGAAAAATGTTTCGGAAGAGCGATCTCAGTTCTCAGTAGCAGTGAACATAACATAAGAACATAAGATGTAGGAGCAGGAGGAGGTCATTGGGCCCCTTGAGCCTGCTCCGCCATTCAGTAAGATCATGGCTGATCTGATCTTGGCCTCAACTCCACTTCCCTGCCCGCTCCCCATAACCCTCGACTCCCTTACCGTTCAAAAATCTGTTGATCTCCACCTTACATATATTCAATGACCCAGCCTCCACAGCTCTCTGGGGAGTGTGTACACCCTCTGCGTGCGCGGGACATTCGAATTGCCTGCTTATTTTAGTGTCCTGCATGTCATCAGAGCTTAATTGTTTTCTGGTCAAGGAACGTTGCAGATTGGAATGTGCTCGACCAGCTTAGGAGCGGCCATCATTTGCAGATTGTTTTGCATCCGTAACAAACTGTGACATTTGGAGGGAATTTTGAAACCCCATCTCACCCTCTCCCGCCCGTCGGCAAATGTGCGAAACCCGACCCCAACCCGCAGTGAACGCGCCTGCTTCCATTTTAACCGCGGCGGGTTTGTGGGTGACCCACTCTGAAGAGGCGGGTCCAGGATTATAATATTTAAATGAGGCTGCATTCCTGATATTTTGGCAGCCATTTTGAATTTTACCCTGGAAGGCCGTGTTTTCCAGGGGGCGGGAAACCCGGCAGCCAAAGGGAGTAGGGAGCAGCCAGATCCAGCAGGTAAATGCTTTTTCTAGCACTGCTTGTGGGCCAGGAGGAGCAGGACTGCTTCCCCTCGGCCCCTCAAAATAAATTGCCGCCATCAGCCAACCCCGCGATCTCTCTCGGCCCCCCCTCCCTCCCGATTGCCAGTCCGACTCACACGCCCCCTCCCTGCACAACATTAACCCGCGATGTTTCCCGGTTGCTGCGGCCTTCTCCCACTGACTTTCCCGCTGGCTGCCAGGCGGGAAACGGAGTAAAAAAATTATAGTGAGGTCCTGCCATTAAATTTGGCAGGGCCTCCGTGTTCCCAGCATTTGGGGGCTGCCCCCACCACCACCACCCCCCCCCCCCACACACACGCGTGTGTGCCCCGTTTCCTCCCCGCCACCCTATAAATATCGTAAATTGGAAAACCGAGCAGGCGGGAAGTCAAAATGGCCGCTACGACTTATCTCCTCCGATTCCGCTGCCTTCTCACGGGTTGTAATTTTAACCTGCTCTTCCGATGATGTCATCAGCGCCCGACTGCAATTTTAACCCGAGGCCTGCGTGGGGAAGCACAAGGAGCCGGGCCCAAAAGAGGCCTAGAAAGGCAGTTTCATTTTATTATGTTTGTGATTCCCTTGTAAGACCAGGAGGAGCAATAGTGATTCCTCCGGGCCCCACAAGGAAACCTTGGGCCTTCCCTTGCCTCAGGCTTCCCTCCCCCACTCCTCCCGACTACGATACAGTCCTGAGCCTTCTCCCAACCACTTGCCCGAGGTTCTGGGAACCATTCCTTCAGCTGTGGCTCAGTGGGTAGCACCCTCGCCTCTGAGTCAGAAGGTTGTGGGTTCAAATCCCACTCCAGAGACTTGAGCATGTTAATGCTCGGCTGACGCTCCAGTGCAGTGCTGAGGGAGTGCGGCACTGTCTTTCGGATGAGACGTTAAACCGAGGCCCCGTCTGCTCTCTCAGGTGGACGTAAAAGATCCCATGGTACTATTTCGAAGAGGAGCAGGGGAATTCTCCCCGGTGGTGTCCTGGCCAATATTTATCCCTCAACCCCCCCAACATCACTAAAAACAGATTATCTGGTCGTTATCACATTGCTGTTTGTGGGACCTTGCTGTGCACAAATTGGCAACAGTGACTACACTCCAAATAGTACTTCATTGGCTGTAAAGCGCTTTGAGACATCTGGTGGTCGTGAAAGGCGCTATATAAAGTCCTTCTTCTTCCCCGGCAGTGGCCTCCTGCTGCCCAAAGTCCCACTCTGGTCCAGCTGGTGGTTCGTGCCGGGTTCGGGCGGGAGACCGACGGGGTCCACGCAGATGAAGGCTTTTGTGCTACAATGTTACCTGGCGCACACACTCACCGTTTTAGGTGTGGCTGTTCCAAAAAGTCATTAACTAAGGAAAGATTTGCAGCAAACTTCACACAAATGGGTTGCAGTCGCACTGTGTGATATTAGTAATGAATGCATTAGCACATTCGGATGAATTTCCTTTTCCTGCCATTTTGCTGAAGCTTTGAAGTCCTTAAAAACAAATGGGCTTTAATCCAACATGCAGATCACAAGAACGAACTCCACTTTGCTCAGTGCTTGTGTTTACCTTTCCTGTTCATATATATATAATATATATCGGTTCATATATAAATGCAGGTACTTTTATTATTTTCCCCTTTATTTGATACCTTTTAACCTTCAGTGGTTACCCAGGATTGTGGCAGGGCACAAGTCACTTCTGAACCAATAGAGGTGAGGGATTGGGTGGGACAAGGGTTAACTGGCAATGGAGGAATAAAGCAGGCCCAGAAGGAAGTAGCATGCTCTGGTTTGTCCATCACCATCTGTTTCTTCCTGCTCAATGAAATGTAATTTAGCTATAAATTACCATCACTTAATTTTCTTCTTCATTCAGTAACATTCTGCCTCGGCCTGTGACATTAGTTCCCTGTGCCCTCAAATATTAGTAATGAGCAGATTTTCTGTCCATTGTTTAATTCTCTCAACCTGCACCCTCACTCTGTCACTGCCTTTGTTGTCTTCCTCTGTTTTATTCACACTAAAACGGCCAATTCTCCGCTGAAGCTCCCTTCTGTTGTAACTCTTAAGCTGCAAATACTCCATCTCCCTTGCACTTCCCTGCAGTTGAAATCAAGATTAATTTGGGTCACCTCCTACTCCATTTCATTTGCTCTCAGAATCACACACACTAGAACTTCTTTCCTCCCACCTACAATCAAGAGACTTTTCAAACGCCAGTTTTCCTTAATTGGTAAATGAACCAGAGGGGTGATCAGGTGATTTGTTTTTTAACGCAGCGAGCTGTTATGATCTGGAATGCTGCTGCCTGAAAGGGAGGGGGAAGCAGATTCAATAGTAACTTTCAAAAGGGAATTGGATAAATACTTGAAAATGAAAAAAATGCAGGGCTATGGGGATAGAGCAGGGGAGTGGAACTAAATTGGATAGCTCTTTCAAAGAGTGGGAGAGTGGGACTAAATTGGATAGCTCTTTCAAAGAGTGGGAGAGTGGGACTAAATTGGATAGCTCTTTCAAAGAGTGGGAGAGTGGGACTAAATTGGATAGCTCTTTCAAAGAGTGGGAGAGTGGGACTAAATTGGATAGCTCTTTCAAAGAGTGGGAGAGTGGGACTAAATTGGATAGCTCTTTCAAAGAGTGGGAGAGTGGGGCTAAATTGGATAGCTCTTTCAAAGAGTGGGAGAGTGGGACTAAATTGGATAGCTCTTTCAAAGAGTGGGGCTAAATTGGATAGCTCTTTCAAAGAGTGGGAGAGTGGGGCTAAATTGGATAGCTCTTTCAAAGAGTGGGAGAGTGGGGCTAAATTGGATAGCTCTTTCAAAGAGTGGGAGAGTGGGACTAAATTGGATAGCTCTTTCAAAGAGTGGGAGAGTGGGACTAAATTGGATAGCTCTTTCAAAGAGTGGGAGAGTGGGACTAAATTGGATAGCTCTTTCAAAGAGTGGGAGAGTGGGGCTAAATTGGATAGCTCTTTCAAAGAGTGGGAGAGTGGGACTAAATTGGATAGCTCTTTCAAAGAGTGGGAGAGTGGGACTAAATTGGATAGCTCTTTCAAAGAGTGGGAGAGTGGGGCTAAATTGGATAGCTCTTTCAAAGAGCCGACACAAGTGTAATGTGCTGAATAGCCTCCTTCGGTGCCGTAAGAATCACATCGCTACGTTTAGTGCTCCTTACCTACTCTTTGATAGCATTCTATGCTGTTGGTCTTGGCACTGCACTAGACCTTCTTAATAAAGTTAAAATGACATGAGTACTGATATTTTTGGTGGATAGGAGGTGAGGACGGAGGGAGGGATCAGCAGCTGCCAGAATGCAGATTGGCGGAGCGAGGAGCTCAGCACCTGCATGTAAGCAGAAACCGTTGTAACAGCCAGCAGACCAAACAGTGAAATTCAGCATCAGCCCAGCAATCGTCCAATGCTTCCCACTGGGAAAACTGCATCCCATTCCACAGCTCAATCAAACGCTCATACTGCAATTACTAGCAGCATAAATTTAACCAGCTGTCTCAAAATTGTTCGCTGCAGGATATTTGTTTTTTCAAAGTAAATCAAGGCTCCTGTTTTTTTTTAATCTCAGACTATTGTGATTATGTGAAGTCTCTCCACCCGCTTCCCCCACTTTGTATATCTGCAAGATTGGCTGAATGTCATTCTGGTTTTATCTTTAATGGTCTTGCTGCACTAGACTAATGCATTATTGATGCTTATCCAATTTATAGCCAGACTATTGATGTAGCTGCTGTTATGCACACAGTGGTCCAAAAATTCCTGTGGCAGGCCAACGAACAGCACCCGCCATTAGTTAGACTTGTCCTTGCCCATTTGATCACCATTATATTTTGCCCTGTAAATTGCTGAAAGTGAGAGATGGAAATGGCGTGGTGCCCTCTACAGGGCATCTGGGAACAGGACAACAGGGCAAGCAAATAGTTCATTTTCAGTGCCAGAGAGGTTGACTGGCAGTAATTAACACTTACCACACCAATAAAAGGGCACTTCGACTGAAATGGACCAGCCCTAACTTTCTGTGGCTGGATTAGTTCATATCTACCGTGCAAGGACAGGAACTTCATGTTGTTCAATGCATTTGAATGGTGAGCCAGACAGCAAGATGCCGTTTTGGCGAAGCTAATGGCAGAGTGGCGCATCTCGGACAGCAACTTTTGGATTTCTGCTTTTAATCGCGTATCTGCCCTTGCTTGAAGTTGCTGTGTCATTTGCTCATAAGTAACAGGGAAGCGCTATCAGCCTCGCCATTATTTTGACAGCAATCTTTGGGCCAATACAGCACAGAGTACAGCTTTCATTAAAGGCAAAAATTACAGAAAATTATACTTTTTTATTTTTAGTAACTTTGTTAAAATTATATTCTTCAAAAGGCTATGTTTTATTCACCAGCAGTTACATCGTTGCACTAATAGATGTAAATATTGCTGTACGTGGTGACATCTTTGTAATTTGAGTTCATATGAATGATTGAAATGAACCTGTCAGTGCTAATGTACTACAGAAGTCCAGTCCTTCATACTTGTTTAGTTTGTGTTCCTCTCATGTAAGGACAGTGCACCACAGAAGAATTGTTGAGCCTATAGTGGGATCTGACTGTGAGTTCCTTTAATGCACTCTACAATATGGCATTGGTAACAGTGATGTGGAAAATGATCAACTCATCAACAGTTTGTACAGATCAGCACGTCTGGAAACTCAGCAGTTGTTGCGCAGGTGATCCCTTTTTCGAGCTGAAAACTCACCGCCAGCTAACAAAATGCATTGTAGAGGGGACATCCTGGACCTCAAAGCTGCGGAATTCCTCACCTCCCATCTTCCGCCTTTTCCATCTATAATCTACAGGCTTTTTCCACCTAAAATTCAACATCATAGAAACATAGAAAAATAGGAGCAGGAGTAGGCCATTCGGCCCTTCGAGCCTGCTCTGCCATTCAATACGATCATGGCTGATCCTCTATCTCAATACCATATTCCCGCTCTCTCCCCCCCCCCATACCCCTTGACGCCTTTTGCGTCTAGAAATCTATCTATCTCCTTCTTAAATATATTCAGTGACTTGGCCTCCACAGCCTTCCGTGGTAGATAATTCCACAGGTTCACCACCCTCTGAGTGAAGAAATTTCTCCTCATCTCAGTCCTAAATGTCCTACCCCGTATCCTGAGACTGTGACCCCTGGTTCTAGACCCCCCAGCCAGTGGAAACATCCTCCCTGCATCCAGTCTGTCTAGCCCTGTCAGAATTTTATATGTTTCAATGAGATCCCCTCTCATTCTTGTAAACTCTAGTGAATACAGGCCTAGTCGACCCAATCTCTCCTCATACGACAGTCCTGCCATCCCAGGAATCAGTCTGGTGAACCTTCGCTGCACTCCCTCTATGGCAAGTATATCCTTTCTTAGGTAAGGAGACCAAAACTGCACACACTACTCCAGGTGTGGTCTCACCAAGGCACTGTATAACTGTAGTAAGACATGCTTGCTCCTGTACACAAATCCTCTTGCAATGAAGGCCAACATACCATTTGCCTTCCTAACTGTTTGCTGCACTTGCATGTTTGCTTTCAGTGACTGGTGTACAAGGACACCCAGGTCCCTTTGTACATCAACATTTCCCAATCTATCACCATTTAAATAATACTCTGACTTTCTGTTTTTCGTACCGAAGTGGATAACTTCACATTTATCCACGTTATACTGCATCTGGCATGTATTTTCCCACTCACGCAACTTGTCTAAATCGCCTTGAAGCCTCTTTGCATCCTCCTCACAACTCACAATCCCACCTAGTTTCGTGTCATCAGCAAACTTGCAAAAAGTACATTTGGTTCCCTCATCCAAATCATTGATATGTACTGTGAATAGCCGAATAGCTGGGGCCCAAGCACTGATCCCTGCGGTACCCCACTAGTCACCGCCTGCCATCCTGAAAAAGACCCATTTATTCCCACTCTGTTTCCTGTCTGTTAACCAATTTTCAATCCATGCCAGTATATTACCCCCAATGCTTTAATTTTGATCATCTAATCACCATTTCCCCATTCACCTTGTCCTCTCTTCAGTTCCTTTGAACCAAGGTTATTTATTGCACTTTGGGCCTTAATTTGGTTTTCTCAATTCCAAAAAAGCTCCCAATACCAAACCTTTCTCTATTAAATTGTAAATTTTATATTCCATTTTAAGTTGCAATCAGGGCCCATTTGATGTGCGAGTATACTTGACCCCTTCTAGCACACCCAAACAATGCTGCAAGTCCTTTAATCTTTTGCTCGGCCTGTTTTACAATTAATTTTAAATCCTTGAACATTTGGTTCAGTTCATTACTTTTATCTCATTTGAATATGTCTTTTCTTTTCATGTCCCAAGATTATTACAAGGACTTTGAAAAGGAGGAAACTGAGGAAGTAACAATAATTTTCTAGTAGGGGCACAGAGCTTGGTCAAGACAGAGTTGGTTGCATCTGCTAAATGGAGTGGCGACGGGAATTTGGTGCAGAGAGGGAAGGAGGTGCGAAGGATTTTAAACTTGGGGCAACAGTAAATGTATAAATAATTAGAGTAATTCATTAGATCTATGGGTATAAAATTAAAATTAACTAAGTAGAGGATACCACCATTAAAGGGATCCGAATTGTATTAAATACAAATCTGGTATACATAGATAATTAAGTAGTAAACAGGAGTAAGGGGATACTAAACTAAAAACATATATATAACATCAGTAGATAGACTATTAAGCAAAGTGATGGGACAGCTGAAACCCATTGCCTGCAATTCCTGTGCAATGTGGGACCTCCAAGCCGCTTCATGTGTCCTGGATAGCCACGTGTGCAGGAAGTGCCTCCAGTTGCTCGAACTCAAGCTCAGGGTTTCTGAGCTTCAGGCGTGCCTGGAGCCACTGCAGGGCGCACGGGAGGCTGAGAAGTTCCTGGGGCGCTCGTGCCAGGAGGTGGTCAGCCCCGCAGCTATAGAGAGACCAGGAGGTTGGTAAGTGCGTGGCCATCCAGGCAAGTGTAGGAAGAGACAGGCAGTGCAGGGCTCCTCCAGGAGTGTGGCGCTCTCAAACTGCTTTTCAGTCCTGAGGGTGACGCCACCTAGGGGGAGTACAGTGCAGAGCACATCCATGGCACTGTGGGGCAAATGACTGCGCGGGGGGCGGGGGCCACAGCAAAGTGTAGAAATGCAGTGGTCATCAAGGATTCGATAGTCAGGGGGATAAACAGGCGTTTCAGCAACTGCCGACGTGTGTCTCGTATGGTGTGTTGCCTCCCTGGTGCCAGGGTAAAGGACATCACTTAACGGGTGCCGAACGTTTTGCAAGGGGAAGTCATAGTCCTTGTTGGAACCAATGACATAGGTAGGAAAAGGGTTGAAGTACTACATACATAGTTTCAGGAGCTACGGGGGAAGTTAAAAAGCAGGACCTCAACGGCTGTAACCTGTGGATTACTCCCAGTGCCACGTGCTACTGAGTATAGGAGCAGTAAGATAAAACAGGTTAATACGTGGCTGGAGAAATGGTGCAGAAGGGAGGGCTTCCGATTCCTGGGGTATTGGGACCAATTCTGGGGTAGGAGGGACCTGGACAAGACGAACGGGTTGCACCTCAACAGGGCTGGGACCAATGTCCTCGCAGGGAGGTTATCTAGTGCTGTGGGGAAGGTTATCTATTGTTGTGGGGGAGGGTTTAAACTTATTTAGCAGGGAGCGGGGCACCAAGATGAAGCATTAGAGAGGAGATATAAGGTGCACACAGGACTGGGAGAGACAAAGAGCATTAGAATAAAGAGTAGTTCAAAAATAGGAAAAATCGACAGGGGGAAATGCGAGGCAGACTAAGATGGGTTCAGAGTGCATGTAAGCCCTGGAGCGAGGTAACTAAGGTTGGTGAGCTGCAGGCACAAGTAGCCACATGGGATTATGATATGGAGGCAATAACAGAGTCCTGGCTCGAACAAGTAGAGGAATGGGCACTTAATATTTCTGGCTGCAATGTATTCAGGAAAAATAGGGATGGGGAAAAAAAGGAGCTGGGGTTGGGGGCGGGGTGGTTGATCAAAGATACTGGGCTGGATTTTAACAACCTTGGCGGTTCCATGGGGGGGGCGACGTCAGTGGCGGTTCCCGACCCCGCTGCTGGCTCCAGCCCGCTGTCCAAAATTATTTTCCCCTGATTGTGCTTGTTAAGCCCGTCCAGCGCGTTTGCCGGCCAATTGACGGTAGTGGGTCTGATGACGCGTCATCAGCCAGTTTCCTTAAAGGGACCATGCGCAAATTTATTTTGACATTTGTGCTGTCAGTGTTCTACATCATTGAGGTGCAGGGCTGCACCCAGGCTCTCCCATGACTCCCTCCATATGCTTACGGAGGGAGTCACAGCACGCAGGGAGGTCTTCTTCCCTTCCCATAGGCGGAAGAGACCTCCCCAGGAGATCAACACAGCCTGGTTGCACAATGCACAGGAGGGCACAAGCAGGGATGTGGTCAGGAGGACCTGGGTGCAGTGCCGCAAATGTTTCAATGATCTCAGTAGATCACGAAATGTTAGTACAAAGCCATACTCAACCTCATCCACTGGTCACAACCCATCACTCTGCCTTCCCTACCCTACTCCTGCACATCCTTACTCACACCAACTTACCTTGCACCTCCACCCACCTCTCTATCTACATTATCACATCCTCATCTCACTAGCCACCCCTCACACTCATACTCATCCTAGTCCAATCAAAGCAACTAACAACACACAAGGGTAGGCACTTGGGTCTTTTATGCATTGTTCATGTAAAGTTTCTGTGAATGGTGTCAAACATTGAAACCTTTATTTTCAACACTTTGTGTTCTTGGACAGATTTGTGTGCACGTTTGGAAGTGGCTTAGTGAGTTGCACTGAATGGTGAGACATAACGGTACCCCCCGCAATGGTGATGAGTGAGAAAGGAATGGCTTGGACATTGTAGGGATGCGTTATGGTTTTGGTGTGGGGTGGTGCCAACCTGGCGCATCATGTGGCAGCCAGGGTGTACAGTGTCAAGTGAAGTAAATCTGGCCATGGTGAGGCCATCCCTGGCCTCCCGGGCAGCAGTGTGATCGGGTGCTGATGCCCTCTGTCCTGTGCAGCATCAGGTGATTGCGGAGAAGGTTGGTGGTGTTGTTGTTGGTGCTGCTGGTGTGCCTGGTGCTGCTGGTGTTGGGGCTGATCTTGATCAGATTCTGAGGACCAAGGTGAGAGAGTATAAACCGTTCCCATTCTGATGGAATAGATGGCAGGTGAACTTGAGATGACAGAAGCGATCTATGAATGGTGACAGACCCGACATTTGGGAAAGGCGCGTGGCGGTGGGTTGACAGCGGGATCCCGACTCGCGGTCAAAAAAAACACATTTTCCCACCCGGCGCACCACCGATCGTGCCCCCTGACACCCCGCAAAATTCCCCCCACTGTTACAGCACTGGAAAGGGATGATGTACTTGAGGGTTCAAAGACAGAATCTACTTGATTAGAATTAAGGAACAATAGAGGAGCTATTACGCTGCTGGATATATAATATAATATAAGTGTTCAAATAGTGGGAAGAAGATAGAGGAGCAAATTTGCAGGCAATTTGCAGAAAGATGCAAGAATTATAGAGCAGTGATAATGGGGGATTTCAATTATCCTAATACAGACTGGGAAAATAACAGGGTAAAGGGCGAAGAGGGGGAGGAATTCATGAAATGTGTGCAAGAGAACTTTTTTGATCAGTATGTTTCCCGCCCATTGAGGAAGGAAGCAGTGCTGGATCTAGCTCTGGGGAATGAAGTGGGGCAAGTGGAGCATGTTTCAGTGGGAGACCATTCGGGAATCAGTGATCACAGTATCATTAGGTTTACAGTAGTTACGGAAAAGTACAAGGAAAAACCTAATGTGGAAATATTCAACTGGAGGAGAGAGAATTTCAGTGAGTTGAAAAGGGATCTGGCCCAGGTGGACTGGAATCAAAGACTGGCAGGTAAAACAGTAAATGAATAACAGGACACCGTTAAAGAGGAGATTATTTGGGTACAGACTAGACACATTCCCACGAACGGGAAGGGAAAGGCATCTGAAGCTAGAGCTCCCTGGATCACTAACGGTATCGAGATTAAAATGAAACAGAAAGAGGAAGTTTATGATAAATGCCAGCTTCATAATTCAGTAGAGAACCAAACTGAATACAAGTACAGGGGAGAATTGAAAAAGGAACTAAGAGACAAAGACAGCTTGGTGAAAGGGGCAGACACATGGCAGATGAAATTTAATGCAGAGAAGTGCGAAGTGATTCATTTTGGTAGGAATATTGAGGAGAGGCAATATAAACTAATTGGTAGAATTTTAAAGGGGGTGCAGCAAAGGAGAGTCCTGGGGGTTTACGTACATAAGTCTTTGAAGGTGGCAGGACAAGTTGAGAAGGCTGTTAAAAAGGCAGACGGGATGCTTGGCTTTATAAATAGAGGCGGAGTAATGTTAACCTAACTCGCCGGGTGGGAATTCCCACGGGATCGGGTGGAACGCTGGTTTTACGCCCTGCCAATATTCAGGTGAGATGTAAAACCAGAGTTGCACCTGATCTATTAAGTCATCCAATGGGCAAGGTAAGTTAAAATTGTAACCATAGGAACACAGGAACAGGAGGAGGCCATTTAGCCCCTCGAGCCTGTTCTGCCATTCAATGAGATCATGGCTGATCTGTGACCTAACTCTATATACCCGCCTTTGCCCCATCTCCCTTAAGACCTTTGGTTAACAAAAATCTATCAATCTCAGATTTAAAATTAACAATTGATCTAACATCAATTGCCGTTTACGGAAGACAGTTCCAAACTTCTACCACCCTTGGTGTGTAGAAGTGTTTCCTAATTTCACTCCTGAAAGGTCTGGCTCTAATCTTTAGACTATGCCCCTAGTCTTAGACTCCCCAACCAGCGGAAATAGTTTCTCTCGATCAACCCCATCTGTTCCCTCAGAGTACAAAAGCAAGGAAGTTATGATAAACCTTTATAAATCACTGGTTAACCCCCAGCTGGAGTATTGGCACATTTTAGGAAGGATATCAAGGCCTGAGAAAGGGTGAAGAGGAGATGTATTAAAATGGTACCAGGGATGAAAGACTTCAGTTACGTGGAGAGACTAGAGAAACTGGGGTTGTTCTCCTTAGAGCAGAGAGGTTAAGGGGAGATTTGATAGAGGTGTTCAAAATCTTGAAGGATTTTACATAGAAACATAGAAGATAGGAGCAGGAGTAGGCCATTCGGCCCCTCTAGCCTGCTCCGCCATTCAATGCGATCATGGCTGATCATCCAAATTCAGAACCCTGTCCCTGCTTTCTCCCCATATCCCTTGATCCCTTTAGCCTTAAGAAATATATCCAACTCCTTCTTGAATATATTTAATGAATTGGCCTCTACTGCCTTCTGTGGTAGAGAATTCCACAGGTTCACCACCCTCTGGGTGAAGAAATTCCTCCACATTTCTGTCCTAAATGGCTTACCCCTTATCCTTAGACTGTGTCCCCTGGTTCTGGACTCCCCCGCCATCGGGAACATCTTTCCTGCATCTAGTCTGTCCAGTCCTGTCAGAATTTTATAAGTTTCAATGAGATCCCCTCTCATTCTTCTAAACTCCAGCGAGTATAAGCCCAATCGACCCAATCTCTCCTCATACGTCATTCCTGCCATCCCAGGTATCAGCCTGGTGAATCTTCACTGAAC
Source organism: Squalus acanthias (assembly GCA_030390025.1). Taxonomy (NCBI): domain Eukaryota; kingdom Metazoa; phylum Chordata; class Chondrichthyes; order Squaliformes; family Squalidae; genus Squalus; species Squalus acanthias. Next base: position 162,810,123 of record CM059428.1, on the reverse strand, counting down.
TCGTTCCATGTCAAGAACCTCCTTCCTCAGATAAGGCGACCAAAACTGCACACAATACTCAAGATGTGGTCTCACCAAGGCCCTGTACAACTGCAGCAAGACATCCTTGTTCCTGTACTCAAACCCTCTCGCTACGAAGGCCAACATACCATTTGCCTTCTTAACCGCCTGCTGCACCTGCATGCTTACCTTCAGCGACTGGTGCACAAGGACACCCAGGTCTCGTTGCACTTCCTCTTCTCCCAATCTATTGCCATTCAGATAATAATCTGCCTTCCTGTTTTTGACAACAAAGTAGATAACCTCGCATTTATCCACGTTATATTGCATCTGCCATGCTTCTGCCCAATCACCCAACCTGTCCAAATCATCCTGGAGTTTCTCGGCATCCTCCTCACAGCACACACGCCCACCCAGCTTTGTGTCATCTTCAAACTTGAAGATAATACATCTAGTTCCCTTGTCTAGATCATTAATATATATTGTGAACAGCTGGGGTCCAAGGACCGATCCCTGCGGTACCCCACTAGTCACTGCCTGCCACTCGGAAAAAGACCCGTTTATTCCAACTCTTTGCTTTCTGTCTGCCAACCAGTTCTCTATCCAAGTCAATACCTTGCCCCCAATCCCATGTGCCTTAACTTTACACGCTAATCTCTTATGCGGGACCTTATCGAAAGCCTTTTGAAAGTCCAAATACACCACATCCACTGGTTCTCCCTTGTCTATTTTACCAGTTACATCCTCAAAAAATTCCAGTAGATTAATCAAGCACGATTTACCTTTTGTAAATCCATGTTGACTTTGTCCGATCCTGTCACTGTTTTCCAAGTGCTCTGCTATTACATCTTTTATAATGGACTCTAGCATTTTCCCCACTACCGATGTCAGGTTATCGGTCTATAATTCCCCGTTTTCTCTCTACCACCTTTTTTGAATAGTGGGGTAACATTAGCTACCCTCCAATCCATGGGTATTCCAGATTCCATCGAATGTTGGAAGATGATAAGCAATTTTGACAGAGTATTAAGGAGAAACTGTTTGCAGTGGCAGAGGGGCTGGTAACCAGAGGACACAGGTTTAAGGTCATTGGCAAAGGAACCAGAGGCGAGGTGAGGAAAACAAAATTTACACAGCAAGTTGTTGTGATCTGGAACGCACTGCCTGAAAGGGCGGTGGAAGCAGATTCAGTAGTAACTTTCAAAAGGGAATTGGATAAATACTTGAAAAGGAAAGATTCGCTGGGCTATGAGGAAAGAGCAGGGGAGCGGTAATAATTGGACAGCTCTTTCAAAGACACGGCACAGGCACGATGGGCCGAATGGTCTCCTTCTGTGCTGTAAGATTCTATGATTCTGTAAAGGTAGAACATATGAGATGTGGCATGCTGTTCAATTTCTGTGGAACCTGCTGGTAACAAACCATAAATTTTTTAAGCTCCTATTACAGTGATAAAAATAATCTCCGGTCTCGATTTATTTATGATATATAACAGATCATAATGGCCGTACAGTCAGTTTAGAAAGAAGCAGCAAAAGCCATCTTGCAGATCAAAGGAAATCAGTGTCTCCAGTGAGAAATGTCTGTCCTGTTTCCCCACACTAACTGATTCTCTTAATTGGCTCGTTTTCAAAGCGGCCATTACATTTCGGCTGCTGGAAATGGCCGAGGGCGGTCATGATCTCGTTAGTAAAAAAAAAACCTGCAGTCAGCTTCAGCTCTGACAGCAATCTGAAGCAGGTCCTTGGAATGAGAGCTACTGGAGTTCTTCTGACTTAGTCTCAGGAATGTAACTATTGTGAGCTGCGCTGTTTCGTCTCAAAACTGCACTTCAAATTGATGGAGCTTGCTGAGTGGTGAATTATCTCCAACCACTATAGGCAAAGGTGTTTTTTTACTAAATTGGCTTCAGGTTTTTTTTCTGCTTTCCCCCCCGCCCCCCCCCCCCCCCCCGCTGCCAGGAGACTGCATGATTGCGGGGAGTAGGTGATGGGAGGAGTAAGGGTAGGGTTACCAACCCACCAGGATTGCCCTGGAGTCTTTCCATGAATTAAAGACTAAACTCCCAGGACACTGTTGCGAGCAAGTCAGGAGAAGAATCATAGAATGGTTACAGTACAGAAGGAGGCCATTCGGCCCGTCGAGCCCGTGCCGGCTCTCTGCAAGAGCACTTCAGCTAGTCCCACTCCCCCGCCCTTTCCCCGTAGCCCGGCAAATTTTTTTCCTTCAGGTACTTATCCGATTCCCTTTTGAAAGCCACGATTGAATCTGCCTCCACCACCCTTTCAGGCAGTGCATTCCAGATCCTAACCGCTCTCTGCGTAAAAAAGTTCTTCCTCATGTCGTCTTTGGTTCTTTTGCCAATCACCTTAAATCTGTGTCCTCTGGTTCTCGACCCTTCTGTCAATGGGAACAGTTTCTCTCTATGTGCTGTAAACTTCTATGATTCTATGATTCACTATACTTCCAAGTTTTGTGTCATCTGCAAATTTTGAAATTGTGCCCTGTACACCCAAGTCCAAGTCATTGATATATATCAAGAAAAGCAGTGGTCCTAGTACTGACCCCTGGGGAACACCACTGTATACCTCCCTCCAGTCCGAAAAACAACCGTTCACCACTACTCTCTGTTTCCTGTCACTTAGCCAATTTTGTATCCATGCTGCCACTGTTCCTTTTATTCTATGGGCTTCAACTTTGCTGGCAAGCCTTTATCAAACGCCTTTTGGAAGTCCATGTACACCACATCAACCGCATTGCCCTCATCAACCCTCTTTGTTACCTCATCAAAAAACTCAATCAAGTTAGTTAAACACGATTTGCCTTTGACAAATCCATGCTGGCTTTCCTTAATTAATCTACACTTGTCCAAGTGACTATTAATTTTGTTCCGGATTATCGTTTCTAAAAGCTTCCCCACTACTAAGGTTAAACTGACTGGCCTGTAGTTGCTGGGTTCATCCTAACACCCTTTTTGAACAAGGGTGTAATACTTGCAATTCTGAAGTCCTCTGGTACCAACCCCATATCTAAGGAGGATTGGAAGGTTATAACCAGTACCTCCACAATTTCCACCCTTACCTCCCTCAGCATCCTAGGATGCATCCTATCCGGTCCTGGTAACTTATCTACTTTAAGTAGAGCCAGCCTTTCTAGTAACTCCTCTTTTTCAATTTTTATCCCATCCAATATCTCCACTAACTCTTTCCTTGGTAAAGACAGATGCAAAGTACTCATTTAGTACCTTAGCCATGCCCTTTGCCTCCATATGTAGGTCTCCTTTCTGGTCCCTAATCGGCCCCACCCCTCCTCTTACTACCCGTTTATTATTTATATGCCTATAGAAGACTTTTGGATTCCCTTTTATGTTAGCTGCCAGTCAATTCTCATACTCTCTCTTTGCACCTCTTATTTCCTTTTTCACTTCCCCTCTGAACTTTCTAGATTCAGCCTGGTTCTCACTTGTATTCTCAACTTGATATCTGTCCTACGCCCCCTTCTGCTTTATCTTACTCGCTATCTCTTTCGTCATCCAGGGAGCTCTGGCTTTGGTTGCCCTACCTTTCCTCCTCATGGGAATGTACCTCAACTGTACCCAAACTATCTCCTCTTTAACGGCAGCCCATTGTTCGATTACAGTTTTGCCTGCCAATGTTTGATTCCAATTTACCCGGGCCAGATCCGTTCTCAACCCACTGACCCTCCTCCTTGTCCTTTTCCATAGCTAATCTAAACCTTATGATACTATGATCACTGTTCCCTAAATGTTCCCCTACTGACACTTGCTCCACTTGACCCACCTCATTCCCCAGAACCAGAACCAGCAATGCCTCCTTCCTCGTTGGGCCAGAAACGTACTGATCAAAAAAGTTCTCCTGAACACACTTCAGAAATGTTTCCCCTCTCTGCCCTTTACACTATTATTATCCCAGTCTATATTAGGATAATTGAAGTCCCCCATTATCACTACTCTATAGTTCTTGCACCTCTCTGTAATTTCCCTGCAAATTTGCTCCTCTATATCCTTCCCACTAGTTGGTGGCCTATAGAATACACCTAGTAGTGTAATGGCACCTCTATTGTTTCCAGCACTGTAATATTCTCCTTAATCAATACTGCCACCCCACCTCCTTTCTTTCCTTCCCTATCTTTCCTGAACACCTCAGATCCAGGAATATTAGTACCCAATCCTACCTTTTTTTGAGCCAGGTCTCTGTTATCGCCACAACATCATGTGACTATTTACGCCTGCAGCTCACCAACCTTATTTACGACGCTTTGTGCATTTACACACATGCACTGTAAACCGATCTTAGACCATCTTGTATTCTCTCTTAGTCTGACCCCACCTATTACATGTACTATTTCTTACTCTAGTGCTATTTGTCTCTCCCAATCCCTTGTGCACCTTGTTTCTCCTTTCTAATGTTGCATCCTGGTGCCCACCCCCCTGCCTAAATTTGTTTAAACCCTCCCCAACAGCACTAGCAAAGCCCCCCCCGCCGTGAGGACATTGGTCCCAGCTCTGTTAAGGTGCAACCCGTCCGGCCTGTACAGGTCCCACTTCCCCCAGAACCAGTCCCAATGTCCCAGGAATCTAAAGCCCTCCCTCCTGCACCATCTCTCCAGCCACGCATTCATCTGCTCTATCCTCCTATTTCTATATTCACTAGCTCGTGGCACCGGGAGTAATCCGGAGATCATGACCTTTGAGGTCCTGCTGTTTAATCTCTTTCCTAGCTCCCTAAAATCTGCCTGCAGGACCTCATCCCTCTTTCTACCTATGTTGTTGGTACCGATATAGACCAGGACCTCTGGCTGTTCACCCTCCCACCTCAGAATGTTCTGCAGCCGCTCAGTGACATCTTTGATCCTGGCACCAGGGAGGCAACATACCATCCTGGAATCACGTCTGCGGCCGCAGAAACGCCTGTCTGTTCCCCTAACAATTGAATCTCCTATCACTGTTGCTTTCCTGATCTTCCTCCTCACTCCCTCTACAGCTGAGCCACCTGTGGTGCCATGGTCTTGGCTCTGGCTGTACTCCCCAGAAGAACCATCACCCTCACCCGTAGAATAGCGGCTAGAGAGCGAGATGTCTCTGCGCTACCTGCCTGGTCCTCCTTGTCTTTCTGGCGGTCACGCATTCCCTCTCTGCCTACACACTCCTATGCTGCGGGGTGACCACCTCCTGAAGCGTGCTGTCCACGTAGCTCTCAGCCTCACGGATGCACCGCAGTGTCGCCAGCTGTTGCTCGAAACCCGGAGCAATAAAAAATTGTGTTACTAGTGATATAAAAATATTGGACATGGGGGGAAAAAGGCTGACAGTCGAGAATCGCCCAATTTGGTAATGAAGAGTCTATTCACTTTGTGATTGGCGTGGGAAGGACATGTCAGGCGACCAATGGTAAGAGTAGGTCATGAGATGAAATCTCCAGGAATACGTCCAACCAGAGTTGGTAACCCTTAATAAGGGGATGGTTTTTTTAATTCATTCACGGGATGTGGGAGTTGCAGACAAGGCCATTTATTGCCCATCAGACAACTGAGGACATTAGTGAACCAGATGGGTTTTTATGAAAATCCAGTAGTTACATGGTCACCATTAACTGATACTAGCTTTCTATTCCAGATTTATTTAATTCACTGCATTTAAATTCCCCAGCTGCCATGTGGTGGGATTTGAACTCGTGTCTCACAGATTACTAGTCCAGTACCAGAACCACTATGCTACCGTACCCTGTTAATGGTGTGTGTAAGTTGTATCATGTTGGGATGGGACAGATTTGATGTTTTCCTTTCCTTTTTCATATGTTCCTCCTACTATCAACAACAGCAACAACTTGTATTTATATCTTCTTCTTCTTAGGCAGTCCCTCGGAAACGAGGATGACTTGCTTCCACATTAAAAATGAGTTCTCAGGTGACTGATGAGTCCAATGCGGGACCTACAGTCTCTGTCACAGGTGGGGCAGACGGTGGTTGAAGGGGCGGGTGAGTGGGTTGACGTGCGCTCCTTACGCTGCCTGCGCTTGGCTTCCGCTTGCTCCCGGCGAAGAGACTCGAGATGTTTGGCGCCTTCCCAGATGCTTCTCCTCCACTTTGTGCGGTCTTGGGCCAGGGATTCCCAGGTGTCCGTGGGGATGTTACACTTTTTCAAGGAGGCTTTGAGGGTGTCCTTGAAGCGTTTCCTCTGCCCACCTGGGGCTCTCTTGCCGTGCCGGAGCTCCGAGTAGAGAGCTTGTTTTGGGAGTCTCGTATCGGGCATGCGGACAATGTGACCCGTCCATCGGAGCTGATCGAGCGTGGTCAAAGCTTCGATGCTGGGGATGTTGGCCTGAGCGAGAACACTGACGTTGGTGCGCCTATCCTGCCAATGGATTTGCAGGATCTTGCATTTATATTGTATTTATATAGCGCCTTTAATGTAGTATAACGTCCCAAGGCACTTTACCGGAGTATTATAAGACAAAGAATTTGTCACCGAGCCATATAAGGAAAAATTAGGGCAGATGACCAAAAGCTTGCTCAAAGAAGTAGGCGTTAAGGAGCGTCTTAAAGGAGAAAGAGAGGTAGAGAAGCAGAACGGTTTAGGGAGGGAATTCCATAGCTTAGGGCCGCCACCAATGGTTGAACGATTTTAATCAGGGATGCTCAAGAGGGCTTAATTAGAGGAGCACAGATTTCTCGGTGAGGTTGTGGGGCTGGAGGAGTTCACAGAGATAGGGAGGGGTGAGGCCATGGAGGGATTTGAAAACAAGGATGAGAATTTTGAAATCGAGGCATTGTTTAACCGGGAGCCAATGTAGCTCAGCGAGCACAGGGGTGATGGGCGAACGGAACTTGGTGCGAGTTAAGACACGGGCAGCCAAGTTTTGGATGACCTCAAGTTTACGTAGGGTAGAAACATAGAAAAATAGGAGCAGGAGTAGGCCATTCGGCCCGTTGAGCCTGCTCCTCCATTCAATATGATCATGGCTGATCCTCTATCTCAATACCATATTCCCGCTCTCTCCCCATACCCCTTGACGCCTTTTGTGCCTAGAAATCTATCTATCTCCTTCTTAAATATATTCAGTGACTTGGCCTCCACAGCCTTCTGTGGTAGATAATTCCACAGGTTCACTACCCTGAGTGAAGAAATTTCTCCTCATCTCAGTCTAAATGTCCTACCCCGTATCCTGAGACTGTGACCCCTCGTTCTAGACCCCCCAACCAGGGGAAACATCCTCCCTGCATCCAGTCTGTCTAGCCCTGTCAGAATTTTATACATTTCAATGAGATCCCCTCTCATTCTTCTAAACTCTAGTGAATACAGGCCTAGTCGACCCAATCTCTCCTCATACGACAGTCCCGCCATCCCAGGAATCAGTCTGGTGAACCTTCGCTGCACTCCTCTATGGCAAGTATATCCTTTCTTAGGTAAGGAGACCAAAACTGCACACAGTACTCCAGGTGTGATCTCACCAAGGCCCTGTACAACTGTAGTAAGAGATCCTTGCTCCTGTACTCAAATCCTCTTGCAATGAAGGCCAACATACCATTTGCCTCCCTAACTGCTTGCTGCACCTGCATTTTTGCTTTCAGTGACTGGTGTACAAGGACACCCAGTTCCCTTTGTACATCAGCATTTCCCAATCTATCACCATTTAAATAATACTCTACCTTTCTGTTTTTCCGACCGAAGTGGATAACTTCACATTTATCCATGTTATACTGCATCTGCCATGTATTTGCCCACTAACTCAACTTGTCTAAATCGCCTTGAAGCCTCTTTGCATCCTCCTCACAATCCCACCTAGTTTTGTGTCATCAACAAACTTGGAAATATTACATTTGGTTCCCTCATCCAAATCATTGATATATATTGTAAATAGCTGGGGCCCAAGCACTGATCCCTGCGGTACCCCACTAGTCACCGCCTGCCACCCCGAAAAAGACCCATTTATTCCTACTCTCTGTTTACTGTCTGTTAACCAATTTTCAATCCATGCCAGTATATTACCTCCAATCCCATATGCTTTAATTTTGCACACTAACCTCAAAGGCCTTCTGAAAATCCAAATACACCACATCCACTGGTTCTCCCTTATCTATTCTACCAGTTACATCCTCAAAGAACTCTAGTAGGTTTGTCAAACCCGATTTCCCTTCCATAAATCCATGTTGACTTTGTCTAATCCCGTTGTTATTTTCTATGAAGGGATTATTACTAGTCCTAGCCCCTTTAGGGCTACCCCAGATCAGGCGTATTCCCCAGACGTTCACTTTCAACTAAAGTTTGAGTTAGCCGAATCCTAAAGATGCTTAATTGGGTCTAAAGGTCTGGACCATCTCTCCCTAAAGGAAAGGAACAACCTGAAGATGTTACCGTCCTCCAGATAGCACTTTTAATAAGTTTAGCTAAACTGTAACGTTCCGGATATTATGAGGGTCCGGAAAACTCCCCCAGAATTCTGCAACTCCTCACCAAAGAGTGTACAGAGATTGAGTTTGCGAGTTTGATACAGAAGTATTATGTGAGACAATTCTAAAAATATATAGATTTATTAAAGAACTGACATGCAATTTACAGTTGGTGATTCAATCACAACATTAACAGTTCCAAAAAGAGAAAGTTTTCAATCTTATCAGAGATCCTTATTCTCAAATCTTAACTTCGCTACAGTTTTGCAGTTCTTAAAGTTTATTCAGGATATCCACCAAAATCAAATACAGTACCTTGATCCCCGAGATACAAAGAGTTGTAGACTTACAGAGCCTGCCTCTGAAGCCGAGAATTGCTTTGCCCCTTTACAGCGAATCTATTATCCCATTTGAAAGTTCAATATTTAATACCCTTTTTCAGTGATATTTCCTTTGAAGTTTTCTGATGATGTAAGCTAATTATCTCTAGTCATTTTTCTGCTGACTTCTGCAATTCTTACAGTCAGATCAGCTGGTAGCATTAAGAATCGTGTCTCTACCCTAGGTGTCCGAAGCTTACCATAAAAAACGGTGTAACAGCAGGTGCATTTCATTTGATGTCATTTTTACTAAGGCCTTCTGTTTGTGCTCTTGCAATTAGAACACCTTAACTAGGGTGATCTGTGCAATTCTTAGTCACCTCAGCTGGCTGCAATACAGAATTATGTCTCCTGTGTAGGTGTCTTAAGCTTAACACAAAAATGGTGTGACGGCAGGTGTTTCTTTTACTTGATATCATTTTTATGAAGGCATATGTTTCTTAATTTTATGTGCCTGTTTACGAAATGTAGCTTGGAACACCTTAACCAGGATGCACCCTTGTCTTCTTTCCAAAGATTCAGACCGTCAGGAGCCTTTAACCTTCTGTTTCAATAAGGTTATTGATTCAGTGTCAACAACTATCTTATCTCAATAGCCTGTATGCTGTTACAGCTTTAGATTGTTGAGGCTTCCAGATTTCCAAACCCAGTTTGTCATGTTTTAATAAGGCCAGAATTCTTTCATAGAATGATGCATTTTTCTGAATAGGTTATATGGCTTATTCCTTCACATCTAAGTGTCCTGTTGTCACATCCTTTATAATAGACTCTAGCATTTTCCCTGCTACTGATGTTAGGCTAACCAGTCTGTAGTTCCCTGTTTTCTCTCTCCCTCCTTTTTTAAATAGTGGGGTTACATTTGCCACCCTCCAATCTGCCGGAACTGTTCCATAATCTATAGAATTTAGGAAGATGACAACCAATGTTTCCATGGCTACCTCTTTTAGTACTCTGGGATGCAGATTATCAGGCCCTGGGGATTTATCAGCTTTCAGTCCCATTAATTTCTCCAGCACTATTATTTTACTAATACTAATTTCCTTTAATTCCTCCTTCTCACTAGACCCTTGGTTCCCTAGCATTTCTGGGAAGTTATTTGTGTCCTCTTCCGTGAAGACAGAACCAAAGTATTTGTTTAATTGCACCGCCATTTCCTTGTTCCCCATTATAAATTCTCCCGTTTCTGACTGTAAGGGACCTACATTTGTCTTCACTAATCTTTTTCTTTTTACATACTTGTAGAAGCTTTTACAGTCCACTTTTATGTTCCTTGCAAGTTTACTCTCATACTCTATTTTTCCCCTCTTAATCAATGGGAGGCCAGCCAGGAATGCGTTGGAATAGTCCAGTCTAAAGGTAACAAAGGCATGGATGAGGGTTTCAGCAGCGGATGAGCTGAGGCAAGGGCGGAGACTGGCGATGTTACGGAGGTGGAAATCGGCGGTCTTAGTTATGCTGTGGATATGTGGTCAGAAGCTCATTTCAGGGTCAAATACGACACTAAGGTTGCGAACAGTGTGGTTCAGCCTCAGGCAAATGTTAGGGAGAGGGGTGGAGTCAGTGGCTAGGGAACCGAGTTCGTGGCGGGGGACCGAAAACAACGGCTTCTGTCTTCACAATATTCAATTGGAGAAAATTTGTGCTCATCCAGAACTGGATGGCGGACAGGCAGTCTGACCATTTAGAGACGGCGGAGGGGTCGAGAGAAGTGGTGAGGTAAGCTAAGGTCAATAACCTGACTCCTGACATAGTGAAATCCTGGGCGGATTCATTATTGCTCTTTGAGAGAGAGCCGGCACAGACTCGATGGGCTGAATGGCCTCCTTCTGTGCTGTGCTATTCTATGAACTCTCGATGGACTGAAAACTGTTTTGTGGCAAACTAAATTAGATTATAGAGAAAGGTTCCTTCCTCTGGGAAACTTGGCTGCAGTGAGGTCAGCAGGAAGCCTGGAGGAATGAACAATTTTGCAATGAAAATGGGTAAGAGCAAAGATACATTTCTCCGTACTACAGCTGCACGTATTTCAGAACACTTGACAGCATTTGTGATTCTTTAACTTATACTGGGATTGCAAAAATTAGGGTCGCAAGTCCAAAACTGTCAAAGCTCAAAGAGACTGGTGGCAAGAAGAAATTTCCCCGGAAAGTACACATGGAATAGACTCATGTCAAAAGCAGTTAAAGCTGCATCAGTCTTCCTTTAAAGGGTAGCTGGAGTAATATCTGAGCACGAGAAAAAAGGTTTAAGGTATGAATGCCGGGATGAGCCGAGGTTTGGATGATCAAATACAGTTCCAGTTCTTTTGGGACCTTCAGAATGCTGTTCACAGAATGCCACTAGTTGAGGATAATTGAGAAGATAACACTACCTTGATATCTGAGAGGGTTTGTATCTTCCTTGATTTCCATCATGGAAAGATTCAGTTTTATGTCCTTGGATATTTTATCTATAACTGGTTATCCCCTACTTGCTGAGATACGGAGGGGTTGTGAAAGTAAAAATGAACACTGCAGTTGCTTGATGGTCCACAGGGGCTTTATTTTTCTTATTCTGTACTTCCCGCCATGAATTATTATGAGCAAAAAAGCAAAATGCCCTTTATTTAAACCAGTTCTGCTTTTCCCTTAAATTTGCCTCATGATTGTATCAACATCATGAGTAATCATGCTCATCTGGGTTTCTGTTGGATGCTTTTATGGATTTAATTTTCTCCTCTTTTTGATTTCCCCATTCCAAACGCTGGTTCTTCTGACGAGAGGGCATGTACTTGCCTTCATCACGATGACAGGCCCCGATATTGACAGGGGCGGGTTGCGTAAGCAGGGTGGGGGGGAGGGGGGAGCGGAGTTTCAGACGGGCAACCTGGAAGTTCGGGTTTCCCCACATGCTGTGGAGTTTTAACTCCAGCACGTGCGCATTACTCTTTTGACAGGATCCCGTCCGGATGTCAATCTGATTGACAGGCTTGGCTTCCTGTTGGGCAGAGAACGATCCCGAGCAGGCCGCAGCCACAGGGAGGGAGCCTGCAGCCGCTAGTGGGAGCATTGGGGGGGGGGGGCATGGTGGAGGGTGCGATCCCCAACCCTGGGGAGGGGGTGGGAGGTGGTTCGATCCGGGGGGGTGGGGACCGATCCCCGACCCCAGGGGGTGGGTGGTGGTTCGATCCCAGGGGGAACCACTCATCTTCTTTCTCACCCACAAGCAGTGCTGCAAGGACACTTACCTTCTCCCCGAAGCTGTCCTCGCCTTCCTTGAGCTGCCGGGTTTCCAGAGGCCTAGGAAACCCGGCCGGCCAGGGTTTGTGAGGCTCCCAGCTTTATTATAATATTTAAACGGCCATCCCGCCTCCTGGGAGTGGGATGGCCGCCCACCCCCTGTCCTGCCTCCATTAAACATGGAAGTGGGTGGGTTGGGGTCGGGTTTGAGATTATAAAAAAGTTAGATCTCACCCGACCCCAACCCACCTGTTTTCACCCCACATTCTCTATATGCATCAAACATGAAGGATCTATATAGAAGTCAAAGAAAAAGGATAGATAGGCATTAAATCAAAAATCAATCTTAAAATGGTTTTCGGAGGGTATCCTCGATGACACTTTGTTATAAAGCCCTATGATTTTGCTCCTGAGACCCGGGTTAAAATCTAACTCAGACATGCACTGGAAGCCCCCTCTCTCTGCTGACTGCCCGACCTCTGACTTGAAACGTGTTTGGGTATTGCCAATTCACTTCCTCGTGACCATTAGTCAGCTGGCACAATGTTGTACTAGTTAGCGCTAAATTGCCAGTGTGACCCTTAGAAGCCCCAAAGACAGTTCTGGCCCTCCAATACTGCTCCTGGACTTGCCACCGGAAGATGACCAAAGACAGTACTAGTTGAGTTCACTACCTTCTCAGTCTCCTTCCTCAACTTAGTGCCCAATTCACTTGGCCAGACTCAGATCATAAATGCACTGGGCCATAAGCAAATATCTTTCCACTTTGTGATGCAGTGACATGGCAGCAGGCCCCTGGTGAATTGTTGCTTATGAAAAAAATATGCAATGAGCAAATTTATTTCATTTTGAAAGTTAATTATGAATATAATAGTACATTATAATAGACAACATTTTGGTTTGCATTCCCAACCTTTATTGGCCCCAGGGGTTTGATTCATAATGTTGCTTTCTGATGTTCACCAGCAATTGGAACTAATTTAGAGTCACAAGATCCTAGCCGAGTGCTCATTAAATTAATGGAACCTCAAATGAGCAACACTAAATAAAATATATTTGTGAGTTATGTTTAATTATTAAGAATTTTTATTGACTTACAGCCCTTATTTCTTCAAAACCTTTTTTCTTAGAGCGTGATGTGTTATTGGCAGCTCGTATATAAAAGAAGTATGATGTTTCAGTTTTATTATTTAAATATTTCAATGGGTTAGGATAAGTAATTTGGTTGGGTCATTCTATATGCTAAGAATCATTCGAAATGATGTATAAACCTGCTCCTGTTTCTGTACAAAATAATACTTTGACTTCTTATTCAAGTCTTTATTGTGTGTACTGGTATTTAGTGACTCATTTGCTTTTATAGAGTCAGTTCTACCTTAACTCGGTCAAACCCGAGTTGATCTTAGAATCATAGAAATATACAGCACAGAAGGAGGCCATTCGACCCATCGTGCCTGTGCTAGGTCTTTGAAAGAGCTATCCAATTAATCCCACCTCCCTGCTCTTTTCCCACAGCCCTGCCAATGTTTCCCCTTCAAGTATTTATCCAAATCCCTTTTGAAAGTTATTATTGTATTCCTCAGCCCATTCAGCCTCAGTTCAGTTCAGATCATCTTATCTTTGGCTCAGTTTAGGTAAACCCAGATAATCCCATTATACTTTAGGCCACCTTTAGGACAGCCCATTCCATCTCTGCTCTGCTCAGCTCAGCCATTTCATTCTCATTTTCATTCAGCTCAGTTCAAGCCATTCCAATTCAGATCAGCCTATCCCACATCAGATCAGCCTATCCCACATCAGATCAACCTATCCCACATCAGATCAGCCTATCCCACATCAGATCAGCCTATCCCACATCAGATCAGCCTATCCCACATCAGATCAGCCTATCCCACATCAGATCAGCCTATCCTAATCAGATCAGTCCATCCTAATCAGATCAGTCCATCCCACTTCAGCTCAGTCCAGTTTGTCCCACTACTAATCAGTCCATCCCACTTCAGATCAGTCCATCCCACTTCAGATTAATTCGTCCCACATCAGGTTAGTTCGTCCCACATCAGATTAGTTCGTCCCACTACTAATCAGTCCATTCCACTTCATTCCACTTCAGATCAGTCCATTCCATCTCAGCTTAGCCCAGCCCAGCTCCTCTCATCACATTCCACCTCCATAATCTTTAGTCTTGTGCCTTTTCTACTTCTTAAGTGCCCTCTATCTTCAACGAGAAAAGATCAAAAGTAGATGGAATTATTTTATTTGTTGTATTAGCCACTAAAATTACAATACATTTTTGGTGAAACCACAATCAACACTCAGCGACATGTTTAGCAGTGCACTGCCTCATCCAGGTAGGTTCGGAAAGTAACATCTAGCCGATTCCAAGGGCTTCTTTCACATGATTATCCAATGGCCCCTAGTAGTTTATGGGGTCATCTCAAATGCGCAATGTGCTACTAGCTCGTAACATTCAGAAGACTGCACCCGCAACTGCATCTGTTGGCTGTGATTAAGTCACACTTATTATTACATAGAATTACATAGAATCTGCAGGACAGAAACAGGCCATTCGGCCCAACTGGTCTATGCCGGTGTTTTTATGATCCACACAAGCTTCCTCCCACCCTATTTCATCTAACCCGATCAGCATATTCTTCTATTTCTTTCTCCCCCATGTACTTAGCTAGCTTCCCCTTAAAGGCATCTATGCACAAATGCATTATTCCTTCAGTTTGGATGTTCTGAAAAGCATAAGCAACTGCAATCCACCATGACAGCCACTGTTAGCACACAAAATGTTGAAAGATTGAATTTTACAGCTTATATATTACAAAAGAATAATGGATGGCTCGGAGTGATTTGAAAACTGTAATCTCGTCTCCGGTTTCAGATCACACTCATAAACAATGAGAGTGGAACTTGCAATTCATGATATCAATCAAACCCCCCACCCCACCGTCAGGTTACTGCTTTATGATCACTCTCGGTACCTAGTTTTCTCAAAGGTTCGAGTTGTATCCTTGTAAACTGCATACTCATGTCAAAAAAGGCTCTTTACTGTCAATTGTATAATCTATATCAGAGCTATAGAAACAGGAATAGGCCACTTAGCTCCTCAAGGCTGTTCCGCCATTCAGTCAGATCATGGCTAATCTGTATCTTAACTCCATCTACCTGCCTTTTTCCATGTCCCTTGATACTCTTACCCACCGAAAATCTACTGATCTCAGTCTTAGAAATTTTAGTTGACCAACATTTGGAGAAAAGAGTTTCAGATTTCTACTACCTATTGCATGAAAAAATGCTTCCTAATTTCATTCCTAAATGGCCTAGTTCTAATTTTAAGATTATGCCTCTTGTCTGGATTTCCCCACAAGAGGAAATAGTTTCTCTGTATCTATCCTATCGAATCCCTTTATCATTTTAAGCAACTCGATTAGATCACCTCTCAACCATCTAATTGGGGTATATTTTCCTCTGTACTTAATATTGGTAAAAACAAACCCTGTGTGACGATGAAGTGGATTGCCTCTGTTTATATTCAAATTGACTCTTTCACTAACTTTAGTGAATGGAGGTAAATATACCCCAATGTCCTTTGTATTATTGCACTGGCGTTGTTATCCATATGGTGAATTCAACTTGACCCAATCTGGGACATTTTTGATAACATAAATGAGGAGACTGATGTCTTTTATAAGAACATAAGAAATAGGAGCAGGAGTAGGCCAATCGGCCCCTCGAGCCTGCTCCGCCATTCAATAAGATCATGGCTGATCTGATCCTAACCGCCAATCTACTATCTACTATCACAGAACCATCTCCTGCATCTAACAGAATTGCACACACGAAATAGGAGCAGAATCAGCCTACACGGTCCCTGGACCCGCTCCACTACCCACAGGGCCATGACCGATCCGAACCTAGACTCATGTCCAAATTCCTGCCCGCTCCCCGTAACCCTTAATGCCCTTTACTTCTAGGAAACTGTCTATTTCTGTTTTAAATTTATTTAATGATGTAGCTTCTACAGCTTTTTGTGGCAGCATATTCCATGGACCTACCACCCTCTGAGTGAAGTAGTTCCTCCTCATCTCAGTTTTGAAAGAGCAGCCCCTTATTCTAAGACTATGTCCCCTAGTTCTAGTCTCACCCGTCATCGGGAACATCCTCCCCGCATCCACCCGATCCAACCCCTTCACAATCTTATATGTTTCAATAAGATCGCCTCTCATTCTTCTGAACTCCAATGAGTAGAGTCCCAATCTACACAACCTCTCCTCATATGACCACCCCCTCATCCCCGGGATTAACCGAGTGAACCTTTTTTGCACTGCCTCGAGAGCAAGGATGTCTTTCCTTAAGTAAGGACACCAAAACTGTATGCAGTATTCCAGGTGCGGTCTCACCAATACCTTGTACAACTGAAGCAATACCTCCTATTTTTATATTCTATCCCCCTAGCAATGAAAGCCAACATTCCATTTGCCTTCTTAATCACTTGCTGCACCTGCATACTAACCTTTTGAGTTTCATGCACCAGGACCCCCAGATCCCTTTGCACTTCAGTACTCTCCAGTTTCTTGCCATTAAGATAATAAATTGCTCTAGGATTTTTCCTGCCAAAGTGCATCACCTCACACTTTCCAGTGTTGTATTCCATCTGCCAAATCTCTGCCCACTTACTTAGCCTGTCTATGTCCCCTTGCAGGTTTTTTATGTCCTCCTCACTCACTACTTTCCCTCCCATCTTTGTATCATCTGCAAATTTTGATATGTTACACTTGGTCCCTTCCTCCAAATCGTTAATATAGATTGTAAAGAGTTGGGGACCCAGCACTGACCCCTGTGGAACACCACTAGTTACTGATTGCCAGTCTGAGAATGAACCATTTATCCCAACTCTTTGCTTTCTGTTAGATAGCCAATCCTCTATCCATGCCAGAATATTACCCCCAATCCCGTGATTTTTTACCTTAAGCAATAATCTTTTGTGTGGCACCTTGTCAAATGCCTTTTGGAAGTCTAAATACACTACGTCTACTGGTTCCCCAGTAAGGTGTCTGGTTTTCAGTTTAAAATAAAACTTCACTGTTTACTTTTAACAATTTTTCATTTGCACCAAACTTGTTGCTTTTAGTTTTGCACCATTTAAAAAAAAAATGTAGAAATTGGATTTAAATTCTGGTCAAACCCAGAAACTCTCAAGTACCAGGCACACACGTACAGTATGTGAAGTAAGTCGTAATACAGGGAGGGTTCGGATGGTGTGGAGTGTCAGGGATGGGAGCTTGAAGTCTTGTTACTAAGCTGATTATTCCACTTCTATTCTGCTGAGCCTTCTTTTATTCTGATGCTCTTCAATGCCAAAAGTTCCGAAGGCATCAACAAGCAAGTATCACACGAAGCATTTTAGTTGTTTTCCAGTGTTAATGAATAAACACAAATTTCAAACCTTTTCGACTGGGGAGATCTGATTGGGTTTTATTTGTTTAACCTGAAAACTGGGCACTCTACTTATCGGCACAGAATAATGGACAGTCAGGAAATGAATTATAAGGTCCATAAGGTTGCTCTTTGATATACTAATCGATGGCATGTAACACCAACCTAGTACTTCATACTTATGTATATAATTCACCCAAGCTATCCATTATTCATTACACACACTCATTAATGTGATAACATTACAGTCTTAGTAAATTCACTTGTCTTTGGCAACATTAAGTCTGGAGAACTTTATACCAATTAACTTGGTAAACATCAATATTCTGATACGAGCTGTACTGGGATGACAGACATTACAAGACTCCTCAATTAGGGCAATCAATAGATTATCTGACATTTAGACTGTAACTTTACAAATTTCCTCTGTAATTTTGCTCATGATATCAATTTTTAACTAGTTAATCCTTCTGCAGATTTAATCTATTTCCTCTTTATTATTTCTGAATAATTTGTGCTTTAGTCCATCCACTGCATTGCAAATTCACTCCTTTCTTGCTATAAGCAGTGGGTCTGAGAATGGCATGACAGGTGCCTGGTAAACAGTATTATCAGAAACAGAAGCCTGAGGCCTACTATAAAGTGTCCGAAGAACCCAGTGTGGGTGTTCAACGCAAAGGGTGTGCAGGCTACCGTACAAATGAAGCATCTGCCTCATACTGCTGCGGGAGTGTCCGAGCAGTGTGTCAAACCTGCACAACGCCCTTGGAGCAGGTGCGGAGGGGACGGCACGGACTATATCAGAAAAGGAAAAGAAATCCCAGGCACTTCTGCCTGATGACTCTCACTGACATGAGTCTTGTGCCTGGTGCCCCTCCCTTCCTCCCCCCCACCCTCCACGCACAGGTACGGGCCGCCGACATCCCATCACTTGCCGCTGGTGCCCAACATTCCCACCTCGTTGCTCTCGGTGCATCATGAGCAGTGCACCGGAAAATTATATAAATGAGATAACCTCCTGTTATCTGGCAAGATCGGCTCATTTGTGCACAGGTGCACACAATGCCTGGACTGTGGCAGAAAGAAAGAAAGACTTGCATTTATATAGCGCCCTTAATGATGTCCCAAAGCACTTGACAGCCAATACAGTACTTTTGAAGTAAAGTCACTGTTGCAATGTAGGAAATGCATCATCCAGTTTGCACACAGCAAGCTCCCACAAACAGCAATGTGATAATGACCAGATAATCTGTTTTTAGTGATGTTGATTGAGGGATGAATGTCGGCCAGGGATAACTCCCCTGCTCTTCTTCAAATAGTGCCCTGGGATCTTTCACGTCCCCCTGAGAGGGCATCGGTTCAACATCTCTTCCGAAAGATGACACCTCCGACAGTGCAGCACTGCTTAGTAGTGCACTGGAGTGTCAGCCGAGCTTTATGTGCTCAAGTCTCTGGAGCGGGACTTGAACCCACAACCATTCTGACTCAGAGGCGAGGGTGCTACCCACTGAGCCATGGCTGGCACTGCAGCACTGATGGCACTCCACACTGTTGTACTACCCGCTCCCGTATGTTGTCTACTGCGTTGGGCTATTGTACATGTACTGGACCACTGATAGGTATAATGTAATGTGGTAACACAAGGTAAAGGTGCACTGTAAAATAATTGGACTATAGACCTGAAATTTCACATTGTCTCTCAATCTTATAAAAGCCTTTGATGACACAGAACCTTGAGGTGTACCAGTGAATGTTAACTTTTAAAAATACTCAGTTGAAATGTGCAGAGATTACAAAATGAGCTGTGCTCTTTGAAGTTGTAAGACGCTATTTCCAAAATAATGAAGCTGAATCAAATTTGATTTCCCTATTCCAGTGATCCCTAATGCAATATTGCATACTGTCCTTTTTACATTTATACCCCTGAGTGTTGCACTGCCTTTTTCAGTATAACTGTGTCTCATTTTATTCTTTTCTCCCTCCCCGCAATTGTATTGATATTACCTCGTGATGAGAAAAGGCCATCATTCAGTTTATATGTTAAATAAATGCACATTTCAGTCCAATATGTACTGATTTCCTTTATCTTTCCCACCAATTCTGCTTTAATATAAATGTCATAGTGTTAGGAATCACCCATTACGACGATACAGTATAAACCTTGATAATAGACTGCCACGCTTTTCCCTGGTTTTGCAATGGCCTCCGATGGCACTCGCCGCTGCTGTACGCTGATAGATGTTAAATTGGAAAAATGTATTCAACTGAAATAGATTGGTAATGATGTTGTGAGCTGTCACAGGGCACATCATAAGTAGGCCTACAATATTTTTCTTAAAATAATTCATTTCAATCAGTTTGGTTCCCAAATTACATGGTCTGAATTGAATATTCCAGAAGCAATCTCCTTTCCACAGTCTTTTAAATTGTTATACAATAATTATGTCTCTTCCTTATATTATACTACCTTGTGATACTGTTTGTATGGTATAGATAACGGCAGAAAAGCTAATTACGAGTCAGCTCTTGTATTCTAATCATAGCAGTCCGCAGTCCAGTGAATGATTGTTTCCCTGCATCCATTATCCTCCGCCAAATGCATTTTTCTGAACTTTTGCAACCAGCTTTCTCTGGAGGCCCGGACTAAAAAGTGTTTTAGCCCGAGATTGAAATACGCACGATTCGTGAATGCTCATCTTGATGTGATTTTGCGCTTTAGGTTTTGGTTCAAGTACACGTGTGTGTTTAATTTATAAAAACGATTGGTCGGTCGGGCTGGGGAGGATGGTAAACATATAGGGGGAGAAATTCGGTATCTCCCCGTTTGGTGCACAATTATCGGCCGGGCGCAAAGGATAGAATCATAGAAAGTTACAGCACGGAAGGAGGCCATTTCGGCCCATCGTGTCCGTGCCGGCCAACAAAGAGCTATCCAGCCTAATCCCACTTCCCAGCTCTTGGTCCGTAGCCCTGCAGGTTAGAGCATCCCAAGTGCACATCCAAGTACTTTTTAAATGTGGTTAGGGTTCCTGCCTCAACCACCCTTTCAGGCAGTGAGTTCCAGACCCCCACAATCCTCTGGGTGAAGAAATTTCCCCTCAAATCCCCTCTAAACTTTCCACCAATTACTTTAAATCTGTGCCCCCTGGTTTTTGACCCCTCTGCTAAGGAAAATAGATCCTTTCTATCCACTTTATCTATGCCCCTCATAATTTTTTACACCTCAATAAGGTCTCCCCTCAGTCTCCTCTGTTCCAAGGATAACAGACCCAGCCTATCCAGTCTTTCCTCATAGCTAAGATTCTCTACTCCCGGCAACATCTTTGTAAATCTCCTCTGTACCCTCTCTAGTGCAATCACATCTTTCCTGTAATGTGGTGACCAGAACTGCATGCAGTACTCTAGCTGAGGCCTAACTAGTGTTTTATACAGTTGAAGCATAACCCTCCTACTCTTGTATTCTATGCCACGGCTAATAAAGGCAAGCATTCCGTATGCCTTCTTAACCACCTTATCTACTTGGCCTGCTACCTTCAGGAATCTGTGGACATGCACTCCAAGGTCCCTTTGTTCCTCTACACTACTCAGAGTCCTACCATTTAATGTGTATTCCCTTTCCTTGTTAGCCCTCCCCAAATGCATATCTTCCTGCAGTCTACAGCTTCCTTTTTAAGTATCAACCACACAGCCGATTTTAGTGTCATCTGCAAACTTCTTAATCATACCCCCCATATTCAAGTCAAGATCGTTGATATATACCACAAAAAGCAAGGGACCTAGTACTGAGCCCTGCGGAACCCCACTGGAAACAGCCTTCCAGTCACAAAAACACCCATCAACCATTACCCTCTGCTTCCTGTCTCCAAGCCAGTTTTGAATCCAACTTGACACTTTACCCTGGATCCTATGGGCTTTTAACTTCGTGACCAGTCTGCCATGTGGAACCTTATCAAAAACCTGGCTAAAGTCCATATACACTACATCAAACACACTACCCTCATCTACCCTCCTTGTTACCTCTTCAAAAAATTCAATCAAGTTTGTCAGATACGACCTTCCCTTAACAAATCCGTGCTGACTATCCTTGATTAATCCGTGTCTTTCTAAATGAAGATTTATCCTGTCGTTCAGAATTCTTTCCAATAATTTTCCCACCACTGATGTTAGGCTGACTGGCCTGTAATTACTCGGTCTATCCTTTTCTCCCTTTTTAAACAAGGGTACCACATTAGCAGTCCTCCAGTCCTCCGACACCACACCTGAAGCCAGAGAGGATTGAAAAATGATGGTCAGAGCCTCTGCTATTTCCTCTTTTGCTTCGCTTACCAGCCTGGGATACATTTCATCCGGGCCTGGGGATTTATCCACTTTTAAAGCTGCTAAACCCCTTAATACTTCCTCTCTCACTATGTTTATTTCATCTGATATTTCACACTCCTCCCCCACGATAGCAATGTCTGCTTCGCCCCTCTCCTTTCTGAAAACAGACGCAAAGTATTCAATAAGAACCCTACCGACGTCTCCCGCCTCCACACACAGATTACCCTCATGATCTCTAATAGGCCCTACCCTTTCTTTAGTTATCCTCTTACTCTTAATATATTTATATAACATCTTTGGGTTTTCCTTGATTTTACTTGCCAAGAATTTTTCATGCTCTCTCTTTGCTTTCCTAATATCCTTTTTAATTTCACCCCTGCACTTTCTGTACTCCTCTAAAGATTCTGGAGTATTTAGCCCTCGGTATCTGTCATACGCCTCCCTTTTTTTCTTTATCCTACCCTGTATGTCTCTAGACATCCAGGGGGCTCTAGATTTGTTAGTCCCACCTTTTTTCTTTAAGGGCACATGTTTGGTCTGAACCCTCCGGATCGCCCCCTTGAATGCCTCCCACTGCTCTGACACTAATTTACCTTCAAGTAGCTGTTTCCAGTCCACTATGGCTAAATCCCCTCTGAGCTTAGCAAAATTTGCTTTTCCCCAATTTAGAATTTTTATTCCTGGTCTATCCTTGTCCTTTTCTATAACTACCTTAAATCTAACAGAATTATGGTCACTAGCACCAAAATGCTCCCCCACTGATACGCCTTCTACCTGCCCAGCTTCATTCCCTAAAGCTAAGTCCAGAACCGCCCCCTCCCTTGTTGGGCTTGCTACATTCTGGCTAAAAAACTTCTCCTGGATGCATTTTAGGAATTCCGCACCTTCTATACACTTCACACTAATTTTATCCCAGTTAATATTGGGGTAGTTGAAATCCCCTACTATTACTGCCCTATAGTTTTTGCACTTCTCAGAAATTTGTCTGCATATTTGTTCTTCTATCTCCCTCTCACTGTTTGGAGGTCTGCAGTACACTCCCAGCAGTGTGATTGCCCCTTTTTTGTTTTTCAATTCGACCCATATGGCCTCGTTTGATGATCCCTCCAACATATCATCCCTCCTCACAGCTGTAATAGTTTCTTTAATCAATACCACGACCCCCCCTCCCTTTTTACCTCCCTCTCTATCCCGCCTGAAAATCCTGTAACCAGGAATGTTGAGCTGCCATACCTGCCCCTCTTTCAGCCACGTCTCTGTAATAGCTATAATATCAAGTCCCAAGTATCTACCTGTGCCCTCAGCTCATCTGCCTTGTTTGCTATACTCCTTGCATTGAAGTATATACCATTAATGCCTGGCGCTAATTATTGCCTCCGACTGCAAACTTTGCCTCTATCACCCCTGGAGGTGATTGGAGCGCTAAATCAGGCGCTACTCACCTCTCTTAAGGCACTAACACCGAGGAGCGAGGCGCTACCTCAGAGCGCTGGCGAAGCTCATGTGATGTCAGTTAGCAATGGAACACAGACACACTGGCGCCGGCCAGTTCTTAAAGGGGAGGGTCGATCTTGCTCTCCAGCCACACCCTGCTCATTGCAGCCTTGAATCTCGGCCTGGAGAGACCTGTACATCAATTCTGCTGGAAAGAACAATGGAGAGGCCCAGGGAAAGAGCTCAGAGTGCAGCCCCCACAGTCTCTTCTAAATCGATGCAAGGAAGGTCAAATCAAAATGAACCTGCAAAGTGCTGCTTAGTACCCAAAACTCCTTCACACAGTGTTGAATCTCTCCAGAAGTCTTTCTCTCAGAATGCGTGGTG
The DNA here is from genome assembly GCA_030390025.1 of Squalus acanthias. Taxonomy (NCBI): domain Eukaryota; kingdom Metazoa; phylum Chordata; class Chondrichthyes; order Squaliformes; family Squalidae; genus Squalus; species Squalus acanthias. Next base: position 162,786,530 of record CM059428.1, on the reverse strand, counting down.
CAAAAATATTGCCGAGAAAAAAAGACAGGAAGCGGCCGCCTTTAAATAGTGCTCCCCCAGTCCCTTCCCGACTGCAAAACCTTCCCCTCTACTTGTCATTGCTAGCGGCAGGCGGAAAGGTAGGGGGCGCCACTCAATATCCGGTCCGGGGCGCTACCAGGGTGTTGTACGCTCGACTGACGTCACGATCTGCGGGCGCAGGAGATTGTGGTGGTAGTGTTTAGCGCCGCCGCAAAATGTCTGGTCAATTTTGTGGGCGGTGCAAACATCGCCGCGCCCGGGCGCTAGTTGCTTTGCGCCCCATTCGCGCCCTCTTAGGAAAAATTTAGGGCGCTAACGGGAGGCACTAATCAAACAAATTTTTCCCCCATACTCTTGCATAGGATACTCTTGCGTGCTCTCTATGTCAGCAATTCATAATGCTAAAAAAATATATAATTAAGCCCTAGAAAAACTAAAGCAATTAATTATAAATAGTGGATTAGAGGATTAGTCATGCTTTTGTAGTGTATTACAGAACAGAAATAGCTACTGTAAGAATTATACGGTAACAGCTGAATGAATCTAATCATTGGTAATTTATGGTTAAAACCTGAGGGAATATTGAGCATAATTTACTCATGGTATAAACCATAATGTAAAAGATACATAAACCGGTGAAGAAATCTGTTTTGTTTCCCTAAATTCCCTTAAAATTATTTGATAATCGCCTAAAAGTCATTCCCTCCCATTCCTAAAGTGTTGATGTGAAAGTGGTGAGAAGAGAAAAAAAAATTAACAGATAATTAATGTCAGGAGTGTGCTTGTTCAATTTGTTTTGTATAGATGGTGCATTCCTCGACTTAGGAAAAATTCGAAGAGGCTGACATTCTCATCAAAAACAACAACAACTTGCATTTATATAGCGCCTTTAACGTAGTAAAACGTCCCAAGGCGCTGCTTAGGAGCGAAATCAGACAAAAATTGACACTGAACCAAGAAGGAGATATTAGGACAGGTGACCAAAAGCCTAGTCTAAGAGGTAGGGTTTCAAGGAATGTCTTAAAGGAGGAGAGGTGGAGAGTTTAAGGGAGGCAATTCCAGAGTTTAAGGCTTAGACAGCTAAAGATACGACAGCCAGTGGTGGAGCGAAGGGATTGGGGGGATGCGCAAGAGGCCAAAGTTGGAAGAAGACAGAGTTGGAGGAGGGTTGTAGGGCAGGAGGTGGTTACAAAAATAGGGAGAAGTGAACCCGTGGAGGGATTTGAACATGAGGATGAGAATTTTAAAATCGAGGCGTTGCTGGACCAGGAGCCAATGTAGGTCAGCGAGCACAGGGGTGATGGGTGAACGGGAGTTGGTGCGAGTTGGGACACGGGCAGCAGAGCTTTTGTTGAGCTCAAGTTTACGGAGGGTGGAAAATGGGAAACTGGCCTGGAGAGCGTCGGAATAGTCGAGGCTGGAGGTAATCTGATGCTAATTCCGTCCCAGAGCTGAAGATGACCACGGGTTGTATTTTCCTTCATGTGTAAATTCTCATCCCAAAATCAGAAAAGCACCTTCTCCTGTACCAGTGTGATGTTTTCCCTTTTGTCAGACCGGCCATCCTGTGCCCTATCTTAGTGAGGTTGCCAATATGAGGTCAATATTTTGCTCCTGTGCTCCTGCAGCATGCTGGGAGCGCACGTCATGAAATTGCCCAGCCCACCCATTTGAAATTCATTGAAGGAAATGCCCTCTGTGCTACACTGGAAGCACAGAATTGGAAGACTGCTGTCTAAAGGCACATATACGCACCAACTTTCATTTCAGGTTCCCGGTGAGCTCTAGAAAGCGAGTGTGTAAGCAACGTACTTAGCCGAGCATAAGAAATAGGAGCAGGAGTAGGCCATTCGGCCCTTCAAGCTTGCTCCGCCATTCAATGAGATCATGGCTGATCTTCTGCCTCAACTCCATTCACCGGCCCCATCGCCATATCCCTTGGTGCCCTTGCTAGTCAGAAATCTATTGACTTCTGTTTTGAATATACCCAATGACTGAGCCTCCACAGCCCTCTGGGGTCGAGAATTCCAAAGATTCACCACCCTCTGTGTGAAGAAATTTCTTCTCATCTCAATCCTCAATGGCCTACCCATTATCCTGAGGCTGTGGTCCCTGGTTCTAGACTCCCCAGCCAAGGGAAACATTCTCCCAGCATCCACCCTATCAAGCCCTGTAATAATTTTGTATGCTTCAATGAGATCCCCTCTCATTCTTCTGAATTCAAGAGAATACAGGCTTAGTTTACTCAATCTCTTCTCATACGACAGGAATCAATCTCGTGAACCTTCGTTGCACTCCCTCTATGGCAAGTGTATCCTTCCTTAGGTAAGGAGACCAAAACTGTACACAGTACTCCAGGTGTGGTCTCACCAAGGCCCTATATAATTGGAGTAAGACTTCTTTACTCCTGTACTCAAATCCTCTTGTAATGAAGGCCAGCATACCATTTGCCTTCACTTCGGATCCCACTGGGGGCAGTTGAAATGAAACCCCGGCAGCTGGTGGTGCACATCTGGACTGCAGGTCCCAGCGTAAATGCAATTCTCCACAGTATGGATCAGCAGCGAAGGGCAGTGGGTAAAGTGAGCATTTCCCACTAAAACAGGCGGGCACGTGGGCCAGCCTTACAATTTTTAGGCGGGGCCAGCTTGCCGAGCTGCTGGCGCAGGTGTACCCATGCAGCAGATGGGCACAACCGCGAAATTGCCAACCTCGCACTTTCAGGGCTAATAGCTCCGTCTCGCATAGATTGCTAGCGGACAGAGAATGATTAGCAAAATGTCGTCATAATCAGTTCAGGACCTCGCCCCTCCCTATCTCTTTAACCGCCTGAGTCCTACAATCCTCCGAGATGTCTCCGCTCCTCCACTTCTGGCGTCAGGCTGAATTAAGAAAGTTCAGAGGGGAAGTGAAAAAGGAAATAAGAGGGGCAAAGAGAGAGTATGAGAATAGATTGGCAGCTAACATAAAAGGGAATCCAAAAGTCTTCTGGAGGCATATAAATAGTAAAAGGGTAGTAAAAGGAGGGGTGGGGCCAATTAGGGACCAAAAAGGAGACCTATGCATGGAGGCAGAGGGTATGGCCGAGGTACTAAATGAGTACTTTGCATCTGTCTTCACCAAGGAAGAAGATGCTGCCATAGACATAGTGAAAGAGGAGGTAGTGGAGATACTGGATGGGATAAAAATTGATAAAGAGGAGGTACTAGAAAGGCTGGCTCTACTTAAAGTAAATAAGTCACCAGGATGGGATGGGATGCATCCTTGGATGCTAAGGGAAGTTAAGGTGGAAATTGCGGAGGTACTGGCCATAATCTTCCAATCCTTCTTAGATACAGGGCTGGTGCCAGAGGACTGGAGAATTGTAAAAAAGGGTGTAAGGATAAACCCAGCAACTACAGACCAGTCAGTTTAACGTCGGTAGTGGGAAAGCTTTTAGAAACAATAATCCGGGACAAAATTAATAGTCACTTGGACAAGTGTGGATTAATTAAGGAAAGTCAGCATGGATTTGTTAAAGGCAAATCATGTTTAACCAACTTGATTTTTGATGAGATAACAGCGAGGGTTGATGAGGGCAATGCGGTTGATGTGGTATACATGGACTTCCAAAAGGCATTTGATAAAGTGCCAGATAAAGTGCCAGCAAAGTTGAAGCCTATGGAATAAAAGGGACAGTGGCAGCATGAATACGAAATTGGCTAAGTGACAGGAAACAGAGAGTAGTGGTGAAATTTTGTTCTTGGAACTGGAGGAAGGTACACAGTGGTATTCCCCAGGGGTCGGTACTAGCACCACTGCTTTTCTTGATATATATCAAGACTTGGACTTGGGTGTACAGGGCACAATTTCAAAATTTGCAGATGACACAAAACTTGGAAGTATAGTGAACAGTGAGGAGGATAGTGATAGACTTCAGGAGGATATAGACAGGCTGGTGGAATGGGTGGACACGTGGCAGATGAAATTTACTGAAGAAAAGTGCGAACTGATACTTTTTGGTGGGAAGAACGAGGAGAGGCAATATAAACTAAACGGTACAATTCTAAAGGGGTTGCATGAACAGAGAGACCTGGGGGTATATGTGCTTAACTCGAAGGTGACAGGGCAGGTTGAGAAAGTGGTTAAAAAAGCCTACGGGATCCTGGGCTTCATAAATAGAAGCATAGAGTACAAAAGCAAGGAAGTTATGACGAACCTTTATAAAACAATGGTCCAGCTTCAACTGGAGTATTGTGTCCAATTCTGGGCACCACACTTTAGGAAGGATGTGAAGGCCTTAGATAGGGTGCAGAAAAGATTTACAAGAATGATTCCAGGGATGAGGACTTCAGTTATGTGGATAGACTGGAGAAGCTGGTGTTGTTCCCCTTAGAGCAGAGATGGTTGAGAGGAGATTTGATAGAGGTGTTCAAAATCAGGAGGGGTCTCGACAGAGTAGATAGAGAGAAACTGCTCCCAGTGGCAGAAGGGTCGAGAACAGAGGACACAGGCTTAAAGTGATTTGCAGAAGAACCAAAGGCGACATGAGGAAATACGAGTGGTTAGGATCTGGAATGCACTGCCTGAAAGGGTGTTGGAGGCAGGTTCATTTGTGGCTTTCAAATGGGAATTGGATAAGTACCTGAAGGAAAAAAATTTGCCGGGCTACGGGGAAAGGGCGGGGGAAGTGGGACTAGCTGAAGTGCTCTTGCAGAGAGCCGGCACGGGCTCGACGGGCCGAATGGCCTCCTTCTGTGCTATAATGATTCTATGATTCTTGCACATCCCCTAATTTAATGGCTCCACCATTGGCAGCCGTGCCTTCAGCTGCCTGGGCCCCAAAATCTGGAGTTCCCTCCCTAAACCTCTCTGCCTCTCAACCTCTCTCTCATTCTTTAAGATGCTCCTTAAAACCTACCTCTTTGTCCTAATATCTCCTCTTGTGGCTCGGTGTCAAATTTTGTTTGAGAACGCTCCTGTGAAGCACCTTGGGACATTTTGCTATGTGAAAGGTGCTATATAAATGCAAGTTTTTGTGTTGTTGTTGTTGTTTGAACCAGTGGCAGTACAGATGTTGGTGAGAAGAATAAAACCGAAAACCTTTAGCTGCGATGCCAGTGAATGATGTCAGGCAGATAACTGAGAATAGCTTCTGCCGCAAACAACAAGAAGCCTAAATGGTCATTATTGAGTATTCTATATCGGGCCTAAAGCTCGACATGGGGCATTCCACACAAGACTTTCTAGTCATTGCTTGCCAAAGCTGCTTAGTGTCCTGTTTTGTCACTATTGCAAGTGACTTGGATCCTCTGATTCAGTTTTCTGGGAAAATTAACTCATTATTTTCAAATCTATTTGGGTCAAGGTTCTTCTCCCTATTAGCAACCCAGTTTGAGGAAATGGTGCTGCTGCATAATTTAGCCAGCCCGTCTAGTCGCTGCTTTGATGTGGACACTATCAACAGAGGCAATCATGCTTCTTTGCCCCCCTGCACCTCTATGGAGACTCTCTAGGTACAGCTGGCTCCAGATAGATGGATAATTCAGACCCAAAACATAAATTTCCTCTGTACCCAATCATGGCCCATTCAGTCTTGCTCAGAATCCAAAGGTAATGACAAAGCTCAAAATCCTGCTGCACGGCATCAGTTATCCATCTTTTAATTCTCAGTGCATTAAACATCGGCAATCTGCTGATGGAGAAAGCAGCATATTACATGGTATTTACAGCACAGAATCAGATCCATGCCGGATTGTACAAGTCCAACCGTTTTGTGTAAATCTTAGGTTTCTGTGAAAGGGATGTCAAAGTCACACTGGGAGGTTTGTGGTGAGGCTCCAGTCTCAGTAAAACCTTAAACTGCATGTTATAAGGAACATAAGAAATAAGAGCAGGAGTAGGTCATACGGCCCCTCGAGCCTGCTCCGCCATTCAATAAGATCATATCTGATCTTCGACCTCAACTCCACTTTCCCGCCCAATCTCCATATCCCTTGATTCCCCTAGAGTCCAAAAATCTATCGATCTCAGCTTTGATTATACTCAAAGACTCAGCATTCACAGCCCTCTGGGGCAGAGAATTCCAAAGATTCACAACCCTCTGAGTGAAGAGATTCCTCCTCATCTCAGTCTTAAATGGCCAACCTCTTATCCTGAGACTATGTCCCCGAGTTCTAGACACTCCAGCCAGGGGAAACAACCTCTCAGCATCTACCTTGTCAATCCCCCTCGGAATCTTGTATGTTCTGACATTTGACTCAAATGCTACCATATTGGCCAATCAGGAACGTACTCCAGCCATTTCAAAACCGCAACCTATTCTAAACAAAGATTAAAAGCGAAATAAAAACAGAAAATGCTGGAAACGCAGGCAGCATCGGTGGAGAGAGAAACAGAGTCAACGTTTCAGGTCGATGACCTTTCATCAGAACTTTTTTTTTTCCCAGTTTTGTCCCTTTCCTGAAGGTGGTTGCTAACACTGGGCATTGCTCCACAGGCATATGCTCAAGTGGTCATTCTTCATGTGTAAATCCAAGGTCAGTGAAGGTTAGCTGTGGCAGGCAACACAGCTAAACCTATCCTGCTCCCGTGCACTTTGCATCAGAGGCCACTGGATAGTCATCAGGAGTGGGGAACCCTGGCAGACTTTCTCTTCCTCTGCCCGGGCGGGGAGGGGGAGTGTGGTCACCCCACTGCCCCAGCTGAGATCAAGTAGCTCAGCATACACCAAGGCTCAGACCGAGAAGCTCCCTGGTTGGTATTACTCCGTGCCCACTATACAGCACATCTATCCACTGAGCTTTCGGACAGCCCTCGGTGATGGCTTTTGCTTGTTGCATAAAATAGCTCTAAAATTACAAGGGTTTTCTAGCATGTACTGCCTGCCAGCTATCATTTAATTGCACCTTCCTCTGCATACAATCCTGGCACGATGCCGAAATCACAGTGCCTCTTTAAGTAGGACTCGAGCTGAGTATTTTTGATCTCATGCTCTTTGAGCAAATGCACAGCAAGTTTTGCAAGCTTGAATAAATCTCTCTTACCTGCTTGAATACCATTGTCTACTTTAATTTTTTGCAACTGATTCAATCCCAGCATTTTTTTTATATGAGATTTGGGCGTCGCTGGCAAGGCCAGCATTTATTGCCCATCCCTAACTACCCTCGAGAAGGTGGTGGTAAGACTCCTTCTTGAACCGCTGCAGTCCGTGTGGTGAAGGTACTCCCACAGTGCTGTTAGGGAGGGAGTTCCCGGATTTTGACCCAGCGACGATGAAGGATCGGCGATATACTTCTAAGTCAGGATGGTGTGTGACTTGGAGGGGAACTTGGAGGTGGTGGTGTTCCCATGCGCCTGCTGCCCTTGTCCTTCTAGGTGGTAGAGGTCCCGGGTTTGGGAGGTGCTGCCGAAGAAGCCTTGGCGAGTTGCTGCAGTGCATCTTGTAGATGGTACACACTGCAGCCACGGTGCGCCGGTGGTGGAGGGATTTTGAATCATTATCATTTCCCCCTCGCACATGATTTGTATTCTGATTCCCCGCCCAGATAATGTTTCTGCCTCTAATACCTTTATGCACTGTAAGTAATGGAAATGACACCAATCCGCAGATACCTTTTAATCGTGCATTTGAGAAGGATGTGATTTCTGATATGGGAAGCGTAGAAAGGCAAGTTTAACATTTATCCAGAAGCAGTTACCTCAGGATAGTCAAACCAATCACTGACATTCAAACTGGTAGACCAGACAGTGAGTACTCGAGCTCCTCAAATGTTCTATCTGCTACTTTCAATAAAAATATGTAAGTGTCAGAGGATAACTGGTGCTGTAAGACCCACTGTATTAGTAAAATTACTAGCATGTGTCCAATGGCACTGCCTGCTGTAAGTCACTGTTTTATAAGGACAGGAATATTGGCCCAGAATTTGTTGGAGTGGGGCATCTCGCGGTGTGCTCTGTTAGTTAGACTTGTTCCTGCACAAGTTCAGCTCCAAAAAGTTTTACCCACAAAGTTGCTGGAAGGGCGAGCTGATAACGGCGCGGCGAGGGCAACAGGGCACCTGGGACCTTGGTGAATGACCAACAGTGTATCTCCTTCACCAATGAGATTAAGGATTGAGAAATAAACCGAAGAAGGACTGAGCAGGAAGGTGAACTAGAGTGAGTGAACTCAGTGTCAAATCAGGCATAGCAAGAGAATTAAAGAGAGGGAGGTAAAGAATGGATTAAGAGAGAGAGAGAAAAAGAGACAGAAAGGAAAAGTAAGAAGACAAATTCAGAAATTGTTTGACATTTTTAAAATCCCCAACAACAATGAAAGAATGAAACTTCACACTTTTAATTATCCACTTCGGGCCAGAGAGGTTGATTGGCAGTTATTAACAATTATCACGTCGTTAAAGGGTAATTACGCTATTAATTACTGGGCTTAATTTTCTGTGGCGAGTTTAATGGGTGATTAATGTGCAAATGCAGCAAATTTATGAAAATCACGGGGAGGTTAAGTGCGCGACGCGGTTTTCGGGAAGCTAACGGCGGAGCGGCACAAATCGACCCGCAACTTGTGCATCGTTCACACGCCATTATTTTTTCAGCAAATTCTGGGCCATTATGCCAACACAAAAGAATTCTTCTTCTGCTAAATTATAGGCATGAGTCCCTTTCAGGCTGCACTGAATCCAATTGATCTTAAGTAAACAGCGGATTGAGTTCATTCAAAGGTTAATTGTCAGTCAGGCTGGAGATCAAAACTCTGACTTAGTTGGAAAATCAATGGAGAAGGGGAAGGCATCTTGACTCTGACATATTTTGTTTCTACCGAGTGTTGGTGTAGATTTTGAACGGTTGTCTTTTTTCTTCATACTCTTTTTTTTCCCCAAGTGTGACGCAGAGGTTTACATTCAGCAGTGTGTAACGTCTGAACTGCAGGCATGGGTGGTGAAGACATGGAGGCAAATTCTGATCTTCAGCAGTCCCTGCACAGTGACTCACACGCTGGGAGCTCATATTGGGAATGTAGGCATGTGTCCCGATTTCAGATATGTGTTCCTGGTGAGCCAGATTCTGGCAGCAGGTGACAATTTACACCATGGCGTTACACATAAAAGACTGGTTTAACCGGCCTGAAATCCTGATCAGTAGGTGTGAACTGGAGTTCTGAGTGTTCCTTTTAGATTGAAGCGAAACACAAACAGAACTCATGGAACTAAGTGAAATCATATTCGCCTTCAACACGAGAATGAATGGAATGGAGCTTGAGAAATTCAAATTATTCTTGAACAAAAAACCTGTACTCTACCACTAACTCCAGAGTATAATGTAAGAAAAATGAGCATATTTGACCTTATATAAAGCTAATGTCAGTAATGGTGACCATGAAACTATCGGATTGTCATAAAAACCCAGCTGGTTCGCTAATGTCCTTTAGGGAAGGAAATCTGCCGTCCTTACCCGGTCTGGCCTATATGTGACTCCAGACCCACAGCAATGTGGTTGACTCTTAAGTGCCCTCTGAAATGGCCTCGCAAGCCACTCAGTTGTAACAAACCGCTACGAGAAGCAATAAGCACCACAAGGACCGCAGCGGTTGAAGAAGGCAGCTCACCACCACCTTCTCAAGGGCAATTAGGGATGGGCAATAAATGCTGGCCTTGCCAGCGACGCCCACATCCCAGGAATGATTTTTTTTTAAATGATCAATGAGAGCAGGTTATCCACCTGTGCTGCTAGCTGCAGGAGGGGCAGGAGGAGGAAAAAGGGCAGATAATTAGGTCAAAAAAATCAGAGGGTAAAATACTTACTGAAAATTAACTCCGAGTGACCGAAGCCCCACTTTTGCGTGTCCTTGATATGACCTCACCAAGGACAGTTAAGGTAACAGGAGATCTGCATTTTTGACAGAACTCCAGACCAAAAACCTTAGCAGCCAGCTTTAGGCAGACATACAGACAGACAACTGTGGAGTGCCATGATATCATCATAATTGCCTGAAGGAAAGTTATACAATTGAAATGTCAATATGGTGTCCATATTTGTACTGCACCAACATAAGTCTCCTACAGAACCATATGTGACAATGCAAGCAGGTTTGCAATAACCACCCTCTCCAGTTAACTCCCAGATTCAGTCTGGAATTAAATTTGATAGTATAAACAGGCACTAATGGAGACAGCAGTGACTACCAACTCCAAGATAGACAGTGGTGACTGAATTACAATGCTGGCTTTGCAGCAGTTGCAGTTACAATGATGTTCAGGCAGAATGAGACTATCTTCCTCGTGAGGTGGTCTCACACTGTTTACCAAAATTCAGATTGGTTACAGGTAAGCAACTTGAAGCCACAGTCGTACCGCACATTGTGCATCAACGTGACATGACAAGCTTGCTTCATCAATGCAGAAACGGCACTTTAACTGATCTATTTAAATTACTGCATTTTAGTAGGTATTGTAGTAATGTTTTAACATTAGTTACTTTGAGATGTCTGGCCTTAGAGACTCTGTGGATTTTCATCATCAGACAGGTTGAACACACATGCATTCACCTCCAAAAAGCAGCAAGGTTCTAGATTAGGGTGACCATATTTTCTAAACTGAATCCGGGGACACACTGGGTGGGACCACAGCAAAGTAGCCAGGATGGAAAATGTAGGATGCACAGCGTAACGAGGCAAACATTTTTAGTAGCCTATATTTTAACAGTTGCACATATACACTACAAATGCAATACAAATGTGCATATAATTACTGCAGATGTGACATCACATGATTGAAGCGCATTCAGACACTTGACCTTCCCGCCCCCACCATGACTGTGTTCTCACTTGACCCCCCCCCAGTGACTGAGGTCACACCTGACCCTGCCCCCCCATCCCCCAGTGACTGAGGTCACACCTGACCCCCCCCCTCCCCCAGTGACTGAGGTCACACCTGACCCCCCCTCCAGTGACTGAGGTCACACCTGACCCCCCACTAGTGACTGAGGTCACACCTGCCCGCCCCCCCCTAATGACTGAGGTCACACCTGACCTCCTCCTAGTGACTGAGGTCACACCTGAACCCCCCCCAGTGACTGAGGTCACACCTGACCTCCTCCTAGTGACTGAGGTCACACCTGAACCCCCCCAGTGACTGAGGTCACACCTGACCTCCTCCTAGTGACTGAGGTCACACCTGACCCCCCCTCCCCCCAGTGACTGAGGTCACACCTGACCCCCCCTCCCCCCAGTGACTGAGGTCACACCTGACCCCCCCCAGTGACTGAGGTCACACCTGACCTCCTCCTAGTGACTGAGGTCACACCTGATCCCCCCTCCCCCCAGTGACTGAGGTCACACCTGACCCCCCCTCCCCCCAGTGACTGAGGTCACACCTGACCCCCCCCTCCCCCAGTGACTGAGGTCACACCTGCCCCCCCCCCAGTGACTGAGGTCACACCTGACCCCCCCTCCCCCTAGTGACTGAGGTCACACCTGACCCCCCCTAGTGACTGAGGTCACACCTGACCCCCACTAGTGACTGAGGTCACACCTGACACCCCCCCTCCCCCTAGTGACTGAGGTCACACCTGACCCCTCCTAGTGACTGAGGTCACACCTGACACCCCCCAGTGACTGAGGTCACACCTGACCCCCCCCTAGTGACTGAGGTCACACCTGACCCCCCCTCCCCCTAGTGACTGAGGTCACACCTGATCCCCCCCCCTAGTGACTGAGGTCACACCTGATCCCCCCCCCCTAGTGACTGAGGTCACACCTGACCTCCTCCTAGTGACTGAGGTCACACCTGACCCCCCCTCCCCCTAGTGACTGAGGTCACACCTGACCCCCCTCCCCCAGTGACTGAGGTCACACCTGACCCCCCCTCCCCCTAGTGACTGAGCTCACACCTGACCCCCCCTAGTGACTGAGGTCACACCTGACCCCCCCTCCCCCAGTGACTGAGGTCACACCTGACCCCCCCCCCCCAGTGACTGAGGTCACACCTGACCCCCCCCCCCCCCTAGTGACTGAGCTCACACCTGACCCCCCCTAGTGACTGAGGTCACACCTGACCCCCCCCAGTGACTGAGGTCACACCTGACCCCCCCCTAGTGACTGAGGTCACACCTGACCCCCCCTCCCCCTAGTGACTGAGGTCACACCTGATCCCCCCCCCCTAGTGACTGAGGTCACACCTGATCCCCCCCCCCCTAGTGACTGAGGTCACACCTGATCCCCCCCCCCCTAGTGACTGAAGTCACAGCTGACCCCCCCCCAGTGATGAAGTCACACCTGACCCCCCCTCAGTGAATGAGGTCACACCTGACCCCCCCTCCTCCAGTGACTGAGGGCACACCTGACCCCTCCCATTGACTGAGGTCACACCTGACCCCCCCTCAGTGAAAGAGGTCACACCTGACCACGCCCCCATAGTGTCTGGGATTAGCCCGCCCACCTTCGCCCGCCCCTCAGTGTCTGTGACCGGGCCCTCCTCCACGGCCTCTCCCTGACCCGCGCCAGTTGTCGTGCTCTCAGGCACTTCCGGCGCTGATGTTCCAGCAGCACGAGATCAGCCGGAAAATCAGAAACAACAACCGCTTCATGCGCAGAAAGACCGCAAACTGACAGCTCAGGGGGGTACACTCACTGCCCAGGGGGTACACTCACTGCCCAGGGGTACACTCACTGCCCAGGGGGTACACTCACTGCCCAGGGCTACACTCACTGCCCAGGGGGTACATTCACTGCCCAGGGGGCTACACTTACTGTCCAGGGGGTACACTCACTGCCCAGGGGGTACACTCACTGCCCAGGGGGTACACTCACTGCCCAGGGGGTACACTCACTGCCCAAGGGATACACTCACTGCCCAGGGGGTACACTCACTGCCCAGGGGGTACACTCACTGCCCAGGGGGTACACTCACTGCCCAGGGGTACTCTCACGGCTCAGGGGGTACACTCACTGCCCAGGGGGTACACTCACTGCCCAGGGGGCTACACTCACTGTCCAGGGGGTACACTCATTGCCCAGGGGGTACACTCACTGCCCAGGGGTTACACTCACTGCCCAGGGGTACACTCACTGCCCAGGAGTACACTCACTGCCCAGGGGGTACACTCACTGCCCAGGGGGTACACTCACTGCCCAGGGGGTACACTCACTGCCCAGGAGTACTCTCACTGCCCAGGGGGTACACTCACTGCCAGGGGGGTACACTCACTGTCCAGGGGGTACACTCACTGCCCAGGGGGTACAGTCACTGTCCAGGGATACACTCACTGCCAAGGGGGTACACTCACTGCCCAGGGGGTACACTCACTGCCCAGGGGTACACTCACTGCCCAGGGGTACACTCACTGCCCAGGGGGTACACTCACTGCCCAGGGGGTACACTCACTGCCCAGGGGTACTCTCACGGCTCAGGGGGTACACTCACTGCCCAGGGGGTACACTCACTGCCCAGGGGGCTACACTCACTGTCCAGGGGGTACACTCATTGCCCAGGGGGTACACTCACTGCCCAGGGGTTACACTCACTGCCCAGGGGTACACTCACTGCCCAGGAGTACACTCACTGCCCAGGGGGTACACTCACTGCCCAGGGGGTACACTCACTGCCCAGGGGGTACACTCACTGCCCAGGAGTACTCTCACTGCCCAGGGGGTACACTCACTGCCAGGGGGGTACACTCACTGTCCAGGGGGTACACTCACTGCCCAGGGGGTACAGTCACTGTCCAGGGATACACTCACTGCCAAGGGGGTACACTCACTGCCCAGGGGGTACACTCACTGCCCAGGGGTACACTCACTGCCCAGGGGTACACTCACTGCCCAGGGGGGTACACTCACTGCCCAGGGGTACACTCACTGTCCGGGGGTACACTCACTGCCCAGGGGGTACACTTCGGGGATGAGCTTTGTGAACCAGGGACTCTTATGGGGACATTGTTTGTCTGGGGACACAGTACCTCACCCGTGGACTGCCCGCAGAGATCAGGGATGTATTCTAGATGATCTTTTCATTTAGAACTTTTTATTTTACAAAGCATTATAAAGTATTTACAGCACAGAAACATTCAGCCCAACTGGTCCAAGCTGGCGTTTATGCTCCACACAAGCCTCCTCCCAGCCCTCTTCATCTAAACCTATCAGCATAACCCACTATTCCCTTCTCCCTCATGTGCTTATCTAGCTTCCACAAAATGTATCTATGCTATTCATCTCAACTACTCCTTGTGGTAATGAGTTCCACATTCTAACCACTCTCTGGATAAAGAAGTTTCTCCTGTGTTCCCTATTGGATTTATCAGTGACTACCTTATATTTATGGCCCCTAGTTCTGTTCTCCCTTGCAAGTGGAAAAATCTTCTCCATGTCTACCCTATCCAACCCTTTCATAATCTTAAAGACCTCTATCATTTGCAGTTTCTGCATTCTATATATATGAGAAGTCGCACAACACCAGGTTATAGTCCAACAGATTTATTTAATTTTACAAGCTTTCGGAGCTGTCGCTCCTTCGTCAGGTAAGTTAGCAATGAGAGAATCTCCCAGAATTCACAATTTAAACCCAGACAAAATCTATTCACATTATTCGCTACAACAAAGAGCACAGCCAAGACAATGAGATGTGTCCCAGGGGGTCCAACGTGTCAAACCACCTGCTGGCTGCATATCCTGTCAATTTGTGTTCTTGTGTTAGCCTTTTTAAAAAAAAAAAAACAAAAAGAAACCAAAAAAAAACACCTGGGAAGACCGGCCATGATGTCAAGTCACGTTCTGTATCGTGACATGAACCCGATATCGCGATTGAGGCCATCCTCATGAGTGCGGAACTTGGCTATCAGTTTCTGCTCTATGATTTTGCGCTGTCGTGTATCTCGAAGGCCGCCTTGGAGAACGCTTACCCGCAGATCCGAGGCTGAATGCCCCTGGCTGCTGAAGTGTTCGCCGGTTGCCTCCCAGTCGGGGAACACTTCAGCAGCCAGGGGCATTCAGCCTCGGATCTGCGGGTAAGCGTTCTCCAAGGCGGCCTTCGAGATACACGACAGCGCAAAATCATAGAGCAGAAACTGATAGCCAAGTTCCGCACTCATGAGGATGGCCTCAATCGCGATATCGGGTTCATGTCACGATACAGAACGTGACTTGACATCATGGCCGGTCTTCCCAGGTGTTTTTTTTGTTTTTTTGGTTTTTTTTTTAAAAAGGCTAACACAAGAACACAAATTGACAGGATATGCAGCCAGCAGGTGGTTTGACATGTTGGACCCCCTGGGACACATCTCATTGTCTTGGCTGTGCTCTTTGTTGTAGCGAATAATGTGAATAGATTTTGTCTGGGTTTAAATTGTGAATTCTGGGAGATTCTCTCATTGCTAACTTACCTGACGAAGGAGCGACAGCTCCGAAAGCTTGTAAAATTAAATAAATCTGTTGGACTATAACCTGGTGTTGTGCGACTTCTCATTTTTGTCCACCCCAGTCCAACGCCGGCATCTCCACATCATGTTCTATATATATATCACAGTAAAATATAAACCCAGACCAAGATTGAGGGTTAAAAGCCATGTTAAGGGTTTTTACACAGGATTACATTGGATATATGGCACAGAAACAGGCCATTCGGCCCAACCAGTCCATGCCGGCGTTTATGCTCCACTCGAGCCTCCTCCCGTCTTTCCTCATCTAAATCTACCAGCGTAACCCTCTATTCCCTTCTCCCTCAGATGCTTGTCCAGCCTCCCCTTAAATGCATCTATACTGTTCGCCTCAACCACTCCCTGTGGTAGCGAGTTCCACATTCTCACCCCTCTCTCTGGGTAAAGAAGTTTCTTCTGAATTCCCTATTTGATTTCTTGGTCACGATCCTATATTGATGGCCTCTAGTTTTGCTCTTCCCCACAAGTGGAAACATTCTCTCTGTATCTACTCTATCAAAACCTTTCATAATTTTAAAGACCTCTATTAGGTTTGCTGGGCAAAAATAAATACAGATCTGTCAGTCCTCTTTTGAAAGGAATATATCATTCACCACAGCAGCATTTTGCAAGACCTTTCTAACACAGTAATGCATTATTCAGTGCTCAAGGTTTTCTGACAGTATGAGACTGTAAGAACATATGGAACAGGAACAGGTCATTCAGCCCATTGTGCTGGTGCCTTCCAACAGACTATGCAAAAACGTGCACGTTCATCAACTGATCTCGTGAGGGTGGCGAGCAACTCCTGGTACAGGGATGCAGAAAAACCCAGTGGATCTTCTTCCTGCCCAACAGAGAGAGAAAGGACCAAGATACCAATCTACAGGTGTTGCTCTGGTGGGCTGGGCATTTGTCTGCATGTCCGATGCATGACTTCTGAAAACAATATTCTGCAGATATTTTTTTTAAAAGGAAAAAAAAATATATATATATATTGGAAATCTAAACTCAAAATAGAACGTGGTGGAAATACACCAGGGCGAAGGGGAGTAAGATCCCTGGAGGAAAGAACCTTGCTCCACTTCAGTTCAGACTCAGTTGGGATCTTGACACCTGAATTTACACCTCACAAGATTAGTGTTGGTGTAAGCCCGAACTGCTTTGCACCGATACTGAGCTATTCATGCGAAAGGACCATTAGGCTGTCTTGAGACTTGACAATTTTTTTTTCTGAGCTCCTCAAGTTTTTGGCCATTTAAGTTCAATTTATTTGCCCAAATCATTTGAATGTAGTTTTCAAACAAGTGATTCATCTTTACTACTACAGTTTCAGAACCTCGACATTAACCTCTGCACGAAAGCCTTCAAATGGCTGCTAATTTTATTAATCTTATTTGGATTTGTCATCATTGTTACTGCAATCTACTCATGTTAGGCCGTAAAGTATTCTAGTTATCACTTCAAGCATTAAATTACACAGAGATCAACTGTATTTTTGAAGAGAATTTATCTTTCTCTCCCTCCCCCTTTCCAATTTTCTTTCCGAAGGATCCTGACTCCTGCTGGGGTACAGTTCTATGGGAGTTGGCTGCCTTATGATGCCTCACCCGTGTGGCGATGCTCCATGGGTCATCCGAAACCGTGAATGTTGGCATGTTGCTCAAACAAGCGAAGGATCATAGCTGAGCCTGATCTTATTCTAACCCAGCATCTGTAAACGTCTGCTTTCTAAAGGAGTTGGTTATCACCATTCTCTAACCATGGGCGCTGAGGCAAGGTGTGGTGTCCCTCTTAGTACCCGGGTTCAAATCAGCTAACTCATCGCAGACCAAACATCCAACCTGGAAACTTCCCAGTCTGTATTGTTCAGTGTCAGTTCTGCATTGACTTACCAAATAAAGCATCTGGGGAGCCAGGTCAGCGGTTTTTATATCAGCCTTTCCTGCCCTCGGGTTTGCAGGTAATGGATTTTAAGACTAAAAGTTGATGCTTCAGCCGAACTGCTCTTCATTAATGTGCAAATGTGTTTTTTAGTCCGGTGCTGTAGTAGATTTTCTCTCACAGTAACATTTTCACCACTCTCCTCCTCATTCTCTCACCCTCGCCGTGTCTCTCCTTTTTTTGGGGGGGAGAGAGGTAAATATGGTCTCTTTGGGGTCGAGTTGCCTGCAAGGTGACATTCCTGGTGATGGGAGACTGTAACTGAGTCAATGCACTGTGGCAGACTCGGCGATATGATACCTAATCCAGGCAGGACCATGGTACTCCAGGGCACTGGAGCGCTCTGGACTTGGGTAAGTGGTGTGTGTCTCTACTGGGAGAGCGTGCACTCCATATCAGGCATTCAATAACTCGACTTTTATGGATTTCTCCGAAGTTTGATTTGGGGACTCTTAAACTAGAAGGATATGCTGACAGGGTGAGATGAAAGGATATACTTGCCATAGAGGGACTGCAGCGAAGGTTCACCAGACTGATTCCTGGGATGGCAGGACTGTGGTATGAGGAGAGGTTGGGTCGACTAGGCCTGTATTCACTAGAGTTTAGAAGAATGAGAGGGGATCTCATTGAAACGTATAAAATTCTGACAGGGTTAGACAGACTGGATGCAGGGAGGATGTTTCCCCTGGCTGGAGGGTCTAGAACGAGGGGTCACAGTCTCAGGATACGGGGTAGGACATTTAGGACTGAGATGAAACATAGAAACATAGAAGATAGGAGCAGGAGTAGGCCCCTCGAGCCTGCTCCGCCATTCAATGAGATCATGGCTGATCATCCAAATTCAGTACCCTGTCCCTGCCTTTTCCCCATATCCCTTGATCCCTTTAGCCTTAAGAAATATATCTAACTCCTTCTTGAATATATTTAATGAATTGGCCTCCACTGCCTTCTGTGGTAGAGAATTCCACAGGTTCACCACTTTCTGGGTGAAGAAATTCCTCCTCATCTCTGTCCTAAATGGCTTACCCCTTATCTTTAGACTGTGACCCCTGGTTCTGGACTCCCTGACCATCGGGAACATCCTTCCTGCATCTAGTCTGTCTAGTCCTGTTAGAATTTTATAAGTTTCAAAGAGATCCCCTCTCATTCTTCTAAACTCCAGCGAGTATAAGCCCAATCGACCTAATCTCTCCTCATATGTCATTCTTGCCATCCCAGGTATCAGCCTGGTGAATCTTCGCTGCACTCCCTCCATGGCAAGAACATCCTTCCTCAGATAAGGCGACCAAAACTGCACACAATACTCAAGGTGTGGTCTCACCAAGGCCCTGTACAACTGCAGCAAGACATCCTTGTTCCTGTACTCAAACCCTCTCGCTACGAAGGCCAACATACCATTTGCCTTCTTAACCGCCTGCTGCACCTGCATGCTTACCTTCAGCGACTGGTGCACAAGGACACCCAGGTCTCATTGCTCTTCCCCTTTTCCCAATCTATTGCCATTCAGATAATAATCTGCCTTCCCGTTTTTGACACCAAAGTGGATAACCTCGCATTTATCCACATTAAAATGCATCTGCCATGATTCTGCCCAATCACCCAACCTGTCCAAATCATACTGGAGTTTTTCGGCATCCTCCTCACAGCACACACGCCCACCCAGCTTTGTGTCATCTGCAAACTTGGAGATATTACATCTCGTTCCCTCGTCTAGATCATTTATATATATTGTGAATAGCTGGGGTCCTAGGACCGATCCCTGTGGTACCCCACTAGTCACTGCCTGCCACTCGGAAAAAGACCCGTTTATTCCAACTCTTTGCCTTCTGTCTGCCAACCAGTTCTCTATCCAAGTCAATACCTTGCCCCCAATCCCATGTGCCTTAACTTTACACGCTAATCTCTTATGCGGGACCTTATCGAAATCCTTCTGAAAGTCCAAATACACCACATCCACTGATTCTCCCTTATCTATTTTACCAGTTACATCTTCAAAAAATTCCAGTAGATTAGTCAAGCATGATTTACCTTTTGTAAATCCATGTTGACTTTGTCCGATCCTGTCACTGTTTTCCAAGTGCTCTGCTATTACATCTTTTATAATGGACTCTAGCATTTTCCCCACTACCGATGTCAGGCTTATCGGTCTATAATTCCCCGTTTTCTCTCTACCACCTTTTTTGAATAGTGGGGTAGCATTAGCTACCCTCCAATCCATGGGTACTGTTCCAGAATCTATCGAATTTTGGTAGATGACCAGCAATGCATCTACTATTTCTAGGGCCACTTCCTTAAGTACCTTAGGATGTAGATTATCAGGCCCTGGGGATTTATCGGCCTTCAATCCCGTCAATTTCGCTAACACCATTTCCCTACAAATACTGATTTCTTTCAGTTCCTCTCTCTCATTAGACCCTATGTTCCCCGACATCTCTGGGAGGTTATTTATGTCCTCCTTTGTGAAGACAGAACCAAAGTATGTATTTAATTGGTCTGCCATTTCTTTGTTCCCCAACCTCAGCATTACTGTTTGGGGGTCTGTATACAACTCCCACTAATGTTTTCTGCCCCTTGGTATTTCTCAGCTCTACCCATACAGATTCCACATCATCAGAGCTAATATCCTTCCTTACTATTGTGTTAATCTCCTCTTTTACGAGCAATGCTACCCCACCTCCTTTTCTTTTTTGCCTGTCCATCCTGAATATTGAATACCCCTGGATGTTGAATTCCCAGCCTTGGTCACCCTGGAGCCATGTCTCCGTAATCCCAATTATATCATATCCGTTTACATCTATTTGCGCAGCTAATTCATCCACCTTATTACGAATGCTCCTCGCATTAAGACACAAAGCCTTCCGGCTTGTTTTTTTAGCACTCTTAGTCCTTTTAGAATTATTATTTACTGTGGCCCTGTTTGATTTACACACTTAATTTCTCTGCCTTCCACTTATGCTTTTCTCCTTCCTGTCTTTTGCTTCTATCCTTGCTTCCCTTTCCTCTGTCTCCCTGCACAGGTTCCCAACCCCTGCCATTTTAGTTTAAACCCTCCCCAACAGCACTAGCAAACACTCCCCCTAGGACATCGGTCCCGGTCCCGCCCAGGTGCAGACCGTCCAGTTTGTACTGGTCCCACCTCCCCCAGAACCAGTTCCAATGTCCCAGGAATTTGAATCCCTCCCCCTTGCACCATTCTTCTAGCCACGTATTCATCTGAAATATCCTTCTATTTCTACTCTGACTAGCACGTGGCACTGGTAGCAATCCTCAGATTACTACCTTTGAGGTCCTATTTTTTAATTTACCTCCTAACTCCCTATATTCAGCTTTTAGGACCTCATCCCGTTTTTTTACCTATATCATTGATACCTATATGCACCACAACAGCTGGCTGTTCACCCTCCCCCTCCAGAATGCCCTGCAGCCGCTCCGAGACATCCTTGACCCTTGCACCAGGGAGGCAACATACCATTCTGGAGTCTCGTTTGCGGCCGCAGAAACGCCTATCTATTCCCCTTACAATAGAATCCCCTATCACTATAGCTCTCCCGCTCTTTTTCCTCCCGTCCTGTGCAGCAGAACCACCCATGGTGCCAGGAAGTTGGCTACTGCTGCCTTCCCCCGATATGCCATCTCCCCCAACAATATCCAAAGCAGTATATCTGATTGAGAGGGGGATGGCCACAGGGGACCCCTGCACTACCTGCCTGCGCCTACTACTCTGCCTGGCGGTCACCCATTCCCTTCCTGCCTGTGCAGCCTTTACCTGCGGTGTGACCAACTCCCTAAACATACTATCCACGATGTCCTCAGCATCGCGAATGCTCCAGTATGTATCCATTCGCAGCTCCAGCGCCGCAATGCGGTCTGCCAGTAGCTGCAGCTGGATACACTTCCCGCACACATGGTCGTCAGGGACACAGGAAGTGTCCCTGATTTCCCACATAGTGCAGGAGGAGCATGCCACGGGGCCGAGCTGTGCTGCCATGACTTACCCTTTAATTAATTCAAATTAAATTAAATCAAATCAATACTACTAATTACACTACAATTAAATGATATACTCAAGGGCCCTTGTTTACTAGTACTCCCCGCTACACAACAGAGACCCTAGAAACTATAAAACACAAAATTTAAGTTTGGATAAAAGCGAGAAAGAGAGAAATACTCACCATCCAATCACTTACCTGCTTTCTGGTGATGTCACACTTCGATTACTTCTCTCTTTCCCCGCTCCTTAAATCCTCGGTCTCTGCGCTCAGTCTCCACCCAGGGCTGCTCTCACTGCTGCCGCCGGTGAGTCTGGGCCGCTCTCTCTCTCCCCGCTCCTTAAATCCTCGGTCTCTGCTCCTCAAGAAATGGAGGAGAAATTCCTTCACTCGGAGGGTGGTGAACCTGTGGAATTCTCTACCACAGAAGGCTGTGGAGGCCAAGTCACTGAATATATTTAAGAAGGAGATAGATAGATTTCTAGACACAAAAGGCATCAAGGGGTATGGGGAGAGAGCGGGAATATGGTATTGAGATAGAGGATCAGCCATGATCATATTGAATGGCGGAGCAGGCTCGAAGGGCCACATGGCCTACTCCTGCTCCTATGTTTCTATGTTTCTAAGTAGGGTGGGAGGAGGCTCATGTGGAGCATAAACACCAGCCTGGACCACTTGGGCGGAATGGCCGGTTTCTGTGTTGTAAAATCTCTGTATTTCTATGTAAGAAGTTGAGCAGTGACTTTTGAACCTGATTTCCAGTGACAAACGGGCCCCTCCTGAGACGGCAAAATCGTCTCTTTACTGAAGCTGGCACGTGACGCGATTGGCTTTGGAGTGTTTCCTTGGAATGGGAACCACCGCTGGAAGCTGCTCGCTGGTCCTGACAGCAGAAGCTGCTGCATTGGACCAGCAGCAAGCGAGGCACTGAGGCCCACCTGTCACACAGCAGCTGCATTCGGCACTTTCACACAGACTGCCTTTTAAAGCCCGTCCTGTCAGATTCGGAGGGATGCTGTTATGTTTTCTTTGAGCTGGACAGGCAAACATTATTCTTTCAGATTCTAATTTCACTGATTGGACACCTGCCAATTAGAAATATTTTAAGCCCTGACATGTGCCAAACTGACAGGTTTGGAATGCTGTCAAATATTATTTTATGAGCGGCGAAACTATAGAGCTGCAAAATGATGGGATGTAACTGCCATATTAGTCTCAGAAATACATGGATGTCTTTGAGAGGTGATGCTGTTAATAGGACACTTGTGTCCAGTGCAAGCCGCATGCTGCTGTAAATTATAGATATTTCGGTGTAAGTGACCATTTCCCATCCTGCCTGTGCACCGTAAACGATTGGAGTTATCAGGCTAGATTTTCTGTTGTGTTTCTGTCCAGTTTCGGATCGATCAATGACGGTGGGGGGGGGCGGGGGGCGGGGGGGGCGTGAAGTCAGCCAGTGAATGTTCCCTTGCGTTGATCGCTGTTACTGCTGGTAATCACCATGAGAATTGAAATCCGAGTGGACGTATTCAACGTGGGTGGTAGTAATGGAGTGACCACATATGTCACATTGTCATTGCTACCATGGCAATGCCAGATGCAAGAAATGCCAGCATGCCCACTGATTTTTATGACGTCCAGGAGAGGATTTAACTTTTAAGGTGTGCATTTGAAGGACGAGGGCAGCAGGCGCGTGGGAACACCATCACCGCCAAGCACCCCCTTCCAAGTCACACATCGTCCCGACCTGGACGTATATCGCCGGTCCTTCATCGTTGCTGGGTTAAAATACTGGAACTCCCTACCTAGCAACATTGTGGGAGTACCCTCACCACACGGACTGCAGCGCTTCAAGAAGAAAGCCCACCACCACCTTCTCGAGGGCAACTAGGGGTGGGCAATAAATGCCGGCCTTGTTAGCGACGCCCATATCCCGAGAATTCATTTTTTTTAAATTGAGTGCAAAATATTGATTACACTCCAGCAGCCCACATATTACTTCACATTTATAGAAAGAAAGACTTGCATTTATATAGCGCATTTCACAACCTCGGGACATCCCAAAGTGCTTTACAGCCAATGAAGTACCTTTTGAAGTGTCGTCACTGTTGTAATGTAGAAAACGCGGCAGCTAATTTGCGCACAGTAAAGTCCCACAAAGAGCAATGAGATAATGACCAGATCATCTGTTTTTAGTGCTATTGGTTGAGGGGCAAATTATACCAGGGAGAATTCCACTGTTCTTATCTGTGATTAATTGCTTTCTTATTCTTTTGATTCTTATTTATCTGCATTTGCCACCAATCTGCCCAATCCATTAACTTGCTTGTGGCCTCCTGCAGTTTGCCTCATTGTTCCTCGCAGTTAGCTCCTGATTTGGTATCATGTAAAAAAAAAAATGTTGTCTGTCCATCTGAATTTTATCTTACCCCGAGACCCTGAACCTTTGTGAGTATATAAGTGCATCTAGTTTAACTTAGGACATCATCTCCAGTTAGGGGCAGGAAAGGCCCCTACCAACTACCTTTGGGCAAATTAGTTTCCGGCCAGGGTGATTTGAGAAACAAAATTGATCCCTGTTTTGCACATTATACCGTGCATTTATTTCCTTCATCACGCTGTCTTTTTCTGTTCTTTTGCTGTTCCATATTTTTGGCAGCCAGCTGCAGCTCTTTATCCTGGTTGAAGGTCATTCAGCCCATCAAGATCACGTCTTCCACAGACTGAATACAATCCACTTAACCCCCTTAACCATTGGTTCTTGTTTTTTCTGCCCCGTCCCCAGCAGTTATGTAAAGCAGACCAGGAGAACATCTGCCCAGCCTTACAGTCTGTAGTGTTCATCCCTGCTCATTCCCCAGCCTTTCATTTCTACACTCTCAGTAGCTCAGCAGCTATCATTGTTCCACACAGTAGTCACATATCCCTATCCATAGTTATGCTTATCACTCTCAAATCCCTTGATTGTAACTGTTGGTTCGACACACCTGGCTGGATTGGAAGGAGGTTATTTTTCTCCCCATTGCCTGCAGAAAAAAGGTTTTTGCTCACAGTGAGAGTGAATTCACAACTTGACTCCATGCTAACAATGAGGTATTCCCTCTTCCCAGCAACCTCTAACAGTGCCTCTAGCAGAAACTGAAGTCAGTAAATAAGGAGAAAATGAGTGGGATGGAGTGGGATGGAAGAATCCTGAAATAATAATTAATTACCAGAAATGTGTCTGAAGAGTGTACGTCAGTCTCCTTCTTGAGTAAGCTGGTTCTGGTTTATGCAAATCTTCCACTTGTTTGCTTTGGTGCCAATGCAGAGAAGTGTTCAAACCACGGGCTATTTATGAATTGCAATTATTTATGATAATTAATAACGGCTCAAATTGCAACTTGTGTGGAATAGAGTGACGGTACGGACTGACTATCGGGGGTCATTTTAACCGAACTCGTCAGGCGGGAGACCCACAGGGTCGGGAGGAATGCCGGTTTTACATCCACCTAATATTACTCTCCACTGACCTCCGATGGGTGGGGTGTAAAGCCAGCGTTGCACCCGATCTGTCAGTTTCCCAACAGGTGAGTTGGTTAAAATTGCCCCGATCATGTCTATACATTGATAAATGCTGTGACGTCTTTCAATGAGGATTAACGAAAGAAAGACTTGCATTTATATAGCACCTTTCACGACCTCAGGACGTCCCAAAGTGCTTTATAGCCAATGACGTCCTTTCTATTATAATGTAGGAAACGTGACAGCCAATTTGCGCACAGCAAGCTCCCACAAACAGCAATGTGATAATAACCAGATAATCTGTTTTTAAGTGATGTTGATTGAGGGATAAATATTGGCCAGGGCACTGGGGAGAACACTCCTGCTCTTCTTCGCAACAGTGCCGTGGGATCTTTTACGTCCACCTGAGAGAGCAGACGGGGCCTCGGTTTAACGTCTCATCTGAAAGACGGCACCTCCGACAGTGCAGCACTCCCTCAGCACTGCACTGCACTCAGCCGAGATTTTTGTGCTCAAGTCTCTGGAGTGGGGCTTGAACCCACAAACTTCATGACTCAGAGGTGAGAGTGCAACCAATTGAGCCAAAGCTGATTATTTAGCTGTTAATGGCCGGGCCTGGAATGGGCTTGCGGAGGCAGCTCACTGGCTTCGGGCCTACAAAGGTCAGGAGGCCTGGAGGCCACCAGAGCGGCAGTAAGGTAGGTCGTGGGGGTGGGGTGGTCCAGAAGGATTTTTCGGGGGGGTGGGTGGAAAGGGCCAGGGCATCAGTGGCCCAAACTTGATGATCCTCCGGGGCCCCACAAAGATAAGTTTGGAGCGCACCCGTCAGGACCTCAGCTGGGTGTCTGCCAGGTTTGCCTGAGCGGGACTTCCTGGGCACACGCTCTGCTCAGTAAGTGGTTAAAATTGCATTGGGGTCCTAATGACATCATAGGACCCTGCTGTACCTTTGTTCGTGCGGCTCCTGCCTGAGTCAGGTGGGTGCCTCAACGACCAAGGAAACAGCAGCGTTGAAATAACTGCGGGGACGGTGAACGAGCGGTAACCGCTGGGATTCTAGCTCCCTTCCGCCTAGTTTACACCGGAGTTAAAATTCCCCCTATAATTGCAACCACTCATACATCTGACTCCCACCCACAGGAAACTGCAGGTAAACCCCTCTGAACAGAACTGAGACTGGTGACAGGTGACTGTGAAGAGAATCAAAACACGTTTCCACGGCCATGAATTTATAAGTATATTGTGACAGGCAACTTATAGGGTGGGGGCCGTTCTGCAGAACTGAGTGAAGATCCCACCCTTTAAAACATCAATCCGGCTTTTCATCGTTTTAAATGCTGACTGCCGTGTGGTGCACTTCCATTATTTTATGGATTAAATTCAGGTGTTCAAGGTTTTGCTTGTAATACTTTTACACTTATACTATCTCTCAAGTAAAGACGTTCCTTTTTTTAAAAATTCGTGATGATAGAAATAGAATGTTGGGTGGGTCGCTGTACAGCACTATTTTTATTCTAATTGTCAGGTGGTTATATCAATCTTTCTCGTGTGTGGGGGAAGCAGTGATAGTCCATTGTTATTCACCGAGGCTATTCCATCTATTCTAAAACACGAGCCTAACTTTGTATTGTAATTGCACCCAGGAGCGGAGGGCGCACTGGGCTGATAAACATCAGCTGTACAGGCTGCATTTATATTGCATGTTCCTCTGTCATTTTGCCTCTTAATTTTATCAGAAAAGCACAAAGGAATATTGTTGTAGACTAGAGATGTCACAGTTTGATCGTTATTCGGTGGTCCAGCCTAGTCAGGGGCCGAGCTGTGCGATGGGGTGGCAGACTTGTTGTCGTTATTGACAATTGGCCGTGGTGCCAGTTTCTGATGTCGGCCTTGCTGTCAGTAGGAGGCGTCGGTCGAAGGCACAGCCCTTTGCTCAAGGGCAGAAAAGGAAGATTAGAGGGCCAGTCAATCCCGGGTTCACCCGTCACCCCTGTGCTCGCTGACCTCCATTGGCTCCCGGTCCAGCAACGCCTCGATTTTAAAATTCTCATCCTTCTCGTCAGATCACTCCCATGGCCTCGCCCCTCCCTATCTCGTAACCTCCTCCAGCCCTACACCCCTCTGAGATCTCTGCACTCCTCCAATTCCGGCCTCTTGCGCATACCTGATTTTAATCGCTTCACCATTGGTGGCGACACCGTCAGCTGTCTCGGCCCTAAGCTCTGGAATTCCCTGCCTAAACCTCTCCGCCTCTCTACCTCTCTTACCTCCTTTAAGACGCTCCTTAATTGCTATCTCTTTGACCAAGCTTTTGGTCACTTGTCCTAATATCTTCTTATGTTTCCTCTGGCTGGGGGGTCTAGAACGAGGGGTCACAGTCTCAGGATACGGGGTAGGACATTTAGGACTGAAATGAGGAGAAATTTCTTCACTCAGAGGGCGGTGAACCTGTGGAATTCTCTACCCCAGAAGGCTGTGGAGGCCAAGTCACTGAATATATTTAAGAAGGAGATAGATAGATTTCTAGACACAAAAGGCATCAAGGGGTCTGGGGAGAGAGCGGGAATATGGTATTGAGATATAGGATCAGCCATGATCGTATTGAATGGCGGAGCAGGCTCGAAGGGCCGAATGGCCTACTCCTGCTCCTATTTTTCTATGTTTCTATGTGGCTCAGTGTCAAATCTTGTTTGATATCGCGCCTGAGAAGCGCCTTGGGACATTTTACTATGTTAAAGGTGCTATATAAATGCAAGTTCTTGCTTTTATTTCATTCCCCTCCCGACAACAGTGCGTCAAACATTTTTAGTCAAGGCCAGGGAGCAGGGTGCTGACCAGCATTCAGTTTGGGGAACAGCCTGAGGCTGGGAGACCTAAACCAAAGGAGCAGGGGGCGGGGGGGAGAGAAAGTCCGTTCGGGTTGGAAACAGGGTGAGGCTGGGAGACCTAAAGGAAAAAGAGAGGGGGGGGGGAAAATTCCATTCAGGTTGGGGAAGAGAAATTTTTAAACAGGAATTCATTGTTGCTCTAACAATTTTGAGCAATAAAATGCTGGCCTTGCCAGCGACGTCCACATCCCATGAACAAATTAAAAAAAAAGTTTTTCCCGTTGATTTTCATGTGTGTGCACCTATTCACAACCGAAGGAGTTGCTGAAAAATATCAGCCATCAAAAATATCCAACCGCAGGGAGCTGCCTCGATGAGATTTGTCCCATGTACCTGTCCTACTGCTTTGCTGCGAGCAGGTGCTGCCTGGTGTTTCTCGAACCCCTTTCCATTCTCGGAGAAAGCAGTGGAGCTCGTCTGCATCGCATCTCCAACAAATAACAGAAGATTTCTCAGTTCCCATTTGTGTCAGACTGTCCTATAAATAGCAGCCTCTTCCCTGTGTCTGTGCTGTGCTCTAATTGTGTTCCACACTGTTCAGCAGTTTCAAGCTTAGGAAAGAAAAAGGTGATGGAAGACCTGTCAGATTCGCAGGAACGCAGCCATGTAGCCCTTAAAGGGTTAAATTGTGCATCGGTGACAAATGTCGCAGAACAACGACGTTGTCGCCTAGATTTGTCCAATTGGTGTTATTTAACGCTGGCGTTAACTCATTCATTTTAAATGTGTTAATGATGGTGTTAAAATAATGCCAATTGGAAAATCCATGGCTTCCAAATTAAATGTGTACATTTAAAAAAAAAATTCATCACAAAGGGAAGGTTTCCTCCTTGAACGATGTTTAGAAAAATCATTGTAAGTGGGTTTACAATTTCAGTAAAGCCGGACTGCAAAGGAACAACATGTTGGTAACTCTGCTGGAAAGAAAGCAAGACTTGCATTTCTATAGCGCCTTTCACAACCTCCGGATGTCCCAAAGCGCTTTACAGCCAATGAAGTGCTATTGTAGTGTAGTCACTGTTGTAATGTGGGAAACGCGGCAGGCAATTTGCGCACAGCAAGAAGTACCACAAGGAAGAAATCTTCACGATCGTACTTGCAATTTAGCAACGGGGAGAGTTTCGCTGGTCGCTGCGTGTCGCAGCGTCCTAAAGAAAGAAAGAACTTGCATTTATATAGCGCCTTTCATGACCTCAGGACGTCCCAGAGCACTTTACAGCCAATGAAGTCATTTGGAAATGTTGTCACTGTTGTAATGCAGGAACCATTACAAATCCTAAATACGTTTGTGAAGGTTTCTTCTGTTCAGTAAAGCCGTGGACATTTTTTTCTGAAGTAGTTCGTTCGCCCTTCGACAGCGAAGAAGACAAATATCATCTCGTTTTCTGCAGTGAGTTATTTGATGACTGATGAGACCGATTTTTTTGTTTTACTCGGAATGAGCGTCCACTGAGGATCCCGGGTACACCAGGTTGGGGGGTCTTGATGTTTCAGGCGAGAACTCCTCAGCTGACATGAACATTCGTAGCAAAGAAAATCTTCACTAGTGTGTTCATGATGTAGACCACAAAAACAACGTGCATTTTCAAAGCACCTTTAACACAAAGAGCTCCCAAAGTGCTTCTCAGATAGGTATAAGGGAAACTGATGCTGAGCCAGGCAGCAAGAGTTTTGGAGGGATCTCTGAAGAGCTGAGTTTTAGGAAGGGTTTTAAAGGAGAAGAGGTAGGTAGAGAGGGAGGCTGAAGACGATGGCTTCAGCCTTCCTGATGTTGAGCTGGAGAAAGTTGTGACAGCGCAGAAGGCAAGTGAGCGATCGAGGGAGGTGGTGAGACAGGTAGAGCTGGGTGCCATCAGCGTACCTGTGAAAGCTGATCACGTTTGCGGAATGATATCACCGGGGGCGGCATATGGATGAGGAAGTGTCAAGGATGGACCATGAGGAGGCTCTGGAGGTGACGGTGCGGACGAGGGAAGAGATGCGCTGGTCATGCTCGGGTAAGTAGTAATGGGATCCTGCGGGGACAGTCCTGTGAAGCTAGAGATAGAGGAGCAGAATTGGAGGAGGATGGCATGGTCCACTGTGTCAATGCTGCAGAGAGGCCAAGGAGGACCAAAGGGATTCTTCCCCCCTCCCCACTCCACCTCACCCCACTCCGTATGGAGTTTTGGCGATCTTACTGCTAATGAAGATAAGAGGGGACCCTCACCATGAAGATTGAAAAGAGAAGACCAGATAAATCAGGAAGTAGGTGATGCTAAGCTTGCGTTTTAAAAGCCTGAAGACTGTAGGAGAGAGACTGCGAGAGGAAAGGAATTTCACAATTTATAGGTCCCGGGAATGAATGACTGCGGAGAAGGTAGTGCAATGAGTGTATTTTAAGGTTGACCTTGCCTTTGAACCACACCTATTTCTAAGTGGCACCAAAATGGTTTGAGAGCGTAAAGTAAGCATGGCGATGTGATTTATGCACCAGATTTTACAGTGCTTAGTTTAAGGAGTGGATGGGGTGGGGGGTGAGGGTGTGGAGTGGTTGATGTCATATATTGGGGAATTTTTCCAGAACGCATGGTCCATGAACAGCAGTGGGTCACTATGGAAACTGCTGAAATTCCACTGGGACAGGCTCGTGAACTGCCTGCTGCAGCATGAACTTTCGCAGTGCGAGTTTGAAATATCTTTGAATGAAAGTTTAAAAAAATGATTGGTGTGTGTGAGTGCAGTTGATGACTTTGTGAAGTAGCCGTGTCACCGATTGTGCCATCTTCACACTTCTGGTAAAGAGCCTGGCAAGAAACTTCAACAAATGGCGGTGCCCTGTAAATGCTTCGACCTACTTTACAACCATGAATATCACTGCTGAAATGTTGGCTATTACCAACCAGCCTGACAAAAGTGCAAGCAAGCTGCGAACTCTGCCTTGTGTTATTTTTGGCAGTTCTTCGAAATAACACGGAGAGGAAGGACGCCTCTTCTCCTGAGGATGAGGAGGTTGGCTCCCCTCAGATCGTCGTGGTTATTGCCGTCGTCCTCCAGTCTCTCTCTGACACACCGGCGGGGTCAGGGATGGTCGGGGTCAGCCAGCTTGTAGGCCTCAGACCAGACTCTGCGGGGGGCCTTGGGTTGCCAACTCTGGTTAGACATGTTCCTGGAGGTTTCGTCACCTGACCTCCCACCTCCAACCGCCCCACTCCGTCAAACTGCCTCTTGCCCCCCCCCCAATCTCCAATATTTGTATAACTAATGAACAAAAATGTTCAAAGAAAATTAAAACAAAAAACACTTTTTTTTAAAGCTCCTGTGATTATTCTCCCTGGTTGCTCACAGCAGTGTCCCAGGACAATCCCGGAGGGTCAGCAACCCGACAGTGACCAGACCAGAAAAGTGCTGGGAATATTACATTTAAGTAGCATAGCATGAAAATGCTAACAACCTATTGAAATCTTTAACTAAATGGCCAATTACTTGTGGAAGGAGGGCGGGGGGTGGGGAAATCTGTGGAACACACTGAGGTCAAAGAGCCCTGAACAGGAAAGATTCTGAAATTTATGTTAAGAAAAAACTTGTATTTATGTAGCACCTTTCACATCCTCAGAATGCCCTCGAGTGGTTTTTAGCCAGTCGAGTAGTTTTGAAGTGTAGTCACTGTTGTAATACAGGCAAATGTAATGTAATGTAATGTAATAACATTCAGTCTTATCTGAGCACACAGTACCTTAAGGCTCAAACAGGAGTTCTACTTCCTACCCAGCGAAAGCACAACACAATATTCCTCCCATTCAGATTATTTATTTTTACTGTATGTCAGTAGTACATAAGATCAAAATGCAGTCGAGATCTGTATCCGTAACTAAATGTTTACTTAGTTTTTATATTATTTGGCCGAATAAAAATCATATATTTTTAATTCTGATTTTTCTCTCCCAAACACACATACATACAGACATACACACATAGACATGCATGCAGACACACACACCGATACAGACAAACACACACAGACACACACAGACACAGATGCACAGACAAACACATAGATACACACACAGCCACCCACACACACACATAGACACATAAACACACACACACACAGATGCACAGACAAACACACAGATACACACACAGACACCCACATAGACACACACAAACAGACACACACACACACACACACAGACACACACACACACATAGACAAACAGTCACACACACAGATAAACAGACACACACACATGACACACACACACACACACACACACAAGACACACAGACAAAGACACACAGACAAAGACACACACACACACATAGACACACAGACAAACACACAGATACACAGACACACACACACACATAGACAAACAGACACACACACAGACACAGACACACACACAGACAAACACACAGATGCACAGACACACACACACACATAGACAAACACACACACACACACACAGATACACAGACACACACACACACATAGACAAACAGACACACACACACACAGACAAACACACAGATACACAGACAAACACACACACATAGACACACAGACACACACACAAACACACATAGACACACAGACACACACATAGACACACAGACAAACACACAGACACACACACACACAGACAAACACACAGACACACACACACACACATAGACACACAGACAAACACACAGATACACAGACACACACACACACATAGACAAACAGACACACACACAGACACACACACACATAGACACACAGACAAAGAGACACACACACAGACAAACAGACACACACACACATAGACACACAAACAGACACACACACACACATAGACACACAAACAGACACACACACACACACATAGACACACAGACAAAGAGACACACACACAGACACACACACACACACATAGACGCACAGACAAACAGACACACACACAGATACACAGACACACACACACACATAGACACACAGACAAACACACAGATACACAGACACACACACACACATAGACAAACAGACACACACACAGACACACACACACATAGACACACAGACAAAGAGACACACACACAGACAAACAGACACACACACACATAGACACACAAACAGACACACACACACACATAGACACACAAACAGACACACACACACACACATAGACACACAGACAAAGAGACACACACACAGACACACACACACACACATAGACGCACAGACAAACAGACACACACACAGATACACAGACACACACACACACATAGACACACAGACAAACAGACACACACACACACTGAACCTCCTGCACTTAAGAAGCTATATTGAGTTTGACATGTGAGCTTCTTCTGCTACATTAATTACCTGGAGCACGGACCTTAGGGAGGTCCCACCTGCCACGGCTCCTTCCATCACTTACACAGAATTGCATCACACGTGAGTGGAGGCAGTGTCTTATGAGTGCCGACAAAGCTCCTTTCTCCCTCCTGCCAGTGCTGGTGCATGCTCAGTGTGACGGGGACAAACCTCAGTCAGTTGTCTCTAAAGCCTTGGCTACCCAGTGTCGGTTGCCAGGCAGTTATCAGTTGCTGTGACGACTGCAGTGGTTGTAGCTCATTCAGGAGCAGAGGATTCTTAACCTTCCGATCTGCATCACCCTCTCCTCACAGAAGACTGTCTTTGCTTCTCTATTTCTTTCTCTCTCTTTGTTTTCTGTCAGTGCTTTCACTGTGTATGTTTTTTTTTAATGCTCAAGACTGCTGAGAGAACAGGGATTCCTCTTTGCTTAAGCACTCACATCCTGCTACCTCTGCGGTGGGTGCGAGTAGGTGAACATGACTACAGCAAAGGAAGGGACTGCTTCAGGGAAAGGGGTCCAGCAACAGGAACAGGTATTTCTGTATTCAGTTCAGACTTTTTTTTAAAATTTCATTATTAATCTATCCACTGGCATCAGTTTTTTTTTCTTGCGCATGTGATGAATGATAACGCTCAGCACTGACTGGAGCATCCACCAGCTCAAATAAACAAGTAAATAAGCAAGCTGATGGACCATGGGGTGGCAGGGGTGGGGGGGTGGGGGAGGCGAGGGGTGGGGGGAAGAGGAGGTGATTTCATTTGTATCATAACGGGAAATATTCTCCATGTCAAGCTTAACCTTTGCTGGTCAGGTACCAGATTTATCAGAGCAGCGAGGAAGGTGACATATTATCAGTGATTTCCGAGCGACTGTGTTTAAACGGTGACAAAGTACCGCTGGAGGTTACCTGAGCAGGGGAGATGGAGATATGTGTTTTTTTGAGAGGCTGAGCAGTCTTTGGATGTCATCTGTGACTTTCTACACAGCGTAGTTGCAGCTTGCATCAATTTTTCATACCAGCTGTGCATCACCAGTCAAGTGAAATGAGCAACTTGTTCCTGTACCCAATTGCACCGTTCCTGCGCGGCCACATGTTCTGTCACTGACTCTCCACAAATTCTAACTCTGTGGCTCATCTCTTTCTTTCTCTCGTGTCTTCCTCTCTTCCCTGCTTCCTTCTTGAGGAGAATTTTTTTTTTTAATTAACGCAGCGAGTTGTTACGGCGCCAGAAACGCGCTGCCCGAAAGGGCGCAGATTCAGTAGTAACTTTCAAAAGGGGAATTGGATAAATACTTGAAGGGGAACCATTGGCAGGGCTATGGGGAAAGGGCAGGGGGAGTGGGACTAATTGGTCAGCTCTTTCAAAGGGCCAGCACAGGCACGATGGGCTGAATGGCCTCCTATGTTGTATCATTCTATGATTCTTTCCCTTCCTCCTTCATTAATCCCTTCCCTCCCTCCGTCCCCCCCCCCCTGCCCTCTCCTCCTTCCTTTTCTGAACTCAAAAACACGCAGAGATATTTTACATTTTGCTCCAAGCTGGTAGCGGGCAAGGGGGCGGGGTGGGGGCGGTGGGCAGGGTCACAGTGAGTTGACTGAGTGTGAAATGAGATGGAAAATTAGGCTTAATGTTGTCCACCTGTCTCTGCCTTAAACAGACACGTCTAATGAGGTTTTCAGCAAGAAGTCCTGAAAATAGGTACTCCGTTGCTGAATAAACGGACGTAACAAGTAATCTGTACCAGTCCCAGCAAGAACAAAGCTGCTCTAAAACAGATCGTAGTACACAAGCTTAACACAATGGACATATCTCTGTGTGAAACTATCAGAAGGGGAAACAAATAAAATTAATTTTGAAGGTTAAAGGGACAGTTCGAATATCATAAAGGTGGGTAACTTGATCTTTGTACACTTATAAAGTGAGTCTCTTACCACATATTTTCCATGTGCCATGTCTTCATATGTTCAAGATGCTCTGTCTCAACCTTGTAGGCATAGTAACGTTTAACCTACACTTTCATTATCCGTGGTTCAGACGGTAGCACTCTCGGCACTGAGTCGGAAGGTGGTGGGTTCAAGCCCCTTTCCAGAGACTTCTAGGCTGACACTTCAGTGCAGTACTGAGGG
The DNA here is from genome assembly GCA_030390025.1 of Squalus acanthias. NCBI lineage: Eukaryota > Metazoa > Chordata > Chondrichthyes > Squaliformes > Squalidae > Squalus > Squalus acanthias. The sequence goes on along the minus strand of CM059428.1, from coordinate 162,751,327 downwards.
AGCGCTGCACTGTTGGAGGTGCTGTTTTTCAGATGAGACATTAAACCGAGGTTCCGTCTACCCTCTCAGACGGATGTAAAAGATCCCTTGGTGTTATTTCGAAGAAGAGCAGAGGAGTTCTCCTCAGTGTCCTGGTACAATATTTACCTCTCAACCAACATCACTAAAACAGATTATCTGCTAATTATCTCGTTGATGTTTTGGGGCTCTTGCTGTGCGCAAATTGGCTGCCACGTTTCCTACATTACAACAGTGATTACACTTCCAAAAGAAGTACTTCATTGGCTGTAAAGCGCTTTGGGATGTCCTGAGGTCGTGAAAGGCGCTATATAAATGTAAGTCTTTTTTTTCTTATTTATAATCTCCCAAAGCGTGGGTAAGGTCAACTCAGCTCCATCTGCAAGTGTTGAAGGTCAGAGTTGCGATAGCAGAATGAGTTATCCATGAATGACAAGCCCTGAGGGTTAAAATGTCTGTGTAGCTCAGTGACCGTCATACCTGGTTGTTTCCAAGACCACCCCAAAGGTGTTGTCGGTGCTTTCAGGAGATCTTTGACAACAGAAGGGGTAGCAGTGCCAGTGCCCAGCAGGAGGGTAGTGACAGGGAGGGAGCTGCACTGGCTGGGATCGTACAAAGGTCTGGCCAGATTAAGGCTGGTCACTTTTTAGTTCTTAAGCTCAAATCATGTGCATGAGAGAGGAGGAGGAGGAGCAAAATTTCTTTTTTTAAGCAAAATCTTCCCTGGTTCAATTTGCAGAAATTGCACATTTCAAAGCCCTGGACTCCTTTAATTTCATTAGTAGGTGGGGTAAATAAAACATTCTCCTGTTTCTCTGTCCTGTACTGAAGGTACAAGCTTCTCCCATGATCCGTCTGTACTAGTGAACCATCGATGAGCTTGATGCAGAAGGTGCTGGAAATCCTTTGATGAGGTTCTAATGAGATCATGTTTGTTGTTTTCTTTGAGCGCTCCTTCCCTTCTGGAAGTTTTCGCCAGGAGAATCATAGAATAACACAGGAGGCCATTCGGCCCATCGTGCCTGTGCCGCCTCTTTGAAAGTGCGATGCAATGAGTCCCACTCCCCAGCTCTTTCCCCATAGCCCAGCCAATGTTTCCTTTTTAAGTATTTATCCAATTGCCTCTTGAAAGTTACTCTTGAATCTGCTTCAACCACCCTTTCAGGCAGTGCATTCCAGATTGTAACAACTCGCTGCGTAAAAAAAAAAGAAAAGATGAACAGCAATCTTCTGCAGGGCCTCTCTGTCAATGCCATTTTTGCAGCTGGATGTTTGGTGATGTGCAATGGTGGCTCTGGGTAACTGTCTTATCGATCCATTCTCTGTACCTTCTCTGAACCAGGAACATCTCCTGAATAGGATCTTGTCCACCCATTATATCACCAACTGACAGCACCCTCATACTGTCTTAGATACACCCAGAGCTGCTTACCCACTCAAGTGTAGTAAAGCTGGCTGATGGTTTATTCATTGTTATTGGGCTTTCAAAGAACTGGCACAGGCACGAGGGGCCGAATGGCCTCCTTCTCTGCTGTAAGATTCTATGGTTCGATCCTTCCAAGCAGAGTTTACGTGGATTACAGTGTCAGCTGTGGCACACTCGCCTCTGAGTCAGAAGGTTGTGGGTTCAAGTCCCACTCCAGGGACTTGAGCACATAAATCTAGCCTGACACTCCAGTGCAGCGCTGAGGGAGTGCTGCACTGTCGGAGGTGCCGTCTTTCGGATGAGACGTTAAACCGAGGCCCCGTCTGCCCTCTCAGGTGGACGTAAAAGATCCCATGGCACTATTGCGAAGAAGAGCAGGGGAGTTATCCCCGGTGTCCTGGCCAATATTTATCCCTCAATCAACATAACAAAAACAGATTATCTGGTCATTATCACATTGCTGTTTGTGGGAGCTTGCTGTGCACAAATTGGCTGCTGCGTTTCCTACATTACAACAGTGACTACCCTTCAAAAAAAGTATTTCATTGGCTTGTAAAGCGCTTTGAGACGTCTGGTGGTCGTGCAAGGCGCTATATAAATGCAAGTCTTTCTTTCTATTTGAGTCCTATGAAGGTCAAAGTTCATGCAGCTCCATTACTCTTGTGTATGTTGCCTCGTGTAACATTTAAAAAAATACATTGCTAGTTTTTGCTGCTTACAAGTTACAGCCTTTTCTATAATTAAAGATACAGTAGTATTGAATACATAGAGTTGATACGCCACTGAGTGAGTTGTCCTTTCGACACCTAATTCAGAATACTGTTAGCTCAATCTACATGTCATGCTGCTTTGTTTCTTTACTGTTAATGCTCCATCTTACTAACCAGAAATGAGACTGTCGGAGAACGCGCAACGTTCTCGCAGGTGGTTAACAGTAAGATTTTCTTCATTTCCTCCCTCACTGGTAGTTGGGTTTGATCCGGCAGGGACAGGGCACAGAGCAGTCTAGCTCTACTCAACTCCGATTTCCAGAAAGACAAAAAAGCCCCGACTTTGTCTGTTCCTTGAGAAAGACAAAACCCTGTTTGATAACATCTTGGGTGTGAGCCAGGGCTTTTTGCCTGTGACATTGGTTCATTAAATGCAATGGTTCTGAGCTAAGGTCGAGCTCAATGTGCGATGGCAGAGCAGACTCAAAAATCAGAAATTAGGCCATTTTGTTCAACCTCAATAATGTATTGTACAGTTGTGAAAATGGCAGGCAACCAATCATACTATTTCCTTTTTAATATTCTTAAAATATATTTCCTTTGGAGTTCTTCAGCAGCCAATTTGTCGGATACTATGCATAATTAATGTTCAATATTTTTAACAGTGCCACAAGAAATTGTGTTTGCTTGATGCCAGTACCATGATTCCTTGCGGGCCTGTGTGTGTCTGTGGCCTAGAAATTAGGCCCGTTACAGGACCCGGACTCGGCCCTGCGCGGCCAGCACGTGCCTGAACCGAGAGGCTCGAGGATCGATGGAAACTGGTCCTCGAGCCTCGTCAGCCTAATCAGGCGTCCACAGGCAGCTTGCCCGAGCGAAGGGATTAATGTCAGGCCTCCTGCCTTGCTGGCAGCGGCCCTCAGGTAAGTTCTGCGAGGGGGATTGGAGCGGGGGTGGGGTGTGAGGGCTGATCGGGATGGAGTCGGGGGAACACTCCAGCTCCTCCTGGTTCCATAGGAAGGAGTTAAAAAAATGTTTTTTTTTTTACACTTACCTGTCGTTGGCGGGGTGGGGGCTGCTGAGGAATCCCTGAGCGGGCAGGCCCGACACCTACCCCAAATTTTGGAAAGGGGTCCTTTAACATGCGTAAGGCCCCTAGTTTACCTATATAAGGGGTCAAGCGCCCATTTTAGACATCGGCCTAGGGCACCTAAAAAAATGACTCACGAATTTAGCAGTGGGAACAATGCCTGCTCGGATTGGGTACAGACTGTCCCACTGCTAAATTGGTACCCTTTGCACTCGTTCGATGTCCAAAAAACGGGAACAAAGCATACCAATCTCTACCCATGTGTGTGTCTACCTATAGATATAGTTACTATATATGTGTAAATTGCTTGTGACATTATCCACGGTCAGTTGATCAATGTATTTGTTTATATACACACACAAGATGTGGAGTTGAGAGAGCCTTCAGAAACGTGCTCCACAGAGCCACCCTGTGGTCAGATCAAAACCTAAAACTACAGTGTGGCACAGCAAAAATTATGGGAAATGTCAGCATAGCAATTTAAAATTGGGAAATGTCACCAGAAAAGCACGACCAAAAATCAACAGGAGTAAGGTTTATGAACAGGAAGTGAACTCCCTACAGAAGGATTGTAATTATATATAGATCAATGCATAGAAATGTGTTTGTGTGTATCCGTTTATTTCCCATGGCATTGATCGCTACAACAAAAACATTCTGTACCGCTCTCTCTCTATATTCTTACTGTTTTCTATTCTTCCTGTGACCCTCTCTTTCTCTTTGCATGGCTCTGAAATACTTTCCTTTGTTGCTCTGTCTTTCTTGCTCTTTCTGACCTTTCGTCTATCATCTCTCTCTTCTGTACGTCTCCCATTCTCTGTGTATGTGTGTCTCTCTCTATCTGTCTGTATGGCCCTTTCTCTGTCTGTAGGTATGATTCCGTGGCCCTGCACCCCCAGTTGATCAGAGAATGGGGGCTGCAATGTTGTGGCCCTAACTCCGACCCACACTCACCATGAGGGTGGGATACAGAAATTACCCCTGATATCTGCTGGGAAATGGGAACGATAGAAATATTTAACAGTGCTTGATTTTTTTTCCCCCCTTGGGGAAGGAAATGAATATTCCCTTATGTAGGGGTTCAACAGGTAGTATGGGAGGGAGGTTCATGACAGAATAATCATGCTTGGCCTCCATTCAGAGTGGCCCTGCTGGGCTCTCATTTTTGTATCTTATATTCTTTCTGAATCTCAGCCAGTCTGTATGCCCATCACATACCTTCTTCATTCTCCTTTGTCATCTTATTATTCGTTAACCTTTTTGAACTTGATTTGCTTCTACTTTTCTTCTCATCTTCTCTTGCCCCGATGACACTCACTCTATATTTTCTTGTAAATTGGCTTCCCTTCATTTGCTGGTTTAAACTCACTTTCCTTATGGTTAAATGATCAGTCCCGGATCCGGGGCTGTGCTCGGACGGGTGGTTTGGGTTCGGAGGGTGAAGAGGGCCCAGGATCTTCCCGGATGATCACCTTGCGTGGCGAGGTTCACGTCAGACGAGAGGGAAAGAAGCCGAATGGACATGGCCTCAGCGTGTGGGCACACTTAGAGGAAAAAGGGAGGTTCGGGATGGGCCGACCTGAGAGAGAATGGCCACGAGGAGATCATTTGTTTTTAAAAATTGAATACTAAAAGGTTTTTTTTTAATCTAGAAGGGGGAACTGGAGGGAAATAAATGGGAAATGTAGACATATACTAAAAAAAAATATCTGCCTTGTGTGTTCTTGTGGGATTGAGTGTCAATTCGGGTTGCCAACCCTCCAGCATTGCCCTGGAGTATCCAGGAATTGAAGATTAATCTCCTGGACACTGCTGCCAGCAACCCGGGAGAAAAATCATACCGATATTAAAAAGATTATGTTTCTTTATCAATTGCTTTGAACACTTTCATTCATTATTGAGAAAAATATTGGAGATGGGGGAAAAAGGCTGATTGGGCTGGGCGGTTGGAGGCAGGAAGTCATGTGATGAAATCTCCAGGACTAGTCCAACCAGAGTTGGCAACACGAGTGTTAGTATGTATTTGAAAGAAAGGCTTGCATTTATATAGCGCCTTTCACGACCGCCGGACGTCTCAAAGCGCTTTACAGCCAATGACGTACTATTTGAAGTGTAGTCAATGTTGTAATGTGGGAAACGCGGCAGCCAATTTGCGCACAGCAAGCTCCCACAAACAGCAACGCGATAATGACCAGATAATCTGTTTTTGTTATGTTGGGGAAGCTTGTTATTTGGGGAAGAGCAAAACTAAAGGCCAGCAATATAAGATAGTCACCAAGAAATCAAATAGGGAATTCAGAAGAAAATTCATTACCTAGAGAGTGTTGAGAATGTGGAACTCGCTACCACAGGGAGTGGTTGAGGCAAATAGTATAGCTGCATTTAAGGGGAGGCTAGATAAGCATTTGAGGGAGAAGGGAATAGAGGGTTATGCTGATAGGGTCAGATGAGGCATACTGTGTGCTATCTGTACCAGAATCATAAATCAGCTCTTTATAAGTGAGTTTAACCATTTAGTTACACACAGAGGGGATCTTCCCTCGCGATCAGCAATCAGATCACTTGGAGGATTCCGCAATATTGTAATAAGGTTACTATTGATATATCAGAGAGAGCTGTGCGATAACAATTTCATCCTGCGAAGAGGTTGGATTGATGACCCAAGACGGGTAAAGCTTTTAAGTGAGTTTTACGGAGCACCACAGGTAGGATATAGCTTGCGTTGAGAAATATAAAAGGTATTTCACGGCGACAACTTATGTCTGATGTAAATGCACAGGGGGTAATTTTACAAGCTAGCGCCGCTGGCCTGGACCACCCGCGGTGAAAATCAAGCACGCAACGATTGGGAAATTGTGGACTTTGAATTTTCCAATTTCCACCTTCTGTTGGACGAGGCTCCTCACCGGCAGTGAGGGACTCGTGACATTAACGCTCATAACACACGCCGGTTGTCTTTCCCAGTAGGATTGAGCAGGCGTCGGTATCGTAGGTCCACACAAAGGTGGTCTTCACTCCCGCAATAGTATCGCGGCTACAGGCTGCCCCTCGGCATAGCTCTCAGCCAGGCGGACCAGAAGGTGCCAGTTTGGGTTTCTGGCCTGTGCTGGGGAAGCAGATGGAGTTTTACAATTGGCATCCGTGTCCCTGGGCTGGACAGAGAACTAAAAAAATAAACAAATCACTTGGAAGTTCCAGGTCCAGTTCTCTATCCAATGGTTGCTGCACAAGGTGCAGGTTTGTGGCCAAGGTTCGATGTGGATAGATGTGTGGTGCCCAACATGGTTGACTAGCTGCTGAGACTCACTGTCTCGGCCCCCATGTGATAACTGATGACTAGAGTAAGGTACTGAAGGGTTGCTGTCACTTCTGGAACTGCATTGCAGCAAGAATCAGAGCCTTTAGCAGAGCAGGGGAGGGAAAAAAGATATTCCAGAATATTTATGTTGCATTTGGAACACTTCCCCCCCTTTTTGCGCACTAATGAATTATGAATAAGTTTTTTTTTTCCTGTATGTACGTGATCTTTTAGGAGATACTTTAGCTTCAGTAACAATTATTCATGATTAACAACAGGGAAATTGGCCAGGGAGGAAATGTGAGGGGTGATTACGTGACTTTGTGCTTCTGGAGGTCGCTTTCCAGCCAGTTTCCTTGATCATAGAATCAGAGAACAGTATAGCACAGAAGGAGGCCATTTGGCCCATCGAGTCTGTGCCGGCTCTTTCGAAGAGCAATCCAGTTCGTCCCACTCCCCCGCTCTTTCTCCATATCCCAGTAATTTTTTCTCCAAGTATTTATCCAATTCCCTTTTGAAGGCTGCTATTGAATCTGTTTCCACCACCCTATCAGGCAGTGTGTCCCAAATCCTAACCACTCGTTGTGTAAAAAGGTTTTCCCTCACGTTGCCTCTGGTTCTTTTGCCAATCGCCTTAAATCTGTGCCTTCGCGTTATCGACCCTTCAGCCATTGGAAACAGTTTTTTTTTATTTACTCTATCTAAATCCTAACTAAATATTGTTTATAGTCGGGAAATCGTGCACAGAATCTCCGCAAATTTCTGATGTGCATCCCCAGCCCACACCCCGTGAGTGCAAAGTTATGTATCACATCTGTGAGGGACCTGAGAAGGAATTATAATGTGTTATTATGTGAGCTTCAGAGAGCTGGGGAGGGATCTGATGTGTTACTATGTGTGTGAGGGAGCTGGGGATGAGTTGTGAGGTGTTATTTTGGGTGTGAGGGAGCTGGGAGGAGTTGTGAGGTGTTATTCTGGGTGTGAGGGATTGAGGACGAGTTGTGAGGTGTTATTCTGGATGTGAGGGAGCTGAGGACAAGTTGTGAGGTGTTATTCTGCGTGTGAGGGTGCTGGGAGGAGTTGTGAGGTGTTATTCTGGATGTGACGGAGCTGGGAGGAGTTGTGATGTGTTATTCTGGATGTGAGGGAGCTGAGGACGAGTTGTGAGGTGTTATTCTGGGTGTGAGGGTGCTGGGAGGAGTTGTGAGGTGTTATTCTGGATGTGAGGGAGCTGAGGACGAGTTGTGATGTGTTATTCTGGGTGTGAGGGAGCTGAGGACGAGTTGTGATGTGTTATTCTGGGTGTGAGGGAACTGGGATGAGTTGTGAGGTGTTATTCTGGGTGTGAGGGAGCTGGGAGGAGTTGTGAGGTGTTATTCTGGGTGTGAGGGAGCTGGGAGGAGTTGTGAGGTGTTATTCTGGGTGTGAGGGAGCTGGGAGGAGTTGTGAGGTGTTATTCTGGGTGTGAGGGAGTTGTGAGGTGTTATTCTGGGTGTGAGGGAGCTGAGGACGAGTTGTGAGGTGTTATTCTGGGTGTGAGGGATTGAGGACGAGTTGTGAGGTGTTATTCTGGGTGTGAGGGAGCTGGGGACGAGTTGTGAGGTGTTATTCTGGGTGTGAGGGAGTTGTGAGGTGTTATTCTGGGTGTGAGGGAGCTGGGGACGAGTTGTGAGGTGTTATTCTGGGTGTGAGGGAGCTGGGAGGAGTTGTGAGGTGTTATTCTGGGTGTGAGGGAGCTGGGAGGAGTTGTGAGGTGTTATTCTGGGTGTGAGGGAGCTGGGAGGAGTTGTGATGTGTTATTCTGGGTGTGAGGGTGCTGGGAGGAGTTGTGAGGTGTTATTCTGGGTGTGAGGGAGTTGTGAGGAGTTGTGAGGTGTTATTCTGGGTGTGAGGGAGTGGGGAGGAGTTGTGAGGTGTTAATCTGGATGTGAGGGAGCTGAGGACGAGTTGTGAGGTGTTATTCTGGGTGTGAGGGAGCTGGGGACGAGTTGTGATGTGTTATTCTGGGTGTGAGGGAGCTGGGAGGAGTTGTGAGGTGTTATTCTGGATGTGACGGAGCTGGGAGGAGTTGTGATGTGTTATTCTGGATGTGAGGGAGCTGAGGACGAGTTGTGAGGTGTTATTCTGGGTGTGAGGGTGCTGGGAGGAGTTGTGAGGTGTTATTCTGGATGTGAGGGAGCTGAGGACGAGTTGTGATGTGTTATTCTGGGTGTGAGGGAGCTGAGGACGAGTTGTGATGTGTTATTCTGGGTGTGAGGGAACTGGGATGAGTTGTGAGGTGTTATTCTGGGTGTGAGGGAGCTGGGAGGAGTTGTGAGGTGTTATTCTGGGTGTGAGGGAGCTGGGAGGAGTTGTGAGGTGTTATTCTGGGTGTGAGGGAGCTGGGAGGAGTTGTGAGGTGTTATTCTGGGTGTGAGGGAGTTGTGAGGTGTTATTCTGGGTGTGAGGGAGCTGAGGACGAGTTGTGAGGTGTTATTCTGGGTGTGAGGGATTGAGGACGAGTTGTGAGGTGTTATTCTGGGTGTGAGGGAGCTGGGGACGAGTTGTGAGGTGTTATTCTGGGTGTGAGGGAGTTGTGAGGTGTTATTCTGGGTGTGAGGGAGCTGGGGACGAGTTGTGAGGTGTTATTCTGGGTGTGAGGGAGCTGGGAGGAGTTGTGAGGTGTTATTCTGGGTGTGAGGGAGCTGGGAGGAGTTGTGAGGTGTTATTCTGGGTGTGAGGGAGCTGGGAGGAGTTGTGATGTGTTATTCTGGGTGTGAGGGTGCTGGGAGGAGTTGTGAGGTGTTATTCTGGGTGTGAGGGAGTTGTGAGGAGTTGTGAGGTGTTATTCTGGGTGTGAGGGAGTGGGGAGGAGTTGTGAGGTGTTAATCTGGATGTGAGGGAGCTGAGGACGAGTTGTGAGGTGTTATTCTGGGTGTGAGGGAGCTGGGGACGAGTTGTGATGTGTTATTCTGGGTGTGAGGGAGCTGGGAGGAGTTGTGAGGTGTTATTCTGGATGTGAGGGATTGAGGACGAGTTGTGAGGTGTTATTCTGGATGTGAGGGAGCTGAGGACGAGTTGTGAGGTGTTATTCTGGGTGTGAGGGAGCTGAGGACGAGTTGTGAGGTGTTATTCTGGATGTGAGGGAGCTGAGGACGAGTTGTGAGGTGTTATTCTGGGTGTGAGGGAGCTGGGAGGAGTTGTGAGGTGTTATTCTGGGTGTGAGGGAGCTGGGGAGGAGTTGTGAGGTGTTATTCTGGGTGTGAGGGAGCTGGGAGGAGTTGTGAGGTGTTATTCTGGATGTGAGGGAGCTGAGGGGGGAATTGTGATGGTTTTATATGTGTCAGGCAGCTGAATAACTCAAGCAGAGCAGCACATTGGGATGGCTTGCAACCAATATCATGTTGAAATTATAAGCTTACTTATGCGTGCTGGGTTAATGACTGTGGTTGTCAGAATATTAAGGGAATGGTCCAGGTTAGCACTGCACCCTGACCTATCTGACAGTTGCCATAATTGTAGAGAGCAAGTTTCAGTCTCGGGATGCCTTTGAGAATCAGTCATGAAGAATGATAATTGACACAAACTTCCTTTTGTTTTATTCTCTCCATTTTAGTCTTTTTTTAAATTATATTTAATTAAGCAGTGAGTGCTGATGATGTCATCTTGGAGTCTGGCCTGGCAGGCATACAGGGCTTGATAATGTGAGGGAGCTCGATTAACATCCACACTTGGAGCTGGATCACCTCTGGGTTACTGGATCTCTACTGATGATAATATAGTTCCCTCACAGTAAGGCTAAGTGATGCTTTGAAGCCAGTACCTCAAATTAGATCTTCAGCACTCACGGTTTAAACAAAATTACTTGGGACATGAGAAAAACAAAATAGGAACACAGGAACGGGAGTAGGCCATTCAGCCCCTCGAACCCGTTCCGCCATTCAATGAGATTATGGCTGATCTGCGACCTAACTCCATATACCCGCCTTTGCCCCATCTCCCTTAATACCTTTGGTTAACAAACAGCTATCAATCTCAGATTGAAAATTAACAATTGATCTAGCATCAGTTGCCATTTGCAGAAGAGAGTTCCAAACTTCTACCATCTGGTTCTTTCTGGTTGGGGATTTTTAAAAGATGTCCTGACGGTGAGACTTTGCCCCTGCTTGTTTGTCACATCACATTGTGCGATATTACACATCTCAAATATCATGACCATCTTAACCTGGACATAGATCGCCGTCCCCTTCACCATCGCTGGATCAAAATCCTGGAACTCCCCACCTAACAGCATTGTGGGAGCACCTTCACCACACGGACTGCAGCGATTCAAGAAGAAGGCGGCTCACCACCACCTTCTCAAGGGCAACTAGGGATGGGCAATAACTGCCAGCTTTGCCAGTGACACTCACATCCTGAGAAGGAATATTAAAAAAAAGCCTACAAAATAAACAGATCATCGCCTCTGTTAAAATGGCAGACAAAAACATTTTGTACTCTAATAGAAAGAAGAAAGACTTGCATTTCTATAGCGCTTTTCCCAACCTCAGGACGTCCCAAAGTGCTTTATAGCCAATGAAGTGTGGTCACTGTTGTAATGCAGGCAACACGGCAGCCATTTTGCACACAGCAAGCTCCCACAAACAGCAATTAAATAAATGACCAGATAATTTGTTTTAGGTGTTGGTTGAGGGATAGATATTTGCCAGAACACTGGGAGATCTCCCCTGCTCTTCTTTGAATAGTGCCGTGGGATCTCCACGTGAGACGGCAAATGGGCTTTTGGTGGAACATCTCATTCAAAAGACGGCCCCTCCAACAGTACTGCGCTGAAGTGTGTGCCAGCCTAGATTGTGTGCTCCAGCCTCTGCAGTAGGAGTTGAACCCACGACCTTCTGACTCACAAGGTGAGAGTGCTACCCACTGAGCCAGGTCTGACACTTATCGCACAGTGCGGTTCAATCCATAAGTCACTGAACTAAACCTTTTGACGCTGTTGAAATTCTGTTCTGCTGTAGTTTTCCTCCTGCTGGGAGGTGGTATTTAACAGTCATTACCAGCTTCTTTGGAGGCTGATGAAATAAGCCTTGATACCCCAGTTTCTTGTTTGCGCTTCCAGCTTCTCCCACACCATACTGTTTATGCAGTGTCTCTTGGCCAATAAGTGGGTGTTCAGAGCAGGTAAGCTTTAAAAATATGGAGCTTACACTTGTTTTAAAAACTTGGACAGATTCACAAAGCTGGTGATTTAAACCGGAAAGTCAGATTTAAACAGTAAACAGCCTCCTCGGTGGCTCATATTCACAAGATTGCCTCCACCTTCTCCCTTACAGAACCTAAGATCAAAGACATACAAGGCACCACCTACGCTGTGCCCACTAGACTACCAGGGACTGGATACACACCATGAGATCTTGTACACGAGACCTAAGATGACAGATTTCCACCACTGGATTAGAATGGATACATTAAAAATAAAGTTCAGTTCCTTCAATACCACCAGTACACATTTAATTAGGAACTTAGGAACAGGACAAGGCCATTCAGCCTCTCAAACCTGTTCTGCAAAATTGAGAGCCGCTTCTAACCCACTCACAGAGACTGGCATGTATGTGGCCACCTCACCATGCTGGGTTATTAACTATCTTCGAATAATATTTTGGATAAAACAAATCTTGCAAAACAGTTAACGGAAATGAAATCGACTCTATTACTGCCTGATGACTGTTAATTGGAATAAAGCACAGTTGATTGAATCATGTCGTTAAGTCCATCAGGCCTGTGCTGGAAAGAGCTGTCCATTCCCTTGCTCTTTCCCCACACCCTTTTCTACTTCACATATTTATCCACTTCCTGTTTAAAAGCTGTTATGGACTCTATTTCCCATCGCCATTTCTGGTAGGGCATTCTACTCCACTAACAAAACTCTCTGTAAAAAAAAAAAAAATCTCCACCAACATTTTGCATCATTCTTCTGGTGTTGATATTAAATTGATGGCCTCTAGTTACCCACTCAACAACCAATAGTTTTTCCCAATTAACCTTATCAAGGCCTCTCATTATTTTGAACACCTCTATCAGATCTCCTGGTAATCTTTGTTCTGATGAAAAGAGCCCCAGTTTCTTTATTCTCTCCTCAGAGCGAAAGCCTGATCAACATGAATTGAAACATCCACATTTTGGTGAAATTCAGATACTTACACATTAACCTGAACTGATCTCTTTTGCATCATTTCACTTTTGAAGTGGTAATATTTGGAAATTGTGATGCAAATAAATAAAGAGATTCTGTGATCAGTCGTCACTGGAGGTTTCTTTTTCAGCGCCACAGAACAGTTTTTAGAAATGTCAGGTATCATGAAGAACAAGTCTTGGGAACATTGATACCCACCCATTATAGGTATGGGTGAATACATCAGTGAATCAGTGGCCCCAATTTTAACACCGGGTGGGTTGGGGGGGAGGCGTGAGTTAGAAACTCACCTGCAGCTCCAGAAATAAGGCCGGGGCTATTTGAACTCCCGGGCTATCATTTAAATCCCACCGGCCAACTCCCCAGCTGTTCCGGGCAGGAAGTCAACAAGAAGCAGCGTAAAATCGTCAGACTTAGAGGCCTCCCGCCAATGGCGGCTGCGGCTGCCAGGGACGGCTCGTGAGAGCGGGGGATCTCGTGATCAAGAAGGAAGGGGGCAAATCTGCCGCACGGTAGGCCTAAGCTTTCCTTGCGGGGCCTGCTCCTCCTGGCCCCACAAGGAAAGCAAAACACAAAACATGCCCCTTTGGGCCTCTTCTGGCCTCGATCCTTTTTGAAATGCATTGAGAAAACACAGCGTCACCCTTGACAATCAGTAGCGATGGTTGCCAGCAGATCTTTAAATTATCAATGCCCGACACCTGAGCCCATGCTCAACAAAAGACACATATGGCCTCAGTAATAATGCTTGCATGTTCTACTGCATAGCAACCGGTAAAGGCTGTGCCAATAATCAGGGGGTTCAAAATGGTCACCTTCTTGTTTTTATTCCCTGACCTATCTAGAAGGCTGTTGTAAAAGATTCTTGTATTGGTAGGATATTGCTGGATTGGGAGTCCTCATGCTTGAGAGCAGAAATTAGAAAAAAAAGTTTTCGGAGCTTGTAGTCTCTCAGATCCCTCATGAGATGCTTGGCCGGTGCCTCCCAGTTCTCTTGTGGTGCTTTCAACTTTCAACAAAGAATATAAGATCAGAATATATTTTTAACCAGTAAAGTGGATTTTATTTTAAACCCAGCCTTCACATCCATTCTGTAAAATGCTATTTGCAATGATGATCAGATTTGATGTAACACTGTTCTACAGAATGTCAAATAAAAGAATGTATGAAGTGAGTGAATAGCTGAAGGTTACTATAGTGGCTGTGTGAAATCAAAGCAAAGGGACACAGCAGGCTGGTGTACAGGAAGTAGATTGTAGTGCTCTCCAACTCTAATACTGCTATTGAAGGCAATTGTAGTTTGATTCTTTGTCTCACTGTGACACTTTCCTGATCCCAAATATTTTGTGATTCTTGGTTGGGGTATTCATTCTATCTTTTACTAAGTGTTGCATAGACTAGGCTTGTATTCCCTTGAGTATAGAAGATTAAAGGATGATCTAATTGATGTGCTTAAGATGATTAAAGGATTTGATAGGGTAGATAGAGAGAAACTATTTCCTCTGGTGGGGGGAGTCCAGAACAAGTGGGCAAAACCTTAAAATTAGAGCTAAGCTATTCTGGGGTGATGTCAGGAAGCACTTCTTCACACAAAGGGTAGTGGAAATCTGGAACTCTCTCCCCCAAAAAGCTGTTGCGGCTGGGAGTCAATTGAAAATTTCAAAACTGAGATTGATAGATTTTTGGTAGGCACGGGTATTAAGGGATATGGAGCCAAGGTGGGTAGATGGAGTTAAGATACAGATCAGCCATGATCTAACTGAATGGCGGAACAGGCCCGAGGGACTGAATGGCCTCCTCCTGTTCCTATCTTCCTATTATTGTGTATTGCAACCCTTTGTTGTGCTAGTTCTCGGGTAAAGGCTACCAGCACATTACAGTAACACCTTCTAAAGAAATGCCACTGATTTCCTAGTAATCAATAATCCATTAGTTCCTGATAAATGTGCAGAGTGTGGGCTAGATTCCCACTCATTCATATTCAATAGGTGGAAAGTCTAACTTATATTACAATCATTGATCTTCTTATGTGGACATTATCATACATCAAGGACACACAGTGCACTAGCCATGAATGACCCCACTGACAACTGATGCTACTGAAACCACTCACAATGGAACAAAAGCATTTCCTTAACATTCATCTTGTGCATTTCTTTTTTTATAAAGCTAACAATAGACACACTGCAGTGATCTTAAAACCTGTAATCTCATCCTGGGATATAGATAACAGTTTGAAAAAAAAACTGCTCCAGATGTGTCCTCATGAAATCTGAACCCCTCGGTGAGATTACTGCCTCGGAATCGCTGCCTCATATACATTGCTGTATGTAATATATACCATATGGGAAAGTTAAAAATAAATGGGCAATAATTGCATGTTCGATCTCGTGCGTCAACAGACTTCAGACTTCAGGCCCTACCTCCTCCTCCTCATTGATGCCTTACTTTCAAACTCAGACAAGATCATGCAGCCGCACTGCGATCGGGTTGCCAGCTCTGGTTGGACCTATTCCTGGAGGTTACATCACACGACCTCCTGCCTCCAACTGCTCCGTCCAGTCAAACAGCCTTTTTTATCTATTTCATTTCCTGCTATTTCCAGTTCTGACGAAAGGTCTTCGACCTGAAACGTTAACTCTGTTTCTCTCTCCACGAACGCTGTCTCGCCTGCTGAGTTTTTCCAGCGTTTTCTGTTGTTATTTCGGATTTCCAGCATCTGCAGTATTTTGCTATCGTATTAGCCTTTTTTATCTCGTCTCCAACATTTTTTTAGAACTAATAAAGTGTTCAAAGAAAATGTAAAAAAAAAAAACCACACCGTTCTTTTTAACGCCTCTATAATTTATCTCCCGGGTTACTCGCAGCAGTGTCCAGGAGAGTAATCATTCATTCTTGGAGCCCCCAGAACAATCTGGTGGGTTGGCAACCAATGTTACGTCTTATTTCTTTCCCCCCTGCACGGGCCCTTTAAATTTGTTTGGAATGGAGCAATGGGCGAGCACTGCCCTCCCTCCCACAATTTTAATATTTTGACGCATCTGTCTATTTATATACAGTAAACTCTTGTTTAAACGACACTTAATCATC
Source organism: Squalus acanthias (assembly GCA_030390025.1). Lineage (NCBI taxonomy): Eukaryota > Metazoa > Chordata > Chondrichthyes > Squaliformes > Squalidae > Squalus > Squalus acanthias. The sequence goes on along the minus strand of CM059428.1, from coordinate 162,735,523 downwards.
CGGAATACTTGAATAACCGGCAAAATAGATAACTGGTAATCTTGCCGAATCCATCCAGCACTCGTTTTGCCGAGTCTCCCGCGGTGGCCGAGTTAGTCAGTGGTTTTTATTTTTGTTTGTGTTAAAAATTGCCTTGGGAGGTATACCTCTCTGTTATCCAGAATTTTTCATCAACCGGCACCATCCTGGTCCCATAGGTGCTGGATAAGAAAGAGTTTACTGTACTAGAAATGTTTTAATTGCTTCCATAACAACTTACATTTATATAGCGCCTTTAAAACATCCCAAGGCACTTCACAGTGTTGCAGTCAGACAATAATTGACACACACATACTTTGTTTGTGGTCCAGTGCACTTACACAAAGTTCCATCACAACTGTAACAATTTTATTACAGTTGCTGTGAAGGCTGCGCTCACACTGCTCGTACACCTGGTCTCCAAAGGATGCAAAACAGGACTAATGCTGCCGAGCTCAGCTCTTTTTGATCAGAAAATATCAACTATTTAGCCTCGCCAGGAAATGCACAAAAGAGGCAGCAGTGCTCATTGGCTGCCCAGGAAAGTCCTATTCAGATTAAACTCCTTTACCCAGAGAGTGCTGAGAATGTGGAACTTGCTGCCACAGGGAGTAGTTGAGGCGAAGAGCATGGATGCATTTAAAGGGGAAGCTGGATAAACACATGGGAGAAAGGAATAGAAGGAGATGCTGATAGGGTGAGATGAAGAGAGATGGGATGAGGCTCGTGTGGAGCATAAACACCGCATGGACCAGTTGGGCCGATTGGCCTGTTTCTGTGCTGTACAATCTATCTGTGTAACTCTATGCAAGCTGAGGGCTCATTCTACAGTTCCTCACGTAGTACATGCTTGATCTTGAGTGTGCCATTGTGGGAGGCACAGAATGGAAGCTAAGATTAAAGTTCTTTTCAAATTTGTTCTTGGGATGTGGGTGACACTGACCAGGCAGCAATTATTGCTCTGAGGGCATCGTGTGGGACTGGAGTCACATGACCAGGAATGGGTGGCAGGTGAAGGGCATTCATGAACCCACTGGCTTTTATTACCAGATTATCAAATTCAATTTCATACCCTGCCAAGGTGGGATTTGAACTCTCAACCTCTGGGTTACCAATCCAGTACTGTAACCACATGGTTACATTCCTACAGTACAACAGTGACTACATTTCAAAAGTACTTCATTGGCTGTAAAGCGCTTTGGGGCGTCCGGTGGTCGTGAAAAGCGCTATAGAAATGCAAGTCTTTCTTTCATGGATCCTATACTGGCTCATTGGTAGCACTCTCGCCCTCTGAAGGTTGTGGGTTCAAGTCCCATTCCAGAGACATGAGCAAAAAATCTAGCTGGCACTTCAGTGCAGTCCTGAGGGAGTGCTGCACTATTGGAGGTGCCGTCGTTTGAATGAGATGTTAAACCGAGTATGTAAAAGAGCCCATGTCACTATTTGATGAAGAGCAGGGGCGTTCTCCTGGCCAATATTTATTCCTCAACCAACTCCTAAAACAGATTACCTGGCCATTTATTTAATTGCTGTGGTACCTTTATTGTGTGCAAATTGGCTGCCGCGTTTCCTACATTACACTTCAAAAGGACTGTAAAGTGCTTTGGGACATCCTGAGGTCATGAAAGGTGCTATATAAATGCAAGTTCTAATCTGTTTAATAATCTAATGTGACTGTAGTGCGCTAACCTGCTTAATAAGCTGTTTTGCGCAGCAGCTTAATTCTTGATAATGCTTCTTTAACAGTCAACGACACTGGGCCAGTGCGCCCATTGTCACTGAAGATGAACGACATTAAAGTCTGAACAAATAATAATGGAGATGCACAACAATAAAAAAAAAGCTGGTTAGCAGCTAAGTGTCCTGGAAGTGAAGTGCTCTAAAGGATTAGAATAAAATAAATGAGGATCAATACACTACTGTTGGGGTTAAGTTCAGCCACTCTTGTTGGTGATGCACATTGGTGCACCAGCCCATTTAACTGTGGAGTGATAGGAAGTCGCCTCGGTTCTGTCTGAGCTCCTTCAGTGTAGACAGGTATCTCTGGGTAAGTATTCATTGGGCCATCTCACATGCATCTCAGCAGGCAACCAAGAGCAGCACTGACGACGGCTTGGAATGCATGTCTTCCATGCATTTTGGGACTCCAAACTTGTTGACTTTGTAATGTCTCTTATGGTCTATCTTTTATATGGACATATTAATAAAGAAACTACAACTGGGGATTGCTACATAATTTCTGCCCTCCTTGTGTAAGTGATTTCAACCTGTTCTCATACATCCTAGATTCCTACATAACAGGTAGACAGTATGTAACATTCTTAAAGCCGCAACAATAATACACTGGACATTACACCCTTCAGTTGTAGGAGATATGCGGTCATGGGGACCCTAGAAAGGAGAGAAAAGCAGAGAAGAATCGCCTCGCACTGTTTCATTCTTCTTGGCTGTTTCAGGCACTGAGCAGAGCTGAAATGTCCTCAGTACGACAAACAAGCAATCAAACCATTCTGAGGTTTCTGCAAAAGTTTACATTTTTCTTGCACAAACTCTTGCAGAGTCTGCATAATGAAGAGAATGACCTGTCACTGCAGCTCGATTCATATAGCTTGCTTAATTTGTGAACCGCAGCAACATTTCTAAACCATAATATTCAAATACCGACTGTGGTGGAGGTTAATAGCAGTAAGCTATTAACCACTGGGTTATCAGGAATGGTTTTCTCTCTTTTGGCTGTAAAGCACTTTAAGACAGCTCTCAGTGTGAAAAGTGTGAGAGAGATGTAAGCAGATGTTCTCGTTGTTGAAGTGACCAGCAACGTGAAATTCCTTTGTGCACCAATTTTAGCACACCAGTTAATGCCTTCCTGTATGTGGTATTTTTAGCAAAGTCATTAACCTGTTTAAGTAACATATCACAGAGGAGTTTCAATCCCCATGAGTTGTCTGGTGTCATAAACATTGGGAAGATTGATGCCATCGTCTTTGGCCCCTCCCATTAACTCCTTATCCTTGCCACCGACTACATTCCCCTCCTTGGCCGCTGTGATACTGAACTTGAGCTGGAGCCTTTTGACTCCATATTCTCTCCATCCTAACAACTGCTTTCTTCCACCTCTGTAATGTCACCCACGTCCACCCCTACCTTAGCCAATCTGTCGCTGAACCCCTCATCCCACGGACTCAAATGTTCCAATGTTCTCCCCGCCGGCCTCCTATTCGCCACTCTCCGTAAACTTCAGCTTGGCTGCCTATATCCTACCACGCACCAAGTCCTACTCACCCATCACCCCTGTCTGCACTGATCAGCATTGGCGCCCAATGCCCCAACGCTTCAAACTTAACATTCTCATCATGTTTAAATCCCTCCATGGCTTTTCCCTTCACTATCTCTTTAACTTCCTCCAGCCCTAAACCCCCAAGCTCCCTGGACCTCTGACTCTGGCCTCTTGTGCATCCACTGCTCCATTTGCCCCACCCTTGGCGGCTGTGCCTTTAGCTGCCTAGGCCCTGCACTCTGGAATTCCACCTCTCCACCTTGCTCTCCTCCCTGAAGACCCTCTTTTATTTTATTCGTTTATGGGATGAGGGCGTCGCTGGCAAGGCCAGCATTTATTGCCCATCCCTAATTGCCCTTGAGAAGGTGGTGGTGAGCCGCCTTCTTGAACCGCTGCAGTCCGTGTGGTGAAGGTACTCCCACAGTGCTGTTAGCTAGGGAGTTCCAGGACTTTGACCCAGAAGGATCGGCGATATACTTCTAAGTCAGGAAAGGTGTGTGACTTGGAGGGGAACTTGGAGGTGGTGGTGTTCCCATGTGCTTGCTGCCCTCTCTAAAGCCCACAGGGTAGAATTTCCACGGTGTTTCCCCACTCTCCCACCATAACCAGCAGAAAATTGGCCACAACTGTTAAAATGGCCATTTTCTGGGTTATCTGCCAATCTCCCGCTGGATTTATGGCTCCAGATCAGAAGAATCCCCATGGAAATTCCAGATGCACTTCTTTTGGCTAGCCTCCTCCTTTGGCTCCACATTCATTTTTTGCTGATGGCACTGTGACACATTTTGGGACACGTTTCTACATTAAACCGCAGCAACAACAACAGCTTGCATTTATATAATGCCTTCAATGTAGTAAAATGTCCCAGAGGTGCTGTATAAATGCAATTTGTTGATATCACGTGCTCTCCGTCAGTTGTGTAGCTAAAGTGGCCAAAGTTTATATTTTACCTTTAAAATCAGTCAATAATTTTTTATTAGACCCTTTCCAAGAAACCAGTCTGAGCAGTATCAAACCTAGGATCTGCAACAGTTTCTGTCCGATTGCCAGCTGACATCACTGACTGGACACTATTCCCATCGATGGCAATCAGTGACCAACATTGAAAATAGTTTTCTCCTGTGACGCTTGAAGCAATCAAGATTACGGTTTCAGTTAAAGGGCACCATGATGAATATTCAACCGCAATGTTTGAATCTGGCAAAGTCTAGAATGAGGTAAGACTCGGGGGCGAGAATTGGGAGGTGCAGGTGGCGAACCGTCTGGCCCTCTGGATCGTGAGGCCTGGGAGATTTTAACTTCCGGACTTCGTTCCCAAGCCCTGACTCTGACTCCCGCCTGAAGCCGGCGGCAATAACATCACCACTGGCGGGCGAGAGTTGAAATTAGTGGGGGGGATCAGAAACAGTAAAAAAAAAACATATTTAAAAGAGCACTTACCTAGGCCTGAATCCTTGCTACCAGGGCCAAAGGCCACGCGGGCTGTAGCTGGGATTCACCACAGCCATTTAAATTAAGTGTGGGGGAGTGGGGTAAAATCGGCTCTTGTGTCTGTCAAGCCCACGCCTTTGAATGGAACGTGCAGAATATGCATCGTCATGGACTCTCTGCCAACTGATTAAATGTGAGGCAAGTGAATAACCGCAGCAAAAAAAATTCCAATCAGGTTAAAGCTGTGTTGAATTTTTTTTCCTGACCCTCCACCAAAGGTCAGCTCCTCCAAGCTGTCAGTCTCATATTAGAATCTGCATGACTCAATCTCGGCCAGTTGCATTGCACAGATGTCATTCCCATGGATCCAGCAGAGGTACCATACTGTCCCATGGAATATAGACATAGACAATGTAATAGCTATCCATAACCCTTCCATCTTGTTCAAAGTAGATCATGCTAATTTACTTGAACGTTAAACACTCAAAGCCGATTGAGGACGGGGCAGCCCGATTGAGGGTATTCTCATGTGACGGATAATAGAATGTTAACCGTCCCCCTCTTTCATGTGTTTCAGCCTGGGCAGGGATTTATGAAAGCTACAAAGAACCAGAAAGGCAAGGTACTAGTTTGAAGAGTAGAGAAAATAAGGATAATTTCAAGACTTTGGGATCTAGATTGTGAGCAGAGAGTTACTGAACTGGAATCATAGGGGGTGATTTTGCCAATGCGGGCGCGTTGGAGGCGGGACTGCTGCTTGTCGTGTTTTAGTCCCGCCCCCAACGACTTGTAGCCAACCCACGCTATTTTCCCTTGATTGACCTTGTTAAGCCCGCCCAACGGGCTTAGCAGGCCAATTAAGGGAAAGCCGGTGACAGAGAATGTCAGCGTATGATGTTTCATCTGTCAAAAATTTTTGACAGATGAATTGTCATCGTTTGACAGCTCTGTGAAGCTGTTAAACACTGACATTCCCTGTTGTTTGGTGAGTTCTTGTACTCAAGGCTCACCAAACCTATTTCCTGAGGAGAAATCAGATGGCTGTTACATCGGAGAATGCAGCAGCCATTCTGTCATCTCTGCCGGTGAGATGCCGGAGCCTCCGCATCCCCAACGATTGAAGCCTGCAGGAAGAAACAAAGGTAAGGAAACTTTTTCTAACACTTCTCACTCACCTCACATACTCACCTCTCCACACTTGCACCCATCACTTACCTCTGCAGCGCACTTTTGGACCCCTCTCACCCCCGCAGACCCACTGCTCGCCTCGCTGACTCTGGCGAGTTTCCCGACGTCGGGAAGCCCGCACCTCTACTGGAAAAATGGGGATAATCCTCTTAACTGCCTGTTAACTACCTGGAAAATTAAGGGAAAGCCGGTGTCAGATGACGTCAGTGCATGACGCTTCATCTGCCGGTTTTGTTAAAGTGACAGGCACCATAATGTTTTGACAGGTGCATTGTCAGTGTTTGACAGCATTGAGGTGCTGTCAAGCACTGACAATCACTGTCCAAAGGTGAACCCTTGCACCAAGGCTCTCCAATGACTCTCTCCTTAGGAGAAAACAGATGGCAACTGCATGTGAGATTGCAGAAGCCATCTGTCAATTCTGCCAATCAGATGAGGCTTCAAAGAAACATCAAATCTTGTCACTTGCAGATACATATAAACAGAATAAAAATATTTCTCACTACATTCTCTCACCTGTCATACTTACCTGTGCACCATTGCACCCATCACACTACTGGAGCTGTCATTTGCACACTTACACTGCAGCAGACCCACAGCTCGCCTCGCTGACCCTGGCGGAGTTTCCTGCCATCGGGAAGCCCGCATCAGCAGGCGGAAAATGGGGAAAAGCCTCTTAACTGCCTGTTAACTACCTGTTAACAGGCAGTTAATTGGCTCTAATCCCCTTCCCGCCGCTAGGAGACGAGTCCCTGCGCGAGTTGGGGACCCGCCTCCCAGGAAGATGGTTCGGAGGTGGGTTGGGAGCGGGGTTGGGACCCGCTCCCAATTTTTCCCATTTTCCCAGCAGTCCCGCCTTCAAACCCACCTCTTCAGGGCTGGTAAAATCCAGCCCATTGCCTCTGTTCATAAAGCCAAGGATTGCATATGCTTTTTTTTAATCAACCTTATCCACTTGTCCTGCCACCTTCAAAGGTACGTGAACCCCTAGTTCTCTCTATTGCTGCACCACCTTTAAAATGATACAATTTACCACCCCTTTTAAACTTGTATTTAGTGGTGAGATGAAGATCAAGAGGGCCTATGATCTTTAAATCGTTTGAATGCTGACAGGCAAGGATAACATTGATATAAGCAGAGTATTTAACTTGGAGATTGAATAGAAAAACCAGAGGACATGTGTACAAAGTTAATAAGCCTTGAGGCAGACCAGAGATTAGAAGAATTATTTTTCCCACAGAGTAGCAGTCACATGGAGCAGCCTTGTAGAATTAATACTGCGTTGAACAACACCTTTTCAAAAGAGCTGGGAAAATATCTGGTGAGGACCAGGCTTCAGGGTTTTAAGCTGTGGCTCAGTTGGTAGCACACTCGCCTCTGAGTCATGAAGGTTGTGGGTTCAAGTCCCACTCCAGGGACTTGAGGACATAAAACTAGGCTGACACTCCAGTGCAGTGCTGAGGGAGTGCTGCACTGTCGGAGGTGCCGTCTTTTGGATGAGACGTTAAACCGAGGCCCCGTCTGCTCTCTCAGGTGGACGTAAAAGATCCCATGGCACTATTTCGAAGAAGAGCAGGTGAGTTATCCCCAGTGTCCTGGCCAATATTTATCCCTCAACCAACATAACAAAAACAGATTATCTGGTCATTATCACATTGCTGTTTGTGGGAGCTTGCTGAGTGCAAATTGGCTGCCACATTTCCCACATTGCAACAGTGACTACGTTTCAAAAGTACTTCATTGGCTGTAAAGCGTTTTGAGACGTCCGGTGGTCGTGAAAGGTGCTATACAAATGCAAGTCTTTCTTTATATTATATCCAGATAGAGATGATCAAATATTCTGTGGTATATCATGGGTTGTGAGCTGTTAGGCTCATGGATATATCGTGGAATGGAAAGCAACCAGTCAAGGGTGAATAATGTAGGTGGCGAGATTAGAAAGATATTCTGGAGCTTCACTTGATTACCTCGGGGAGTCAGTACGAATAATTCACCCGAGAAAAACAAGTTGGGTCGATTCCATGAGAGGGCAGATTGTACATGATCTATGGAAAGGATAGGTTTGTTGGGCTGGTTGCTCTTTTTTATTTTGTCCAGTGCTTTCTTCTGTTTCAATGTTCATATTGTTCTAATGTTCTGTGTTTCTTGGTCAAGGCTGTTCCCTCAATCAACACCACAGTAACAGATGTTAGTGGGCCCCTAATGTGTGTGTTAAATGGCCAGCATATTAATGCACCCACATAAATTCATTTAATGTGAAGTGCTTGCGACACTTCTGTGAAGCAATTAGGTGCGAAATAAAGGCAGGCTTCTCTCTGTTTTGTTTAGCCAAATAGTAAGGAATCTACAATTGGAAATGAAAAAAATCCAGAAACTGTTTCCGCTGGCAGGAGGGTCGGTAACCAGAGGACACAGATTTAAGATAATTGGCAAAAAATCCAGGGGGGGGGGAAATGAGGAGAAATCTTTTTCCGCAGTGTGATTTGGAGCGCACTGCCTGAAAGGGTGGTGGAAGCAGATTTTTAAAATTTGTTCATGGGAGGTGGGCGTCGCTGGCAAGGCCGGCATTTATTGCCCATCCCTAATTGCCCTTGAGCCGCCGCCTTGAACCGCAGAGGGCAGTTAATAGTCAGCCACATCGCTGTGGGTCTGGAGTCACATATAGGTCAGACCAGCAGATTTCCTTCCCTAAAGGACATTAGTGAACCAGATGGGTTTTTACAACAATCCAGTAGTGTTCATGGTCACCATTACTGACACTAGCTTTTAATTCCAGATTTATTTAATTGAATTTAAATTCCCCAGCTGCCTGTGGTGGGATTTGAACTCACTGTTTCCGGATCACTAATCCAGGCCTCTGGATTACTAGTCCAGTAACATAACCACTACGCTACCGTACCCGTCGAAAGTCATTCAATAATAACTTTCAAAATGGAATTGGATAAATAACTTAAAAAGAAAAAAAAATTGCAGAGCCATGGGGAAAGAAGGTGGTGAGTGGGACTGATCGGATAGCTCTTTCAGAGGGCCGGCACAGACACGATGGGCCGAATTGGCAGGGTATTAAACATCAAATTATTACGCCTGCCTACAGAAGGTCAAGGTGTTGCAGGCAGGTGAATTCTATCTCACACTAATGGCAGACAGTATCCAGCAAGTATCTCACATATGAACAGGGTTTATAAGTGGCAAAGAAGCAACAAATTGTGAGGCGCATTTAGGGTTGGATATCTCGATTACCATTCCATTGGATCCGGCCAAGTCATTTGGGGCGGGGTGGTGACGTCCCACAACAAATGCCGCAGCACAAATTGCTGCCAAGGTACCACAGCTTTTTGCATAAAATAATCCTGGCGGTGATGAAAATAAAAAAAATGCTCTTTTTAAAAAAAAAAGAAAATGGTGTCGTTCAACGGAGCATTAACTCTGCAAGTCTGTTCCCGATCAAACGTGGTTAAGGACAAATCAATTGCCCACCTCAAGACCAACTGCATGGACTCTTTTGTTAGCCTGACAGGATTGACTATGGGCAGACAGAATGACTTGCCCGATGGCTGTTGTGGGCTCATCGCTAAGCGTTTTAATACCATTAGAGGGTGGGAGGTTTACAAGCAAAGTATTTCCATCCTGGCAACCACTTACTATTGGGACTGAATTTTCTCCATCTGCTCCTTTTGGACTTTTAACAGCGAGCTGGTGAAATTGGATGTCACAGTACTTGATATCCTGCTGTGGAGACTGTGGCATGTTTTAATTTGCTGCAGTGCACTGTGAGGAGAAATAGAAAAAAAAGCAGGTGGTGGTGAATTTGTGCTCGGTATTTTTGCCAATAAACCTACGGCCACCCGGTTAATTTGGCTTTTAATTTTGTATCCTATTGTTGTGTTTTTCAAAAAAAAATCCTGGATCCAACACAACAACGACTTAAAATTTACATAGCATTCCTAACAGGAAAGAACCTTTGAGGTGTAAACCTTTCTCTTACTATTGTTCGGACCTCAAGAATTACGAATAAGCGTAACAATGACAGACAAGTATGTGATCAATAAAATTGGTCTTTATTCACACTACAGTTCAAAATTCAAGTGTACATCGCAATCAATATGCACCCAATTTACCTGTACATAAAAGTACTCCCCAGCAACTTATAGCTAAAAGTACATAAAAGCATCCCCGCAATTTATGCTAATTCCTGGCGATTCATATCCCAAGACAACCGTACATAAAAGTACCCTTTAACAATATCTAAGCTCTGTGTCTGACTTTCATGCATACTCCTTTATCTCTGGGTGATCGGTCCAGAAAAGTCGTAAGTCGCAAACATAGACTGGCCAGCTTTCTTTGTTTCTCTTTTTTTCCTTCTTCTTCCTTCTATCTGAATTTCCCGCCTCTGGGTTATCTCTTTATAGTGCCTTTCTGCCGGCTTCCCTTGTATATCACCATCTGCCTCCCTCTGATAGGTCAGTTTCACTTCAAACCTTCCCTGATTGGAGTTCCTTCTGCATGACACATTCATGTTCCTGTGAGGTGTGTGGGGGGCGGGACTTCCTCTTCACTCGGTGTCTCCTTCCCATCCATGTGGTCTTACAAATGAAGGACCATATGCTGACCACCAGGCAAAGGACCCCCTGCTGACTTCCGCCAGTTTGTGTCTTCACAAACAAAGAACACATGCTGACTTCCTACATTTTGAACCATTTCACAATTCGTTCTGAACTTCGATCTCCACACGGTACCAGCGGTTTTATTACAGTTTTTAGAATCTTACAGAGGTGGAGAATTGGGCGGGCAGGTAGTAAGGCTCAGTGCGACTGTGTTCAGGAAATCGTGGTCTACGTTGGGCCTAACTAATGGTCCTTAGAGGGACTGCTTCAGTCGCCATCAAAAAGGTGAGTTAAAAAATAATTACCTGAATGTGGAGCCGAGAGGTGCAGGAGAATTTCTCCCAGCTCCACTGCAGTGCTGAAGACCGTAGCCTACTCCCGCTTGCCCCCCACCCCTGACTCTCTCCCAATTGCTTTCCCCTCTCCCAGACACCGCCCCCCACCTCCGATCGACTCCCCCACTCCTTCCCTCCCAGTCACCCCCTCTCCCAGACACCGCCACCCCTCCGATCGGCTCCCCCACTCCTTCCCTCCCGGTCACCCCCTCTCCCAGACACCGCCCCACACCTCCGATCGACTCCCCCACTCCTTCCCTCCCGGTCACCCCCCCACCACCCCCCCCACCGATTGCCTTCCCCCCTCCCCCACTCGCCGCCCTACCTTGCAATCGCCTCCCCCCTCTCGCTTGCCCCCCTCCCGCTCACCCCCCCTCCCGCTCACCCCCCCCCTCCTGATCCCCACCCCGCCTCCTGATTCCCCACCCCCTTCCCGATCACAGCCCCCTCCCTCCCGATCACTTCCACCGCCCCCTCCTCCTGGTCGACCCCCTTCCCTCCATATTACCCCCCTCCCCCACCACCGCACCTACCTGAGGGTGAGACCCTCTTGGCTGACGAGCTGTCTGGGGTTGGCCAGCAGGCATCTGCAGCTCGCCAGCCTCGTGTAAACGAGGCACAGGGCCCAATATCGGGTGGGCCTCGGGCCTGCCCGTCCCGGCGCAGGGATTGTTCCCTGCCCCCATTTCACAGGGCAGGACCACCACCAGGTCTAGGCCCTCGTGTTCTGGTTCTTTTCTGTGATATGATGAGTTGATCAGTGAGGGTGCTCCAGAAAACTCAATAAATGAAGGATGAATTTGCAGAAAATCAACACGCTGCGAATTTCCAGTTAGAGGACATTTTGTCTAACTGTATCTTGTCTGCCAAACAAAAATAGTATCACAGATTTGCCCAAAATAAATCGTCTTCCCTAATTCATTTAAAACTGTTATTAATAATTCAGTAATGTGCGGCACACGGCACTTAAATATTTCAGCATGCTTCTGAGGAATGGTACATGAAACATTAATGGGATGTGTGCCACATGACTCAGTTGGGAAGTGCTCTGCCTAGTGTGAGACTAAGCACACAGACCTGAAAGATTCCAGGTTGAAACTTTGTGAAGTAAATGAAGTTGATAAAGAGACACATATTGTCTCTTTACTTGAGTAGTAATGAAAATAGTCATTGCTTCAGGTTCAATACCTTTATTTCTTCCTTCAGCGTGCAAAGCAATTTACAAGAGGAGTAGATTCACAGATCGGGCACAATAGATGTAAGCATGCATCCTCACATTGTACTCAACTTCAAGGCACAATATGTCTGTTTTTATATCATTCTGTGCCTGTAGTGAACTCGAATCTGCCTCTTCTCCCTGGATTGGATTCCTTCTGTCAGCTGACTTAATGTGGCCACGCCCCTCCAGTATATTTCCATTACAGCCAGCCTAGCCCAAAGACTAAGCTCCATGGCATGAAACATGTCCCTGATCTCTTCTGCTCCCAACTCTTAATCGACCCACTTTTCTGTGTGAACAAGGAAGTCTTTCATACTTATACCGTTTTGCAGCTGTATGTCCAAACTGGTTTCCAGGCAACATCTAAACGAAACAGAGTTAACGTTTCAGGTCGAAGACCTTTCTGATGAAAGGTCTTCGACCTGAAACGTTAACTCTGTTTCTCTCTCCACGGATGCTGCCTGGCCTGCTGAGTTTTTCCAGCGTTTTCTGTTGTTATTTCTAAAAACCTTTTCTTTGGCAAGTTTTTAAGGTCCAGGTACCCCATGTCTTTTGTTCAATTAACTGTTGCTAACAAGCTTACCCACACATTATCTCTGGATTATTATGATGGTGCACCATTGTGACTAGCCCTATTCTAATTAGACAGAGACAAGGCTTTGGCTCCCTTTATCTTTGTTTTAGCTTCCTACAAACTTTCTTTATTCAACAGTTAATTGGAGACCTTGAAACTAATGACTATTCTAACTGCAAGGAAATACTAATTTAAACACCAAGCTCGTTCATTTGCCTCATAAGCTAACGCTATGCTAGCCTTAATTTCCCATCAACCTCTCTGCCTCTTCCTTCTCCATGTTCCAACACGTCCCATATCTCAGTAATGGTGAGAATTGGCCTCAGCGCCCTAGACTTAAGGTGGAGAAAAATCAGACAAGATTCCCCGCTCCAGATCAATGTCTAGTCACCCTTCCTGGTGACGACTTGGTCAGGCTCAGCTGTGGTGCGTCCAATGCTTAACCGGCCTGCTGACACTGTCTCAACTCATTGTCTGGACTCACACATGAAAACAGGTCAAAGGGCAACCAGCACTGGCCAGAGCAGAAGTTACCACACGGAAAGAGGCCATTCGGACCAAATGTGGCGACATTCGCCCTTCACACAAGCAAATAGTTCGAATCACATTTAACCGCCCTGTTCCAATATCCCTTCAACCACCTCTCCAATCTAATCTTGAATGTTGACACAGATTCTGTCTGAACCACTAACCCTGCAAGTGAACTCTACAGCCTCTCAACTCTGTGTAAAGACGTTTCTCCTGTCCTCTGCTCTAAATCTGTTACATTTAATCTTGTATCTATGGCTCCTCTTGATGGCTCAACTAATAGAAACAGCCTGCTTCTATCTACCCTGTCCTGTTCTTTCATAATTTTAAACACTGCTATCTTGTAACGCCATTATTCTCATCCTTGCATTCAAATCCCTCCATGGCTTCACCCCTCCCTATCTCTGTAACCTCCTCCAGCCCTACAACCTCCAAGATAGCTGCGCTCCTCCAATTCTGGCCTCTTGCGCATCCCCGATTTCCTTCGCTCCACCATTGGCGGCCGTGCCTTCAGCTGATTAGGCCCTAAGCTCTGAAACTCCCTCCCTAAACCTCTGTACCTCTCTCTCATTCTTTAAGTCGCTCCTTAAAACCTACCTCTTTGACCAAGCTTTTGGTCAGCTATCCTGATATCTCTATTTATGTGGCTCGGTGTCAAATTGTGTCTGATAACACTCCTCTGAAGCGCCTTGGGACGTTTTACTACGTTAAAGGCGCTATATAAATGCAAGTTGTTGTTGTTCTAACAAAAGGCCCAATATTTTTACGACTTTTTTCACGTTTGTATTTCCTCATACCAGGAATAATCCTCATGAATCTGCATTGCACTCTCTTTAAAATCTCAATATTCCCTCCGATAGTGTGGAGCCCAATACTGCACACAGTACTCGACAATTGCGGTCTTACTAAGCTTTTATACAGGCTAATCATTACCTCTTGACTTTTACATTCTACACCTCTTGTGATAAGACCTAGAAGTCCATTCGTTATTTTGCAGCCTTGTCACCCTGAGGTGCTGCCTTTAATGTCCTGTGAACTTGTACCCCTAAATCTCTCTGTTCTTCCACAGCACCGAGCTGACTTCCAGTCAGAGTTCAGTGCTGCAGTAATACTGGTTCTTTTAACCAAAATGCAGCAGTTTTAGGAAAGGATAGAAAGAAAAAAATATGTATTAAAATTCACAGTCTTAATTGCTGCTTGCTCCGACACCGATCTTATGAAGCTAATAACAATGGCATTACAACATAACCAGAGCCGTCAACACTAGGAAAATGTTAGGAGTGGCATTGAGGATAATTTAGAGTGACAACAATTGCAAACACATTAAATCGTAGGGAGCAGCGTTTATTAAAGGAATGTGTATCAAAATAGGTGGCATTTTAAATCTAAACGAGTGACTGACATTTTGAACGACTGATGCTCAGCAGACCTGCCGGGACTTACAGAGAATGGGCTTCTGAACGATCATTACTTTCATTTACAGAAAGGCAATATTTTGAGGAGCAAATTCATCCATTTGGGATGCGTACAATTTGGTCGGCATGTTAGGAACAAACTAGTGCTACGCAGTTAGATTTGCAGGGTGTCCTGCAGTCTTGTTTTAGCCAATATTCATGTTCAAAATAGTTGAGAATTTTATAATTCTTGCACACTGTACTTTGATATCTGCAGTTAAAACTGAATTATTGATTATTTTGCCATTAAAGAAAAGTAGTCTTGTCTTTTCCCCCACAGGTCTGCTGTGTTTGATTTGGGTGGGATCCGTTTCCCCCACAGGTCTGCTGTGTTTGATTTGGGTGGGATCCGTTTCCCCCACAGGTCTGCTGTGTTTGATTTGGGTGGGATCCGTTTCCCCCACAGGTCTGCTGTGTTTGATTTGGGTGGGATCCGTTTCCCCCACAGGTCTGCTGTGTTTGATTTGGGTGGGATCCGTTTCCCCCACAGGTCTGCTGTGTTTGATTTGGGTGGGATCCGTTTCCCCCACAGGTCTGCTGTGTTTGATTTGGGTGGGATCCGTTTCCCCCACAGGTCTGCTGTGTTTGATTTGGGTGGGATCCGTTTCCCCCACAGGTCTGCTGTGTTTGATTTGGGTGGGATCCGTTTCCCCCACAGGTCTGCTGTGTTTGATTTGGGTGGGATCCGTTTCCCCCACAGGTCTGCTGTGTTTGATTTGGGTGGGATCCGTTTCCCCCACAGGTCTGCTGTGTTTGATTTAGAGGAGATGCAAAAAAAAAATTACCTATATTTATAATATAAAACTGACCTCTTCTGACTCCGATCCTGTTCGCCGCAGGGTTGCCCTGGCAACGGACTCACGGCCCCTTCCCGCTCAATCCCGCCGAGTTAAAATCGCACCCTCGGGTCCCGCTGCAATCGTCAGGACGCGGTATGCAAATGCTAAAAAGGACCCTGTTTGGGTTTAAGCAGCTCTTGTTTCTGCCTGCTCAGGAGAGTCGGTGTAAATCCCCAAAACTTAGTCAACTGCGACGGTTCCAGGTCGGGTAAGTAACTTGGGCCCCTTCCAGTTTCCACTGAGAATATTCACTGGCTTTTAAGATTTAAAAATAAAACCTTGCCTGTATCAGTTCGCTATTCTGAAACCACTGACACCAAAGAAGAAGGAAAAAGAAAGAACTGGCATTTATATAGCACCTTTCACCACCTCGGGACGTCTCAGTAATGCTTTACAGCCAATCAAGTACTGTTGAAGCGTAGTCACTGTTGTAATGTAGGGAAATGCGGCAGCCAATTTGCGCACAGTAAGCTCCCACAAACAGCAATGATGTAATGATCAGGTATTTTAAAGTGATGTTCGGCTAAGGGATAGATATTGGCCAGGACAGCGAGGGGAGCTCCCCTGCTCTCCCGAGATCTTTTACATCCACCTGAGAGGTCAGACGGAGCCTCGAATTAATGTGCCATCCGAAAGACAGTCCGTCTGACAGTGCAGCACTCCCTCTGAGTGCTCATCCATGGGTTGAAGTGAGCAACCCTGAAAGTAGGAGGTAAACAGCAGCAAAAGCCCCCATTTTACTTTCCCAGTTAGCTGCGTGGCTCAAAGAACCGCAGCGAAAATGAAATGAAGCATGAGCTGGAGTGTTTCTCCTGCCATGTGTCAGCTGTGGCTCAGTGGGTAGCGCTCTCGCCTCTGCGTCAGAAGGTTGTGGGTTCAAATCCCACCTTAGAGACTTGAGCACATAATGTTAGCCGCCTGAGGGAGTGCTGCACTGTCTAAAGTGGCTTCTTTCAAATGAGTCGTTAAACTGAGACACCAGGTGGACATAAAGGTCCCATGGCACTATTTGAAGAAGAGCAGGGGAGTTCCACTCCCTGTCCTGGCCAATGTTTATCCCTCAGCCAACTTCATTAAAAACAGAAATACTAGACCCATATTTTGTTTCTTAACTTGTCCCTTTAGCATCTCCTTTTGCCTCGCACCATCATCCCGTTTGTCATTTAATCTCTCCTGCCGTCCACTGTATCACAGACCTTCCCTTTTGCTCTTTCCTCCCCACCCCCTTTTCCCTGTCTCTGTACTTGCTTAAAAACTGGCAAAGAAAGAAAGTTCTTTCTTTTAAAAACTGGTACGCCTCTCACCTTTTCCAGTTCTGACGAAAGGCAACCTGAAACGTTAACTCTGTTTCTCTCTTCACAGATGCTGCCTGACCTGCTGAGTGTTTCCAGCATTTTCTCTTTTTATCACTAAAAACCCAGATTATCTGGTCGTTATCACAATGCTGTTTGTGGGAGCTTGCTGTGCGCAAATTGGCTGCCGCGTTTCCCGCATTACAACAGTGACGACGCTTCGAAAGGAAGTACGTCATTGGCTGCCAAGCTGAGGTCACGAAAGGCGCTTTAGAAACGCAATTTCTTTTCTTTCTCACTGGAGGTCACCTTGCTGGTCCTCACTTACTGGTCCGCAGTTGCTGAAGAGTTGCATGAAAGACAGAAAGTGCAGGGGGAAGCTGTCCGCTTGGTGGGGAAAATATAGAAACATAGAAAAATAGGAGCAGGAGTCGGCCATTCGGCCCTTCGAGCCTGCTCCACCACCCAATATGATCATGGCTGATCCTCTATCTCAATACCATATTCCCGCTCTCTCCCCGTACCCCTTGATGCCTTTTGTGTCTAGAAGTCTATCTATCTCCTTCTTAAATATATTCAGTGACTTGGCCTCCACAGCCTTCTGTTATTGAGAATTCCACAGGTTCACCACCCTCTGAGTGAAGAAATTTCTCCCCATCTCAGTCCTAAATGTCCTACCCCGTATCCTGAGACTGTGACCCCTGGTTCTAGACCCCCCAGCCAGGGGAAACATCCTCCCTGCATCCAGTCTGTCTAGCCCTGTCAGAATTTTATACGTTTCCACGAGATCCCCTCTCATTCTTGTAAACTCTAGTGACTACAGGCCTAGTCGACCCAATCTCTCCTCATACGACAGTCCTGCCATCCCAGGAATCAGTCTGGTGAACCTTCGCTGCACTCCCTCTATGGCAAGTATATCCTTTCTTAGGTAAGGAGACTAAAACTGCACACAGGAATAGAAACATAGAAGATAGGAGCAGGAGTAGGCCATTCGGCCCCTCGAGCCTGTTCCGCCATTTAATGAGATCATGGCTGATCATCCAAATTCAGTACCCTGTCCCTGCTTTCTCCCCATATCCCTTGATCCCTTTAGCCTTAAGAAATATATCTAACTCCTTCTTGAATATATTTAATGAATTGGCCTCAACTGCCTTGTGTGGTAGAGAATTCCACAGGTTCACCACTCTCTGGGTGAAGAAATTGTTCCTCATCTCAGTCCTAAATGGCTTACCCCTTATCCTTAGACTGTGACCCCTGGTTCTGGACTCCCCCGCCATCGGGAACATCCTTCCTGCATCTAGTCTGTCTAGTCCTGTTAGAATTTTATAAGTTTCAATGAGATCCCCTCTCATTCTTCTAAACTCTAGCAAATATAAGCCTAATCGACCCAATCTCTCCTCATACGTCATTCCTGCCATCCCAGGTGTCAGTCTGGTGAATCTTCACTGCACTCTCTCCATGGCAAGAACATCCTTCCTCAGATAAGGTGACCAAAACTACACACAATACTCAAGGTGTGGTCTCACCAAGACCCTGTACAACTGCAGCAAGACATCCTTGCTCCTATACTCAAATCCTCTTGCTATGAAGGCCAACATCCCATTTGCCTTCTTAACTGCCTGCTGCACCTGCATGCTTACCTTCAGCGACTGCTGCACAAGGACACCCAGGTCTCGTTGCACTTCCCCTTTTCACAATCTATTGCCATTCAGATAATAATCTGTCTTCCTGTTTTTGCCACCAAAGTGGATAACCTCGCATTTATCCACATTATACTGCATTTGCCATGCATCTGCCCAATCACCCAACCTGTCCAAATCATACTGGAGTTTCTCTGCATCCTCCTCACAGCACACACGCCCACCCAGCTTTGTGTCGTCTACAAACTTGGAGATATTATATCTAGTTCCCTCGTCTAGGTCATTTATATATATTGTGAATAGCTGGGGTCCTAGCACCGATCCCTGTGGTACCCCACTAGTCACTGCCTGCCACTCGGAAAAAGACCTGTTTATTCCAACTCTTTGCTTCCTGTCTGCCAACCAGTTCTCTATCCAAGAGAGTACCTTACCCCCAATCGTGTGTGCTTTAACTTTGCACGCTAATCTCTTATGCGGGACCTTATCGAAAGCCTTCTGAAAGTCCAAATACACCACATCCACTGGTTCTCCCTTATCTATTCTACCAGTTACATCCTCAATAAATTCCAGTAGATTAGTCAAGCATGATTTACCTTTTGTAAATCCATGTTGACTTTGTCCGATCCTGTCACTGTTTTCCAAGTGCTCTGTTATTACATCTTTTATAATAGACTCTAGCATTTTCCCCACTACCGATGTCAGACTTACCGGTCTATAATTCCCCGTTTTCTCTCTACCACCTTTTTTAAATAGTGGGGTTACATTAGCTATCCTCCAATCCATGGGAACTGTTCCAGAGTCTATAGAATTTTGGAAGATGACCAGCAATGCATCTACTATTTCTAGGGCCAATTCCTTAAGTACCCTAGGATGTAGATTATCAGGCCCTGGGGATTTATCGGCCTTCAATCCCGTCAATTTCCCGAACACCATTTCCCTACAAATACTGATTTCATTCAATTCCTCCCTCTCATTAGACCCTATGTTCCCCGACGTCTCTGGGAGGTTATTTGTGTCCTCCTTTGTGAAGACAGAACCAAAGTATGTATTTAATTGGTCTGCCATTTCTTTGTTCCTCATTATAAATTCCCCTGATTCTGACTGCAAGGGACCTACGCTTGACTTCACCAATCTTTTTCTCTTCACATATCTATAGAAGCTTTTACAGTCAGTTTTTATGTTCCCTGCAAGCTTACTCTCATAATCTATTTTTCCCCTCTTAATTAATCCCTTTGTCCTCCTTTGCTGAATCCTAAACTGCTCCCAATCCTCAGGTTTGCTGCTTTTTCTGGCCAAATTATATGTCCTCTCCTTGGATCTTATGCTATCCCTAATTTCCCTTGTTAGCCACGGTTGAGTCACCTTTTTTGTTTTATTTTTATGCCAAACAGGGATGAACAAATTCCGTAGTTCATCCATGAGATCTTTAAATGTTTGCCATTGCCTATCCACTGTCAACCCTTTAAGTAACGTTCCCCAATCCATTCTAGCCAACTCGTGCCTCATACCATCGTAGTTTCCTTTATTTAAATTCAGGACCCTAGTCTCTGAGTCAACTACTTCACTCTCCATTTTAATGAAGAATTCTATCCTATTATGATCGCTCCTCCCCAAGGGGCCTCGCACAACAAGATTGCTAATTAATCCTTTCTCATGACATAATACCCAGTCTAAGATGGCCTGATCTCTAGTTGGTTCCTCGACATATTGGTCCAGGAAACCATCCCGTATACACTCTAGGAATTCCTCCTCCACAGTATTGTTACTAATTTGGTTAGCCCAATCTATATGTAGATTAAAGTCACCCATGATAACTGCTGTGCCCTTATTGCACGTGTCTCTAATTTCCCATTTAATGCCATCCCCAACCTCAGCATTACTGTTTGGGGGTCTGTATACAACTCCCACTAACGTTTTCTGCCCCTTGGTATTTCTCAGCTCTACCCATACAGATTCCACATCATCAGAGCTAATATCCTTCCTTACTATTGTGTTAATCTCCTCTTTAACCAGCAATGCTACCCCACCTCCTTTTCCTTTTTGCCTGTCCTTCCTGAATATTGAATACCCCTGGATGTTGAATTCCCAGACTTGGCCATCCTGGAGCCATGTCTCCGTAATCCCAATTATATCATATCCGTTTACATCTATTTGCACAGCTAATTCATCCACCTTATTACGAATGCTCCTCGCATTAAGACACAAAGCCTTCAGGCTTGACTTTTTAACACTCTTAGTCCTTTTAGAATTATTATTTACTGTGGCCCTGTTTGATTTACACACTTGATTTCTCTGCCTTCCACTTTTGCTTTTCTCCTTCCTGTTTTTTGTTTCTATCCTTGCTTCCCTTTCCTCTGTCTCACCAAGGCCCTGTATAACTGTAGTAAGACATCCTTGCTCCTGAACTCAAATCCTCTTGCAATGAAGGCCAACAATGAAGTAGAAGTATGTCAGCATCACGAAACTTCGGCCTCTGTCAAACACCTGTCACTTTTATTTCCCCCTGACGATCGGCCCAAAATATAAATTGCTTGTATTTTAACGCTGCAAATGTACAATTAGGTTTGAAATGTATTCAAACATCTGGCCAGATATTCAGAGAGGTTTGTACAGAAAGAAAATGATATGCAAATGTCAGGACAATCCTAGAGTAACAGCCGTATCAAACAACGAGCTAATGATTGTGTTTCTGAAGGTCAATCTTCCAAAGGCTTTTTGATCCAAGGCTGCTAATGGAATACTTTGTTCTGTTCCTCTTAAGGCTTTAATAGATGGCTGCTCATGGGATTAGATATAGAACTTTTGCTGCGTATTAACTACTTGAAAAATGATAGCTGTTATATAAAACATTATCAGTTTCACATTTCACTAAAATCAGACATGAGTTCAGTCCGTAGCCAAATTCGCCGAGGCCTTAAAGGAGGAATCTACGCTTTTGTGGCATAAAATCAGTAATAAATTCTTTCTTCTTCTTAGGCAGTCCCTTGGAACTGAGGATGACTTGCTTCCACACTAAAAATGAGTTCTCAGGTGACTGATGAGTCCAATGCAGGACCTACGGTCTCTGTCACAGGTGGGGCAGACAGTGGTTGAAGGGGCGGGTGGGTGGGGTGCTTGGGTTGACGTGCGCTGCTTCCGCTCTTTTGCGCTTGAATTCCGCTTGCTGCCGGCGAAGAGACTCGAGGTATTCGGCGCCTTCCCGGATGCTTCTCCTCCACTTTTGTGCGGTCTTGGGCCAGGGATTCCCAGGTGTCGGTGGGGATGTTGCACTTTTTCAATGAGGCTTTGAGGGTGTCCTTGAAGCGCTTCCCCTGCCCACCTGGGGCTCTCTTGCTGTGTCGGAGCTCCGAGTAGAGCGCTTGTTTTTGCAGTCTCGTATTGAGCATGCGGACGATGTGGCCCGTCCATCGGAGCTGATCGAGCGTGGTCAAAGCTTCGACGCTGGGGATGTTGGCCTGAGCGAGAACACTGACGTTGGTGCGCCTATCCTGCCAATGGATTTGCAGGATCTTGCGGAGGCAGCGTTGGTGGTACCTCTCCACTGCTTTGAGGTGCCTGCTGTACATGGCATAAAATCAGGAATAAATTACCCATAAACTGTCGGGCAGAGTGCAATATGGGGCTGGATCTTGCTGGAGCCGGGCATCTTGCGGCGTACCCCGTTAGTTAGACTTTTTTCTGTGCCCTTCAGCTCGAAAAATGTTTGCGCCGTAACTTGCTGGTCTTGCGAGCTGATAACGGGGGCAACGGGGTGTCTGGCACCTCAGTGAACGGTGGGACCAACAGGCTATCTCCTCAACCAATGAGCTTTAAGAATTGAGAAAGAAACAGAGGAACGACGAAGAAGCAGGTATAGAAATAAATAAAAGAAAGATGGATTAAGAGAGAAAGGAAAAGTAAGAAAAGCATTTTTAAATTGACAATTTTAAAATCTCTAACAACAATTGACTACATGCAGGAATGAGATTGAACACTTTAACTTGTTCCCATTCTGTGCCAGAGCAATTGATTGGCATTGCATTAACAATTATCACATTGTTAAAAAGGTAATTGCGCTCTTAACTACCAGACTTAACGTTCTGTTGGAGAGTTTAATGTGCAAATCCAGCAAGTCCTTAAAAATAACGGGGAGACGAACAATGAGATGCCGTTAGTGCGAGGCGTAAATCAACCAGCAAGTTCTGGAGATTCGCAACTACCGGCGGATCACTTAATCGCCTGAACTTGCTGGCCGATTTGCACATTAATAACGACGTGCGTCGTTAACAGGCTGTTACTTTTCCAGCAAATTCCGGCCCATTGCTTCGTTGTTTTTTTTATCGATTTTTTTTTTTGTGCTCATCACCTATGGTTGCTGGCACCTGACACTATTATGCAAGGGATTAGAATACTGTTCCACATTAGCACACAGTAGCTTGCAATTTACTGCTGGTGAAACAGAGAAACACTTACCTCGGTCGTGTGCCATTCCTTTGGTTGCTATTTTAGCAGAGTTGCTAACACATTTACCTGTATTTATCGCCTGTATTAAGAAAGTGGATATAGGAACCTCGTCCGATAGTAAATGTTTTTTTTTATTCGCTTATGGGATCTGGGCGTCGCTGGCAAGGCCAGCATTTATTGCCCATCCCCAGTTGCCCTTGAGAAGGTGGTGGTGAGCCGCCTTCTTGAACCGCTGCAGTCCGTGTGGTGAAGGTACTCCCACAGTGCTGTTAAGGAGGGAGTTCCAGGATTTTGACCCAGCGACGATGAAGGAACGGCGATATGCTTCTAAGTCAGGATGGTGTGTGACTTGGAGGGTAACTTGGAGGTGGTGGTGTTCCCATGTGCCTGCTGCCCTTGTCCTTCTAGGTGGAAGAGGTCGCGGGTTTGGGAGGTGCTGCCGAAGAAGCCTTGGCGAGTTGCTGCAGTGCATCTTGTTGATGGTTGCTGATGTCACCAATAGACATTTCTGGGCTAGTTTTCCCGTGATCAGGTACAGCCTAGGAGAAGATAAACAGCATTCGACATAGATTCACCAGGATGCCACCAGAGATGAGAAGCTATAGTTCTGACAATAGACTGAAGATACTGGGAGCCGAGAAGGCTAGGAGGAGATCTAATGGAGGTTTGTAAAAATGATAGGAGATTTGATAGATTGAATGGGGAAAGACTATTTCCTCAGGTTGGGGTAGAGACGCTAACTCTGGTTGGAGATATTCCTGGAAGCCTCATCATATGGCCTGCCACCTCCAACCGCCCCACCCGGTCAAACAGCCTTTTTGCGGTATTTTTAAAGCTAATAAATTGAAGTGTTCAAAGAAAATGGAAAATAAAATGCAATTTTTTTTCTTTAATGCCCCTCTGATTTTTCTCCCGGGTTGCTCACAGCAGTGTCCGGGAGATTAATCTTTAATTCCTGAAGACTCCAGGAGGGCTGGCAACCCCGAGGTTGGGGAGTCAGTGTCGAGGGGGGGGGTCATCAATTTAATACGATCACTAAGAGAGTGAGGAGCGAGGTTAGGAGAAGTGTGTTAATATAGAGGGTTGTTGGAACATGGAGTGCTTTGCCACAGGGAGTGGCTGAGGCAGTGACTATGGCATCTTTTAAGGGAAAGTTAGGTAGATATTTGAAGCAAAGATAGATACAGGGCTATGGGGAGAAGGAGAGCACGGAACAGTGCGATTAGTTTTTTAAAATTGCTGTAGCAAAGAGACACACTGAGATCAATATGCCCCCTCTGTGTTCTGCATTTTTCTATGGTTCTCCATTAGATGCAGAATTAAATTAGATTTTCTCTTAACTCAAGCTTCAGAAGAGCAACCCAGTTCTACTTTTCACTTCCGCCACCTTTGTGGCAGTTCTCAGTGAAGGTGCTTTTTAGCTTACCTCTTTCTGTTCATGTTTCAAGAGAGTGACCTCGACGTGCGGCCCTCTCTCTTCCACATTCGTGCCAGTGTCCAAAGGCGTAGAGGGCTTCACTCTCACTAAAATGGAGGCCCGATCACTGAGCACTGTAAACGCACAAGAGCAGGTCCCTGCGTTTAGTTTTCTGCAATGCTGCAGATCCACATTTTCAAGGGCTCTGAGACTACCATTTACCTCCAGAAGGCGGGTGGACTGACAGCAAGAGAACCATGCAGCTGCCATTGGTTGCACAACCCAGTCTAAAAGCACTTGACACTGCCAGTTATTGCTGCTTCGTGGATAGTTTTGGGCTTCAGGCTACTAGAAACGTGATTCGCGCTGTCCAAGCATATTCTACTTGGAACTTCAAACCTTTAAAGCCAGCATAGGCAGAGAGAGAGAGAGAGAGCTGTCATCCCACCTGTCCGAGCTGAACTTAGAGGTGCCAATGCCTGATTTTTCTTTTCTTCCCTTGCCCCCACCCTCAACCGTTAAGAACGGCCCGGGCCTCCACGTTCCCAGACTCCCCGGGTTTCCCATCCGCTACAGGGGATCGCCCTTCCTCTTCCTGTCCCCACTTTAAAATCGGGGCCACATGTGATTCCACGATTTTCTCTTTACTGATACTGACTGACCTGCTACTGTGTGTTGCCTGCATTTTCTGCTTTTATAAAAGACCGGGGTAGGCACTAGTCTAATTTGTACAACATGCTTCAAATACTTGGGGATTAGTTACCTATTTTACATCTTGCTCTTGCTGGAGGTGATTTCTTTGTCACGTTCAGAGGCAGTTGGGGGATAAGCTGCTGGGTAAAAGTATGATGCTTTTCCATTCATTGACGAGGCCGTTGCTGCATTATGTACAATGGACGGTACATTAGCAAGGCGTTCATGGTGTAGGCTATATTGTGAGATTGCTTGAAGGTCACACGAAAGAAAAACGCGATTTGGCTCATCAAGAACACACATTTGGAAGTTACCGACCATTTCACTGCTGACTTCCTGAAGGAACATTCACCCCCTCGAGCCTGTTCCGCCATTCAATGAGATTATGGCTGATCAGCGACCTAACTCCATATACCCGCCTTTGCCCATCTCCCTTAATACCTTTGGGTAACAAAAATTTAGCTGTCTCAGATTTAAAATTAACAATTGACCCAGCATCAGCTGCTGTTTGCGGAAGAGAGTTCCAAATTTCTACAACCCATTGTGTGTAGAAGTGTTTCCTAACTTCACTCCTGAAAGGCCTGGCTCTAATTTTTAGGCTAAGTCCCCTAGTCCTAGACTCCCCACCCAGCGGAAATAGTTTCTCTCTATCTACCCTATCAGTTCTCCTTAATATCCTGAAAACTTCGATCTGATCACCCCTTCACCTTCTAAATTCCAGATAGTGATGTGTTATGAGGCCATTAGAAGTTCTTTGCTTGGTGGATGCTGATCTGCTCAATACTGTACACGTCAATAGATAACAGAAGCAAGGACCACTTTCTACATGGTCTGAAAACCCTGTGTGCGGAGGGATTACTCTAATGTTAGGGGAGAAGATGTAGATTCTGACATACCTCCTGGGAGGTAGAGGTATTTAAAGGACAGCAGTATGTGGCAAACTAAGTACAACAAAAGCCAGGCTTTGGACTGCGCAGTGGTCTTCGAATGTGCATTAGTTTCCCATTAAGCCAAGTGTAGCACTGTGCAAAATAATATATTGCCTGCAGAGGAAGCCTGTGGTGTATTGGATAGAAAGCAATTTACCTGCTGGGCCATGTACTTGTGATAATACCTTTAGTTCCCTTGTCTGTACTTTACGCTACTCATTGGAACCTGAGAGAAGGCTGGAGCCAAATATGTAGAGTAAGTCTATCTTACCCCCCATTGAGATTGGGTTCAGCTCCAAAACAGGTAGGAGTAAAATAGCAGTTTTAGCACAACAATAATTTATGTCTACATATATGTGTGTATTTATATCTATATACATTTATAAATATATTAAAACAAGTTAGCAAATGGACTCGCCTACACAGTATTCACTACACCAGAAAGCCAGCTCACTGTTTAAAGTGCTTTGAGATATTTGGATGACATGATAAGCTGTTATATGCATGTAATTATTTCTTTGAGTAGAAGGACTTTGTGGTGCAGCAGCTTAAAATGGTGTTTGTTTACTTCTGGATGCTGGGGTTGAATTTGCTTTTCTCTAGCACCTTGGGGGTGATTTTGCCAATGGGGGCGCATTGGAGGCAGGACTGCTGCTTGTCAGGTTTTAGTCCCGCCTCCATCGACTGGTGGCCAACCCACGCTATTTTCCCTTGATTGACCTTGTTAAGCCCGCCCAGCGGGTTTAGCAGGCCAATTAAGGGGAAGCCGGTTACAGAGAATGTCAGCGTATGACGTTTCATCTGTCAAAAAATCTTTGACAGATGAATTGTCATCGTTTGACAGCACTGTGAAGCTGTCAAACACTGACATTCTATGTTGTTTGATGAGTCCTTGTATTCAAGACTCATCAAACCTCTTTCTTTAGCAGAAATTAGATGGCTGTTGCATCGGAGAATGCAGCAGCCATCTGTCATCTCTGCCGGTGAGATGCCGGCGTCTCCGCATCCCCAACTCCTGAAGCCTGCAGGAAGAAACAAAGGTAAGTAAACATTTTTTATCACTTTCCACTCATCTCACATACTTACCTTTCCACACTTGCACCCATCACTCACCTCCACAGCGCACTTTTACACCCCTCTGACCCCCGCAGACCCACTGCTCACCTCAGTGACCCTGGCGGGGTTTCCCGACGTTGGGAAGCCCGCGCCTCTGGTGGAAAAATGGGGATAATCCTCTTATCTGCCTGTTAACAGGCAGTTAAGTGGCTGTAATCCCCTTCCCGCCTCCAGGAGATGGGACCTGGCGCGGGTCAGCTACTCGCCTCCTGGGAAGATGTCACGGAGGCGGGCTGGGGGCCGGATGGGCACCCGCCCCCAGATTCTGCCATTTTCCCGGCAGTCCCACCTCCAAACCCGCCTCCCCAGGGCTGGGAAAATCGCCCCCCTTACCTTTTAGAATGTCCCAAAGCACTTCACAAGCAATGAATTACTTTGTGAAGTGTGGCATTGTTGGTGTGTAGATAAATGCAACAGCAGGATTCCACAAACAGCGAATGAGATGAATGCCCGGTTAATCTGTCTATGGTGGTGCTGGTTGAGGGAGGAATGGTGGCTGAGACCACTGCTCTTCTTCGAGTACTGCCATGGGATCTTTTACTGCCACACGAATGGGCAGACAGGACTTTGGCCTAACATCTTCCAACAATGCAGCTCTACCTCAGCACTGCACGGGGCTTACTGCAATCAAGGGCCTTAACTTCCCCTGGCAGCAGACTGTGTAAAATTCCCTCGTATGTGATTTTGAGGCGGTTGGTAATCCATTTATTTTGAAATAGCGTCAGACTAGCACGCAGAGGAATTTTAAGCCGACGTGTTCAGGAGTGCACTGCCAGAGGAAATTAAACTCCGTGGAATCTAATTGGTCAATTAAGGCATCTTCACTCACATGCCTTAAAAAAAAGAACAACAAATTGAGATCAGAAATGGAAGAATTCGAGGTGTGAAGTGGCCACTTCTTCTCTTGACTGCTCGTAGGAAAGGTGAACATTTGAGGAGATTTCACGTTGGAACAGGAGCTCTCTAACTAAATCAAGAGGCTGCAGCTTGTACTTTCAATCAGCTACTGGAGCATTCAGTATAGCAATCAGAATATGTAAGAGCCGTAGAAATTAAATCTGTCATCTCATTGCTTCTGCTGGCTTGCAAATGGTGTCTTGAAGTAACAGGAACATCACCAAAATATCTATGCTTAAATGTCAAATAAAACCCAAATGAATGGATTGGTGGAGTTGGGCGACTACCAGAAAAGTAAGACTAATTAATCCTAGAAATAGTGTGACATTTTGACCAACTGCAGAGAAACTGTCTTATTTATGGGACTACAGGGAGGCAATGCAGCAGAGATTTTTATTCACTCATTATGTAACCCTGCATCCACTTTCTCGGATCAAAGCACATGTGTTTCAGGGAGATCACCTGGGAACATCAGTCCCAAGTTCAGAAGCCTTACAGTGAGGTTTTAAACACTTCAATTGAATGACAATCATTTGCCTGTTTTAAAATGAAATAAATTTGCATGGTGGAGGAAAGGACTGGTACGTCTCCAGTCCCGTCCATGTTTACAACAACAACACATTTTATTTCTATAATCCCTTTAACCTAGAAAAATGTCTCAAGGCGCTGCGCAGTGAGGGTGATGGACCTTCTTCGATGGCCAGGACTGGGAGTCCCAAATGGTGTGTTTGCCTCCCAGGTGCCATTGTAAGGGACATAACCGGGTGAGTTGAAAAGAGTTTGGAAAGGGAGGGTGATCAGCCAGAAGTCGTGGTCATAGCGGGACCAACATGTAGTAAAAGAGTACAACAGAGGTCATGCAGAGGGAGTTAGAGAAGTTAGAACCAAAGCTAAGCAGCAAGGTCTTGAGGGTAGTAATCTCAGCGCCACGTGTACTATTTGGGAAGAGGAAGATGAGAGGCATCAATGTGCGGCTTATGAAATAGCACAAAATGGAGGGTTTCAGGCATCTGGGGTCCTTGGTGCAAATTCTAGAAGAGGCGGAAGTTGTACAGAAGGAGTAGTCTTTACCACAACTGAAATGGCACCAATGTGAAAAGGATTCATTGACTAGCAGTGATTGATTTAAATGTATACGACCAGGGAGAGGAACAGGCAAAGCAAGATGTTAACTATAAATGAAGGAGGTTTCAAGAGTAGCAAAGAGGGGAAAGTAACACAAACCACGCACTCTAAAGAAGTTGGGATGGAGGTAACAAGATCCAAACTCAAAGAGGAATTAAACAAAAAGTCTAATGTCTGAGAAATGGAGTAGAGGCCAGGTCCAGGACGTGGAGCAGAGGTGGGCCAAGGAAGTGGAGCAGAGGGTGAGTCCAGGAAATTGAGCAGATGTGGGCCACGGCAGTGAAGCAGGGGTTGGCAAGAGAAGAAGGAGGAAATTTTACTAATAGCAACAAAGAACAAGAGCTAAATGATATGCACAATAATGCAAGCAGCATGAGGAACAAAATTGGGGAACTAGAATCATTGCAATAGAAAAATATGACATGATGCCTTTAACTGAAACTGGGCTTCACCTGGGCACAATGGGAACTAGCAATCCAATTGACAACAAGCTTAGGAGAGATAGGCAATGTAAAAAGGGAGACGGCATTACATTCCTAATTCAGGGAGGTGATTATTGGGGAACTGGAACACCAAAAATATTCCCCCTCATCCATTTTGTTTTTAACCATTTCCTTCCCCTTAACAGCCCCCCCTCCTGCACACACGACCCACCCTCTCAGATGGAGATGATTGTGTGTGCCCAGGGAGGATAAGTGGAGGGAACATAAGAACATAAGAAATAGGAGCAGGAATAGGCCACTTGGCCCCTCGAGCCTGCTCCGCCATTCAATAAGATCATGGCTGATCTAGGGCTCAAAGCCACTTCCCCACCCGCTCCCAATAACCCTTCACTCCCTTATCTTGCAAAAATTTGTCTATCTCCACTTTAAATGTATTTAATGACCCAGCCTCCACAGCTCTCTGGGGCAGAGAATTCCACAGATTTACGACCCTCGGAGAGAAGAAATTCCTCCTCATCTCAGTTCTAAAAGGGCGACCCTTTATTCTGAGACTGTGCCCCCGAGTTCTAGATTTCCCCATGAGGGGAAACATCCTCTCTGCATCTACCTTGTCATGCCCCCTCAGTATCTTATATGTTTCAATAAGATCACCTCTCATTCTTCTAAATTCCAATGAGTATAGGCCCAGCCTGCTCAACCTTTCCTCATAAGTCAACCTCCTCATCTCTGGAATTAACCTAGTGAATCGTCTCTGAACTGCCTACAATGCAAGTATATCTTCCTTAAATAAGGAGACCAAAACTGTACGCAGTACTCAGGGTATGGTCTCACCAATACCCTGTACAGTTGTAGCAGGACTTCCCTGCTTTTATACTCCAACCCCCTTGAAATAAAGGCCAACATTCCATTTGCCTTTTTGATTACTTGCTGTACCTGCATGCTAACTTTTTGTGTTTCATGCACAAGGACCCCCAGGTCCGTCTGAACTGTAGCATTTTGTAATCTCTCTCCATTTAAATAATAATTTGCTTTTTTATTTTTCCTGCCAAAGTGGATAACCTCGCACTTTCCCACATTATACTCCATCTGCCAAATGTTTGCCCACTCACTTAGCCTGTCTGTATCCCTTTGCAGGTTCACAGAATCACAGAATCCCCACAGTGCAGATAGAGGCCATTTCGGCCCATCGCGCCTGCACCGACACATATCCCACCCTATCCCCACGTATTTAATCTCCCTAACACTAAGGGTCAATTTATCATAGCCGAATCAATCTAACCCACACATCTTTGGACTAAGGGAGGAAACCGGAGCACCCGGAGGAAACCCACGCAGACACGGGGAGAATGTGCAAACTCCACACAGACACTCACCCGAGGCCGGATTCGAACCCGGGTCCCTGGCGCTGTGAGGCAACAGTGCTAACCACTATGCCACCGTGTTGCCCTAAGGTTCTTTGAGTCCTCTGCACAACTTGCTTTCCCACCCATCTTTGTATCATTCGCAAACTTGGCTACATTACACTCGGTCCCTTCATCCAAGTCATTAATGTAGATTGTAAATAGTTGAGGCCCCAGCACCGATCCCTGTGGCACCCCACTAGTTACCGTTTGCCAACCGGAAAATGACCCATTTATCCCGACTCTCTGCTTTCTGTTAGTTAGCCAAGTGATTACAAATAAAATGGATTTGTGATGTTCCAGTGGCTGTTAAACTTTGAAGCTAAATCCTCAGAATGATTTTTTTAGTAGCATAGGATCCCACTTTAAAAACCTTTCAATGTAGAAGTGTTGATAGATATATATATATATATATCTCCCTGAAATAAATAGAAACTACCGCCCTGTGCTTTCATCGTTGCAAATCACAGCACGTGTATCAGCCAGATGTTGATGGTTTCGGTCATAATTAATTTGGAAATAATATCACCATAAGGCACTACTGGATGCATTATTATGTAGATTAAAAGCACGAATTTCTATCCACGGCTTATTCAGCCAGAATAATGGACTTTCCCGAATACTCAAGGACATGGGAAAGTTTCCTTATGGATCTGGTTTTGTACCCACCGCCCCCCAGAGATGCTGAAATGGGTGTTATTGTGGGGTTGATGCATATAGTGTTAATCTGGCCTATCCTAAATTCCTAATGGTGGAAACAGCTGCACTGTTAAACCATCTGTTTCTGAATTAACCTTCATTACAGAGGCAGAACGTCAGTGATCAGTACAAGTACCAGCAGAGCTGAAAATAGCTTAATTTTAATAAATGACCTAAAACAACAGTGAGAAATGCAGTCCTTTCTGGGATAGAATTAAAATTAAACAGCGGGGGAGGGGAGGGAGGAAATAATTGAACGTTTAGTGACAACAGTGAATATTTCAACAAAATGGCCACCCTATCCCCCTTCCCCGGATCGCTGTCTCCCCGCCCCCGCCCGCCCCCCAACCTTCTCCTCCGGCAAAGTACAGCAGAGGAGTAATAATTCGACAACCGTTGTGTAACCTCTGGCACAGTGCCCTGGCAAAGCTTCAGGCGCTAACAATTACATTCCTCATGTAAATGAGCCTTGCAGTAAATTGGGCTTAAGCAGTTTTAACTGACAGCTCCCTGGGACTGCCATATATAGCTGTGTCAAAGTTCTTGCTGTAACCTTGTAGCTAGCTGGCTGCGACCCGGAACGCGGAACAGTTGTAGCCCTTCAGCAGATGCTGCGACTTATTGACTGCTGTTGGTGTGTTTATTGGGGTTGAGGAACAAGATCTATCGCAGCACGTTCAAGGTCATGGGAGATTACAACAGTCAATACTCATTTTAGAATCTGTCTCTATCGGCCAAAGTGAAGTTTTGTTAAGAAAAAAAAAATACGTGTTTTTCCTTAATTGCGTGCCATGCCTGATAGCGTGAAAATTCTATTAGGTGTCGCATTACCAACTTGGCCCGTGAAATAGTCCACTTAAAAGCTGTGCGATGTTAGAAACAAAATCTTAAATGTCTCTGTATGAAACTGCTTTGCTCATGATTATAGCAAAAGTCTTAGTTCATTTATTCTAAGGAACAACAACAATTTGCATTTATATAGCGCCTTTAACATAGTAAAACGACCCAAGGCGCGTCACAGAAACATAATCAGACAAAGAAACCGAGCCAAAAAGGGAGACATTAGGACAGGTGACCAAAAGCTTGGTCAAAGAGGTAGGTCTTAAGCTGCCTCTTAATGGAGGAGACATGGAGAGGTTTAGGGAGGGAATTCCAGAGCTTAGGCCCCAGGCAGCTGAAGGCACGGCCGCCGATGGTGGAGCAGAAAAAATCGGGGAGGCGCAAGAAGCAAGAATTGGAGGAGCGCAGAGATCTCGGAGCGTTGTGGGGCTGGAGGCGGTTACAGAGATAGGGAGGGGCGAGGCCCTGGAGTGATTTGAACATGAAGATGAGAATTTTAAAATCGAGGTGTTCGGGGACCAGGAGCAGTGTAGGTCAGCGAGCACAGGGGTGATGGTGAACGGGACTTGGTGCGGGTTAGGCAGGTTAACGCCTATTTAAAATAGAGTACAGAAGAATTTCATATGGGACACTTTAATGTGTTTATTACTAATGTCACACAGCAGGATTTCAACCAATGGGTCTATTTTCACGTTTGTTTCTCTTCTGTTTTGATCTTTTGTTCCTGCGATAACTTTGTATGTCCTTGCATGTTGATCTCATTGATTTTCTTTTATTTGTTTATGGGATGTGGGTGTCGCTGGCAAGGCCAGCATTTATTGCCCATCCCTAATTGCCCTTGAGAAGGTGGTGGTGAGCCGCCTTCTTGAACCGCTGCAGTCCGTGTGGTGAAGGTACTCCCACAGTGCTGTTAGGGAGTCAGTTCCAGGATTTTGACCCAGCAATGATGAAGGATCGACGATATACTTCTAAGTCAGGATGGTGTGTGACTTGGAGGGGAACTTGGAGGTGGTGTTATTCTCATGCACCTGCTGCCCTTGTCCTTCTAGGTGGAAGAGGTCACGGGTTTGGGAGGTGCTGTTGAAGAAGCCTTAAGGCCTCATATTACTGCCCCCTCCCCCCCCCGCCTTCTCCCCTCCCTTGCCCAATAGGAATGTTGCAGACAGGGGTTGAGGGCTAAGATAGTGTGGGGTGTTTGTGCTGTGGTCCCGACACGTCCCCACCTCCATATCTTAATTGCCTGAACTCAGGCATGGGAAGGCTGCCCATCCCAGAGGCGCAATAGCCTAATTTAAGTGGCGAAGACATGTCCTGCTGATTAAAGATGGCTGCATTGAGTTAGCTGGATTGAAATGATGGCATCTCTTTGCAAAGACCTGTCTTACTGAAATATTTACATTAACTCAAAGAAATGATGCATCAGTTAATTCTCAGTCATCAGGTAGTAATTTGGATTCCAAAATGACCAGCTCTCCATAGTAAGTAGCACCATTTGTGATATCGAGCTTTGATAACTCACGTCCAAAACGCATTGCACCCCAAAGGATTCTACCTTGCGAGTGATGTTTTATCGTCATGGCTTGCCAATATGTGAAAATTTAGGTTACAATAATAATACATTAGTGTAACCATCAGATCATATTATGCCTTAACTTCACGAAAGAGATGCCATCATTTCAATCCAGCTAACCCAATGCAGCCATCTTTAATCAGCAGGACATGTCTTCACCATTTAAATTAGGCCCCTGCTCCTCTGGGATGGGCAGCCTTCCCGTGCCTGAGTTCAGGCAAATTAAGATAGGGAGGTGGGGACGTGTCGGGAACACAGCATGAACACCCCCCTACTATCTTAACCCTCAATCCCTGTCTGCAACGTTCCCGTTGGGCAAGGGAGGGGAGAAGGCGGGGGGAGGAGGGGGGGGGGTAATATCAGGCCTTAAGTTCTCTTAAAAGCCTAGAAAGTGGATGGATATGCATTTCATATTTGCAGAACCTCTTTATACTTTATTCGGGCATCTTGTGTTTCACACTATTACACTTAAAAATGTTTTAACCAACTATTGTTTTTCTTAAAAAGCTGCAATTTCCATTACCCTTCTCTCAAAAGGATACCACGGACTGTGTACAATCCAGAAGCTCTTAAGCTATTTGAAAAAATCTTTCTCTGTAATAGTGCCCAGAGAAGAGCACAGATGTACTGTGGAAAATGATATTCATAAATATAGGAAACCTTCCAAGTGCATCTGTCCTGAGAGCATTGCAATGTATCCAGCCCTACAGGCTGGAGTACAGATTAATGGCTCAAAATTCAAATGTGCAATCTTCATTCACTTGCAGCCAATAAAATGTACCTCTGCTAATTAATCTAATTTTCCTAGCAAGCATTTTAGCGGACTAGGCCAGAATCCTGTTTTTGTTTTATCACGATTAATGGTACCCAGTGTTTAAAACCATAGGGGGGGTTTTAACCTCCCCCCCTCCCCCCCCCCCCCGTGATGGGTGATGAGGGAGGGGGTGGTTAAGAATTAAAAAATCTGAAACCCAACCCCAACCCACCTCCTACTTCCAGTTTTAATGGAGGTGGGTTAGGGGCGGGGGCCTAACCTGCTCTCGAGAGGCGGGTTGGTTATTTAAATCTTTTAATGAGGCTTTATTTTCTTATGATGGGCATCACCTTTAACTCATTCAGTACTGCCAGTGGGATATTAGTAAGGCAGGGCAAAAAATGACATATATTAATGATCACTGTTAGATACTAGTCAGATCACTGTTTCCATTCTTGCAATAAGATCTGTAAATACTCTCCATTATAGTGTCCTGTCTGTGTTATCAATAGGAACATAGGAAGGAACGGAGGAACAGGAGCAGGTCCTTCAGACTTTCGAGCCTGTTCTGCCATTCAGTTAGATCATGGCTGATCTGTACCTTAACTCCATCTACCCACCTTGGATCCGTAACCCTTAATACCCATGCCTAACAAAAATCTATCAACCTGAGTTTCAAAATTTTCAACTGACCCCCAGCCTCAACAGTTTTTTGGGGGAGAGAGTTCCAGATTTCCACCACCCTTTGTGTGAAGAAGTGCTTCCTGACATCACCCCTGAACGGCCGAGCTCTAATTTTAAGGTTATGGCCCCTTGTTCTGGAATCTCCTCACCAGAAGAAATAGTTCCCTTCTATCTACCCTATCAAATATGTCTGTAACTGTTGGCGTTCATAATATCTAACTTGCAAACATCAAGTCTGATGAATTTGTTGGACGGCTACCATTAAAAACCTACGTTTGAAAATTTCAGAGAACTCAGCATGCAGTATTAATAATTGTGAAGATTTACTGATGGACGGCAGGATAGCGATTGTCATAATAAATTCATCGCGACCATTTGTAACACCACAAGCTATGCTCTCCCCTTTCATAATAACAGATGCATGTTCAGGCAGGGCCATCAACCTTGGCATGTATGCTCAGTATACCTGTGCACAGAAATCTAATCTCGGCCTTGTGTGCATTGTGCACGGCTAATGAGGCCGTTTAAATGTCAGAATGAATTTATTCCCCAGTTTGGCAGCAATTGATGTGAGCGCTAGATTTTGCTTATGTATATTCGAGGCGGGTGGGGGGGGGGTGGTGCGGAAACACAGTTGTTTTGGAATCCATGATTTCGAACTCTGGTCAGTCGCTGAGGAAAATGGGAAATGTTCCCCTTTTCAATCAGAGTACTGTGTCTCGGATGTGGATAAAGGACCACAGGGCTGATTTTCAGCTGTCGCGCACATCAGGCAATCGGTGGGGTGGGCGAGGGGGTTGGGTGGAGGGGTGGAAAGAGAGCTGACAGGCAGCTCGCCAATCGGGGGTGGAGGGGGGCAGGAAATCCAGAGGCTCTTGCGCAGAGCCGAGCCAGGATTTAAACACTATGGGCCAGAAATTTGTCTCGGGCGGTATTGGATCGACCGCCCGTTATATGAAGCGCAGTTCCATTGACTGCAATGGGAACTGAATATCAGGCGCTGCCTTTAACGGCCGGGCGATCCGATACCGCCCGTTTTGCGCCTCCGCCCGAAACGGATTTCTAGGCCGATAAGTTGGGGCGAAATAGCCTAGATGCATTTAAGGGGAAGCTGGATAAGTACGTGAGGGAGAAAGGAATCGAAGGATATGCTGACAGGGTGGGAGGAGGCTCGTGTGGAGCACAAACAGAGATCAGTTGGGCCGAATGGCTGTCTTTGACAATGAGCTGTAAATTCTGTTGGCGCTTTTCATCCCATTACCGCTCCATTGCGCAGTTGGGAGGAGATATCGTGGAGGTGGGATGGTCTCGTGCTGACTTTCCATGGGCTTTAACCTCACCAACCTGGCAGTGGGAGCACAAAAAATAGTACCGTAGATCGCAGTCTTGGCGATGCACCGGCATATCTATTATTATTATTATGCCTTCTAAATGTAGGGGAATAATGTTTCTAATGCATTTTTTGTGTCTTTTAAACCAAACTCCCTTCCCACAGAATGAGAAAAATGATTTATATACAATACAATTTTCACTCTGGTTTTCAATGTAGTAGTTAACTTGGTAAATAAGCTGCAGTGTTGGATGCATCAGGAGAAAAACTCAGCAAATGCAAAACAAGCATCTTATGTGCAGCACTACCCGAGAGCACACTCGAATTTGAATTGTTAACGCACATTAATATTCAGTGTTCTCACTGGAGCAGAGCACTTCCACAAGAAGCAAACCGCATCAGACGCAAGGCATTTCTACTTTCCTAATTAAAGGTCCAATTAATAAATCCAAGTGGAATCATAGAATGATACAGCAAAGCAGGAGGCCATTCGGCCCATCGTGCCTGTGCCGGCTCTTTGAAAGAGCTGTCCAATTAATCCCCCCCCCCTTCCTGCTCTTTCCCCACAGCCCGGCACGTTTTTCCCCTTCAAGTTTTTACCCAATTCCCTTTTGAAAGTCAGCGTTTGAACCTGCTTCCACCGTCCTTTCAGGCAGTGCATTCCAGATTGTTACAACTCGCTGAGTTTTAAAAAAAACTGGTCCTCATCTCCCCTCCGGTTCTCTTGCCAGTTACCTTATTTTACGTGATATCAGCTCCAGTATCATGTGGTGCGAATGACGTCGGCAGAGTGCTGACTGGTAGCAAAGTGACGGTGGGTAGAGTTCTTGAGATTGTGAGGCATTTTCTCAGCAACAAAACTTTCTCAATGATCTCCTTCTCACGACCTTTATCAGCCGGTGTTGCAGTCGTTATAAGTGCAGACTTGAGATGGCAAAGCTCCAGAACGTATCAGGGAGACATATTTTTAAATATCACTCTTATCCCAGATGAATCTTTTGGTTGCTTTTATCTACAACCACGGTAATCAAGAAAATAAGAGAAATCGCTATTGCTGAATTAACAAATCTCCCGGCAGCATTTGCGCATGCTTTTTCGAGTAACTATGACAGCGGCAGTAAGAACATAGCCAGGAAAATCAAAAATTACATATTCCAATAAAACATAGAAACATAGAAGATAGGAGCAGGAGTAGGCCATTCGGCCCCTCGAGCCTGCTCCGCCATTCGATGAGATCATGGCTGATCATCCAAATTCAGTACCCTGTCCCTGCTTTCTCCCCATATCCCTTAGTCCCTTTAGCCTTAAGAAATATATCGAACTCCTTCTTGAATCTATTCAATGAATTGGCCTCAACTGCCTTCTGTGGTAGAGAATTCCACAGGTTCACCACTCTCTGGGTGAAGAAATTCCTCCTCATCTCTGTCCTAAATGGCTTACCCCTTATCCTTAGACTGTGACCCCTGGTTCTGGACTCCCCCGCCATCGGGAACATCCTTCCTGCATCTAGTCTGTCTAGTCCTGTTAGAATTTTATAAGTTTCAATGAGATCCCCTCTCATTCTTCTAAACTCTAGCAAATATAAGCCTAATCGACCCAATCTCTCTTCATACGTCATTCCTGCCATCCCAGGTATCAGTCTGGTGAATCTTCGCTGCACTCCCTCCATGGCAAGAACATCCTTTCTCAGATAAGGCGACCAAAACTGCACACAATACTCAAGGTGTGGTCTCACCAAGGCCCTGTACAACTGCAGCAAGACATCCTTGCTCCTGTACTCGAATCCTCTTGCTATGAAGGCCAACATACCATTTGCCTTCTTAACCGCCTGCTGCACCTGCATACTTACCTTCAGCGACTGCTGCACAAGGATACCCAGGTCTCGTTGCACTTCCCCTTTTCCCAATCTATTGCTGTTCAGATAATAATCTGTCTTCCTGTTTTTGCCACCTAAGTGGATAACCTCGCATTTATCCACATTACACTGCATCTGCCATGCATCTGCCCAATCACCCAACCTGTCCAAATCATACTGGAGTTTCTCTGCATCCTCCTCACAGCACACACGCCCACCCAGCTTTGTGTCGTCTGCAAACTTGGAGATATTACATCTAGTTCCCTCGTCTAGATCAAAAACAAAACCTGTACGAACTCCCACTGCTTCAATTTCTTGTCGACGAATGGGATTCAAAGTTATTAGAATTGCGCCAAGGGAATACTGTGGTAAGGTGGGCTAGATGGACCGAAGGTCTTCTCCTGCCCACTGTTACTATAGATTGATTGATTTCTCCCCCACCTTCTCCCAACACATACTTAGTCTGCCTTTTGTTGTGCTGGATTCCCCTTACAAAATCAACCCTGAACTTCTCCAAGGACTTTCTTGGTAGCATGAATGTTTAAAATGAAGGTCTGGAGTTGAGACAAGGACACATATTTTGTGATTGCAGATGGAGTGGAAATGCTGTTGCAGCTCTTCTGGCCATGATTTGAACACACCAACAACCACAGTAGTGATTCCTTGTCTTTACCATTGCCCACAGGAGTACGCATGCCACTGGCATGACTTAGCTAAGAGATGCCACCTTTCAACTTTTTCACCAACATCTCAGTTACATATGAGTGTACACTTGACAATTGGGCTCTTAGGTCTTGGACTATGGGTATTAAATGCAAGACTGGTTGTGCTCCAGCAGGGAAAAGGTTTGCTACATCTTCAATGAGATTGTGTTTACGCCAACAGTGTCCTCACTGAAAGTGAACAATTTGTTTAATAGCATTAACAGAGCGATGAGTGTCCTCACAGATGTTGCAAATCGATTGATGATTATCATTGAGGCTGCACACCATCAGAATGAGGGGAGTGGGAGGCAGAGTTCATACAGTCATAACCTCCATTCCTTATGACTTTGATGATATGGTCCCAGTTGACAAGTAGCAGTGATCCTGGTTGACAAATTCCTGAGGTAAACTCTGTGTTGTCTGCTCTATGTTCACAGAAGCATGCTAACTTTAGAACAGGGCAGCATGTAAGAGTGCAGCAACATGGAATTCAACTGCTGCCTGATCTCTGTCATCCTGATACAAATCTCCCCAAGTGCTGTCAGGGAGGACTGACTGCTCAAAGCACTGGTGCTGATCCATATACTGGGAACGGAGTGCTCCGTCTGTTTGATGTGGAGTTTAGCCTGTACATGGTAGGAGCAATGGTACAACTACACTTCAACCGAGAGGGAATTCTACACCTCGACTGTCAGTAAATATAACAGCCACCTAGGATTCTTGATAAGTAAGGTTGCTGGTCCAAGGCAATCTTTTCTCAAATTAAGATGTAATTTTCTCTGCAGCAGCCTGAATTCTAGACAAAGGAGCTTTGGTTTTCGAGAGCGCCTGTGGTTTGTTTTGTTCTGAGCCTGGGTGTATTGGTTAGTCTGAAGGACATAAGAATATAACAGTATCAGACCCTGTAGAAGGCACGGAGATGTTTGGGCTGCCAGTACCACTCTGTCCACCTCTACTGTCTCCAACACCTATAAATTATAGATGTTTATAAGGGGAAAGTGGATGTGAGGGTAAACCAGGTCTCTTTGTATATTTAATATTTAATATTTGTTTGCTTCCGAACACATCACAGTTCAAACCGCACCTATATAGTAGCATAGGCTGCGATTTTATGAACCTCGGTGGGTCGGTGGCGGTCCCCGACTCCGCTGCTGGCTCCATCCCGCTGTCTGAAATGATTTTCCCCTGATTGGGCTTGTTAAGCCCGCCCAGCATGTTTGCCAGCCAATTAGAGGAAGCGGGTCTGGTGAGGTCATTTGATGACACGTCATCAGCCGGTTTCCTTAAAAGGACCATGGCCAACTTTATTTTGTCATTTGTGCTGTCAGTGTTCTACAGCATTGAGGTGCTGCAAACACTGACGAGCACTGCACAGAGGTGCTCGGCTGCACCCAGGCTCTCCCATGACTCCATCCATATGCTTATGGAAGGAGTCACATCACGCAGGGAGGTCCTTTTCCCTTCCAATAGGCGGAAGAGACCTCCCCAGGAGATCAACACAGCCTGGTTGCACATTGCACAGGAGGACAGAAGCAGGGATGTGGTCAGGAGGACCAGGCTGCAGTGGCACAAACCTTTCAATGATCTCAGTAGATCATGAAACATTACTGCCAAGCCACACTCAACCTCATCCTGCTGTGCCACTCATCACATCCCCCTCACTCTGCCTTCCCTACCCTATTCCTGCACATCCTTACTCACACCAACTTACCTTGCATCTCCACCCATCCCTCTCTATCTACATTATCACTTCCCCATCTCACGAGCTACCCCTCACACTCACCCTCATCCTAGTCCAATCATACCAACTAACAACACACAAGGGTAGGCAACTGGGTGTTTTATCCAATGTTCATGTAAAGTTTATGTTAATGTGCTGTCAAACATTGAAACCTTTATTTTCAACACTTTGCGTTCTTGGATAGATTTGTGTGCACCTTTGGAAGTGGCTTAGTGAGTTGCAGTGAATGGTGAGACATAACGGTACCCCCTGCAATGGTGATGAGTGTGAAAGGAATGGCTTGGGCATTATAGAGATACTTTATGGTGTTGATGTGGGGTGCTGCCAACCTGGCACATCATGTGGCAGCCAGGGTGTACAGCATCAAGTGAAGTAAATCTGGCCATGGTGAGGCCATCCCTGGCAGCAATGTGGTCGGGTGCTGATGTCCTGTGCAGCATCAGGTGATTGCGGAGAAGGTTGGTGTGGATGTTGGTGCTGCTAGTGTTGGGGCTGATCGTGGTGGGATTCTGAGGACCAAGTTGAGAGAGTTTCAAGGGCACTGATGCTGATGAAATACATGGCAGGTGAAGTAGAGGTGACAGAAGCGATCTGTCAATGGTGGGAAAGGTAATGAGGTCAGACTGGATGGAGACTTGTGTAAAGACTTGCAGGATCCTGAATCTGAAGTGGAAATGCAGTTTTGAGAAGCTGGTGGTTAAGGGAACATTTATCAATCAGCTGGGAGCTTTGACTTGACATTTGAAGCTGTCAACTCATCAGCTGATTCAATGGCCACTGACCTCCTGCCTCAGCTTCACAGACAAGGTCTCGGCATAGCGGGAAACCCGTGGACGACCTGTCCAATCCAAAAAGCTGGGAAAAAATCATTGATAAGTGGCTGTAAACAAGCCACTAATAATTTCCGTTATCTCCCCCGCTGTTGCGTGTCGGGTCTCCTCAGTGCTGACAGTCCCGACAGTGGGGAAAGGCTTGTGGTGGTGGGTTCACCCGCCACCGATTGCGCCCGCTGACGCCCCGCAAAATCCAGCCCATAGGATTTCCCGTATCAGGGTGATTTTAACCCTACTCGCTCAACAGAAACCTGGCGGGTGGGCAGTTAAAATCGCCCTGGTTCTTACCTGCCCGAAAGCCACCATGATCACAACATCTGCAATTTTAACCTGCTCTCCTAAGCAAACAGCAAGGACACACGCCTGGAACCAACAGGATTCTTCTTTACATATGCATGTTGCGGCCCGATGACGTCTTTGAGACCCGACTGTCATTTTAACTCAGGCCTGAGCGGGGAATCCACCTGGAGTTAATATCGGGGCCAATATGTCTGTGCCAGTTTACTTGGTCCTAATTCCATGCCCTTTCTCCATACACTTTTAATTTTTGCCCCAAATATTTACCATTTCCCTTTAATAAAGCTATTATGAATTCTGCTCCCACCCCTCTTTCTGCTAGGGCATTCAATGTCCTGACAACCTTCTGTGTAAAACATAAAACATCTCCTAACTTCACCCTTCATTCTTTTGGTTATCACCTTGTTTATGCTGCCTTGCGACCTGCTCTTCAACCAGTGGAAGTAATTTTTTCTCTATTTACCTTAAACAAACCCCTCTTAATTTTGAACATTATGCACATGCAAATCATAGAGTCATAACGGCACAGAAGGAGGCCATTCGGCCCATCGAGTCCGTGCCGGCTCTCCAGAGCAATCCAGTCAGTCCCATTCCCCCACTCTATCCCCGTAGCCCTGCAAGTTTATTTCCCTCAAATGCCTATCCAGCCTCCCCTTGAAAACATTGAGTGTCTCCGCTTCCACCACTTCTGTCGGCAGCGAGTTCCAGGTCCTCACCACTCGCTGCGTAAAAAAGTTTTTCCTCACATCCCCTCTGTATCTCTTGCCCAAAACCTTAAATCTGTGTCCCCCGAGTCCTTGTACCATCAACTAGTGGGAACAGCCTTTCCCCGTCTAGCCTATCCAAACCCGTCATAATCTTGTACACCTCTATCAAATCACCCCTCAACCTCCTTTGTTCTAATGAAAACAAATCCAGCTTCTCCAACCTGTCCTTGTATGCAAAGTATGCAAAACAAGAGCAAAAATTATGGCTACTTGTAGAGACACTTCATTTGGAAATGAAAATCAGACAGGTTCTATAATGGGTGGGTGATTTGCTCTGCCAGTTTACCACCCAAGTGGTGAACATAAGAACATAAGAAATAGGAGCAGGAGTAGACCAATTGGCCCCTCGAGCCTGCTCCACCATTCAATAAGATCATGGCTGATCTGATCCTAACCGCCAATCTACTATCACAGAACCATCTCCTGAACCTAACAGAATTGGACACACGAAATAGGAGCAGAATCAGGCTACACGGCCCCTGGGCCCGCTACGCTACCCACAGGGCCATGACCGATCCGAACCTAGACTCA
Organism: Squalus acanthias; assembly: GCA_030390025.1. Lineage (NCBI taxonomy): Eukaryota > Metazoa > Chordata > Chondrichthyes > Squaliformes > Squalidae > Squalus > Squalus acanthias. The sequence goes on along the minus strand of CM059428.1, from coordinate 162,692,056 downwards.
TGTCCAAATTCCTGTCCGCTCCCTGTAACCCTTAATTCCCTTTACTTCGAGGAAACTGTCTATTTCTGTTTTAAATTTATGTAATGATGTAGCTTCTACAGCTTTTTGGGGCAGCATATTCCATGGACCTACCACCCTCTGAGTGAAGTAGTTCCTTCTCATCTCAGTTTTGAAAGAGCAGCCCCTTATACTAAGACTATGCCCCCTAGTTCTAGTTTCACCCATCATCGGGAACATCCTCCCCGCATCCACCCGATCCAACCCCTTCACAATCTTATATGTTTCAATAAGATCGCCTCTCATTCTTCTGAACTTCAATGAGTAGAGTCCCAATCTACCCAACCTCTCCTCATATGTCCATCCCCTCATCCCCGGGATTAACCGAGTGAACCTTCTTTGTACTGACTCGAGAGCAAGTATGTCTTTTCTTAAGTATGGACACCAAAACTGTATGCAGTATTCCAGGTGCGGTCTCACTAATACCTTGTACAACTGAAGCAATACCTCCCTATTTTTATATTCTATCCCCTTAGCAATGAAAGCCAACATTCCATTGGCCTTCTTAATCACTTGCTGCACCTGCATACTAACCTTTTGAGTTTCGTGCACCAGGACCCCCAGATCCCTTTGTACTTCAGTACTCTCCAGTTTCTTGCCATTTAGATAATAACTTGCTCTACTATTTTTCCTGCCAAAGTGCATAACCTCACACTTTCCAGTATTGTATTCCATCTGCCAAATCTCTGCCCACTTACTTAGCCTGTCTATGTCCCCTTGCAGATTTTTTATGTCCTCCTCACTCACTACTTTCCCTCCCATCTTAGTATCATCTGCAAACTTTGATATGTTACACTCGGTCCCCTCCTCCAAATCGTTAATATAGATTGTAAAGAGTTGGGGACCCAGCACTGACCCCTGCGGAACACCACTAGTTACCGATTGCCAGTCTGAGAATGAACCATTTATCCCAACTCTCTGCCTTCTGTTAGATAGCCAATCCTCTATCCATGCCAGAATATTACCCCCAATCCCGTGATTTTTTTATCTTAAGCAATAATCTTTTGTGTGGCACCTTGTCAAATGCCTTTTGGAAGTCTAAATACACCACATCCACTGGTTCCCCTTTATCCACCCTGTGTGTTACTTCCTCAAAGAACTCCTGCAAATTTGTCAAACATGACTTCCCCTTCATAAAACCATGCTGACTTTGTCCTATTAAATTATGATTATCCAAATGTCCCGTTACTGTCTCCTTAATAATGGACTCCAAAATTTTACCTACACAGATGTTAGGCTAACCGGTCTATAGTTTCCAGCCTTCTGTCTACTGCCCTTTTTAAATAAGGGTGTTACATTAGCAGTTTTCCAGTCTGCCGGGATCTTTGCTGAGTCCAGGGAGTTTTGGAAAATTATTACCAATGCATCCACAATCCCTACCGCCACTTCCCTCAAGACCCTAGGATGTAAGCCATCAGGTCCAGGTGATTTATCCACCTTGAGTCCCATTATTTTACCGAGTACCACTTCCTTAGTGATTTTGATCGTGTTTAGCTCCTCCCCCCCCATAGCCCCCTGTTTGTCCAGTGTTGGGATATTCTTAGTGTCCTCTACTGTAAAGACTGATACAAAATATTCATTCAGTGTATTTGCCATCTCCATATTTCCCACCATTAATTTCCCGGTCTCATCCTCTAAGGGACCAACATTTACTTTAGCCACCCTTTTTCTTTTTATATAACTATAAAAACTCTTACTATCTGTTTTTATATTTTTTGCTAATTTACTTTCATAATCTATCTTCCCTTTCTTAATCAATCTTTTTGTTATTTTTTGCTGTCTTTTAAAGTTTTCCCAATCCTCTATCCTCCCACTAGATTTGGCTACCTTATATGTCCTTGGTTTTAGTCGAATATTATCCTTAATTTCTTTACTTAGCCATGGATGACTGTCTTTTCTTTTACACCCTTTTCTTCTCAGTGGAATATATATTTTTTGGAAGTTGTAAAATAACTCCTTAAATGTACACCACTGATCATGTATCGTCTTACCCTTTAATCTATTTTCCCAATCCACTCTACTCAATTCCGCTCACATACCTTCATAGTCTCCTTTATTCAAGCTTAGCACGCTTGTTTGAGATCCAACCTTCTCACCCTCTAATTGAATATGGAATTCAACCATGTTATGGTCACTCATTCCAAGGAGATCCTTTACTAGGACATTTTTAATTAATCCTGTCTCGTTACACAGGACCAGATCTAAGTTTGCTTGCCCCCTGGTCGGTTCAGTTACATACTGCTCAAGAAACCCATCCCTAATACATTCAATGAACTCATCTTCAAGGCAGCCCTGCCCAATTTGATTTGTCCAATTAATATGGTAGTTAAAATCCCCCATTATTAAAGATGTTCCCTTATTACAAGCCTCAACTATTTCCTGATTGATACTCCGTCCAACAGAGTTGCAACTGTTCGGAGGCCTATAGACTACGCCCACTAATGTTTTTTTTCCCAATATCCCAATATCATTTCTCTGTATTACAGTGATTCCTTCCTTTATTAACATAGCCACCCCACCTCCCCTTCCTTCCTGCCTGTCCTTCCTGATCGTTAAATAACCTGGTATGTTTAATTCCCAGGCATTGTCACCCTGCAGCTATGTTTCTGTAATGGCCACAAGATCATACCCATATGTAGTTATTTGTGCCATTAACTCATCTATTTTGTTACGAATGCTACGTGCATTCAGATAGAGAACTTTCAAATATGTTTTGTGACACTTAGTTCCTGCTTTTGCCCTTTTTATTACTTTACCTTTTACTCCATACCTTCTGCCCCTTCCTGACACACTCTGGTTTTTAATTTCCCCACTGCTACCTAAGTCTATGACCTTCTCTGTTGTCATTTTTATTATTTGCTCTCTAGGAACCTCCCCCCCACTAGTTAGTTTAAAGCCCTCTCTACAGCCCTAGTTATATGATCCGCCAGGACTCTAGTCCCAGCACTGGCCAAGTGAAGCCCGTCCCAACGGAACAGCTCCCTCCTGCCCCAGTACTGGTGCCAGTGTCCCAGGAAGCAAAACCCATTTCTCCCACACCAGTCTTTGAGCCACTCATTTAACTCTCTAATTTTATTTGTCCTAGCCAAATTCGCTCGTGGCTCAGGTAATAATCCAGAGATTAATACCCTTGAGGTTCTGTTTTTTAATTTGACCCCTAGCTGCTCATACTCCTTTAACAGAACCTGCTTCCTTGTCCTATCTACATCGTTTGTACCAACATGGACCACGACAACTGGATCCACCCCCTCCCACTGCAAGTTTCTTTCCAGCCCAGAGGAGATGTCCTTAACCCTGACACCGGGCAGGCAACACAGCCTACGGGACTCTCGTTCTCGGCTGCAGAGAACTCTATCTATACCCCTAATAATACTATCCCCTACCACTACAACATTTCTATTTACTCCCCCCTCTTGAATGGCCCCCCGTTCCACGGTGCTGTGGCCAGGTTGCTCATCCTCCCTGCAGTCCCTGCTCCCGTCCCCACAGGGAGTAAGAACCTCGAACCTGTTGGACAAGAGCAAGGGCTGCGGCTCCTCCAACACTACCTCCTGGATCCCCGTACCTGCCTCACTCGTTGTCACACCGTCCTGTCCCTGACCATGGGCTACATCTGAATTAATTAACTTCATAGGTGTGACCACCTCCTGAAACACAAAGTCCAGGTACTTCTCCCCCTCCCTGATGTGTCGCAGTGTCTGAAGCTCAGACTCCAGCTCATCAATACAGAGCCAGAGTTCCTGTAGCAGCAGACACTTGTCACAGATGTAATCACCGTGAGCCTCAATGGGGTCCACCGGCTCCCACATCTCCCAACAGTAACACATCACCTGCTCCATTCTATGTAATTAATTACATTTTTTATTGTTAGTTATGGACACTCTCTGCCCAATTATAGATGCTAGTATCCCCTCTAATTAATTGGATTTAAATTAAATCAATTCCTCTAAATTACACCAGTTAAATGGTTTACCAACAGTCACTCTGCACCAGAAAGGCCTTATTAACTATAACCCACAGAGTTTAAGTTTAAAAAGAGAGAAAAACTCACCAACCAATTACCTACCTGCTTTCTGGTGACGCCACACCTCGATTATTTTTTCCTCTCTACCTCCCTCCGAGTTCGGAGACTGGTCCCGCCTTACCTGGTCTCTGGAGCCTTTTAAACCCTTTGCCGCCGCCTCGCCTCACACAGGTCCACCGCCGCACCAGGAACCTGACAAAGATGGAAAAAGGAAGGCACACCTCCCTCCCCGAACTCCCTCACTCACCAAACTCGCAGCTTAGCACTCTATTCCAAATCTGCACTCCGTGACAAACTGCACTCTAGTGAAGGTGGTGAAGACCCCCATTGTCACTAAGCCATTTACACACTTTCCTGCAGGTGATGAAAAATGTGGCCCCCAAAGGTTAAGATAATAACAGCTCCACCATTTCAACACAAGTTGTATATTTCCTACATTACAACAGTGACTATACTTCAAAAGTACTTAATTGGCTGTAAAGTGCTTTGGGATATCCTGAAGTTGTGAAAGGTACCATTATAAATGCAAGTCTTTTTTTCTTTTGATAGCAAGAAATACGGAGGTACGGTGAACAATAACCAGTTTAATTAACACCCTATCTCCTTCACCAGTCTTGGCAAGAAAAGTGACAGATGTAGTCAGGTAGAATCTCCACCTCCCCCCACCACCCGCCCCCGACCCCCTCAAAAGAAAAACATATTAATCGCAACAATATTTTAATGACCTGCTGGAATCACTAAACATTCCATAGTTGAAAAAAAACCTCACTGCTCATCGTTTTAAAATGGAGATGAGGAGGAATTTCTTCTGTCAGAGGGTCGTGAATATTTGGAATTCTCCACCCCAGAGAGCTATGGAGGCTGGGTCATTGAATATAATTAAGGTGGAGATAGACAGATTTTTGAAAGGTAAGGGAGTCAAGGGTTATGGGGAGCGGGCAGGGAAGAGGAGCTGAGGCCAAGATCAGATCAGCCATGATCTTATTGAATAGCGGAGCAGGCTCGAGGGGCCGAATGGCCTACTCCAGCTCCTATTTCTTATCTTATGTTTTCGTTGGGCCCTCAACAACCTTCAGATTGCAGTCCCTGTCAAGTGATATGTATTGTCCTTGCGTATTGTAAATTGAGCACTCGTGAGCCCCCTGTTGCGAGTCAGCATACTGTAGCAATTACACGCCAGGGTCTTCTCTTACACTGGAATGTGATATCTTTGAGGGAATGTGCAGGAGTGTCTGAAATAAAAGCAGCCTTCGCGTTACCAAACCAACTTTAGTATTTATTCAGACATAACATCAAGGAAAGCGAGGGGGAAAAAAAAGCACAAACACTAACAGAGCTCCCAGCAACCCACAGATGTGCAAGTTGGCGAGTTAAGCAATCCTCCGAGCGGAAAGAATACATTAAAAAGGGATTTCTACAGTTAGGTTCCAAGAGAATTGTTTGAAGCTAAGGTTCTGCTTTCTTCTTTTCTTTCTTTTACTGTCTTTTTAATCTACATGTTTAACTCCTTGTCCTACTGTGAAGGCAGCAGGCAGCACACACTGAATATGTACATCTCCCAGCCAGGCTCCTTCACAAATGTCAGTCCTCCTCCCCGCCAGTGATGTCACTTTCATTTTTGTGAAAGGCGAAAACTTTAGGTTGGAAATTAGAATAAAGACTCGTCTTTTGTTTTTAATTGAGAAATGCAGTGGAGGGACCGCAGTGTGGGACGCCAATAGAGAAGATAAATCGAGAAGCGTTGGTTGGATGATGGTAAGCTTGGCTTGTTCAGAATGCAGTTGGCTGCCTCGGGTGGAGTGCTTAGAGCAGTGAGGTGCGAGGGACCCATTCGCCTATTCTCGTTCTTCACTTTCCCATGTTGGTTCCTGCTCAGTATTCGAGTCGCCATCCTGTGAAGCTCTCCGTTCTTCCACACGGGCGTCACACCAGTGCAAGTTGTTTTTGTCAGTGTTTGAAAGTCTCATATTTCGTTTGGGGAGGAGGCAGGCGGGACATCGAGGGAGCTGAAACATTGCACAGTTTGGGGAGGAGGCGGGGGGGACATCGAGGGGCTGAAACGTTGCACAGTTTGGGGAGGGGGGGGACATCGAGGGGCTGAAATGTTGCACAGTTTGGGGAGAGGGGGGACATCGAGGGGCTGAAACGTTGCACAGTTTGGGGAGGGGGGGGACATCGAGGGGCTGAAACGTTGCACAGTTTGGGGAGGGGGGGACATCGAGGGGCTGAAGTGTTGCACAGTTTGGGGAGGGGGGGACATCGAGGGGCTGAAGTGTTGCACAGTTTGGGGAGGGGGGGGAATTCGAGGGAGCTGAAATGTTGCACAGTTTGGGGGGGACATCGAGGGGCTGAAATGTTGCACAATTTTGGGAGGAGGGGGGACATCGAGGGAGCTGAAATGTTGCACAGTTTGGGGAGGAGGGGGGGGGGACATCGAGGGGCTGAAACGTTGCACAGTTTGGCGGGGGGGGACATCGAGGGGCTGAAATGTTGCACAGTTTGGGGAGGAGGGGGGACATCGAGGGGCTGAAACGTTGCACAGTTTGGCGGGGGGGACATCGAGGGGCTGAAGTGTTGCACAGTTTGGGGGGGACATCGAGGGAGCTGAAATGTTGCACAGTTTGGGGGGGGACATCGAGGAGCTGAAATGTTGCACAGTTTGGGGAGGGGGGGGACATCGAGGGGCTGAAATGTTGCACAGTTTGGGGGGGACATCGAGGAGCTGAAATGTTGCACAGTTTGGGGAGGGACATCGAGGAGCTGAAATGTTGCACAGTTTGGGGAGGGGGGGACATCGAGGAGCTGAAATGTTGCACAGTTTGGGGAGGGACATCGAGGGGCTGAAATGTTGCACAGTTTGGGGAGGGGGGGGACATCGAGGAGCTGAAATGTTGCACAGTTTGGGGGGGGACATCGAGGAGCTGAAATGTTGCACAGTTTGGGGAGGGGGGGGACATCGAGGAGCTGAAATGTTGCACAGTTTGGGGGGGGACATCGAGGGAGCTGAAATGTTGCACAGTTTGGGGGGGACATCGAGGGGCTGAAATGTTGCATAGTTTGGGGGGGGACATCGAGGAGCTGAAACGTTGCACAGTTTGGCGGGGGGGACATCGAGGGAGCTGAAATGTTGCACAGTTTGGGGGGGACATCGAGGGAGCTGAAATGTTGCACAGTTTCGGGGGGGGACATCGAGGGAGCTGAAATGTTGCACAGTTTGGGGAGGGGGGGGACATCGAGGGAGCTGAAACGTTGCACAGTTTGGGGGGGGACATCGAGGGAGCTGAAATGTTGCACAGTTTGGGGGGGACATCGAGGAGCTGAAATGTTGCACAGTTTCGGGGGGGGACATCGAGGGAGCTGAAATGTTGCACAGTTTGGGGGGGACATCGAGGGAGCTGAAATGTTGCACAGTTTGGGGGGGACATCGAGGGGCTGAAATGTTGCATAGTTTGGGGGGGGGACATCGAGGGGCTGAAATGTTGCATAGTTTGGGGGGGACATCGAGGGGCTGAAATGTTGCACAGTTTGGGGAGGGGGGGACATCGAGGGAGCTGAAATGTTGCATAGTTTGGGGAGGGGGGGACATCGAGGGAGCTGAAATGTTGCATAGTTTGGGGAGGGGAGGGACATCGAGGGAGCTGAAATGTTGCACAGTTTGGGGAGGGGGGGGACATCGAGGGGCTGAAACGTTGCACAGTTTGGGGAGGGGGGGACATCGAGGGGCTGAAACGTTGCACAGTTTGGGGAGGAGGGACATCGAGGGAGCTGAAACGTTGCATAGTTTGGGGAGGAGGGACTTCGAGGAGCTGAAATGTTGCATAGTTTGGGGAGGGGGGGACTTCGAGGAGCTGAAACGTTGCACAGTTTGGGGAGGAGGGACATCGAGGGGCTGAAACGTTGCACAGTTTGGGGAGGAGGGACGTCGAGGGAGCTGAAATGTTGCATAGTTTGGGGAGGAGGGGGGGACATCGAGGGGCTGAAACGTTGCACAGTTTGGGGAGGAGGGACATCGAGGGGCTGAAACGTTGCACAGTTTGGATGGGATCCAAAGCTGACGGTTTATGAATTACACAGTAAGGACTTGAAGAGATGAAATTCAAAATACATCATTAAACTTATTCAGTTTAGCCTTTGGCCCTGATATATGTATGTAGAAGTAATAATTCCCCATTATCCAGTGCCTGAGGCAATGTACGTCTCCTAGACTGATTATTCAAAAACTATGAAACCAACTCTTAAATTAGCTTTTTTTTGTGAGACAATTTTAGGTTTGAAAATATAACCTTATCAGTGTCATCTTCTGTTTGAAAGAAGCTATTCCGTTCTGCTCTGTCAACTTGAGCTCATCCAAAACTCCAAAACTCTGCTTCCCGTATCCTAATTCGTACCAAGTCCTGTTCACCCATCACCCCTTTGCTCGCTGACCTACATTGGCTCCCGGTACGGCAAGGCCTCGCCTTTAAAATTCTAATCTTTGTTTTCAAATCCCGCCATGGCCTCGCCCATCCCTATCAATGTAACCTTCTTCAGCCCGACAACACTCCAAGATCTTTGCGCTCCTCCAATTCTGGCCTTTTGCGCATTCCTGATTTTAATCGCTCCACCAATGGTGGCCGTGCCTTCAGCTGCTGAGGCCCTAAGCTCTGGAATTCTCTCCCTAAACCTCTCCGCCTCTCTACCTCTCTCTCCTCCTTTAAGTCCCTCCTTAAAACCTACCTCTTTGACCAAGGTTTTGGTCACCAGTCTTAATATCTCCTTATGTGGCTCGGTGTCAAATTTTGTTTGATAATGGCTCCTGTGAAGCACCTTGGGATGTTTTACTACGTTAAAGGAGCTATATAAATATAAGTTGTTGTTGCTCAGCTGTCATTTTTTGTCTTGACAATGTTTACTTGTGTGATGACAGATGGACACATTTGCATATCGTTCCCATTTTTGTCAGTCATGTGACAAGATTCACCTTTGACCCAAGTAGAGTACAGGGTGAATTGGGGCTGAAAGCCGAACTGAATTAGTGAAATAAAGTTGAGTCTTTACAGAGAAATGCGGAATTTTGTTACTCGGACAAATTATGCTTTGGTGTTTAGGTAGCTAGTGTGTATTCACTGGCAGACTACAGTCACTAACTACCAATCAGCGTTGTCATTAGGCTGCAATTACATCATGTAACATAATCCTGAGCATGCTTCAAAAATACTTATTGGATATTTGGTGGTTGAGATTGTACTGTATAAAAAAATGTCAGTTCCAATATATTAAACTCCTTTGCTGCTTTAAGAAAATTTCAAATGGCCATTAGTGGAATCAAATAACTGTTACGTCTTGTTATTCATAATAAAAGATTCAGTGACTCCATTAGTGCAAAATACACAGCCAAATGTGAGAATGTGACATGTTACTGCCTTCATATGAAATTCCTGGATGCTACCTTAATAAATAAGTGGGTTTTTTTAAATAGCAACAACAGCCACTTGTATTTATATAGCACCTTTAACGTAGTAAAACGTCCCAAGGCGCTTCACAGGAGTGTTATAAGAAAAAAAATGACACCGAGCCATATAAGGAGAAATTAGGGCAGGTGACCAAAAGCTTCGTCAAAGAGGTAGGTTTTAAGGAGCGTCTTGAGGAGGAAAGAGAGGCGGAGAGGTTTAGGCAGGGAATTCCAGAGCTTAGGGCCTAGGCAACAGAAGGCACGGCCACCAAAGGTTGAGTGATTATAATCAGGGATGCTCAAGAGGGTAGAATTAGAGGAGCGCAGATATCTCGGGGGGGGGGGGGTTGTGAGGCTGGAGGAGATTACAGAGATAGGGAGGGGCGCTAAGAGGTTTCATAGGTATGTGTAGATGAGTTTGTTACTGATACCACACAAAGCAAATTCAATCCACTGGTCTAGTGTAATATTCATTTGTATGTTTACTACATTCTACAACAACTTGCATTAAAACAGCGCCTTTAAAGTAGAAAAATGTCCCAACGCGGTTCACAGAGGGTAATCAAGATATGGGCAATGAGTATAAAGGAGATATAAGGAGAAGGAGCTGAAAGCTTAGTCAAAGAGGTGGGTTTAAAGAGGGTCTTAAACATTGCAAACAGTCTGGTTCAACCTGAAACAATGGCTGGGGAGAGAGCTGGAATTGATGTTTGTGGCGGGGGCTGAAGACAATGGCTTCGGCCTTCCCAAGTTTAGCTGGAGGAGATTGTGGCTCATCCAAGAGTGGATGTCAGACAAAAGTAGTCTCACAAGGCAAAGGTAGTGGAAGGGTCGAGGGAACTAAGGAAGGCCAGTCCCACTGAGCTGGACAGTGGAGGAGAGGCGTTGGAGGATGTTGTGGTCAGCTATGTCAAAAGTTGCAGAGATATTGAGGAGGAAGAGGAGAGATAATGCACCATGGCCACAGTCACGGAGGATGTAATTTGCTTCTTTGGTTAGGGCCGTTACAGTACTGTGGCATGGGTGAATTCTGATTGGAAAAATTCAAAGATGGACCAGTAATTGGGAGGCGACAATAAGTTCAAGAACTTTGGAAAGGAAAGGCAGGTTGGATATTGGGCGGTAGTTTGCAAGGACATAGGGTGGGTTTTTTGAAGAGGGTGGTGACAACAGTTTTGAAACCGCTGGAGACAGTACCCGAGTAGAGAAAACCATTTACTATATTAGCCAGCATGGGGGCCAAGAAGGTAAGTTGGGTGGTCAGCAGTTTAGTGGGAATGTGGTCAAGGGAGCAGGAGGTGAGTCTCATGGATGAAATGAGCTCAAAGCAGGCATTGTTTTTTTTATAGCACTCCCAATCCTCTGGATTTCCACTTTTCCTTGCATTTGTGTAAGCCTTTTCTCTTAGTTTAATACTGTATTTGGGTTTAATACTGTCTTTGGGTTTAATACTGTCTTTGGGTTTAATACTGTCTTTGGGTTTAATACTGTCTTTGGGTTTAATACTGTCTTTGGGTTTAATACTGTCTTTGGGTTTAATACTGTCTTTGGGTTTAATACTGTCTTTGGGTTTAATACTGTCTTTGGGTTTAATACTGTATTTGGGTTTAATACTGTATTTGGGTTTAATACTGTCTTTGGGTTTAATACTGTCTTTGGGTTTAATACTGTATTTGACCTTGTTTGTTGACCATGATTGCTTAACTGAACAAATGGAGCTTTTGCCTTTTAGGGGTATGTACTGGTTTTGTACTGTTCCAAATAACTCTTTGAATTGTTTGTCTGTCGGTTTGCCCGTTAACAGCTCAGCCCAGTTTACTGAAGTCAATTTATTTCTCATCCCTTCAAAGTTTGCCTTACTTAAATTTAAAATCTTGGATTGTGACTCTCTCTTCTCCCTCTCAAACTTAATACCAAATTCAGTCATATTATGGTCACTATTGGCAAGATGCTCCCTTACAGTCAGGTTGTTAACTAGTTCTACTTTGTTACTCATCACCTAAATCCAGAGTGGCCTTATCCCTTCTCGGTTCGAATGCATACTGTTCTAGAAAGCTGTCCCAATATACATTCCCAAAATTCATTGGCTTTACTACTTGAGCTGTTCTACATCTTCCAGTCTAAGTGAAAATTAAAATCTCACATTATAACCACATTGTTTCTGCTACATGCTTCCCTGATCTGCACATTTATACGTTCCCCCACTGCATCACGACTGTTCGGAGGTCATTAGACAACTCCCACCAGAGTCTTGCATCCTTTACTGTTCCTTAGGTCTACCCATAATGTTTCCACTGCCTGTTCACCCTGACTGATGTCCTTTCTTTCCACTGCTGTGATTGTGTCTTCTAATGGGCATGCAGCCCGTGATTGCTCACCATTAAAATGACTGGATTGAAAAGCAGTGCATCAGCTGAAGCATCTTAATAACCTGTCTCTTCCACTGTACATTGGTTCCCTCCCTTCATTTTCCTTTTTGGCACTCTCCTTTCCCCCTTGTAAAGAAGGTGCTCTTCCACGTGAGAGACAGCACAGAAATGTCTTGTTGTTTGGAGCAAAACACAAGGCAGCAATATACAGTCTATCATTTTCACCATGAAATCAATACTGAATCAACCATCAGTGAAGAAGTATGAAATTGTGATGGGCCTGTTGGTAAAGGCCCTGACCTTAAGGAACTAAAACCATATGGAGCCAATTTTCAGCTTATCCCTTGTCGGTTCGAATGCATACTATTCTCGAAAGCTGTCCCCATATACATTCCCGAAATTCATTGGCTTTACTACTTGAGCTGTTCTACTTCTTCCAGTCTAAGTGAAAATTAAAATCTCACATTATAACCAGTGCTGAACTATCTGAGCTCAGCTGTAACGTCAGAAGGAGCACTATCATTGGCCTCAGGCTCCACGGGCTAGAGCTCCTGATTCTGACTGGTGGCCTGTTACCCATGTGGGGGGCGAGGACAGCATCAGGCTCAGCCGTGATATGCCCCACACTCGAACAGCTGGCACTCTCCAGAGTGGGCTCAAAACACGGAGAACTGTCACTTGGGCAAGGTAGCAGGGTGCAGATGGTGTGCATGCAATGGTCCACGGTGATCTCATTGAAACATACAAGATTCTGAGGGGGATTGACAGGGTAGATGCTGAGAGGTTGTTTCCCCTGGCTGGAGTGTCTAGAACTAAGGGGGGCATAGTCTCAGAATAAGGGGTAGGCCATTTAAGACTGAGATGAGGAGGAATTTCTTCACTCAGAGGGTTGTGAATCTTTGGAATTCTCTGCCCCAGAGGGCTGTGAATGCTGAGTCTTTGAGTATATTCAAGGCTGAGATAGATAGATTTTTGGACTCATGGGGAATCAAGGGATATGAGATCGGGCGGGAAAGTGGAGTTGAGGTCGATGATCAGCCATGATCTTATTGAATGACGGAGCAGGCTCGAGGGGGCTGTGTGGCCGACTCCTGCTCCTATTTCTTATGTTCTTATGCAACTGTAGATCAGGGAAAGAGGGAGGAAATGTAGGTGTTTAAATACAGAAATGGTGATGCTTTCATGTACTTAAACTGAATAGCACGCTCAGGAGTGCTCGTTCTCACGGTTTATCATGTCGTCTCGACCCATTAATGTGCTACAACCTCGTAACACACTCCAGATTGTGCACGGTTTTATATTTATTGCGGTGCAAAATTGAATTAACTGATAAATCTAGTTCTCAGATATTTAGTGGCCAATTATAACTTGCAAAGGCAGAACTAATTAGCCAACCTTCCATTTAACAGTCCTTGGTTGCTGAGATATACAGGGGACCGAATGCAGGCTCCATGTCACTGCAATCTGCCAGCATCAAGCATCACAATTAGTAACTCAACAAAATATGAGCAGTAAAACCTATTAATAAAACTTCAACATAACTGGTTTGAAACATTTCGGGTAAAAACATTGTTTGGCTTGGAGAATGATGTGATTGCAGTTTACCTCCAGATTGATCACAGGGCACACAATAGAAAGCCTCTCAATATTTCCACACAAAATGTAATACGTATTATTTAGCATAAACAGTAGTGTAGCTTCAAGCTACTGTAGCCCATAATCAGCAGTAATGTCTTCAGTCATATTTTTGACTTAAGTTTTGGCATTTTTTCCCCTCTTCCCCAACCCCCCCGCCACCCCTAAAATTTTTAGAGGGCTTGACAGAGTAGATGCTGGGAGGATGTTTCCCCTGGCTGGAGAGTATTGAACCAGGGGTCACAGTTTCAGAATAAGGAGTTGGCCATTTAGGACTGAGATGAGGAGAAATTTCTTCATTCAGAGGCTTGTGAATCTTTGGAATTCTCTACCCCAGAGAGCTATGGAGGCTCAGCCGTTGAGTATATTCAAGAATGAGATCGATAGATTTTTGGACACTAAGGGAATTAAGTGATATGGGGATAGTGCAGGAAAGTGGAGTTGAGATCGAAGATCAGCCGTGATCTTATTGAATGGCGGAGCAGGCTCGAGGGGCTGTAGGGCCTACTCCTGCTCCTATTTCTTATGTTCTTATGAAACAACCCCTTTCCATTATTTACAACCCCTCTCCATTATTTACAATCACCACAGTCCACTCTGAACACGAGTTCAAGTCCAGCTCCATCCAATGCGACGATAATCTCCTCAATCAATGTGAAGTGAGTTTGGGAACTTTCAATCCAGTTTTGAGTCAGTATGATCCCACAGCACAAAACTGACCCTAATTCAGCGCAAATTGGGATTCATTTAGCAATCACACTCGAGAGTTGGCGAGTGCGCAAAATGGAGCAATGTCTCACGGGTGCTTTTCGGAGGTTAGAGCTGAGATACTTTGGGGCAGAGTAGAGGGAGCTTGGGTCTGCGTCTTGTCATTGTGCACCAGGCCTGTGTGCGTGCACTGGGGGTGTCCAAAATGGAAAATGTTCCATTCCCCGTGCATTAATGTCCCTCACCTCAATGAGCACAAAGCGTATCGCCCCTGTTCAGCTTGATTAGATGAATGAATCCCAGGTAGAAGCTTCTTTGTTATCACAGAAATATATCACCTGCAGTTGTTCACGAGGAACATTCATCCCCATGAGCCTGCTCCGCCATTCAATTAGATCATGACTGATCTGTACCTCAATTCCAATTACCCGCCTTAGCTCCATATCCCTTGACAACCTTGCCGAACAAAAATCTATCAAATCTCAGCCTTGAAAGCTCCAATTGCTCCAGCATCCAAATCCCATACTTCTACTACCCTTTGTGCGAAAAAGATGCTTCCTGATTTGCCTCCTAAATGGCCTAGCTCTAATTTTAAGATTATGCTCCCTCGTTTCTCTGTATCTACCCCCATCCAATCCTTTTAACATTTTAAGCACCTCGAGCAGATCACCCCTCAATCTTCTATACTCAAAGAAATACTTTGCCTGGCAGTTAAAACAAGTTAGGTCCATTGGTGGGAGTGAAACCGTATGTTCTTTGTAAGTATATTGCAAGGGGTATTTTATGTAAAAACTTTTTAATTTTACAGAGAAAAATTGATTGGCTTGATTGGCACCACCTTAAACATTCACTCCCTCCACCACCGGCGTACCGTGGCTGCAGTGTGCACCATCTACAAGATGCACTGCAGCTACTCACCAAGGCTTCCTCTACAGCACCTCCCAAACCTGCGACCTCTTCCACATAGAAGGACAAGGGCAGCAGGCGCATGGGAACAACATCACCTCAAGGTTCCCCTCCAAGTCACACACCATCCTGACTTGGAAATACATCGCCGTTCCTTCATCGTCGCTGGGTCAAAATCCTGGAACTCCCTACCTAACAGCACTGTGGGAGTACCATCACCACACGGACTGCAGCGGTTCAAGGCGGCGGCTCACCACCACCTTCTCAAGAGCAATTGGGGATGGGCAATAAATGCTGGCCTTGCCAGCGACGCCCACATCCCATGAACAAATAAAAAAAATCAATTTTCTTTTGCCATTCATTTTGTTTTCCAAAATTGCCAGCATTGCTATGAACCCTGCTGAGGGGGCGGGGGGAGGGGAATCTTTTAAGATGCTTCTAATGTCTTCTATTGATTAATTGGTAGACTTGCAAACGCACAGAACAATTTCTGTGTTTTATAATTCATTAGTCACGTGCTGCCTTTAGCCCTCAAACACTCAGGCAAAGTGGATCGATTCGAAACCTCTGTCAAACATTAGCCATACTGTCACAGTGGCATTTCAAATCAATAAAAAGTAATTTTAACTGCTTGTAAACAAACAGCCCGTTGCAATTTTGGTCTTTATTGCTTAATAAAACGGGAGCAGGTCTTGCGACATGACATCTTTCAAACCATGGGAGGAACGCAAGTTTGATTTTGATGCACTTCAAGCTTTAATTAGAGCATCGGTTCCCGAGGGTTTTTTTTCGCCATACAAATGGCGATTGATGAACGACCTGGGAGGAAGCAGGCAGACGCTTGTGAAGTAAAGTCACAGTCATAAACTTAACAAAAATGATTCGCTGCGTGATTCGGGGCTGTCTGAGAAAGACACGCCACCTTCATCGAAATCTAATGTCCCGCTTAATTTCCGTCAATATGTTCTACTTTTTGTAAGACGTGCGGAATTACCCCTCGCCCCGTCCAACAGGTTATAGAGTTCGGACTTGAGACTTATGAGAAATTACACCAGACACACGGGTTCTGTCTTTAACCTTTTATTGTTCCTAAGACAGACTGAAACCACCAATTGGTTCATGGGTTCCCACATGCTGGAACTCAATTGCCCAATTAGGTGAAAATTGCATCAATCTCCCACATCCAATTGCATGCGGATGACACGACCCCCAACCCGCCCCAGTATCAAAATCCAGCCCACCATGTCTGCAAAACTAAGGGGGTTTGTTTATCTCTGTTGTCTATCAAAGCAAATTCCATGTCCCTCATCAGTGACAACTTTATTTCACTTTGAAAAAAACCTTTTGGCCTGGCAAAGCATTTCAATATATATCGAAATTAAGAACAGAGAAGGCTGAGGGGGGACCTGATTGAGGTGTACAAAATTATGAGGGGCATAGATAGGGTAGCTAGAAAGGAACTTTTCCCCTTAGTAGAGGGGTTCATAACCAGGGGGCATAGTTTCAAGGTATGGGGCAGGAGGTTTAAAGGAGATTTGAGGAAAAACTTTTTCACCCAAAGGGTGGTTGGAATCTGGAACTCACTGCCTGAAAGGGTGGTAGAGGCAGGAACCCTCACAACATTCAAGAAGCATTTAGATGAGCACTTGAAACGCCATAGCATACAAGGCTACGGACCAAGTGCTGGAAAATGGGATTAGAATAGACAGGGCTTGATGGCCGGCGCAGACACGATGGGCCGAAGGGCCTCTTTCTGTGCTGTATAACTCTATGACTCTATGGGTTTGTGTATGCCTACATTTTCTGTGACTAATTTAAGGATATCGTGCACAACACCTGCAGGAATTGAGGAGGACCGTAGGTCTGGGAGAACTGTAGACTTTTGCGGAGCAGTGGGACAGCTGAGCGGAATGGTCTTACTTATCGCTGTCAAAAGCAAAATACTGCGGATGCTGTGAATCTGAAACAAAAACAGTAAATGCTGGAAACACTCAGCAGGTCAGGTAGCATCTGTCGAGAGAGAAACAGAGTTGACGTTTCAGATCGATGATCTTTCATCAGGTGGGGTGAAACAAAATGGGCCCCAAAATTAAAGCACTATATTTAGAGCACATACTCCAAAGGTGGGTGGGAAAGCAAGTTGTGCAGAGGACTCAAAGAACCTGCAAAGGGATATAGACAGGCTAGGTGAGTGGGCAAACATTTGGCAGATGGAGTATAATGTGGGAAAGTGCGAGGTTATCCACTTTGGCAGGAAAAATAAAAAAGCAAATGATTATTTAAATGGAGAGAGATTACAAAATGCTACAGTTCAGAGGGACCTGAGGGTCCTTGTGCATGAAACACAAAAAGTTAGCATGCAGATACAGCAAGTAATCAAAAAGGCAAATGGAATGCTGGCCTTTATTACAAGGGGATTGGAGTATAAAAGCAGGGAAGTCCTGCTACAACTGTACAGGGTATTGGTGAGACCACACCTTGAGTACTGCATACAGTTTTGGTCTCCTTATTTAAGGAAGGATATACTTGCATTGGAGGCAGTTCAGAGACGATTCACTAGGTTAATTCCAGAGATGAGGGGGTTGACTTATGGGGAAAGGTTGAGCAGGCTGGGCCTATACTCATTGAAATTTAGAAGAATGAGAGATGATCTTATTGAAACATGTAAGATACTGAGGGGGCTCAACAAGGTAGATGCAGAGAGGATGTGGGGAAATCTAGAACGCGGGGGGCACAGTTTTAGAATAAAGGGTCGCCCTTTTTGAACTGAGATGAGGAGGAATTTCTTCTCTCCGAGGATCGTAAATCTGTGGAATTCTCTGCCCCAGAGAGCTGTGGAGGCTGGGTCATTAAATGCATTTAAGGTGGAGATAGACAAATTTTTGCAAGATAAGGGAGTGAAGGGTTATGGGGAGCGGGCAGGGAAGTGGCTTTGAGCCCAAGATCAGCCATGATCTTATTGAATGGCGGAGCAGGCTCGAGGGGCCAAGTGGCCTATTCCTGCTCCTATTTCTTATGTTCTTATGTACTTTTAATAGAATCAGACAGCACAGAAGGAAGCCATTCAGCCCATCGTGCCTGTTCCGACTCTTTGAAAGAGCTGTCCAATTAGTCCCCAAGCACTCGCTGTTTCCCTGTAGCCATTTTATGGCTGACTGTTTCATTAGAAATAGCATCTAAAACCTGGGGTAAGGAGAAGGGAAATTAGATCGCTGAGTATATTTCTGACAGGAATGTGATCTGAAACTTATTTGGGAACCGGTTACTGTCGTTTCAAAAGTATGCATATCAAAAGTGATGATTTAAACACGAATGAAAGAGACAGCGTGTTTTATTATTGTGTGCACAGCGGGGAAAACAGATAAAGCAAACGTGAGGCTGGAATCAATTATTTAAAAAGGACACGCGCCTCATGTTCATTACCTTTTATCAAAGTACGCGCAAGAACTAATGTACATTGTTAAAAATATGACTAATAAGCATTTTTGGAGCTAGTGACATTTGCTAGCTCTGTTGCTATCCACGCACAGATAAGCATACTGTCTTTTCATCAGGTGTGAAATTGCCTGCGGCGTAATTTAACATTGCTCTGGAGCAGCAATTCTCACAGATAACATGGCTTCGGCTTGTTGTGCAGGATTATCTGGATTTACACAGTTTGCCGACCCCTTAGCTTGTGCGTGGCAAGTTGCTGCTCGCTAAGAGCCACTGCAGTGTTCAGCTGTCACATTCATTTTGCCTAGCAAAGTGTTTCAGATAGAGGGATATTAAATAAATCCACCATTCCAATAGTGCGGACGTACAGTTTTACAATGATGAATGCAGCCTGAGAATGCTTTAATTACCTTTTTTTTTTTCCCCTGTGTTTTCATTGAACCGTTTATACAACAGGAACATGACCGTCTCTTTAGGTTTTGTAAAGTATATAACATAGGAACAGGAGTAGGCCATTCGGCCCCTCGGGCCAGCTCCGCCATTCAATTAGATCATGGCTGATCTGTTCCTCAACTCCATTTCCCCACCTTTGCTCCATATCCCTTGATACCCTTACCGTACAAAACTCGATCTATCTCAGTCTTGAAAGCTCCAGTTGTCCCAGCATCTACAGCCTTTTGGCGGAGAGAGTTCTTAATTTCTACCACCCTTTGTGTGATCAACCTCCCTCAACAATCGCCACCACATTTAATGACTGTAGGAAATGCTGACATACTGTGAAAGTATTAGTGGTCCTTCAGCTGTTTCTTCATGCGTAATAAGAGGGTAGAAATTTATAGAAGCCTATTTTCCTTCTTAATTGAGAAACCTAGGGGAAATTCAAGGGCCCATTGGACAATATGCCAGTAGAGTTGAAAGGAATAGGGAAAAGGTGAGATGAATCAAGAGGTAGTGGTTAGGGGATGTCAAGCTTGGATTTATAAAGCCAATTAATTTTCGGAAGAAGGTAAGACTGAGGATTGTAAGGCGCTCTGTGCTTTTGGCCACCTAAGTCCCACCCACTAGAATTCTTTTCTTAAACTCCTCTGCCTCTCCACCTCCCTCTCTTCCTTAAAGATCCTCCTTAAAACCCATCTCTTGACCACCTTCCTTATCTCCACTTCTTTGGCTTGCTGTCCCTTTTCCTCACACCCCTGTGAACCACCTGGAGACATTGTACTAAATTAAAATATCTAGAGGACTAGAATACAAGGGGGTAGAAGTTATGCTGCAGCTGTACAAAGCCCTGGTTAGACCACACCTGGAGTACTGTGAGCAGTTCTGGGCACCACACCTTAGGAAGGATATATTGGCCTTGGAGGGAGTGCAGCATAGGTTTACCAGAATGATACCTGGACTTCAAGGGTTAAGTTACGAGGAGAGATTACACAAATTAGGGTTGTATTCCCTAGAATTTAGAAGGTTAAGGGGTGATCTGATCGAAGTTTTCAGGATATTAAGGGGAACAGTTAGGGTAGATAGAGAGAAACTATTTCTGCTGGTTGGGGATTCTAAGACTAGGGGGCATAGTCTAAAAATTAGAGCCAGACCTTTCAGGAGTGAAATTAGCAAACACTTCTACACACAAAGGGTGGTGGAAGATTGGAACTCTCTTCCACAAATGGCAATTGATGCTAGATCAATTGTTAATTTTAAATCGGAGACTGATGGCTTTTTGTTAACCAAAGGTATTAACGGATGTGGGGCAAAGGCGGGTACTGTATATGGAGTTAGGTGGCAGATCAGCCATGATCTCATTGAATGGGGGGGGAACAGGCTCGATGGGGTCAATGGCCTCCTCCTGTTCCTGTCTTCCTATAAAAGTGCTGTATAAATACAAGCTGTTATTGTGCTAATGTTCAGAGCACTTGGGAAGTGGAAGGAGCCTACTAAATTGTCCAAGACTGATAGAAGTGCAAGTCTGGCTCATCGGTTTTACCGAAAGCAGATGCTTAGATTGCTGTCAAGTAAATTGCAGTTATTATTTAAATACTATATATATTTTACTTGCTTGCTAGACTTTGTGGTCAGCTACAATGGTCCCTCTAATTTGCGGTCTAAGTGCACGATCCCTTTGCACGCGGCCACATCTCTCACAGCGGCCGGTGAGTGGCCTGCGTGTGACCTCACAGCGGGGAACATTGGTCAGCTACATTGCAAATGGAAGGCATAACCAAGGCTACCAACTCATTTCTTTCCTCTCTGAATGGTAGCTTGAGGAGCTACCATTGTGCGTGGGATAGAGGGTGGTTGATCAGCTTGGTTACACCTTCCATTTACAATCGAAATTCATTTGTGTGCTTTGAACAAAATTAAAGTTTGCCCCCCCCCACACCCCCGCCCCTCCAAAAAAAAAGGCTCTAATGATACTGGTTTTCAGGTTTTATTGTGCTCCAGCATTGGCCTTGGGTTTATGAAGAACATTTTGAACCTTTTAAAGTGACACTAATTAAACCATCTACTTTTTCACAAAACACCATTTATTATTCCAATAGGAATCTATTTAATTTGTTAATAGGCTATGAATACTAATATTGACCTTCTCATACATTTGATTAGGCACACCATGGGATAGTGCCCGTACAGTATAAGTGCTTTACAACTCAACGTAATGCAGATACTGATTTAAATACATTTGCAAATACATTTACATAAACTATTAATTGTATAATGAATAAATTACTACAAATGATTTAGCTACTCAAGTCATATTAAACAATTCAATGTTTGCTGAGAATTTATTCCTTAGTCTACATCTGAATATCACTTTTCCAGTAGACTTTGCAGTAAATGCAAAAAAATCGCATTGGGGTAGAAATTATTCATGAGCGTCAGCGCAAAATGGGCCGTATCGAATCGGTCACCTGTTATACTCCCCACCCGACACTCAGTTCCATTCAGAGAAAGACTTGCATTTATGTCGCGCCTTTCACGACCTCAGGGCATCCCAAAGTCTTACAGCCAATGAAGTACTTTTGAAGCGTAGTCACTGTTGTAATGTCGGAAATGCGTCAGGCAATTTGTGCACAGCAAAGCCCCACAAACAGCAATGTAATAATGACCAGATAATCCGCTTTTTAGTGATGTTGGTCGAGGGACAAATCATAGAATCATGGAAAATTACAGCACAGAAGGAGGCCATTTCGGCCCATCGTGTCCGTGCCGGCCAACAAAGAGCTATCCAGCCTAATCCCACTTCCCAGCTCTTGGTCAGTAGCCCTGCAGGTTAGAGCATCCCAGGTGCACATCCAAGTACTTTTTAAATGTGGTTAGGGTTCCTGCCTCTACCACCCTTTCAGGCAGTGAGTTCCAGACCCCCACAACCCTCTGGGTGAAGAAATTTCCCCTCCAATCCCCTCTAAACTTTCCACCAATTACTTTAAATCTGTGCCCCCTGGTTTTTGACCCCTCTGCTAAGGGAAATAGGTCCTTTCTATCCACTTTATCTATGCCCCTCATAATTTTATACACCTCAATAAGGTCTCCCCTCAGCCTCCTCTGTTCCAAGGAAAACAGACCCAGCCTATCCAGTCTTTCCTCAGAGCTAAGATTCTCTACTCCTGGCAACATCCTTGTAAATCTCCTCTGTACCCTCTCTAGTGCAATCCCATCTTTCCTGTAATGTGGTGACCAGAACTGCATGCAGTACTCTAGCTGAGGCCTAACTCGTGTTTTATACAGTTGAAGCATAACCCCCCTGCTATTGTATTCTGATGTGGAGATGCCGGCGTTGGACTGGGGTGGACAAAAATGAGAAGTCGCACAACACCAGGTTATAGTCCAACAGATTTATTTAATTTTACAAGCTTTCGGAGCTTTTCGCTCCTTCCTCAGGTAGGTTAGCAGTGAGAGAATCTCCCAGAATTCACAATTTAAACACAGACAAAATCTATTCAAATCTTTCCCTACATCAAAGACACACTAAGAGCACAGCCAAGACAATGAGATGTGTCCCAGGGGGTCCAACGTGTCAAACCACCTGCTGGCTGCATATCCTGTCAATTTGTGTTGGTTCTTGTGTTAGTCTTTTTAAAAAAAAAACAACAAACACCTGGGAAGACCGGCCATGATGTCAAGTCACGTTCTGTATCGTGACATGAACCCGATATCGCGATTGAGGTCATCCTCATGAGTGCGCAACTTGGCTATTCAGCCTCGGATCTGCG
This sequence comes from Squalus acanthias, assembly GCA_030390025.1. Classification (NCBI taxonomy): domain Eukaryota; kingdom Metazoa; phylum Chordata; class Chondrichthyes; order Squaliformes; family Squalidae; genus Squalus; species Squalus acanthias. Next base: position 162,669,286 of record CM059428.1, on the reverse strand, counting down.
GGTAAGCGTTCTCCAAGGCGGCCTTCGGGATACACGACAGCGCAAAATCATAGAGCAGAAACTGATAGCCAAGTTCCGCACTCATGAGGATGGCCTCAATCGCGATATCGGGTTCATGTCACGATACAGAACGTGACTTGACATCATGGCCGGTCTTCCTAGGTGTTTGTTGTTTTTTTTTTAAAAAGACTAACACAAGAACCAACACAAATTGACAGGATATGCAGCCAGCAGGTGGTTTGACACGTTGGACCCCCTGGGACACATCTCATTGTCTTGGCTGTGCTCTTAGTGTGTCTTTGATGTAGGGAAAGATTTGAATAGATTTTGTCTGTGTTTAAATTGTGAATTCTGGGAGATTCTCTCACTGCTAACCTACCTGAGGAAGGAGCGAAAAGCTCCGAAAGCTTGTAAAATTAAATAAATCTGTTGGACTATAACCTGGTGTTGTGCGACTTCTCATTATTGTATTCTGTGTCACGGCTAATAAAGGCAAGTATTTCGTATGCCTTCTTAACTACCTTATCTACCTGGCCTGCTACCTTCAGGGATCTGTGGACATGCACTCCAAGGTCTCTTTGTTCCTCTACACTACTCAGTGTCCTACCATTTAATGTGTATTTCCTTTCCTTGTTGACCCTCCCCAAATGCATTACCTCACACTTCTCCGGATTGAATTCCATTTGCCACTGTTCTGCCCACCTGACCAATTTATTGATATCCTCCTGCAGTCTACAGCTTCCTTCTTCAGTATCAACCACACAGCTGATTTTAGTATCATCTGCAAACTTCTTAATCATACCCCCTATATTCAAGTCTGGATTATTGAATTATACCACAAAAAGCAACTTTGTACTGAGCCCTGCTGAACCCCACTGGAAACAGCCTTCCAGTCACAAAAACACCCATCAACCATTACCCTCTGCTTCCTGTCTCCGAGCCAGTTTTGAACCCAACTTGACACTTTGCCCTGGATCCCATGGGCTTTTAACTTCGTGACCAGTCTGCCATGTGGAACCTTATCAAAAGCCTTGCTAAAGTCCATATACACTACATCAAACATACTACCCTCATCTACCCTCCTTGTTACCTCCTCAAAAAATTCAATCAAGTTTGTCAGACACGACCTTCCCTTAACAAATCCGTGCTGACTATCCTTGATTAATCTGTGTCTTTCTAAATGAAGATTAATCCTGTCGTTCAGAATTCTTTCCAATAATTTACCCACCACCGAGGTTAGGCTGACTGGCCTGTAATTACTCGGTCTATCCTTTTCTCCCTTTTTAAACAAGGATACCACATTAGCAGTCCTCCAGTCCTCCGGCACCACACCTGAAGCCAGAGAGGATTGAAAAAATGATGGTCAGGGCCTCTGCTATTTCCTCTTTTGCTTCGCTTAACAACCTGGGATACATTTCATCCGGGCCTGGGGATTTATCCACTTTTAAAGGTGCTAAACCCCTTAATACTTCCTCTCTCACTGTTTATTTCATCTAATATTTCACACTCCTCCCCCTGTTAGCAATGTCTGCTTCGCCCTTCTCCTTTGTGAAAACAGACGCAAAGTATTCATTAAGAACCCTACCGACGTCTCCCGCCTCCACACACAGATTACCCTCATGATCTCTAATAGGCCCTACCCATTCTTTAGTTATCCTCTTACTCTTAATACATTTATAAAACATCTTTGGGTTTTCCTTGATTTTACTTGCCAAGAATTTTTCATGCTCTCTCTTTGCTTTCCTAATATCCTTTTTAATTGCACCCCTGCACTTTCTGTACTCCTCTAAAGATTCTGGAGTATTTAGCCTTCGGTATCTGTCATACGCCTCCCTTTTTTTCTTTATCCTACCCTGTGGGCTGGATTTTCAATGACCCGTGGAGTCGGGTTTGGAGGCGTGTTGGGGGTTAAAGTTGCAGATTCGGTGGTCCCGACCCCATCCCGCCTCCAACCCGCCTCCACGCAATTTTGATAAAATCGTGTGCGGTGTTCCCGACTCCGTCCCGCCTCCAAGAGGCGGGAGAGGCCATTAAAGCCCTTAACAAGCCCTAAATTGGCTCTGTAATGCCATTTTGAAACGTTTTACTCTCTCTCTCGCTCTCTCTCCCTCTCCTGAGATGCTGCTCAGGTCCTCTCACAGCAAAGGCCAGGCAATCTCTGAGACCAGACCAGGCAGTCTATTACCTACAATGATGACATCATCAGAGGCGACTTTCAGACTGAAACCCCTAATTGGTTCATGGGTTCCCACATGCTGGAACTCAATTGCCCAATTAAGTGAAAATTGCATCAATCTCCCACATCCAATTTCAGGCGGCTGGATAACACGAAATGCGGATGACACGACCCCAACCCGACCCCAAGACAAAATCCAGCCCTGTATGTCTCTAGACATCCAGGGGGCTATAGATTTGTTAGTCCCACCTTTTTTCTTCAAGGGCACATATTTGGTCTGAACCCTCCGGATCTCCTCCTTGAATGCCTCCCACTGCTCTGACACTGATATACCTTCAAGTAGCTATTTCCAGTCCACTGTAGCTAAATCCCCTCTGAGCTTAGCAAAATTTGCTTTTCCCCAATTTAGAATTTTTATTCCTGGTCTATCCTTGTCCTTTTCTATAACTACCTTAAATCTAACAGAATTATGGTCACTAGCACCAAAATGCTCCCCCACTGATACGCCTTCTACCTGCCCAGCTTCATTCCCTAAAACTAAGTCCAGAACCGCCCCCTCCCTTGTTGGGCTTGCTACATACTGGCTAAAAATGTTCTCCTGGATGCATTTTAGGAATTCCGCACTGTCTATACCCTTCACACTAATTTTATCCCAGTTAATATTGGGGTAGTTGAATTCCCCTACTATTACTGCCCTATAGTTTTTGCAGTTCTCAGAAATTTGTCTACATATTTGTTCTTCTATCTCCCTCTCACTGTTTGGGGGTCTGTAGTACACTCCCAGCAGTGTGATCGCCCAAATATTGGCCGGGACACCAAATATTGACTTCAATAGAATATCTAGCGGGACGTATAATGGGCAGCGATGCGATACTGCCCAAGCCGAGTTTCTACCCTATTGTACATCGTTTTTGTACAAAAACTGGTTGCAATAGGAGCACAATGTGGTAAACTGCAGAATGCCACAGTGAATCATGATGCTTCCTATTTTTAGACCGACGCACAAGCAACATTTCCTTTATCTTGGGTTTACCTCTGAGAAATATTGACATTTTGGAAACTGCAGAAGCTGGCAGATGCCTCCAAAAAAAAATTCTTCATTCCGGAGGAAGGGATTATAGGCAATCTTAGGTTTGTGTAGCTTTCCTACTAACTCATTACAGATGGCCTAGGAGGACTTAGTGTTGCTAAGAGAAACAAAGTGTTACTGAGATACATTTCACAATGTTGTCGATCTTCATTTAAGGAACACTTTGAAACAGTTACCGTAACATTTAAGCCATTGAAAACCCTTAACTTGCAAAGGGAATGACTTAAATCGATGATAGCTTCAAATGGTGGTCATTTGTTACTGCCTTTGCAGTAGAACCTATGTTGTCCACCTTAATGGAAAGGACAATCTCGGGATGTGGGTGACACTGGCAAGCCCGCATTTATTGCCAAAACCTACTTGCCCTGAGAACCTGCTAGTGGGCCTTCCTCTTGAAACAATTATGTTCGAGCTGAGTGGTTTCACTGCGCAGAGCATTAATATTCAACTATGTAGTCATGTGTAGGTGGCAGTGTTTATTCCCTGAAGGAGATTAGCGAACCATCTGAATTTTCATGATAAAAATGGCAGCTTTCATTTTAGCCCACACTTACCAGATTTATTGAGTTCAATTTCATAATTTAACATAGTGGGATTTGAACTCATGATCTATGAGTTGCTAGTCCAGGACCATAATTACGATCCACAGATGCTAAAGTGCCCAAATTTTGCTCTTAAGTTTAAGGGCAGCAACACCCTAAGGACAGTAATGGAGACAAGAACAGTCTGAATAACATATATTGAATGTAATACAATAAAAGATATTGAACTCAATACAAGTAACAGATACTGAATTTAATATTTCTTGGACTGTGAAATTGATTTATATCAGCAGGAAGAGATTGGTGTTGGCACCTGAACAATAAGGTGACTTCTTGTGTAAACTTTTCCTCGGAAGATTTTCATGAAGTCTAATAATTGGGGTGCCACTATACACTAAACCATAGATAGTCCCATATTTTGTCATTGGCAGATCTTGAGAAGGACCAACCACATTGGAATGAATATGGAAAATGTCACTCAGGAAGAATGAAAGCCTCAGTAGTTTTAGTAACTAGCTGTGGCCACCTGGTTCCTAATGTGACGAATTTGCCACAAGGAAGAAATATACTCTTACATAACCTATTTATTATTACCCTGTCTTGTACTCCTACATATTAGGTTCAACCTCTACCAAGTATTTGCCAAAAGCTTGTTCTGTCTGTGCAAACAATTTTGCACTATCACCAGGAGACTGGAATCTGACTGAAGGTATTCAGCAACTGGTACATTTAAGTATATGCTAATTAATCTTCAGGGCAGTCCATTGCCTGAAGAGACACAAATGAGAAAATGTAGTTTTTACTAAAGCATAACTTCAGAACAATTCCATTGAAATAACTGCACTGATGAGAGCAAGCTTATGATTGATAAGTGAGACTTCTTTTCTCTCACCTTTTAACATTTGTAGATACTTGGCCCACATGCTTGGAACATGAAGTCTGAATAAAACATCATCTGGGTGCAACAGTAGAGTTGAGACAAGTTGGAGTTGGACTCCTCCATGCTCCACAACATTGTGCACAAGCTCTCGCGCAGGCTGCCCTAGCATTTCCTGGTAGATGCCCATGAGCCTTGTTCGGTAGCCTGCGCCCTCAGAGTCAGCATCTGAGTCCGCTGCAGCAGACCTAGTATGCGACCACGCCCTCCGGCAAGCTGGCACCTGTGGCATCCTGTCCCTCCACCCTGGGCTCCTGCGCACTTGTGCCCAGTGAGTCACCATGTGCGGACACCTAACCTAGCCTCTAAGTACACGTCGTGCCAGTATCTCTGCTGGTGCTTGCGAGAGTCAGATCGAGTGATGGTGGATCGGCTTGAAGGCTGGCCTCCTCTTCCTCGGCTGCCACAGGGGCCTGCACATTCTCAGCACCAGAAATAACAGAAATCACTTTGGTAGGAAGAGTAGAAAAACAGAATAATTTTGAAATGGTGAGAAACTTTCAAATGTTGGTGTTCAGAGAGATTTGGGTGTCCTCGTGCAAGAAACACAGAAAGCTAGCATGCAGGTACAGCAAGCAATAAGGAAGGCAAATGGCATGTTGGCCTTTATTGCAAGGGGGTTGGAGTACAAGAGTAAGGAAGTCTTGCTACAATTGTACAGGGCCTTGGTGAGACCACACCTGGAGTACTGTGCACAGTTCTGGTCTCCTTATCTAAGGAAGGATATACTTGCCTTGGAGGTGGTGCAACGAAGCTTCACTAGATTGATTCCTGGGATGAGAGGGCTGTCCTATGATGAGAGATTGTGTAGAATGGGCCTTTACTCTCTGGAGTTTAGAAGAATGAGAGGTGATCTCATTGAAACATACAAGATTCTGAGGGGGATTGACAGGGTAGATGCTGAGAGGTTGTTTCCCCTGGCTGGAATGTCTAGAACTAGGGGGCATAGTCTTAGGATGAGGGGTAGGCCATTTAAGACTGAGATGAGGAGGAATTTCTTCACTCAGAGGGTTGTGAATCTTTGGAATTCTCTGCCCCAGAGGGCTGTGAATGCTGAGTCTTTGAGTATATTCAAGGCTGAGATAGATAGATTTTTGGACTCTAGGGGAATCAAGGGATATGGAGATCGGGCGGGAAAGTGGAGTTGAGGTCGATGATCAGCCATGATCTTATTGAATGGCGGAGCAAGCTTGAGGGGCCGTATGGCCTACTCCTGCTCTTATTTCTTATGTTCTAACAGAGAGGGACAAGGGTTAGATTGCAATGTGATGGGAGGAAGGATGTTCTTGCCATGGAAGGAGTTCAGCGAAGATTCACAAGGCTGATACCTGGGATGGCAGGAATGACATATGAGGAGAGATTGGGTCGATTGGGCTTATACTCGCTGGAGTATAGAAGAATGAGAGGGGATCTCATCGAAACATGTAAAATTCTGACAGGTCTGGACAAACTAGATGCAGGAAGAATGTTCCCGATGGTCGGAGAGTCCAGAACCAGGGGTCATAATCTAAGGATAAGGGGTAAGCCATTTAGGACAGAAATGAGGAAGAATTTCTTCACCCAGAGAGTGGTGAACCTGTGGAATTCTCTACCACAGAAGGTAGTTGAGGCCAAGTCATTAAATATATTCAAGAATGAGTTAGATATATTTCTTAAAGCTAAAGGTATCAAGGGATATGGGGAGAAAGCAGGGACAGGGTACTGAGTTTGGATGATCAGCCATGATCTCATCGAATGGCGGAGCAGGCTCGAGGGGCCGAATGGCCTACTCCTGCTCCTATCTTCTATGTTTCTATGTTAAGTGGGGTGGTGAAAGCATCTGTAGCTTGTCAGGTAGAGCGTGTGGGGTGAGACAAAGAAGGTCAAGTATGAATAAACCGTGAACGACGTCTCCTCCAGCATTGCCAGTCACCACGGCCTCAACTCTGCCCCTGCCCAGGATAGCAAGCACGCTTTCTTCGAGGGGGGAGAGGGTGTGCAAATGGGCTGTTCCTCCTGCAATGGCAGCCTGTTACCTACTGTTGTGTGCGACCTTCTCCTACAAGAAAGAAGGGAGTGTGTTAGTGAGAGTCTTGTGCGATGTTTGGAGAATGTGCCTGTCATGGTGGAAAAACTGATAGTGTGTGTAAGATGTGAGTTGTGGGTAAGTGAGGGGTGTAATAGTGGTGTGTGTGTGTGTGAGTATGAGGAAATGGAGGTGATGTGATGCAGTGATTGTAGGAGAGTGAAGGGAAGCGAGGGAGGGGAGTCTTCAGTGCTGTGGGTCTTGTAATTAGTGAGGCTATGAGTTGTGGGGGTGTGAGCGGAGTGTAAGAGAGCAGTATGCTTACCTTACCAGCTCTTGTGAGATCATTGAACTTCTTCTGGCATTTCAGCCAAGTCCTGGGTGCCAGGCTCCTGGCATTCACGTATTCTGCAATCTCTTCCCATTGCAGGTGTAGTTGATGACTGGAAGGCTTTCTGTCCCCCTGAGGGAGGGAGAGGGGGGGAAGGGCAGTGGATGTCCCTCCTGCTGTCCACTGTCTGCACCAGGGTGGCTAAGCCAGAAATCGAGAACCTTGGTGCTCTCTTAACGTTTGCTTCAGCCATATATCTCCTTCCAGACATATCTCCCTGGAGTCTCCAGCCAATATGTATCTCCCCTTTAAGAGGTGCTGGCTGCTTTTAAATGGCGTCATAGACCACTGATATCACCCCCCCTCCCCCCTTTACAGGCATGCAGCCAATGAGTAGCGCGGGTAGCGGTGGCTATACGCCTGCATGATTAAAATGATCAGGCAGCACGAGTATTGCGCGTGTAGCAGGCGCGGGCCGGGCACAATAGGATTTTACAGAGAATTTACAGCACAGAAACAGGCCATTCGGCCCAACTGGTCTATGCCACCGTTTATGCTCCACATGAGCCTCCTCCCACCCTACTTCATCTCACCCTATCTGCATATCTTTCCATTCATTCCTCCCTCATGTCTTTGTCCAGCTTCCCCTTAAATGCATCTATGCTATTCGCCTTAACCACTCCCTGTGGTAGCGAGTTCCACATTCTCACCACTTTCCGGGTAAAGAAGTTTCTCCTGAATTCCCTATTGGATTTATTAATAACTATCTTATATTTATCACCCCTAGTTCTGGAAATGTCTTCTCTACGTCTACCCTATCAAACCCCTTCATAATTTTATTCAAGGCCATTACCTTCCAATGTCATGAGGCTGAGGGGAGACTTGATTGAGTTGTATAAAATTATGAGGTGCTTAAATAGAGTGGACAGGAAGGACCTATTTCCCTTAGCAGAGAGGTCAATAACCTGGGGACATAGATTTAAAGTAATTGGTAGAAGGATTAGAGGGGAGTTGAGAACTTTTTTCACCCAGAGGGTGGTGGGGGACTGGAGCTCACTGCCTGAAAGGGTGGTAGAGGCAGGAATCCCCATCTTATTGAAAAAGTACTTGGATATGCACTTGAAGTGCCGTAACCTACAAGCCTACGGACCAAGAGCTGGAAAGTGGGATTAGGCTGGATAGCTCTTTTTCGGCCGGCACAGACAAGTTAGGCCAAATGGCCTCCTTCTGTACCATGAACGTGTATGATTTCTATGTCACAGGCCTTCTTCAGTACTCACAGAAATCGGTGAAACATCTTCATAGTTTCTTCAACTCATGTTACCTTAAAGGGCAGAATCTCCAAGTTTTGAGCATTTCTCGACTTACATTCCAGGATTCAGGGTTGAGGTGGAAGCCTTGCAGTCTTGGAAACACAAACAGTTTTCTTTTGATTGGTTTTTCCTCAGGCACCTTATTACTGACACCCTTACAACAACTACTTGCATTGATATAGTGCCTTTACTGTAGTAAAAGGTCCCAAGGCACTTCACAGAAGCGTTATCAGGCAAAATGTAACACCGAACCAAAGAAGGAGACATTGGGACAAGTGACCAAAAGCTTGGTCAAATAAGTAGGTTTTAAGCAGCCTCTTATAGGAGGAAAGAGAGGGCGGAGAGGCAGAGAGGTTTGGGGAGGGAATTCCAGAGCATAGGGCCTAGATGGGTGACTGCCCGGCCACCAATGGTGGGGCGTAGAAGAATCTATTTTCTCGGTATTGCTCTTGCCTGCACATTTTTACAGAAGCTTTGTGGATGGATTTCCATTACCGCGATTCATGCTCCAACCAGCACTGCCCTTTACACCACAGGCGACATTGTTCAACTCTTCAGATACAGGCAGGATACACTGAACGATCAAACACCAACAGCTCTTTTCTTCGCCTGCTGCAGAAAAATCCTGCCTGATGCAATCATTCTCTTAGCAATTATACTGGCTCCAATGAGCAGAAGACCTAAACCAACCAATTAAATGCTCCCTGCAGTCACAACCCTGGCAACCAGACTACTTGTAATTATTTGTTTGGACATGTCTGTTGCATGTAGCTCATACCCAACAAGACCCTGCTGTGAACTCTCCGTCCCACCGCCCCCCCCGCACCCCTAGTTCCACGCCACGATGAGGATGATGCTGAGTTGACAGATCTTTTAGGTATATGTGATGTCAAAATTGAATCCATGGAAGTTGGTGCAAGATTAGTCCTTGTGAAGATTGGGACTGTTAAGAAAAATGGGGCTGCTCGCCCTGTTGGTATTCACCCCAAACTACCTCGGGAAATGGGGGCTGCATTATTCCAGCTACTGGCTCACGTATTTACCAGTTTGTTGTGATCTGGGAAAGTGTCCATGGACTGGAGATGGTGCCTGTATTTTTAATACAGGGAGCAAGTCAAAACCTAGGAATTCTAGCGATCAATAGATTTTTGTTGGGTAAGGGTAGCAAGGGATTTGGAGCTAAGGCGGTAAATGGAGTTGAGATACAGATCAGCCATGATCTCATTGAATGGTGGAACAGTTTCGAGGGGCTGAATGGCCGACGACTCTTCCTATGTTCCTATAGGCCAGTTAGTTTGACATCCGCTATAAACAAATTGCCTGAAGGAATTGTTGGGGATACGCTCTACTATCATTTGGACAAAGAAGTTTGGTATTCTCAATGTGGCTTTTGGAAACACGGGTCCTATCTCACCAACTTAGTTGAATTTTGGATGCCTGGTGATGATAACCGAGTAGATATTGTGTATCTGGATTTTCAAAGTGCCACACAAATGGCTGTTCAGTAAAGTTGAGTACAGTGGAATTGACAGTCACATTTTAAACTGCTTAGGCCTCCCTCCGCCTCTCCACCTCTCCTCCTTTGAGACGCCACATAAAACCTACCTCTTTGATCAAACTTTTGGTCACCTGTCCTAATATCTCCTTATGTGGCTCGGTGTCAAATTTTGTTTGATAATGGCTCCTGTGAAGCGTGTGCCACTATGTTAAAAGCGCAATACAAATGCAAGTTGTTGCTGTTGTTGCATTGCAAATTGGTTATTTCCACGGAGGCAGCGGGTGGTGATTGGTGGTAGCAGCTTTACGTACGGTTCAGTCACTGGCGAGGGGAGGAGCATCAGTACAAAATTTTTTTAAAACCCATAAGAGCTAGGTTAGACGCTAAGGTAAGCATGCAGGTGCAGCAGGCGGTTAAGAAGGCAAATGGTATGTTGGCCTTCATAGCGAGAGGATTCGAGTACAGGAGCAAGGATGTCCTGCTGCAGTTGTACAGGGCCTTGGTGAGACCACACCTTGAGTATTGTGTGCAGTTTTGGTCGCCTTATCTGAGGAAGGATGTTCTTGCCATGGAGGGAGTGCAGCGAAGATTCACCAGACTGATACCTGGGATGGCAGGAATGACGTATGAAGAGAGATTGGGTCGGTTGGGCTTGTGTTCGCTAGAGTTTAGAAGAATGAAAGGGGATCTCATTGAAACTTATAAAATTCTAACAGGACTAGACAGACTAGATGCAGGAAGGCTGTTCCCGATGGCGGGGGAGTCCAGAACCAGAGGTCACAGTCTAAGGATAAGGGGTAAGCCATTTAGGACTGAGATGAGGAGGAATTTCTTCACCCAGAGAGTGGTGAACCTGTGGAATTCTCTACCACAGAAGACAGTGAGTCCAATTCATTAAATATATTCAAGAAAGAGTTAGATATATTTCTTAAGGCTAAGGGGATCAAGGTTTATGGGGAGAAAGCAGGGACAGGGTACTGAATTTGGAAGATCAGCTATGATCGCATTGAATGGCGGAGCAGGCTCGAGGGGCCGAATGGCCTACTCCTGCTCCTATCTTCTATGTTTCTATGTTAATAGATTGCCCAAATGTGCGATGGGTAGGGATTTACTACAGGCCTTCAAATAGGAGCTGGAGGAATTATGGAAGGAGGGTGGACCTAGCAGTGATTGGTGTATCAGTTCCAGCCATCTCCTGGAGCTTGTGCGATTGCCTTCACCGGTTGGAGAGGAATTTTCCAAAGTTTTTTTTTCTCTAAATCAGTCTAAGGATATTTTTGTCTCTCCCAGACAGTAGGGTGAAGAGTGGTTTGGTGAAGAGGGGTTTGGGGGAGGGGATTGGGTAGATGGCGCACATAGGCTGCACCAGTCTTTTATTGTCCCTCTTTTTCAGATGACTTAGTTCACCACTTTCACACAGCATACAGCTAGGCACACGTTAGTCTCATTTGAGACCTTTGCCAATATGCACCAGTGGATTCCATTGTTCTTAATTCTATAAGCCATAGGACAGATAGAAAGATGTTGGATTCCTACATTGCCCTCCATGACCTCAAGATGTCCCATAGCGTTTCACAGCCAATGAAGTACTTTTGAAGTGCAGTCACTGTTGTAATGTGGGGAAACATGGGAGCCAATTTTCACACAGCAAGGTCCTCCAAACAGCAATGAGATAAATGACCAGATAAGCTGCTTTAGTGATGTTGGTTGAGGGATAAATATTGGGAAGAATGCTGGGAGAACTCTCCTGCTCTTCTTCGAATAGTGTCACGGAATAATTTATTCCCACCTGAGAGGGCAAATGTGGCTTCAGTTTAACATCTCATCCGAAAGACGGCACCTCCAACAGTGCAGCACTCCCTCAGTACTGCACTGGAGTGTCCGCCTAGATTAAGTGCTGAAATCCTGCAGTGGGGTTTGAACCCAAGACCTACTGACTGAGATGAGAGCGCTACCACTGAGCCAAGGCTGAGACTTGGGTACACGAGTGATGGAATAATTGAAGATGAACTGGATGGATTATAATTTTCATACTATTATAGCTAATCTATCACCCTTTGGTTACAGAAGTGACCTCAATGGTGGAATGTGTCCTCAGTATTTGGATTCAGGCTTATAATAGGTTTATAATTGCTTTTGTAGCCCGCAGAAGAACATTTTGCTGCTGGAGTCAATATTTGTACTGGTTCAATTATTGTAGCGCACTGAAATCCACTTTGTGTTCATCAGTAAAGTGGTTTGTGACAGGCAACAGGAAAAGGTTTTTTCTTTGTCCCACATCCATTTCATTGCAGTGAATTAAGAACTTACCAAACTTTAGGAACAGGAAAAGGCATTTGGTCCGAACAAGTCTGACCCTTTTTCATAGACCACCGCCCCCCCCCGCAACTTCTCCCCATATTCCTTAATTACTTCTAGTTGTCTCTGGATCTATTTATACAGTCCACCTTAATGTTACACCTTGATAATTAAAACAAACATCTGGACCAAAACATCATCTAAATTTGATCATAGTTTAACTTCTTTGCATGTTTGATTAGGGAATCTGAGTTTGTTAGCAATAGATGTTTAAAACTTATTGGGTACGTTTATGTTACCAGACTAGTAATCCAGAGTCCGGTAACATAAACGTCCCCCCCCCCCTCTCATCCACCGCCCCCCCCCTCCTCTCATCCTCCCCCCCGTCTCTCATCCTCCCCCCCCCCCCTCTCATCCTTCCCCCCCTCTCTCATCCTTCCCCCCCTCTCTCATCCTTCCCCCCCTCTCTCATCCTCCCCCCCTCTCTCATCCTCCCCCCCTCTCTCATCCTCCCCCCCTCTCATCCTCCGCCCTCTCTCATCCTCCCCCCCCTCTCTCATCCTCCCCCCTCTCATATCCTCCCCCCCCTCTCATATCCTCCCCCCCCTCTCTCATCCTCCCCCCCCTCTCATCCTCCCCCCCCCCTCATCCTCCCCCTCCCCATCCTCCCCCTCGCTAGTGATCCAGAGAACGCGAGTTCATATCCCACCATGGCAGTATTGAGAATTTCAATTCAGTCTGGTAATAAAAAGCTGGTCTCAGTAAAAGTGACCATGAAGCTGTTGGATTGTCATAAAAACCCAACTGGTTCACTAAAGTCCTATATAATGTCCTGTAATGACCTATATGTGACTCCAGTCCCACAGCAAGGTGCTTCGACACTTAACTGCCCTCCGAAGTGGCCCAGCAAACTGCTGCAAAGAAGGCGGCCCACCACCAACTTCTCGAGGGCAACTCAGGATGGGCAATAAATTCTGGCCTTGCTCAAGACACCCACATCCCGAAAACGAATGAACTAAAAAAATCACCACGATCTGCTGGATGTAAGACAAGATGATACTCCAGTGGAATCAAATACTGTATCTTGCTGTAGACAGACAGCAGCGGAAATATTGGCCCAAAAATTAGTCTCACTACGCGAGAGTACGCACTGTGTACTCTCGCGTATTCTGTCTCCAATTGCCGGTTTTCTGCATGCACTGCGCATGCGCTGAAAACCGGCACTTGGTGATTTCAAAAGGGGGCGGTTCCTAAGTGAACCGCGTGCGCGCTACAGGCTGCGCGCACGCAGTGCACTTAGTGCTTTGAACGCGCAGGTAAGCATGGAAGATTTTGCACATAAAGAAAGGAGGCGTAAGACCCTCTTTTAACAAGGTAAGTAGTTAATTAAGTATTATTTTGAATTTTTTTCAACAGGTATATCTTTTTTAGAGACTTTAAAGAAAGGTAAGTTTATTTTTATAACTTAAAAAGATTTTAAATTTTTTCAAAAATTTAATTTTTTGTTTAAAGTGGTTAATTTATTTAACTTTACTTATTTTATTAATGTGATGGGTTTTTTAAAAAATTTAATTGAGGTTTAGCTGTTCTTTTGGGGGGGTATAGTATTCATAGCTTTCACAGCCCTTGCTGTGAAAACTATGAATGAAAGATGGTGTGCTGCCATTGGCTCTAACTGAATCACGTGATCCCACAGCTCGCACGAATTAACTGCGTCTGTGGGATACGCAAGCACTGCACAGCTGCAGTCTTGAAAGTAAAGTTCGTGTGAGCCTGGAATGAAAAGGCAGGCGCGCAGTGAGATATCGCGGGGAAGCCTTACCCCCGCAGGAAGGCTCCGTCTTTAATTTCTGGGCCAATGGGTTGCATTGTGTGCCACGAGGCACAGGACACTCTAACTAACTAACTAACTAACTAATTAACTAACTGCAACTCCTGATTAAATCTAATTAAATATTTCTCAGTGTGTACACTGAAGCGTTTTGCAAGCATGGCTTTGCTACTGCTTTCAAAGTAATTTATTTATTTTGAAATGGGAATTTAAACTGAATACAACGGCCCGAAGAAGAATGTGGGTGGGGTGAATCTTCATAAATAGGCTAAAATTGTCCACAAAGAAATGTATTCCCACCTGTGTGTCATAAGTCCTGTGGTGAATTTAACCTGGCATTCAAAGTATCAGAGTGGGGAGTGGTGGGGAAAGAGGGAGTTGACAGACCAGACCGCACGGACACTCCACAATTAACCAGGCAGAAAGTAAGGGCTTACCGTCTGCTTCTGGCTTTTTTGGGGGGGCCATGCTCTGTGTGCATGGTTTTTGAGCTGATAGTCTTAAAGAGACAGTTTAATGAATAGCCAGCTGCTTGAAAACACCGAGACGAGACACCGGCTCAGCAGCTGGTCTCGGATGATCTGCTCTTCCCTGTCCTGACTAGATAAGGACTTTACCAGCCGATATCTGCGCGGGGATTTATCTTCTCGGATGAAATAAATCTTTAGATTGCTAATTTATCTATCGGGTTATGACTGACTTCACTAAGCACGCAGGCAGGGTGGCATCTTAGCACTTCCAGCGATAACAAAATAAAAATAAAGTATGTCCAACAGCACAATTACACTGAATTACATAGAATGTACAGCACAGAAACAGGCCATTCGGCCCAACTGGTCCATGCCGGTGTTTATGTTCCACATAAGAACATAAGAAATAGGAGCAGGAGTCGGCCATTTGGCCCCTCGAGCCTGCTCCGCCATTCAATGAGATCATGGCTGATCTTCTACCTCATCTCCACTTTCCTCCACTATCCCCATATCCCTTGATTCCCTTGATATTCAAAAATCTATCGATCTCTGTCTTGAATATACTCAACGACTGAGCCTCCCACAGCCCCCTGGGGTAGAGAATTCCAAAGATTCTCCACCCTCTGAGTGAAGAAATTTCTGAGACTGTGACCCCTGGTTCTAGACTCCCCAGCCAGGGGAAACATCCTCCCTGCATCTACCCTGTCAAGCCCTGTAAGAATTTTGTATGTTTCAATGAGATCACCTGTCATTCTTCTAAACTCTAGAGAATATAGGCCTAGTCTACTCAATCTCTCTTCATAGGACAGTCCCAGCAACCAGTCTGGTGAACCTTCATTGCACTCCCTCTATGGCAAGTATATCCTTCCTTAGGTAAGGAGACCAAAACTGTACACAATACTCCAGGTGTGGTCTCACCAGGGCCCTATATAATTGCAGTTAGACATCTTCACTCTTATACTCAAATCCTCTTGTAATAAAGGCCAAAATACTAATTGCTTGCTGAGCCTGCCTGTTAACTTTCAGTGATTCGTGAACACCAACATTTCCCAATCTCTCACCATTTAAAAAATACTATGCTTTTCTATTTTTCCTACCAAAGTGGATAACTTCACATTTCTCCACATTATATTCCATTTGCCATGTTCTTGCCCACTCACTTAGCCTGTCTATATCCCCTTGAAGCCTCTTTGCATCCTCCTCACAACTTACATTCCCACCCAGCTTTGTATCATCAGCAAATTTGGATATATTACATTTGGTCCCCTCATCCAAATCATTGATGCAGATTGGGAATAGCTGAGGCCCAAGCATTGATCCTTGCGGTACCCCACTAGTTACAATCTGACAACCTGAAAATGACCTGTTTCTTCCTACTCTCTGTTTTCTGTCCATTAACCAATCCTCAATCCATGCTAGTGTATTACCCCCAATCCCATGAGCCCTAATTTTGTTTAATACTTCTTCTTCTTAGGCAGTCCCTCGGAACCGAGGATGACTTGCTTCCACATTAAAAATGAGTTCGCAGGTGACTGATGAGTCCAATGCGGGACCTACAGTCTCTGTCACAGGTGGGGCAGACGGTGGTTGAGGGGGTGGGTGGGTGGGGTGCTTGGGTTGACGTGCGCTGCCTGCGCTTGGCTTCCGCTTGCTCCCGGCGAAGAGACTCGAGGTGTTCGGCGCCTTCCCGGATGCTTCTCCTCCACTTTGTGCGGTCTTGGGCCAGGGATTACCAGGTGTCGGTGGGGATGTTACACTTTTTCAAGGAGGCTTTGAGGATTGTTTAATAACCTCTTGTGTGGCACCTTATCGAATGCCTTCTGAAAATCCAAATACACCCCATCCACTGGTTCCCCCTTATATATTCTGCTAGGTACAACCTCAAAACCTATCAGATTCGTCAAACATGATTTCCCTTTCATAAATCCGTATTGACTCTGCCCAATCCTATTATTATTTTCTAAGTGCCCTGTTACCACGTCCTTAATAATAGATTCTAGCATTTTCCCTACTACTGATGTCAGGCTAACAGGTCTGTAGTTTCCCGTTTTCTCTCTCCCTGCTTTCTTAAATAGTTGGGTTACATTTGCTACCTTCCAATCTGCGGGAACCGTTCTAGAATCTATGGAATTTTGGAAGATGACAACTAATGCATCCACTATCTCCATAGCCACCTCTTTTAAAACCCTAGGATGTAGGCCATCAGGTTCAGGGGATTTATCGGCTTTCAGTCCCATTAATTTCTACAGTACTATTTTTTTACTAATACTACTATCTTTCAGTTCCTCATTCTCGCTAGACCCTTGGTTCTCCACTATTTCCGGGAGATTTTTTGCGTCTTCTTCCGTGAAGACAGACTCAAAGTGCTTGTTTACTTTCCCTGTCATTTCCTTATTCCCCATTATAATTTCTCCTGTTTCAACCTGTCAGGGACCCACGTTTACTTTCGCTAATTTTTTCCTTTTTACATACCTATAGAAGCTTTTACAGTCTGTTTTTATGTCTCTCGCTAGTTTACTCTCATATATTCTATTTTCGCTTTCTTTATCAATTTCTTGGTCCGCCTTTGCTGAATTCTAAAATCCTCCCAATCCTCAGGCTTACTACTCTTTTTGGCAACATTATAAGCCTCTTCCTTTAATCTAATAATCTCTTTAATTTCTCTTGTTAGCCACGGTTGGACCATTTTTCCCGTGGTGTTTTTATTCCTTAAGGGAATGTATATTTGTTGCGAATTATGAATGATTTCTTTAAATGTTTGCCATTGCTTTCCTACTGTCGTATCTTTTAATCTCGTTTCCCAACCTACCTTAGCCAACTCGCCCCTCATACCTACGTAGTTTGCTTTGTTCGGGTACGTGAGCCGCCTCCCACCCTGCTCCATCTAGCCCTGTCTAATCAGATGGATGCAGATGAATAAGTGACAACTGCTTCTTCTGACTGAATCTAGTTTTATTTTGATGGACCAAAGCAGATGTCGATCAAAAGGAATCTGAGGCTTCAGATGCTGTGGCTCCGAAACACCTCTCTGTGAGATGTTTGTGTAAGTCAATGCGTACAGCATTTTCTGATTAGAGCTGTGTGAGATAATGACAACTAATCCCAATTGATCTGTATGTTTGTGCATTTATTGTTGGATCAAATTAAGTTGCGTTAGTGTTGGGAGAATTGAACACTTTCCATTTCAGGCCCCCATTTATTTATCAGAGACTCCCAGGTCAGGTTGGATGTATCACCTTTCTGGATTGAAGGTTAGCTCCTGCAATTTACCCAGATATTTGACCAGTCCCACACTAATCTGCCAGTGGCTTCACTGAGCGAGATTGCCAATCAGTGCCAATTTGCAGGCAATTTGTGCTCTGCTATGGGCTCATGTCCACCAGGACCTGGATTGAGACTATCCAAAGACATTTCATGTCGGACCCTAAGGAATATCAATTGATGCGTCGAACCAGAATGTGCTGCACCTTATGGATTCACCTGGAATAAATCCTAAGCATTTCTCCAGCCTCCTTAGGAAGTGTTACCTCATTACTTGATGGGTGTGGTGTCAAGCCACACAGGCCAGGAAGGATCTCGGCTCTGTTAGGGTGGCAGTAGGTATACTGCAAGTGACTGTAGCACCACTGAACTAGGGAAGGGACAACTCGGCCAACTTTCCTGCGCCTGATCACTATCTAGTGGTCTGCGCCTAAACATAAGAGAACATAAGAAACAGGAGCAGGAGTAGGCCAGTCGGCCCCTCGAGCCTGCTCTGCCATTCAGTAAGATCATGGCTGATCCAATCTTGGCCTCAACACCACTTTCCCGCTCTCTCCCCATACCCCTTGACTCCCTTGTAGTTCAAATGTCTGTCAATCTCCGCCTTGAATATATTCAATGACTCCGCCTCCACAGCTCTCTGTGGAAGAGAATTCCAAAGATTCACGACCCTCTGAGAGAAGAAATTCCTCCTCATCTCCGTCTTAAATGGGCGACCCCTTATTCTGAAACTATGCCCCCTAGTTCTAGATTCCCCCACTAGGGGAAACATCCTCTCTGCATCTACCCTGTCAATCCCCCTCAGAATCTTTTATGTTTCAATAAGATCACCTCTCATTCTCCTAAACCCCAATGAGTATAGGCCCAACCTGCTCAACCTTTCGTCATACGTCAACCCCTTCATCTCCAGAATCAACCTAGTGAACCTTCTCTGCACTGCCTCCAATGCAAGTATATCCTTCCTTAAATATGGAGACCGTGAAAGTGCGCACGTGCAGACTTCGGGTAAAGACAGAATCGGGCTCAGCTGTGAGGCCTCTCGCAGTCAAATGACCTGCTGACAGATATGGTGGAATGCTCATATGAGTCATATCAAAGTTGTAGTCAGATGAGGATGCTCCACTGTGCGTATCCAGCACCCAGCTGGCTGGGCCATCTTCCAAAGATGGAGGAGTAGGGAACAAAAGAGCTGCAATCCATTTGGTAATTGTGCTAAAGTAAAGCCTTTCCTGCTGTGTGGTTCTTATTGGCACCCCTCTGACGTAATTGCCCTTAAGCCAGCGATCTGTACGAATGAATGAACTAACTTGCATTTATATAGCGCCTTTCACAACTTCAGGACGTCCCAAAGCACTTCACAGCCAGTGTAGTCACTGTTGTAATGTGGGGTATACGTAGATTCCTGGTTCGTGTTGGTTGCAAAGCAGTGGAAAGAGTTTTAATTGTGGGCAAAGGGCTTTGTTGATGTGGAAATAGGGCTTTCTGCTCTTGAGAACCTGGTGGGATAATTCACTAATGGACACGGCGAATGTTGAAAGCTGGCAGATAACACCAGAGGGAGATAGCAGGGTGATCTGAGGGTGTGTGGCATGAGACAGTTAGATTCAATCAGGTACACCATAGCATGCTCCCTGGGAATGAAAAGAAAAAAAGAAAGACTTGCATTTATATAGCGCCTTTCACGACCACCGGACATCTCAAAGCGCTTTACAGCCAATGAAGTACTTTTGGAAATGTAGTCACTGTTGTTATGTGGGAAACACGGCAGCCAATTTGCGCACAGCAAGCTCCCACAAACAGCAATGTGATAATGACCAGATAATCCTGTTTTTGTTATGTGGATTGAGGGATAAATATTGGCCAGGAATAATTCCCCTGCTCTTCTTCAAAATAGTGCCATGGGATCTTTTACATCCACCTGAGAGAGCAGACGGGGCCTCGGTTTAACGTCTCATCTGAAAGACGGCACCTCCGACAGTGCAGCGCTCCCTCAGCACTGCACTGGAGTGTCAGCCTGGATTTATGTGCTCAAATCCCTGGAGTGGGACTTGAACCCACAACCTTTTCTGACTGAGAGATGAGCGTGCTACCCACTGAGCCACGGCTGACAATGTGGAGCTATATTTCAACCATCCAAGTTATGGGTGGGAGGGGGGTAGAGAGGGCAGGTGAGTGGTCTTATGTTTGTGGGAGCGCATGGAAATTTTCTTTTTTAACTATTAAAACGCCAGGTTTGACTGGACAACTGTATCCCTGCATCAAATGAAATGGATGTTTTTTGCACGTGCAACCGAGAACAAGCGGCCACGATTCAGTGTGTCTAGGTGTGCTTTCACAGTGGCAAGCGGGTTTAGCGGAAACGAAGCAGGTAAGGTGCGAACTGATGCAGAGCAGCGCCCCTGTGAACTGGATCGATTTGAGGGGACTGACTGAACACTCAACCGCTGCCAAGTTCAGGCCTTCTTAACCTTTAAATAGCGACTTTATGTTACACAATCAATAATTCAGTTGATCACAGAGAGCTGATGCAAGCAGCCCTGAGTTAAAGGACATGACTTTGAAGACAAAAAAATGCTGCAGTCAAAAGTACTTGTGTCTTGTTTACCAGCAAAGGGTTATGCAGTAAACGTGGCCTGTGGATTTTCAGCTGGTTCCCCATATAAAATATAGTGCTAGTACAGGACGAGGGGAATGGAAGTAATTACGGCAACATTGACTGCAAAAAGAAAGCTTTCAATCATCAAATCAGCAATGTTGTATCAAAATTGTAAACACATTTTTTTTTGTTGTTGATTAAAACGATTTAGGACATAAACAATGACTTCTCATTGGAGAGACCGTCTTCTATTTAACAGCGTTTGTTCTGTGCAGGAGCTTATATTTTCACACACAGGCTGTCAAAACAAACACTGCTGCTTTTACCCAGACCCAGAAACAGATTTCCACCGGGGGTTAATTATTTTATCCAGGGTGAGGAAAACTTTTCAGATGAAAGGAAATTAAATAATTCCGGCAACACTTCAAATTTAAAAATTCTCATCCTTGTGTTCAAATCCCTCCATGGCTTCGCCCCTCCCTATCTCCGTAACTTCCGCCAGCCCTACATTCCCCCCCCCCCCCCCCCGAGATCTCTGTGCTCCTCCAATTCTGGTCTCTTGTGCATCTCTGATTTTAATCGCTCCATCATTGGCGGCCATGTCTTCATCTGCCAAGGCCCTAAGCTCTGGAATTCCCTCCCTAAACCTCTCCGCCTCCCTACCTCTTTCTCCTCCTTTAAGACGCTCCTTAAATCCTACCTCATTGGCCAAGCTTTTGCTCACCTGTCCTAATATCTCTTTATGTGGCTCGGTGTCAAATTTTTTCTGATTACGCTCCCGTGAAGCGCCTTGGGACATTTTACGATGTTAAAGGCGCTGTATTAATGCAAGGTGTTGTTGTTATTGACTGTGTGATTAAAAAGTTAAATGTCAGTGCACATCAACTAATCTAAATATGGCTATCCAATGGATTAGTTAAATTCTTCACTTAGAGTCACTGACGCCAATTGTCATTCACGCACTTCCAAGACAAGGTAGGCACTTTACAGCCTTCCGGACTCAATATCGAGTTCAACAATTTCAGATCATAACCTCGGCCCCCACCACATATATATACATTTTATCCCCCCTTTTGTTTGTGCCTTTTTCCTTTTTTTTCCTCTCTCCCCCTACGGCAGCTGTCTCTCATTCTGCCAGCATTTCACACTTCACCTTTTGTTTCTTAACCTGTCCCATTACCATCTCGTCTTGCCTTGAGCATCTCTTAATGTCTCTACTCTTTTCTCAGTTCTGACGAAGGGTTTCGACCTGAAACGTTAACTCTGTTTCTCTCTCCACGGATGTTGCCTGGCCTGCTGAGTTTTTCCAGCGTTTTCTGTTGTTGTTTCAATTTTCCAGCATCCGCAGTATTTTGCTATCGTATTAGGCATGCTTCAGTTGGCTTTGGGAATAGGCGGAGATCGGCCTGTAGACTGTCTTGGGTTTTGTAGCTCGGCTACTCCCAGCCTTAACCAGCTGAACTATTGGCATAGCCTTTCTGAGAATTCCAACAGAATCTTGAAATATTTGAAAGCTTACAGCAACAACTTGCATTTATATAGGCGGTTCACAGGAGCGTTATCAAACAAAATTTGACACTGAGCCACATAAGGAGCTATTAGAACAAATGACCAAAAGCTTGGTCAAAGAGGTAGGTTTTAAGGAGCGTCTTACAGGAGGAAAGAGAGGCGGGGAGATTTAGCGAGGGAATTCCAGAACTTAGGGGCCTAGGCAGTTGAAGTCACGGCTGCCAATAATGGAGCGATTAAAATCGGGGATGTGCAAGAGACCAGAATTGGAGGAGCGCAGAGACCTTGGAGGGTTGTAGAGCCAGAGGTGGTTACAGAGATTGGGAGGGGGAGGTCATGGAGGGATTTGAACACAAGGATGAGAATTTTAAAATCGAGGCATTGCCTTGAAATCTTAGAGGCATTTGGCGATGTAATGAAGCCATGGTGTCACACACCAGTAATCTAAGATACCCTGAGAGAGCTTCACCAGATGTAAATGTTCATTTTAATCATCATGCTTTCTAATCTATCTTTTAGCAGACAGGATCTATATGCAGTGTTCCAAGTCTCACTGATGTTGCATGGATGTGGGGAGGAGGGCTGTGTGGAGACCAAGTGAAGTAATGGAACAAAACCTTGCTTTATGAAGAGTCTTTGATGACTTTAGGACATCTAAAATTGCTTTATAACCAATGAAGTACTTTTCAAGTGTAGTCACTGTTGTAATGTTGGAAACGCGGCAGCCAATTTGCGCACAGCAAGCTCCCACATACAGCAATGAAATAAATGACCAGATCGTCTGTTTTAGATGTTGGTTGAGTGATAAATGTCGGCCAGGACACCGGGAGAACTCCCCTGCTTGAGGGAAAATCAGAGAAAGTATCATCCTCAGGCCTTCATTTCATTCGCCAATGGCCAGTATCAAACCTCCATTGACAGGGACCTGACAGCAGTCCATCCTCCTGATGGTGGCATAAAGAGACCAAGGTGGTGGGGGGAGCATGGAAGCAGAGAAAAGATCAATGAATAAGTGAGGCAAGAATCCAAAATCAAAACTGGTTTACCCAAGAGAAATGAGGGGTTTGAATGAGGAAGAGAGAACTATGTTAACCATACTTGCCTTAGAGGCAGTGCAACGAAGGTTCACTAGATTGATCCCTGAGGAGAGATTGAGTAGATTGGGCCTATACTCTCTGGAGTTTAGAAGAATGAGAGGTGCTCTTATTGAAACATATAAGAAACTGAGGGGGATTGACAGGGTAGACGCTGAGAAGTTGTTTCCCCTGGCTGGAGAGTCTAGAACTAAGGGACATAGTCTCAGAATAAGGGGTAGGCCATTTAAGACTGAGATGAGGAGGAATTTCTTCACTCAGAGGGTTGTGAATCTTTGGAATTCTCTGCCCCAGAGGGCTGTGAATGCTGAATCGTTGAGTATATTCAAGGCTGAGATCAATAGACGTTTGGACTCTAGGGGGAATCAAGGGATATGGAGATCAGGCGGGAAAGTGGAGTTGAGGTCGGTGATCAACCATGATCATATTGAATGGCGGAGCAGGCTTGAGGGGCCGTATGGCCTACTCCTGCTCCTAATTCTGATGTTCTTATGTTGACAATAGTTGAGAACATGTCCAAAAACAAACCGTGAAGAGCCAAAAAGCAGGTGGGAGGAAGAATAGAAACCTGGCTGTGACCTCCGGCGTGACACGACTTCAATAACCCCGCTGCCTTCCCCGCTGATATTCAGCCATTTGAATATTCATGAGCCTCTTCCAAAAGTGCTGAAAGTCCGTTTTTATT
The DNA here is from genome assembly GCA_030390025.1 of Squalus acanthias. Classification (NCBI taxonomy): domain Eukaryota; kingdom Metazoa; phylum Chordata; class Chondrichthyes; order Squaliformes; family Squalidae; genus Squalus; species Squalus acanthias. The sequence continues at coordinate 162,645,650 of CM059428.1, read as the reverse complement.
TCTTCCAGAAGATACGCAGCAGAAATACAACACGAGAGGCAGACACGCTTGTTTCTCTATTCTCCATTTGAGTGAATAATCACTGACCTAGAAAAAGAAAATACTATTCACCCCTCAAGAGTAAATCACCAAAGCAGAGTGCGGAGATATTGCTGTCTAAAGCTAGGAATAGATTGTTCTATAAAAATGAACTAAATATACCAGGAAAAATATCTCCTCATACATTTAAAGCGGAAATAAACCCAAATGTAAGTTAACTTTTTTTTATTCGTTCACAGGATGTGGGCGTTGCTGGCAAGGCCAGCATTTATTGCCCTTGAGTGGCTTGTTAGGCCATTTCAGAGGGTAGTTAAGAGTCAACCACATCGTTGTGGGTCTGGAGTCACATATAGACCAGACGGGTATGGAAGGCAGATTGATTTAATTAACTGAATTTAAATTCCCCAGCTGCCATGGTGGGATTTGAACTCTTGTCTCAGACTTGATTATGAATCCAGGCCTGGCTGGATTACTAGTCCCAGTAACATTACCGCTATGCTACTGTCACATCATTGGCATTGGTATTGGCAGGCGTACAGGTGTAGGAGCCACAATGACTGGCATGTGGAGCAGTCTGAGAGATATATCACACTGGTTTACTCTAATAACATTCCCGAGGGCTGGCTGTGCTCTGAGCAGCCTGTCCCCATCACCCACAGAATGTACACCCTTGTTTCACAATGAACCCGTGTCAGTCGCCAGTGACGCGCTGTTTTTGTAGAAGTCAGCAGCGTCAGGGTTCGCCTTCCCTTGCGGGGAGTTTGAACTTCAGTCCTGCTGAAGGAGAGGCCCAAGAGGAGACGGGGTAAAGTCAGCCCCGAGAGTAGACGTGAGTTGCAGAGAGACTCTTGACACGTCCAGGAATCTTGCCGGAGTCAGAAAGCCACGCTATCCATCATAGTCACTGCTCCGCAGAACAAAAAAGCCTTATGTAATGAGTTTAGTCCCAAGCAGCTTATCTGAGGCAAAGCAGAGAAGGATGAGTGCAGCAGTATCAGTAATCATGAAGTGTGGAAATATATGTGTGTAGCTGCATAGCAATAATACCAAGATGCATCCAAAAAAGTGTAAGGCAACCTGTAAATCTTACTCATGAGGGAAGTGTTTACAACCCAGTTGCTTTCCTTTCTCCCCGAGCTGAGAGCATGGGCAGTTTGTTTTACCTCTCTGGTTATTTAATTCAATTAGAGGAGACGTTGGGATATATTTCAAACCAGAACAGTTGATTTGCAAGATAAGGGACCACTGCTTACTGCTCCCATTCAGGTGAAAAGCCAAGGCCCTTGGTGCAGAACACTACCAAGGTTGAAAATGTCAGGTTCCACATGAACGGTGATGACAATCAGCTCTCCCGCACCACCGCCTCTCTCGAACCCTCCACTGCCTCTGATTTGTCACGCTGCTTGTCCGACATCCAGTATTGGATGAGCAGAAATTTCCTCCAATTAAACATGTGGAGGACCGAAATCCTGGAGCTCCCCACCGAACAGCACTGTGGGAGTACCTTCACCACACGGACTGCAGCGGTTCAAGAAGGCGGCTCACCACCGCCTTCTCAAGGGCAATTTAGGGATGGGCAATAAATGCTGGCCTTGCCAGCGACGCCCACATCCCGCGAATGAATTAAAAAAAAAAGACAACAGAGAGAGAGTTTGGAGGTTTGAGATGAGAGAGGGCATCACCCATGATAAGACAAGCTTTTTTCTGTGCTATGCCCTATTTAGGAATTAAAAAGCTATGCTTGAAGATCTCCCTATAGAAACCCGAATATGTCAGTACAAGTCATTACTTGGTCTGTACATGAGATGGTTCTGTACATAGAGTCAACATCTAAGCTAGCTATTGTTGCTTCAGTCTCTCAATTCAGTGTGATACAGGAATAGTCTGGTCTCAGGGCTGTCAATTTTGTTCTCAAATTGATTAGCCCAGTGGTGAGTTTCCCTCCTCCCGATGGTGAAGTGTTGGCTTGAAATCTCCCAAATACGCATGGCTGAGATCATGAACTCAGCTTGTGCAGCATTATCAGAGTCTTCCAAAGTGAAAATATCCCATTTGACAATTCTGGTGGTTCAGTGAGCATTAAAGGTCACATGGCATCATTCAAAGTGGAGCCGGGAGTTCTTCCAGTGTCCTTGGCAACGTTCATTTCTCAACAAAACCCGATTAATTGGCCATTCATCTCAAGTCGCTGTATTTCAAAGTAATTCATTGTATGTGAGGCGCTTTGGAATGTTTCTGGGATATGTGATATGGTTTTATAGAAATGCAAGTTTCTCTCTCACCAGTTCATACACAAAAACTCACAGTTCACAATTGACCACAGAAAAGAAATACAGAAACTCTTAGCCTTCACCTTGATATTATACTGATAGACCTCTATTACTGGGCACTGATTTCCTGTCAGCTCAATCTGAGATCCTTTCGAGAGGAACAAGGCTCTTGCAAAGTGCTTTTAATCTAAAGTGTTTCCGCAAAAATACCACAAACAAAAGCTGTTACTGAGAACGCTTTTCCCAAAGAAGGAACATTCTCCATTTTATTATTCAAAAAGCAATTCCATGGAGACACGAACCCTGGCTGGTGCTGAATGTAGTGGTTATGTTTGAGCTACAGGATTGGGAGGTGTTACAAAAAAAAAGAAAAGAAATAACTTGCATTTATACAGCGCCTTTCACAACCTCAGGATGTCCCAAAGAGCTTTACAGCCAATTAAGTACTTTTGGAGTGTAGTCACTGTTGTAGTGTAGGAAACACGGCATCCAATTTGTGCACAGCAAGCTCCCACAAACAGCAATGTAATAATGACCAGATAATCTGTTTTTCGTGATCTTGATTTGAGGGATTAAATATTGGCCGAAACGCAGGGCAATTGGGGTCGGGGGTGGGGGTGCGGCAGTGGGTACGGTGCGTGCGAATCCTGAATTGGGCAGCCCCAGGACATGGAGCGGTGGCCGATCTTAACGGCCCGGCCTAATTCCCATCATTTTCATCGGAGCCCCGCCTGGACCCGGCTAGAGGCACGACGTGGCCAGTGGGCGGGAGTGGGAAATCGCAGGCAGGATTCCGCAACCGGAGACCCGCGAGATTGGTTCCCAGGTGTCAGGTAAGTGGTCAGGAAGGGCGGGGGGGTGGTGGGGGTGCACAGGCGATCGGGAAGCCTGGGGGAAGGGAGGCCCCGCGAAGCACTCCTGCTCATCTTGGCCAACAAGGAAACCGAGAAAAAAAATGTTTCAACTTTACCTGCTCACGATCCCCCTCCTGCCAGGTTCGGCCTGACAGGGAAGCTGTCACTGCTCCCCTGCTCTGGTCACGGAATACAATTGACAAAATCCGGACCACTTCTGCATATCTAAAGCAGGACCACGCTGCCTTCTTGCGGGTATCTTGTTCGCCTGCTCAAAAGTGCAGGTTGACATCGTGACATGGCAGGAAGACAGCAGGATAACGGTGGGCAAGACCCTGCCCTTATTTTAACGGCCACCCCACCCCCTCCTCCCCGCTTTCCCCAGCCCTGTTTCTGCCAGGGTCGTTAAAATCGGAATAAGCTACCAGGGAAGGCAATTGAAGCAAATAACATAAGTGAATGCAAGAGACAAGTAGATTTGTTTCTTGAGAAAGAGGGGATTCTGAGACTGTGAGAATTTAGGATTGAGATCAAACCAAACAGATGGGCCTGTTAGGGCAAATTACCCTGTCTGTTTCTAAAATTTGTTGTGAAGGCTGATGTTCACTCCGTTTAATGGCAGGTCTACTGGATATGTCACCCAACAAGTCTCTTCCAACCAGAAACAGACATGTTTAGAGTATTAGGGCCCAATTTTAACCCCCGCTCACACCTGACGAGAACGGGGCGTGCAGGGCATTATAATCGGGGCAGCTTCGTACTCGCCACCTCTGCACCACGCTCGACACCATTTTAACTGGGCCTTTTGGGCAGTGTCATCGGCCCCCACACCAAGCAGGCGAGGGCCTCATGAAAAATGCAAAAGTTGGGGCCCTATGAAGCAGCTGGCACCTGACGCCATTTTGACGTTGCGTCGTGCGTTTCGTGCTGTGCCTCAAGCCCGCCAGCAAAACCTGGCGCCAAGCCAGAGCGGTGCCAGTGTTTTTGAGTGAACATAGACTGTTGTCTATTTGAGGCTGAACCACACTGTTCGTAACCTTGGTGTCATATTTGACACTGAAATGAGCTTCCGACCACACATCCGCAGCATAACAAAGACCGCCTACTTCCACCTCCGTAACATCGCTCATCTCCGCCCTTGCCTCAGCTCATCCGCTGCTGAAACCCTCAGCCATGCCTTTGTTACCTCTGGACTTGACTATTCCAACGCACTCCTGGCTGGCCTCCCACATTCTACCCTACGTAAACTTGAGGTGATCCAAAACTCGGCTGCCCGTGTCCTAACTCGCACCAAGTCCCGTTCGCCCATCACCCCTGTGCTCGCTGACCTACATTGGCTCCCAGTTAAGCAGCGCCTCGATTTCAAAATTCTCATCCTTGTTTTCAAATCCCTCCATGGCCTCGCCCCGTCCTATCTCTGTAATCTCCTTCAGCCCCACAACCCCCCGAGATATCTGTGCTCCTCTAATTCTGTCCTCTTGAGCATCCCTGATTATAATCGCTCAACCATTGGTGGCCGTGCCTTCTGTTGCCTAGGCCCTAGGCTCTGGAATTCCCTGCCTAAACCTCTCCGCCTTGCTACCTCTCTCTACTCCTTTAAGATGCTCCTTAACACCTACCTCTTTGACCAAGCTTTGGGTCACCTGCCCCAATTTATCCTTATGTGGCTCGGTGTCAAATTTTTTGTCTTAAAATACTCCTGTGCAGCGCCTTGGGACGTTTTACTATGTTAAAGGCGCTATATAAATACAAGTTGTTGTTGTTAATAAAAATAAGCTGGATGAAAACACTTTGCTGTTCCCTGTGTGTTTGCCCACTACAGGGTGTCTGGAATCTTGTAATGTCAGCATAGCAACAATACTAAAATGAGCACAAAATCGAGGGAGGGGGAATTGATGTCTGAGCACCTGTTGTGTATTAGAAAGGGGTCCCATCTCACTTTACTTGCAGATTTAGGTTGTACTTAAGGCGATGTTGTAGAATGAGGGGGGCTGAGAGAAATTCTGTTGCTGCCTGAGGGAAATATTAACATTTCATAGAATCATAGAAATTTACAGCACAGAAGGAGGCCATTCGGCCCATCGTGCCTGTAATGGCTCTTTGAAAGAGCAGGCGTGCTCAGTCCCACACCCCCTGCTTTTTGTGCGGAAGAGAAAATTCCAAAAGGTGAATGAACCATCTCTTCTCCAGCAGAAAACTCTTAACAGAAGGTTAGCCGACATTCTGTAGGACGTTAGTTCCGTCACTTGTGGGATGCTTTTAAACGGCGAGGTGGCTGTTGATATGAAGGTGGAAGTGGCGGCCATTTTGCAAAAATCGAGACCATACAGAAAGCTTATTTTTCTGTTTTTGGTGATGTTGAAATATGAATGGTGATCAGGACACTGGGAAAACGCCGTTCTTCTGCAAGTAGATATTTAGGGGGTGATTTTCTGACGTCGGAGGAGGCAGGTTTGGAGGCGGGAAAGGCGGGAAAATCAGATTCAAAGATGTCGGGTTTGGAACCCTGCCTCCAACCCGCCTCAGTGGGATTTTGTCGGTGCTGGTTTTGGAGGTCGGGAAATGCTCCCACCTCCAGCTGGCCATTGCGCTATTTAACCTCCTTAAATGCTTGTTAAGGGCCTCTCTAAGCCTATTTTGAGAGGCCCTCCTGATTTTTCCAGCATTTCAGCGTGCTCCACGCACCTCCTAAACCACGCCAGGTAAACCTGGTGGGTTGACTCGTGGGTGACCTCCTCACTGCTGCAGGTCGAACAAGACATCGTTTACTGCAGCAAGGATTACTTGCAGGTGCCAGACCTTGGCTTTAAAAGGTCTCTGAGCACTTTTAGAAGGCCTTCTGAAGTCGGAGGTGCTGCAGCTTGACCCCATCAACTGTGGGACCTCCTTGGAAGACCCTCTCCCCGCTTGCAATGAGCGCTTCCCCAAAGGAGGCATCTGCAAGCAGCATGGGAACCATTCGTTTTCTTTCTGCATTGACCTCAGAGGTGAATGAGGAGGAGGATCTGGAGGAGGAGGAGGAGGTCAGAGCGCCGGTGTATCGACCAGCGGCAGTGGCAGCACGCGAGCACATGGCTGCCCGGGATGCAAGGGATGAACTTATCATGGCCAGATTTGCATAGGTTGCCCAAGTTGGCACATGTCCTTGGCTCCATCCTAGGACATCATTGACAATGGACATGACTCTCTGGCCTCCTTTCACTCAGGCCACCAACCTGACAACGCAAGTGTGGCGGTGCCTGCAGTGTGGAGCTGCCTAAGGCGAAAGAACAGATGGCACAATGCCAACATTTTGGCTTCAAATCATTTTAATGGTTTCCAACAGGGATGGCATTTCATCAATACACAGAAACAGTCTCCCAATTTGCACACAGATCTGGAGGTTATATCCCTTGCCAGCTGTACCCACACAGCCTTGGTTTCTTTGGCAGGCCTCTTCCTCCGAGATGAGTGGAAGAGCACCTCCATGTAACCTGTCACCCCCTCAAACAACATTTTGCAGCGCCTCATCCGAGAGCCTCGGGTAGGCCCTTGCCTTGGAATTGGGCATAGTGGTTTCTCAAAAGATGTTGGAGGTGGTGCTGGAGAAGCAGAAATGCTGTGGAGTGAGCCAAAGGGAGCAAGAAGTCATAAAATCAGACTGGAAAAGTGCTGTCAACAGAGGCGAGTTTCAGTCCCAAAACACTAATTGAGCAAGGGAATCCCACACCTCTGATATCAAGTGGCCAATCATGGGAAAATCGCAAATTTTTGAAACCTATCAGTGGAGGCGAGTTTCAAACCCACCCAAACTGAAACCTGCCTCCATCTCGCCTCCAGTGGGAAAATCGCCCCCTTAATGTTCACCTGAACCACCAAACACACATCCAATTCATAAGACAGCATCTTTGACAGTGCAGCACTCCATCAGAATTGTATTGCAATGGCAGGCTGGTTTAATGGACTGAAGGGGAAAAAGTGGGTCGCACCCCCTTTGGGGCGCTAACTTCGCTGGGCCGCTACTTTTAACGCCGCGAAAAACTTAGCGTCCCCGCGCCCAAAATTCACTGGTAGTGCCCCAAGAGGGAGGCGGGGCGCTACTGGAAACGCCCCACCTCGCTCTTGGGGCGCTGCGAGTGAATATCACTACGCTACGCTCTGCGGCACGTCGCGTCGTGGTACTGCAGGCCTTCCTCCCCTTATTAAAGGGGAGGGGCCTAGCAGCGACCCGGGGCCCAGCTGGGCCACCAGGGATCGGAGTGCCAGCAAAAGAGCCTGGCACTCAAGAGGAGTGCCGGACTCACAGAGCGCAGCCGGCACCCTCGCGGGGGGTGGGCTGCACAGAAGGCCGGGGACAGCAATGGGGGCAGGTGCTGGCAGGCGGCCAGCAACAAAGACGGCCACCCGGCACCTCCCCTTTAATTTGCACCGCCCCGGCCGCAGGTAGGCCCTCCTGACCCTGTCGGACATAGCGTCCGGAGCTAGTCAGGGGGCGCTACCGAAGATCGCAGCCAGGGGCGTGAGCGGGGCGCTGTGTACGGCGATGCCGTCATCGCCGGAGGTGCAGCGCCACGGGGCGCTAATGGTTACCGCCGCCGCTAACCTCCTGCTGAATTTCACGGGAGGTGTTGGCAGCGCCGCGCCCAGGCACTAGTTGCTTTGCGCCCCGTTATCGCTAACGGGAGGCGCAAATCAACCCAATTTTTCCCCCTGAATGTTCGAATGGGGCTGGAACCCATGGCTTTGTGACTCGGGCGAGAGCGCTACCACCTGAGCCAAGCTGATACAATTGTCCTGCCGTCAAGACGTGGCGCCGCTACATCATGGCCAGCCAGCTCTCACAGGCACAGGAAAATGGGTCTCCATTTTATGAGTGGGCATCTTCGGCCTCCTCGACCTACAGGAAGAGGCGGAGCAGGTCACAATATAAACGAGGGTGAGCAGAGCGCAGAAGTCACGGGTCTCCATTTGAACCTAGGACCGAACACTAAGGTAAAAAACACCTAAAATTGCTTTGAAGTTTGAGTGTGAAGTAAAAAAAATCAATTCAGCTTCAAAGCACCTTTCCTCAACCACTTCCAGTTGATCCCAAGTGTAAAAGGAATAAGTTATGAGGAAAGATTAGAGAAGCACAAGCTCACACTCTAGAGAGAAGAAGGGATCTCAATGAAATATTCAAAGGTACTAGCAGGTAATTCAGAGGATACACTATTTTACAGTGACAGGAATGTTATGCCATGATGCACATAAGAACATAAGAACATAAGAAATAGGAGCAGGAGTAGGCCAATCGGCCCCTCGAGCCTGCTCCGCCATTCAATAAGATCATGGCTGATCTGATCCTCACCTCAAATCTAAAGAACACAAGAAGTAGGAGCAGGACCCGGCCACTCAGCCCCTGGGCCCGCTCCGCCACCCACAGGGCCCTGACCGATCCGAACTCAGCCTCATGTCCAATTTCCTGCCCGCTCCCCGTAACCCCTAATTCCCTTTACTTCTAGGAAACTGTCTATTTCTGTTTTAAATTTATTTAATGATGTAGCTTCCACAGCTTCCTGGGGCAGCAAATTCCACAGACCTACTACCCTCTGAGTGAAGAAGTTTCTCCTCATCTCAGTTTTGAAAGAGCAGCCCCTTATTCTAAGATTATGCCCCCTAGTTCTAGTTTCACCCATCCTTGGGAACATCCTTACCGCATCCACCCGATCAAGCCCCTTCACAATCTTATATGTTTCAATAAGATCGCCTCTCACTCTTCTGAACTCCAATGAGAAGAGTCCCAATCTACTCAACCTCTCCTCATATGTCCACGCCCTCATCCCGGGGATTAACCGAGTGAACCTTCTTTGTACTGCCTCGAGAGCAAGTATGTCTTTTCTTAAGTATGGACACCAAAACTGTATGCAGTATTCCAGATGCGGTCTCACCAATACCTTACATAACTGCAGCAATACCTCCCTGTTTTTATAATCTATCCCCCTAGCAATAAAAGCCAACATTCCGTTGGCCTTCTTGATCACCTGCTGCACCTGCATACTAACTTTTTGATTTTCTTGCACTAGGACCCCCAGATCCCTTTGTACTGCAGTACTCTCCAGTTTCTCGCCATTAAGATAATAACTTGCTCTCAGAATGTATTGCAGTTAAGAAAGAAAAGACAGAAGGACTTGCATTTATATAGCACCTTGCATGACGTCAGGACGTCCCAATGCGCTTTCCAGTTAAGTGAGTACTTTGTGAAGTGTAGTCACTGTTGTAATGTGGCAAACGCAGCAGCCAACTTGCACACAGCAAGCTCCCACAAACAGCAATGAGATAATGACCAGACAATCTGTATTTAGGCAAGTGATTGGACTGTAATTTCTTGTGACACTTTGTCGACATCTCAGCACTTTCATTTTAATCAGCAGCAAATTTTAAAATGTTCCGTGTTTTTGGCTTCCGAAGAGTGAAGACAGCTTCCAACTACTTACCATTACAACTGGCACGCTCTCTGTTTAATGCCAATTTAATCCGAAGTGTAATATTAATCAGTGCAGCTAAACAGATTGCTTGCTGACTGCACATCCAGCTGTTACAGTGACCTTCTGGGAAAGTTCATTCATTGTTGGGCAGGCTAAGAGTGTCAGCTGTGGCTCAGTGGGTAACACACTCGCGCTTGGAGTCATGAAGGTTGTGGGGTCAAGTCCCACTCCAGTAGTACTTGAGCACATAAAATCTAGGCTGATGCTCCGGTGCAGTGCTGAGGGAATGCTGTACTGTCTTTCAGATGAGATGTTAAACCGAGGCCCTATCTGCTCTCTCAGATGGGTGTAAAAGATCCCATGGCACTATTTCGAAGAAGAGTCGGGGAGTTATCCCCGGTGTCCTGGACAATATTTATCCCTCAAATCAACGTAACAAAAACAGATTATCTGGTCATTATCACATTGCTGTTTGTGGGAGCTTGCTGTGCGCAAATTGCCGCGTTTCCCACGTGGGAGATCAACTATAATTACAGGAGGGACTTGGTGGAGCAAACATTGCCAAAATTAATGGGACACACTTTTCTGGCACTCCAGCACTTTACTTATAGTCTCCATCATGTCTTAAAATGTTCTGAAAAGGAAAAGAAAGACTTGCATTTATATAGCGCCTTTCACAACCTCAGGATGTCCCAAAGCGCTTTGCAGCCAATGAAGTACTATTTGCAGTGTTGTCACTGTTGTAATGTGGGAAACGCGGCAGCCAATTTGCGCTCAACAAGGTCCCCACAAACAGTAATGTGATCACGACCAGATAATCTGTTTTAATGATGTTGACACCATTGCCTACTGAGTCTTGATTGGTAGTTGATGATATTCCTGATTGGTGGTCTCATTCTTACTTGCAACCTGCTCACTGCTCGGTACTGAATCTTATCACTTTTTTCATGACTATGATATTTAAGCTGATCAGATGCCAGCGAGACACAGAAATTTGCACATATACAGGAGTGGCGCTACATTTATATTATATTCTATAATCTGTGATATAATATGCCCTGTCGTCCAATGCTGCTCCCCGGTGCTGTGAAGTTCCAGAGTAATCACCTCCTCGATGGGCTGCTTTACCATGGAAATCCTGCACCCCCCCCACTTCTGTAGAACTCAAGGCTGCTCCCAAAGCTGAGTGCTGCCACAACTCAGGGTCCCCTCCACTGCTGCAAAACACCAGAATCCTTAATTCATTGCGACCAAACCCCAGGTTCTGACCAAAGTTCTGCCAAATCCAAGGACCACCCCAATTGGTACCAAAGGTCAAGGTGCCTACCAGATACCGACCTCCAACTTGATATACCTTGTCTGTGTTTCCTCCACTTAAAAAAAAAATTAAGCAATAAAACGGAGCGAAAACATTAAAAAACTCACAATGATTATCACCACTCATGGCAACATGCACAGAGTAGTGGAATTCAGTCCCCAAAACAGTGGTAAAATTCCCAGACTACTGTGCAAGAAAGATTCAAATTAACTTATTCAATCGCCATAAGTTGTTGTTCTGATACATGATATGTGGCATAGCTTCCCTATTGTTATAAGACCAGACACAATCGGACTCTTAGGGAGTAGGACATTGAGAGATTTGCTCATATATATGAAGATGGTGTGTCCAGCACGCGTTTAGTCCATGATAGTCAAGGCGTCACACACCAGATGACCTATTTTGTTACAGATACAATGCTAGTGAAATAATCAAAATTAGAGAAAGAAAGCAGGTCCCTTCATAGTGGCCGTTTCTGATCTTGAGCAAGCATTTCCAATTTACAGAGTTTCCTCAGCAGACAGTAATTCAATTCTGATTGACCCGATGCTGTACTTAACAAAGAAAAATAACTTTGTGTTCTTAAAGAGACACAGTAGAATGATGCACTGTGCATATGTGGTATTGCACATCTGTCCTTACAGAACAGCGCATCATCCGATTTACCGTGAGCAATGCTTAGCATATATCTGTAAACTTGCATTTTCTCTTTTTATCTCTGCAAAAATTTCAAGCAGGGGAATGGGACTAATTGGATAGCTCTTTATTGAAAGAGCTGGCACCAGGCATGATGGGCTGAGTGGCCTTATTCTGTGCTGTTAGATTCTATGATTTTATGAAGCGTTGCACTGCAATTTGTGTCACATTTATATTAAAAAAAGTATAATGGAAAATCAAACAATCCAGCAATGCAAATGCGAGAACCAAAATGTCTACAGTCTCCCACCTGACTGCTGTATGAACTATCAGGGGTACAAATTGGTTATGACCCATTTTTTGGGTGCGCAACCAGTTACACGCCGTCAGTGTGTGTCCAAACTGGGAAATCCAAGGCTGGCCCAAAATTGGGCCTCCGGCCTCGTTCACGTTATCTGGGCGAGCTGCCAACGCCCCCTGTGTCTCCACAGGCCGCTCGCCCGTTTTAAAGAGACGAATGTCGGGCCGCTTCACGCTCCGGTGGTGGTGGTGGGGGGGTGGGGGGTGGGGGGCGGCAACTGGGGAGGGGACGATCGCGCGTGGTGTGGAGTTGGGGGATCAGTCCTGCTCCTCCCGGCCCCACAGCAACAGTTTTTGAACATTTTTGTTACAAGGAAATTTACCTTTTGTCGGCAGCAGTTGCTTAGGCCGCAGTGGCCGCTGAAGAATCCTGAACAGAGCAGGCCCAGGCCCAGGCCCAGGCCCAGGCCCAGGCCCAGCCCCTGCTCGGCTCATCGCAATCCAGTTTCTGCAAAGGGGCATAAAACAGGCGTTAAGCACCTCATTTATGCATGTAAAGGGCCTAATGCCTGTTTTAGGTGACTGAAGTATGGCCTGACCCAATTTCAGGGGTCCTTGAGGTGCAGAATGTTGGTCCCCAAAATCGGCCCTCATTTTGCCAGCTCGTAAAATGGGGGCAGTGAAGTCCCAATTTCTACCCCACCAGTGTGGTAGCAGTTAAGCTTTGTAGTTTTAAAGAGACATGCATCTACACTTTAACAGTGGAATAATATTGTGTTTTACATGTTATAATATTCCTGTCCTTCTAAAACACCACATACCCTAACTTACCTTGAGCGGTGTCATGGGAGAGTTGCTAGTATGTAGCAACGAAGATTGATTCCTGGGATGAGAGGAGAGATTGAGTAGATTGGGCCTACACTCTCTCGAGTTTAGATGAGAGGTGATCTCATTGAAACATGTAAGATCCTGAGAGGGCTTGACAAGGTAGATGCTGAGAAGTTGTTGCTCCTGGCTGGAGAATCTAGAACCAGTCTCAGAATAAGGGGTCAGCCATTTAACACTGAGATGAGGAGAAATTTCTTCACTCAGTGGGTTGTGAATCTTTGGAATTCTCTACCCCAGAGGGCTGTGGATGCTCAGCCGTTGAGTATATTCAAGGCTGAGACTAGATAGATTTTTGGGCTCTAAAGGAATCAAGGGATATGGGGATCGGGTGGGAAAGTGGAGATAAGGTAAAAGATCAGCCATGATCTTATTTTTTCCCTCCCAGAAGCTGGCAGCTGTCCTTCATTCTGCCAGCGCAGTTCACACTTCATCTAGCCTCTACCTGTCACATTACCACCTCCTCTTGCCTTGATTATCTCTTTATGTCTCTTAATCTCTCCTGCTTTCTATCCCACCACTGACCTTGCCTTTTGTTCTTTCATCCCCTCCCCCTTTTCCCAGCATTATACTTGCTTTAAATCTATTTCATTGCCTGCTTTTTTCCAGTTCTGACGAAAGGTCTTCGACCTGAAACGTTAACTCTGTTTCTCTCTCCACGGATGCTGCCTGGCCTGCTGAGTTTTTCCAGCGTTTTCTGTTGTTATTTTAGCCATGATCTTATTGTTTGGCGGAGCAGGCTGAGGGACTCTATGGCCTACTCCTGCTCCTATTTCTTAAGTTCTTATGTATATATAAAAACATGGATTCTAGTACACAGTGTTTGCCCTTCACACTTATGGGTGTCAATTCTATATATATATGTTAATTTCTGTTTCACACTTATTTTTGAGCGGTTAAAATTACATGTGCGTAAAACAGCAACAAATCATGGTGTCCAGATGGTCAAAACGGAAAATGCAGTGAACAAAATCTACTGGTAAGGGTGTACGAAATTAACCATCATGAAATCAATCAAGAATGAGCAGGCAGGTAACGACCAATAAAAGGAGTAGTGGATCAATGAAATTGCTCTAAGTACTGAGCTGAGGACTTACTGCTAGAAATAGTGCTTGTAACATAAAACATTAGATATGACAACATTGATAAGAACCTTTTTAAACGCGTCTATAAAATAGTATTTTCTGGGTATGAAATGCAATTTAAAATGTTTTCCATTAAAGTCTTATATGAGAAGCCGGTGCCCAATGTAGTTGGGTTCTCAGATGTATCACTGTAGGAGCAAAATAATCAATAAGGTAGCAGGCTGCAGCGGCAATTTAGCAGCATCCAATTATGAAAAATGATTCACAGAACTGATGTTGTTTTCATTGGTGAAATTAAAGTCGAGACACGGCCTGATCCAGGCTTTTAAAGTGCTGAGAGGCATGGATAATGTAGATGTAAGCAGGCTATTTAACTAGAACTGTGAGCAATGAACTAGAGGAGAAGCATGTTAAAATTAACAACTCTGGCACAGGACGAGATTAAAAGGAAATATTTTCTTCACAGAACAGTGGCTGTTTGAATTGATTCCCAACGAAAGCACTGAGTATTGAGTTGGGCACGTTCCTGAGCCACTTGGACTGTAGAAACAGCACGCCAAAGAAAGCAACTGGTCAACAATGTCTGATGTAATTTAGCGATGGGGTATTGCTTGACTTAGAAAAGGAATACAGTTTTGAAAGAATTTACCAAGGATAGCAGTTTCAGTAGACATAAGTTCGAAATAATTAAATTTGTTTCCGCAGAGAGACGCGATGGAGGGATTGGGTGAGAAGGTGGTTTATGTGGACCAATTATTTTACGCTTGCAAATAATGCAAGGGTAGAATTAGATCGGGTGCTGGGCAGTTCTTCTTTTCCCAGAGAATAGTCAACGTGCCTAACAGGTTGCTGGCTCATGTGGCGAATGCTTACTCGCTGAATTCCTGTTTCTGGCTGGGACGGAGATCACCTTGTACAAGAGGTAGGTATCCTGTAACGTAGAGCAAGGCCAGTGTGATCCCCTGGAGTAGTTTCAATCATCTAAAGGGGTCGGAGAGGAATATTCCACTTTGACTTCGCCCCTAATTGGGCAGTGTCAGCCGTGGCTCAGTGGGTAGCACTTTTGTCTCTGCGTCAGAAGGTTGTGGGTATCGAGTCCTACGCCAGAGACTTGAGCACAAAAATCGAGGCTGACACTCCAGTGCAGTGCTGAGGGAGTGCTGCACTGTCGGAGGTGCCGTCTTTCGGATGAGACGTTAAACTGAGGCCCCGTCTGCTCTCTCAGGTAGACCTAAAAGATCCCATGGCACTATTTTGAAGAAGAGCAGGGGAGTTATCCCTCAATCAACATCACTAAAAAAAAAACAGATTATCTCTTATCCTCTCTCACATTGCTGTTTGCGGGAGCTTGCTGTGCGCAAACTGGCTACCGCGTTTTCTACATTACAACAGTGACTCCACTTCAAAAAAAACGTACTTCATGGGCTGTAAAGCACCCTGGACGTCCGGTGGTCGTGAAACGTGCAAGTCTTTCTAATTGATCTGTTTTTTAAAACAAAATCTGGATTTTTGCATCTCCCAAGGGATTACATGACTCCGGGTGGATGGGAAGTGGATGGATTGCGATGTATAATTCATCACAACTGTGTGGGACAGGCTGGATGGACCAGTGGTTCTTTTCCTGTCCACCCTTTTCATATATTCGTATGTAATGGAACGGAGACGGGACTGAGATCTGGTTAGAAATGACAAGCTTGTTTTGGTTAACGGCCTATTCCTGTTCCTAAACTTCATGTTCCCACACCGCGTTTCCTGCTCAGCACAATATTGGTTCCAAAGTGTGATCCAGAGCATCAGCATTTTATTTCTCCTCAGATAAAGCTTTATTACCAAAATGGGGGTTT
Organism: Squalus acanthias; assembly: GCA_030390025.1. Classification (NCBI taxonomy): domain Eukaryota; kingdom Metazoa; phylum Chordata; class Chondrichthyes; order Squaliformes; family Squalidae; genus Squalus; species Squalus acanthias. The sequence continues at coordinate 162,629,976 of CM059428.1, read as the reverse complement.
GCTTTAGTCCTATTGGTTACAGGGAACGCTGTCTCCGGGAGAAAGTGTTTTGCAAGCCTTTCTCTCAGTTGATGGCCGTGTTGTAAATAACGTTGATGTGCATATGATAGAGTAATGATGCGTTGTTATTCTGCCTCTTCTGCATTGCATGTGGTTACAAAACATAAGGACAATAGTCCTTTAAAAGTTTTCAATAGACACATATGGCTGAAAAATACTATTGTCAGTATTAGTGAGCAAACATCTAATGTGTTTGTATTGTATTTATTTATCCACTTTTTTCAATGTGACGGTAAACCAATTATGTTAAATAGGTTAAATAAGAACATAACATCAGAACATAAACAGGTCCACTTAATAGCAGACAGGAATGTCATACGAGCATGTTAAATGTTTGTCCGCTAACTGTACCTACTGTAACTAATAGTCCATGTCTATTTTTTTTTAAACTTACACTTAAACCATGCAATTGCTTGACTACAAAATTTCATCTCACATTTTCTCAATGATTTTGTTAGCCCTAATGGATACCTAAAATAGCAAATAATCTATTGTTAATAGCAGCATTTATTTTCACTCTGGAAAAATCTAGCTGAACACTGCTGGTGACCTGCATTGCACTAAACCCAATTGATCCTCGCCTGTACAGAAAGGGATGATGCAGCAATTGCTCACGTGTCTTTCTCAGAGTAACACGCAGGCATGAAATCACTCTACTTACAATATATCATTTAATTCTGCTGGAATTGGAGGTTATTGCTAAGATTAAAATAAAATAATAACTGTGAAATGTCTCAATTTTCGGAGCAAACCTGTCACGTCTCATACGTTGAGGTGACTTGAATTTTTTTTTTAAACTCAATTTACCAGTTACCCAATCTCGTCTTTACAAAGTCCCCCGAGTGCCCTACAACGGATCAAAGGCTCTTTGAATTTCTTTCCTTCACAGTTCTTACCTTTGGTATCGAGTTGAATTTGTCAAGCCTGTGGAAATGGTCAACTAGCCTTCCATTCTAATCAACTCTCAGCTATCCTAAGATGTTACGCTTCTATGAAATAGAATTTCATACTTTCAAAAGGACATTCTTTCCTAAAAGCTCGCAATGCCTAAAGTCCTGCTGTCATATTGTGAACGTGTTTTCATGAGACTATGCCACTCCTGCTGTGGCAACTGTTTCAGGTTTTTAAAACTGTTTGCCAAAATTATATTGCTACAGTCTGATGCCAGTACTGCTATGATAATCTCTTTTCCTCACAAGATTAAATGGGTTGGGTGAAGTCCAAGGTAGACCAGATTGTGTATCATCTGTGGAAGGAATAGATTGCATGATCCTCTCTTATTCCATGCCTTCTTATACTTTGAGGTGACCTCGCTGTAGGTTTTAAGGTTGTCAAGGGAGTTGAGAAAATGTATCCAGGTGTTTTCCATACAAGGCAGTAGAGTTATAGAATAGGTTTGTGGGGAAGCCCACTGAAACGCACAGTATTAATGAGTTAAAAAATGATCTAGATGTGTTTTTGGATAGAGAAATAATTGAGGGATATGGTGAATAACCAGATAGATGGGGTAGGGAAGTGTTTAGAAGGAATGTCCTGCTTGTTGGTAGAGTTCGCGGGGAGGGAGGGGCTGTCAATGTAACCTTCATGAGTTGTCGCAGAGTATTATATATACATCAGCCATAATATGCCGATGATGGAGGGGATGGATATTGAGTCCATGGCAGGGGCAACAAGCAAGCGAAGTGCTCTGCCCAGGATGGTGCTGAACTTCTTGAGCGTTGTTGAGGCTGCTCCCATCTTGGTGAATGGTAAGTATTCTATCACACTCCTGACTTGAGCCTTGTAGATGGTGGAAAAGCTTTGAGGAGTCAGGAGGTGGGCCACTCATCGCAGCGAACTCTGTCTCTGCCCTGAAACCCCCAACCATGCTTTTGTCACCTCAACGCTCGGCTATTTCAATAATCTCCATTCTGTCTTTCTGAATTCCCCTAAGCATAAACTGTAACTTGACCAAAACTCAGCTGCCTGAATCCAATCTCTCATCCCCCTCCTCCTTTATCAACCCATCTTTACCCATATCCATTGGCTACGTGTCTCCACAAACATCAAATTTATTCTAATCCACCAATCACTCGAACATACCCCTATTCATAAGATAACATAGCAAAGAGTTGTAAAGCCTTGTACCCTCATCCATGCCTTTGTTGCCACTAGACTCAACTATTTGAACGCTCTCCTGGCCGGCCTCCCATCTTGTACCCTCCGTAAACTTGAGGTGATCCAAAACTCTGCTGCCCGTATCCTAACTCGCACCAAGTCCCGTTCACCCATCACCCCTGTGCTCGCTGCCCTACATTGGCTCCTGGTCCGGCAACGCCTCGATTTTAAAATTCTCATTCCTGTTTTCAAATCCCTCCATGGCCCCTCCCCTCCCTATCTCTGTAACCTCCTCCAGCTCTGCAACCCTTCAAAATCTCTGCACCCCTCCAATTCTGGCCTCTTGCGCATCTCCGATTTTCATCGACCCACCATTGGTGACTGTGCCTTCAGCTGCCTCGGCCCTAACCTCAGGAATTCCCTTCCTTAAACCGCTCTGCCTCTCTACCGCTTTACTACGCTCCTTAAGACCTACCTCTCCTAGTATCTCCTTATGTGGCTCGGTGTCGAATTTTGTTTGATAACGCTCTTTGCGACGTTTTACTACATTAAAGGTGCTATATAAATGCAAGCTGTTGTTGTATCTTAAAGGGCCCGTGACTTTTCATGGATTGAATGCAGGACTAGATCTAGAGCTAATTCTACAATGCAGAGCTGGTACAAATGAAAAGAACTCTATGGCCTATTATAGTTCTGCTCATCTCATTATAGCTTCACTTAATACTTAGATGACAGAATTCCTGTTCTGATTGGTTGAAGCTTTTCTTGGCTCCACTACCTCAGCAAACCCAGTGTCCTTAGTATTGTAAGCTTCTTTTCACATCGGACCACTAGCAGCTCTGTTCTGAGCAGGACAGACTCTATTTATTAGGTCCCTCTCTTGCTGCCATTGATGGGATGGCCTCTCATCCAAAGTATTACTCAATAATCAGACTGGAGTCTAGAACCAGGGGTCACAGTCTCAGAATAAGGGGTCAGCCATTTATGACTGAGATGAGGAGAAAATTCTTCACTTAGAGGGTTGTGCGCCTTTGGAATGCTCTACCCTAGAGGGCTGTGGATGCTCAGTCGTTGAGTATATTCATGGCAGAGGGCGATAGATTTTTGGACTCGAAGGGAATCAAGGGCTATGGGGATAGTGTGGGAAGGTGGAGTTGAGGTGGAAGATCAGCCATGATCTTATTGAATGGCGAAGCAGGCTCGAAGGGCTGAATGGCCTACTCCTGCTCCTATTTCTTATGTTCTTATCACGCACATCTGTTGAATCGATTATCACCCTGCTTCCTCCAAGTATGATAAAGATGGAACAAGATAGAGTCAAGTAGAAACCTCAGACCTAGCAAGTTAATCATTTGTTCACTGGTCGACCATTGATTCTATCGATGCATGGCAAAGTATTTGAACAGATTGATATCAACCTACATTGGTGTGATCTATGGAATGCCGCTGGCATATTCTGGGACTCTGGAATATATTCCCCTCCATTATCTGATGTTACCAAAAAGTAGTTGGCATATGTACAGAGAGGTGAAACTGTTTTCACGAACTTTCGGAAACAGAGAAAAATATACCCACTTGTGTCTTCCTGCGGCCCTGATTCCTCGTTCCTGACTTCTGCTCTGTTGTTGCTTGTTCCTCGCGAGGATAACCAAAAAATTAATCTTCGCTGGCAACACGTGACTTAGTGTGTGTTGTTCCTAGTCTGTCAACTTCTATCACCCAATTTAGCTAGAGTTAATTTAAGGGCCTAAGTCCCTGTCTTCAGTAATTATCGAGAAAGAGTGGTGTTATGTTGGAAGAACGTGCTAGCAGACTTTTCATCCATGAGGACCTGGAACTCACTGCCGACAGGAAGTGGTGGAGGCGGACATGCTCAATGTTTTCAAGAGGAGACTGGATAGGCACTTGAGGGAAATAAACTTGCAGGGCTACGGGGATAGAGCGGGGGAATGGGATTGACTGGATTGCTCTGCAGAGAGCCGGCACGGACCCGATGGGCCGAATGGCCTCCTTCTGTGCCTTTATGACTCTCTGAATCTAATGCTGCTGTGAGGATTCCTAACCTCCATAAATGGATTAATGAACATTAGTAAAAAGTTTTTTTTTAATAAAAGGGGATTTTTGCTTGCGAAGGTCAATAATGGGGAGCTTGTGTGTGTTCAGGATTTTACTCCAGGTATTAGTTGGTGTATCAAAGGGTAGGATTTTGAGGTATCACATGACAGAGACAGAATTGAATGTTACAGAGAAGTTTCTACCTAAGAGAATTGGTCGATGGCAGTTCAGTATATCGAAAATGCAACACGGGAGGAGGGAGTGCACTGAGGATTGTGTCCCAGTATTTCAGACCGAAGAAACAGATATTGGTATAATGGTGCTACATGACACTTCATTGCAACCTTTCTTGTCTTTCTCTAGCTTATCAATACTAATAAGAAAGAAAGACTTGCATTTCTATAGTGCCTTTTATGACCTCAGGAAGTCCCAAAGCACTTGACAATCGATGAAGTACTATTTGAAGTGTAGTCACTGTTGTAATGTGGGAAGCGTGTAGTATGGACAGTGCTCCTCTGAAATGTCCTCTTCTTGTTCCTCCCAAGCTGCAACTATGCCCTCTTCTATTTAATTCTTCCTCTCTGCATCCTCACTTGGTTGGCCTCCAGGTCGGCCTCCCACGTCTACCCTCTGTAAACTTGAGCTCATCCAAAACTCGGCTGCCCGTATCCTAACTCGCAACAAGTCCCGTTCACCCATCACCCCTGTGCTCGCTGACCTAGACTGGCTCCCAGTCCAGCAACGGCTCGATTTTAAAATTCTCCTCCTTGTTTTCAAATCCCTCCATGGCCTCGCCGCTCCCTCCCTCTGTAATCTCCTCCAGCCCCACAACCCTCCGAGATCTCTGCGCTCCTCTAATTCTAGCCTCCTGAGCATCCCCAGTTTTAATCACTCCACCATTGGCGGCCGTGCCTTCAGCTGCCAAGGCTTTAAGCTCTGGAATCCCCTGCCTAAACCTCTCCACCTCTCTACCTCGCTCTCCTCCTTTAAGACGCTACTTAAAACCTACCTCCACCTGTCCTAATATCTCCTTATGCGACTCGGTGTCAAATTTTGTTTTATAACGCTCCTGTGAAGCTATGTTAAAGGCGCTATATAAATACAAGTTGTTGTTGTTGAATCAATACTCATCGCGCAGCCTCCAAACTCATTCCTTTCCTGGGCCTCAAAACTGTGGAACTCATTGGCCCAGAAATTGGAGTTCGATGGTTGCCGCGGGGGTAAGGATCCCCCGCGATATCGCACTCCGCGCCTACCTTTATGGTTTTGGCCCACACGAACTTCAGTTCCTGGGCCTCTCCCTGGTGCCGGCGCGCAGTGTGTGCGTGTCCCAGAGGCGCAGTTAGTTCGATGCGACCTCTGGGATCACGTGGGCCAGTTAGAGCCAATGGCAGCACACCATCTTTCATTCATAGTTTTGACAGCAAGAGCTGTCAAAACTATGAATACAACAAGCCCCCAAAAGAACAGCTAAACCTCAATTAAATTTAAAAAAAGCCATCACATTAATAAAATAACTATAGTTAAATAAATTAACCACTTTAAACAAAAATTTTAATTTTTGAAAAAATTTAAATTCTTTTTAAAAGTTATAAAAATAAACTTACCTTTCTTTAAAGTCTCTAAAAAAGATAAACCTGTTGAAAAAAATTTAAAATAATACTTAATTAACTACTTACCTTGTTAAAAGGGGGTCTTACGCCTGCTTTCTTTGTGTGTAAAATCTTCAACACTTACCTGCGTGTTCAAACCTAGAAAAAAAACTAAGTGCGCTGCGTGCGCACAACCTTCGCAATACCCGAAGTGCCGGTTTCCCGCGCATGCGCAGTGCATGCAGGAAACCGGCACTTCGGGACCGAATACGCGAGAGTACACAGTGCGTACTCTCCCGTATTAGGTCTAATTTTCGGGCCAATGCTTCCCTCAGTCTTTTCTTCCACCTACAACCTGTAAGCCTTTAAAACAGAAGCTTAGCATTGTCTAACCACGGCTCTGATTCACCTCGTTATTGTATTATTTTCAGACTGAGCACGTCCTCCATTTGGGGCCTTTGCCTTACTTTCTCAATAGTAATTAAAAATAAGATACATAACAATAAAACATGCTTCAATTAGCTTTAATTAGATTGCATGTTAATAGTTTTGTACTAAAATTCCTCCACTCAGTGTAAGTGCAGGAAAAAGATGACTGCCGCCACTTATTGCCTCAGTTTTATTCCTCGTTGTACTTTCATTTACTTCAAAAGCTTAATTGCTCAACAAGAAAAAAATCCATTTTGATAATGAGCTGAAGGAACGGCCATTTCACACTGTAAGTGCGATGCCCCTGTATTTCAGACACAAGAAACAGACATTTGTGTAATGACAGTATGCACAAGGGGATCATCAACCTATCAGTCAACCAGTGAAAATGGTCTCCAAACCGCCATAAATTACGTTGCATGACAACCATTATTGGAGAATAAGGTTAAAGTTCAATTAACAGGACAATTGACTAGAAACAATGCCATTTCTCTGCAGTACTTGGGTTGAGACAGAAACAATTCAGACTGTATTTTTATTTCATTCACAATTTGTTTCTGCTTCCAACAGTGGTTTAAATATATATATATATAAGTATATAGAGAGATATACATAGATATATACATATACATATAGGCAGTGTCCTAGGCCCAACCATCTTCAACTGCTTCATCAGTGACCTTCCCGCCAACATAAGGTGAGAAATGGGGATGTTCGCTGATGACTGCACAGTGTTCAGTGCCATTCGCAACTCCTCAGATAATGAAGCAGTCCATGCCCGCATGCAACAAGACCTGGGCGACGTTCAGGCTTAGGCTGATAAGTGGCAGGTAACATTCGCGCCATACAAGTGCCAGGCAATGACTCTCTCCAACAAGTGAACATCTAACCACCCCCCCTTGACATTCAACGGCATTACCATGGCCGAATCCCCCACCATCAACATCCTGGGGGTCACCATTGACCAGAACCTTAACTGGACCAGCCACATAAATACTGTGGCAACAAGAGCAGGTCAGAGGCTTGGTATTCAGTGGCGAGTGTCTCACCACCTGACTCCCCAAAGCCTTTCCACCATCTACAAGGCACAAGTAAGGAGTGTGATGGAATACTCTCCACCTGCCTGAATGAGTGCAGCTCCAACAACACTCACGAAGCTCGACACCATCCAGGACAAAGCAGCGTGCTTGATTGGCACCCCATCCACCACCTTAAACATTCACTCCCTCCACCACCGGCGTACCGTGGCTGCAGTGTGTACCATCTACAAGATGCACTGCAGCAACTCGCCAAGGCTCCTTCAGCAGCACCTCCCAAACCCGCGACCTCTTCCACCTAGAAGGACAAGAGCAGCAGGCGCATGGGAACACCACCACCTCCAAGTTCCCCTCCAAGTCACACACCATCCTGACTTGAAAGTATATCACCGATCCTTCATCGTCGCTGGGTCAAAATCCTGGAACTCCCTCCCTAACAGCACTGTGGGAGTACCATCACCACACAGACTGCAGCGATTCAAGAAGGCAGCTCACCACCACCTTCTCAAGGGCAACTAACATCCCATAAACAAATAAAAAAATATATAGATATATAGGTAGAGATATATGGGTAGATATAGGATGGTATCAGTATTTCATGCTAAGTACTGTAATCATTTGCATTGTTTTGTGCCAGTGGGTTTTAGTTAAAAAAAAAATTTGTATCTATTTTTCCATGTCTACTCAATTTGATTTCCGGGGGATGAGAATTTCCTCGGAGCTGCTCCCGCTCTGCCGGTGTGACCTGCCGAAAGTGCGGTGGAAATCCCATTTATGCGCGTAAAGAGGATTTCTGCCTTTCGATTGAATTAAAAATCGGGAGAGATGTAAAACGGGCTGATGATTCGCACTAAGTCACGGTCTACCCCACAGTGTTTTACTCATCTTATTCTTATGCTGCATTGTTGTTACCACACAAGCAACTAATCCAAGGATGAGCTCTTCATTTTTCACATCATTTTGTACTTGGTAAAAGACACTTGTATTGATCGGTTTTAAAACCTGCTAAATGCAATACATTGCTTCCACATTTTTTTGACAGTCTAAGAAACTGTCGAGGTTATTTAACTAATTTGACCTCCCAGTGCAGGTCCTTTGCCTGCTATTCAGTCACGCTCCCCCCACCCCCATGATTTCTGGTTCATTAGTTAATAAGCTCAAGTGGAAAAATAGGTAACTCAGGACTACAGCAAATTGGACACTGGCCTTTTCCCACTGGGACCTGGGTTCAAATACATCCCTGCACTGATCAGAAGAACTTTGGGAAGGTCATCGGAGCCCAACCTGCATATTTAAAGAGGACCCCGCCAGCTAAGGCATCTGTCCTTGCTGCCTGCAATTTAAAATGGCATGTTGGTCAGATCGGGGCGGGAAAGGAGGGGGTAAATCCACCACTCCATTTTAATTGCCCCCATGCTTGGTTTCCGCCTGGCTGGGGGAGTTAAAATAGAAGCCAGTGCATCTAGAATGGCAGATTTTCTGACACATCTCCCGTGTGTCCACTGATTCTATTGGCTCCCGTCTGAACTTAACTGGTTTTATTTAATTACATGGTTGACTCTTATCTGCCCTCTGAAGTGACCAAGCAAGCCATTCAGTTGTAACAAACCGTACCACCACTTTCTCAAGGCATGAGAACACCATCACCTCCAAGGCTTCTTCGGCAGCACCTTCCAAAGCCGCGACCTCTTCCACCTAGAAGGACAAGGGCAGCAGGCGCATGGGAACACCACCACCTCCAAGTTCCCCTCCAAGTCACACACCATCCAGACTCGGACATCCCCACGTATTTAATCCCCCTAACGCTACGGGTCAATTTATCATAGCCAAATCAACCTAACCCGCACATCTTTAGACTGTGGGAGGAAACTGGAGCACCCGGAGGAAACCCACGCAGACATGGGGAGAATGTGCAAACTCCACACAGACAGTCACCCGAGGCCGGATTCGAACCCGGGTCCCTGGCGCTGTGAGACAACAGTGCTAACCACTATGCCACTGTGTTGCCCACATATATTGCTGTTGCTTCATCGTCGCTGGGTCAGAATCCTGGAACTCCCTCCCTAACAGCACTGTGGGAGTACCTTCACCACACGGACTGCAGCGGTTCAAGAAGAATGCCCACCACCACCTTCTCAAGGGCAACTAGGGATGGGCAATATATGCCGGCCCTGCCAACAAACCCAGCCTCCCGGGTTTCCCGACCGCCTCAGATCCCATCCGCCCCCAACCCACCTTCCTGCTCAAAATTCTGGCTTAAGTGTCTAAATGCGGTAATGGAGCAGAGGGATCTAGGGGTACCGATACAAAAAAATCATTAAAAGTAGCAACGCAGGTTAATAAGGCCATAAAAATACAAACCAAGCACTGGGGTTCATTTCTCGAGGGATTGAAGTGAAAAGCAGAGAAGTTATGTTAAACTTGTATCGAACCTTGGCCAGACCACACTGCATATTATAAAAAGGATATAGAGGCACTGGGGAAGCTGCCAAAAAGATTTACAAGGATGATACCAGAACTGAGAGCTTATACCTATCAGGAAAGATTGAACAGGCTGGAGCCCTTTTCTCTAGAAAAAAGAAGACTGAGGGGTAAGCTGATAGAGGCAGTTCAGAGACGATTCACTAGGTTAATTCCAGAGATGAGGGGGTTGACTTATGGGGAAAGGTTGAGCAGGCTGGGCCTATACTCATTGGAATTTAGAAGAATGAGAGGGGATCTTATTGAAACATATAAGATACTGAGGGGGCTCGACAAGGTAGATGCAGAGAGGATGTTTCCCCTCATGGGGAAATCTAGAACACGGGGGCACAGTTTTAGAATAAAGGGTCGCCCTTTTAGAACTGAGATGAGGAGGAATTTCTTCTCTCAGAGGGTGGTAAATCTGTGGAATTCTCTGCCCCAGAGAGCTGTGGAGGCTGGGTCATTAAATACATTTAAGGTGGAGATAGACAAATATTTGCAAAATAAGGGAGTGAAGGGTCATGGGGAGCGGGCGGGGAAGTGGCTTTGAGCCCAAGATCAGCCATGATCTATTGAATGGCGGAGCAGGCTCGAGGGGCCAAGTGGCCTATTCCTGCTCCTATTTCTTATGTTCTTATGTTAAGATTATGAAGGGGTTTGATAGGGTAGACGTAGAGAAGATGTTTCCACTTGTAGGCGAGACCAGAACTCAGAGCCATAAATACAAAATAGTCACTAACAAATCCAATAAGGAATTTCGGAGAAGCCTCTTTACCCAGAGAGTGGTTAGAATACGGAACTTGCTATCACAGGGAGTAGTTGAGGTGACTAGCACAGATGCATTTAAGGCAAAGCAAGATTAGCACATGAGGGAGAAAGGAATAGAAAGATATGTTGATAGGGTTAGATGAAGAATGGTGGGAGGAGGCTCGTGTGGAGCATAAACACCGGTATGGACCTGTTGGGCCGAATGGCCTGTTTCTGTGTTGTAAGTACTATTTAATACTATGTAACTGTCAAAAAGAATACTCTACATATAAGAGAATGAGTCACTAATCAACCTAAGATATCAGAGCACTAACCACCCTCTAGTGAGCTTGTGATTCATGCCCTACCTCCCCTCAAGTGGTCTGAGAAATAGTTTCCCATCTGAAGTGGTAATGCATCATGTTTTCCTCTCCCTGAATAAATCATCACTCTTAAAACGATTCAGCACCCTGGCTCTGGTTTGTATTCGAAATGCCAAAAGCTTCAGTAAGTAGGGTGTGAGTTAGCACAGCACCACCAGTTGTACAAACGTCTACGTTTATCGCACGTTCCATCATTTGTTGCCCAAGTTGTGCGATTTTACATTTAAAAAAACTCAGAGGGAGTGAAAATTCCAGTGTCTGAGCCGATATGAAAGATGACAATTGAGTTGCCCTGGCTATTAGTTCCTCCGATCCAATCCCAGATACAGGCAGTGGGCTCGATTTAATGTAAGGGGAGATCTTAAAAGTTTCTCAAGACTCGAATCAGCTGCAACATTCTTTAATGGGATGGAGATGCAGATGCAAAATTAAACAGGGCTTGACAGGGTAGATGCAGGGAGGATGTTTCCCCTGGCTGGGGAGTCTAGAACCAGGGGTCACAGTCTCAGAATAAGGGGTCGAACATTTAGGGCTGAGATGAGGAGAAATTTCTTCAGTCAGAGGGTGGTGAATCTTTGGAATTCTCTACCCCAGAGGGCTGTGGAGGCCAAGTCATTGAGTATATTCAAGACAGAGATCGATAGATTTTTGGATATTGAGGGGATCAAGGGATATGGGGATTGGGCAGGAAAGTGGAGTTGAGGTCGAAGATCATCCTTGATCTTATTGAATGGCAGAGCAGGCTTGAAGGGCTGAATGGCCTACTCCAGCTCCTATTTATTATGTTCTTATGTTCTTAAAATCAGACTTATAATATACTTTTATAGCTTGTAAGGAAGACATATTGTGCATACAGTATATAATAACTGCCAAAATGATGGTAAATGCATTACTAGTACAATTTAGAGGTTATTTCACTCATTGTACTTCCCATTAAACTCTACCAGCTAGGTTAACTACAATAGTGTCTTGGGACACTGGAGACAACTGAGACAGGTGGTGTATTCGGCTGAGTTCAGTGAAGGTCAGGAACAAAGCAGTAGTACAATTAGACCATTTAATTTTGACTGCTAAAATAGGACTGTTTTACATTGAATACTAAGACAGGCTGCAGAGAAATGCTTGCTTGAAAGTGCAATTTGATAAAGCTGTTCTGAATCACTGGGGAAAGGGACACCTTTGGCAACCTTGGGCAAGGAAAAGGTCATTAATGGTGATTCATGCATGTGTGTGCGTGTGCGCGCGTGTGTGTGTAGATATTGGATGAGGAAAAGGATCGGGCTTATCCCCACTTCCTCCACCGCTGAATTCCCTGCCGTTAGTCTCCGTCTAGGCTCACACATGAAAAATGGTCATCTGAGTGAGGTGCTAGAGGGCAGCCAGTGCCTGGGAATCCATATGGTCGCATGAGCCAACACCTCCAGTGGAGGAGGGGAATTTAGAGGATGCGGGAAGGAAAGCTCGAACAGATAAAGTGACACATTTTGCTGATGCCAGCGGTGGAAAACCTTGATGCGTTGCAATGAGGCAGATTCGGGCGCCCGGACTTGGCGCTGCGTGATCAGCACGCGCCCGAATCGATAGGCCCGAGTAGCGCTGGAAATTGGTCCTCGGGCCTCATTAACATACTCGATGTGAGCTGCCAGCCTCCACAGGCAGCTCTCCCGAGCGAAGAGATCAATGTCCCTCTGCCTGCCGATGAGATCAATGTCCCTCTGCCTGCCGATGAGATCAATGTCCCTCTGCCTGCCTCACCGGCTGCGCTCCCGAGCGAAGAGATCAATGTCCCTCTGCCTGCCTCACCGGCTGCGCTCCCGAGCGATGAGATCAATGTCCCTCTGCCTGCCCCCACAGGCAGCTCTCCCGAGCGAAGAGATCAATGTTCCTCTGCCTGCCTCACCGGCTGCGCTCCCGAGCGAAGATATCAATGTCCCTCTGCCTGCCCCCACAGGCAGCTCTCCCGAGCGAAGAGATCAATGTCCCTCTGCCTGCCTCACCGGCTGCGCTCCCGAGCGAAGAGATCAATGTCCCTCTGCCTGCCTCACTGGCTGCGCTCCCGAGCGAAGAGATCAATGTTCCTCTGCCTGCCTCACTGGCTGCGGTCCCGAGCGAAGAGATCAATGTCCCTCTGCCTGCCCCACAGGCAGCTCTCCCAAGCGAAGAGATCAATGTCCTCTGCCTGCCCCCACAGGCAGCTCTCCCGAGCGAAGAGATCAATGTTCCTCTGCCTGCCTCACTGGCTGCGGTCCCGAGCAAAGAGATCAATGTCCCTCTGCCTGCCCCCACAGGCAGCTCTCCCGAGCGAAGAGATCAATGTCCCTCTGCCTGCCTCACTGGCTGCGGTCCCGAGCGAAGAGATCAATGTCCCTCTGCCTGCCCCCACAGGCAGCTCTCCCGAGCGAAGAGATCAATGTCCCTCTGCCTGCCCCCACAGGCAGCTCTCCCGAGCGATGAGATCAATGTCCCTCTGCCTGCCTCACCGGCTGCGGTCCTTAGCAAAGTCCCGGGATGGTGGGGGAAGGGGGGGGATAGGGTGAAGGCAACTCCTATAAATACACAGGAACATTCCTGCTCCTCCTGGCTCCATAGGAACGTGTTTTTTAATAACTTTTTTTTAACTTACCTTTCGTTGGCGACCACGGGGAGCTGCTGAAGAATCCTTCGTAGGCTCCTTCAACAGGTGTCGCGCCCTAATTTATACACTTAAGGGGGCTAACGCGTGTTTTGGCTTCTGCCCAGTGCACCTAAGAAAAAAAGAAGGTGCTCCACAAATTTAGTAGTGGGATCAACACCTACGCAGCCCGTCCCACTGTTAAATCGGTGTGCTTCCCATCGGGTTTACACCCAAATAAATGTCTACCCCGTTGTCTCTGTGTTTTTAAGTACAGGCGTATATAGAGTGTGCACTTTTTAATCATGTCCTAACCTGGTCCAAATATAAGATGCGTGTAATGTGTCTGACATGAATCTGTCATTCATGAAAGAAAGACTTATGAAATAATACTGAGTGGCCTGCGGGTGGCGCTGTCCAGGGAGAGTATAACTACTCGGGCACGGGCCCAGCTTGCGCAGGACATTCTTAACAGGAACTAGTGAAGGACACAACTAGATCTCCATGTTGTAAAACAGTTGATTAAAGCTTTGTTTAACGCTTAGACCAAGTGCCTCGTAGTTTTCTTACGCCAGTGTCTACTGTTGGTTATTAATTGGCGCCGCTGTTTCCTTCTACAGGAGCTGGTGGGGAGCAACCCTCCACAGAGAAACTGGAAAGGGATAGCAATCGCGCTCCTCGTCATCCTGGTCATCTGCTCGCTGATTGTAACCTCGGTTATCCTCCTTACCCCAGGTAGGCAACTTCATTATTTAATTTCTCTGCAAGGAGCATCAGTTTGAAATCGGAATGTCGGACCACCTGGAACTTGTTGTTCAAATGAGGTCAGGTGCCCAGTTTGGGAGAAGTACGCGTGTCATCATTAGGCGCCAAGCTACGACTGGATTTTATGCTTGACAGATGGTGCCCAGTCCCGGATGCCCCATGAACCTAAAAGCAAAAAAAAAAGAACTTGTGGATTTATATAGACAACTCTTTAGATACAATGATCTACCTTTCAGTGCAGTGACTGTTGTTATGTCGGCAAGTGCAGAAGGCAAAATGCACACATTAAACAGCAGAGATAAATGACCAGAAAGAAGAATTGTTCTGGTTGCTATGTGTAAAGAAGAAAAAAATAACTTGTATTTATGCAGCAGCTTTCACATCCTCAGGACATCCCAAAGCGCTTCACAGCCAAGGAATCACTTTTTGAAGTGTAGTCATTGGCGTTATGCAGGCAAATATGGCAGATCATTTGCATACAGCAATGTCCCACCCACAGCCGTGAGATAAATGACCAGTTAGTCTGGTTGAGGGACATCAGGAGGGCTCCCCTGCTCTTTCTTGAATAGTGCCATGGGATCCTGAACAAGCAGACAGGGTACTGGGTTCATGTCTCATCTGAAAAGCACTCCCTCAGTCCCGCACTGATCTGTCCAGCTAAATGATCTGTTCAGGTCCTGGAGTAGGTTGGAACCCATGATATTCTGCGAGTGTTGCTCCTGAGCCAAGCTGATACTTGAATTGTAAGCACATTCTTTTTGAATACATTTACAATGTGGTTACAGACAATGACTGAAGCCATTTTCTCTCTCCCCTCACCCTCTTATTAATGTGTTCTTGTTTGACTGGCAGGGCTCGAGGACAGCTCCCTCCTCCTCTCCAAATAGTGCTATGGGATCTTGAACATCCACCAGAGCATGCAGATAGGGTCTTGGTTCACCATTTTATCAAAAGAACAGCTCCTTCTGAGAATGCAGGACTCCCGCAGGGATCTCGGCAGTCAGTTTGCGTACAGCAAAGTCCCACAAACTGCAATGAGACAATGACCAGTTTTAGGTGTTGGTTGATGGTTACTTGTCAGTCAGGGCACCAGGAGAACTCCCGAATAGTGCCGTGGGATCTTTTACGTCCACTTGAGAGGGCAGACGGGGTTTAAACGGGGACTCCGTTTAACGTCTCATCCGAAAGACGGCACCTCCAGCAGTGCAGCACTCCCTCAGTACTGCACTGAGGTGTCAGCCTGGATCATGTGCTCAAATCTCTGGAGTGGGGCTCGAACCCACAACCTTTAGACTCAGAGGCAAGGGTGCTACCACTGAGCCAAGGCTGACACTTTACACAGATTGCTACCAACTTCTTCTTCTTTCATACGGTAGTAGCAAAGCAAATCAAACGTCAGTATCTAAGTCAGATATCTAGGCCAAAGCTTCCGGTGTAACAGCAGTGGATATCTCGTAGGCTGCCTGCGAATTTCTCAGAGGGCAGCGCTCAATGATGGGCTCCAGGGTCTGATCAGGAGCTCCACAGTCGCATGATGGGGATGCTTTAATCTTCCATCTAGGGAGAAGGTAGGCAGCATCTACCATGACCGGTTCTGAGGCGGGTGATGGTTGTCCACTGTTTGCGAGGAAGGTTTGATCCTTCAGGTTGTACTGTGGGGTCCTCTATAAGGAATCCATTCCGTATATCACAGTTCTTCCAAGCAGCTCGCCATCGATCATCAAGGCTACCAACTAAGTAAAGCTGAGACTCAATGTAGGTTCAGGGGAATGGGAAAGGAGTGTAATGTTTAATCTTTGAAATTTCTGCTAGTAAACCCTTACTGTGATATCTGTTTGAAAAAACTTAAAATGTATTTTTGATGTTCTGAAAGCTCATTCCGATACTGAGGCAGCGTTCTCCGCAACTTCAGACAGCAACATAACACAGATTAGCAATACAATGAAAAAGAACACAAAAGAATGCTCAGTTGACAGCGTATTTACACGTTCGGCAATATTGAATAAGTGTTTTAGCAAGATTCCTTTGTCACATTAATGGATCGTTTTATTGCAGTGTTACCAAAACAAAAAAGGCAGGGACGCCAGTGTGAGGCTCAAATTGCTTTGCATTGAGAATTGGTTTCAGAAGCATTAAAGTAAACAGTGGCTGAGAGAGAGAGAGAGAAAGAGCGTGATTTTAGTGCATACAAAAAAATCTTCACACTTGATTTCCAGCAATAGATGGCGTCACCATAAACCTGTATCCCCCTTGTCCTGCTCCTGCTGTCCAGCTAAAAACGTGCAGTCTTTACTAACACATAGTACTGGTAATCATGACCGAATTAAATGACAGCATTCGGATGACGTGCTCCAGATATTTAAAAATATATATAAGGTAAAGCATCGAGGACAACATAAGAGTGACAGTTCTTTGGGAAAGTATCTGTTTTCAAAATCTTTCCTACCCCTTTAAACCAATGCGTCTTTTTTTCTCAATTAAAATTAATTCATCGTTATTACATTAAAGCAGTTTTGCAGCTGTGTGCTGATTGGTTCTCAGTGTTTGCTAAATGTGTGTTTGTATATCGCAAGGAACTCCTACGCATTTGATGGTACCATCTGCATTTTCCTTCTGTCCCTATCTTCCATGCAAATTTTCAGAACTGGTACCATTGACGGCAGATTGGAAAGCAATGGAAATCCAAGAATTATTAACAGCATTTTTTTCTCAAAGAGTAAAAAATGTAATTGGTTATTAAAAACTAGAATTTTTCTTTGTATTTTAGAGACTTTTGCTTTGGTTGAGCTGGGAGTCTGATACATTCAGACACCAAATCCCAGCTACTGAGAAATTCACACAGGTAGGGTTTCCTTTGGTCTATTACGGAGCGCACATTCCCTCTCTCACTGGGGACACACCTCACTCATCTAAGCCCAGAGAATTTAGGTACAGGCTGGAAAGAGCCAAGATTTATGGATCCCACAAGTGTGTCAAGGCCACTGCCTCAGCTTGATTGCAAGATACTTATGGATCAATAAGGTCATCTTAATTTATCCATGAAGAACAACTCTACATTCCTCCCATTGCTGCACCTGATTGTCTCTTAAATAATTCCAGGGTTTTCACTTGCACTACTCTTCCCCTAAGTCCATTCCAAGTGTTGATCATTCTCTGCGTGAAGAGACACTTCCTGACATCAGTCTGACGTTAATTTTTAAGTATGAACCTGTATCCCCCTTGTCTTGCTCCTGCTGTCCAGCTAAAAACGTGCAGTCTTTACGAACACATAGTACTGGTAATCATGTCCAGCCAGGACCACCCTGCTCAGTAAGGCATTGGGCTTGCAAGGTTGTGTCGAGCTGAGTGAGGAAAAAAGGCCTGCACCTGGATCGACCTCATTAAAGGTTGGATCAATGAGCCGGGACTGGCTGCTTATTAACAGTGCCCTGGAGTCCCGTAGACCTTCCTGGCTTAGGTATCAAATTATCTCATCAGTGGAACTCCGAGCAAGTCACCCCTGATTTGGTGCTTTGATTCTGGTTTGCAAGACCAATTTATCCTGGCACCTCCAAAATTTAATCTGAGTTAATAGCTTGGTAACGCCATGACAACGCAACACAAGCACACCGGCAGTTTACAGTGCTTAAAAATACTATTTTATCCCCAGGAGGGACAACTGATTTGGGGAACCATTTGAGTTAATATTTGGCCTTTTACCTCCTCCCTTCCCACTTGTCCAGGGCCCCAAACACTCCTTCCAGGTGAAACAGCGATTTACTTGTACTGCTTGCAATTTAGTATACTGTATTCGCTGCTCACGATGCGGTCTCCTCTACATTGGGAAGACCGAACGCAGATTGGGCGACCGCTTTGCGGAACACCTCCGCTCAGTCCGTAAGGGTCAGCCCGAGCTTCCGGTCGCCTGTCACTTTAATTTTCCGCTCCACTCCCACTCAGATCTCTCTGTCCTCGGCCTCTTACACTGTTCCGACGAAGCTCAACGTAAGCTCGAGGAACAGCACTTCATCTTTCGATTAGGCACTTTACAGCCTTCCGGACTCAACATCGAGGTCAGCAATTTCAGACTATAACCTCGGCCCCTATTTTTTTTTTCCCCTTTTTTTCCCACATGGCAGCTGTTGATGATTCTGCCATCGCCATTTACACCTCATCTAGAGTCGTCTTTTGTTTCTTAACTTGTCCCATTACCTTCTCTTTTCGCCTTGCACCATCATCCCTTTGGTCAGTCAATCTCTCCTGCCTTCCAGCCTATCACAGTCCCTCCCTTTGTTCTTTCCTCCCCTCCTCCCTGTCCTTGCCCCCTGCACTTGCTTAAAAATCTCTCTTCTCTAACCTTTTCCAGTTCTGACGAAGGGTCCTCGACCCGAAACGTTGACTCTGTTTTTCTCTCTCCTCGATGCTGCCTGACCTGCTGAGTGTTTCCAGCATTTTCTGCTGTGTTATTATTTAATTTACTTCCACCCTAAACCCTGCTGAACTTTGCCCTTTGGGGCATGAGTTACAAACAACTTGTGTTTGCACACTGCAGTCTGAAATCTACAGTTCAGGTCTGAAACCACCGGGAACGGGGCATTCCATAGTTAGGCCTGGAGGTCAAAACAAGCTGCTGTTGACCCTGTTTTCACAGCATCCTTAGCACAAAGCGGCAGCTGCTCCGCAGTGACACTGACGATGCTGTTTGAACACACCCTGGGTCTGTCACAGGAGATTACCTTGGTTGAAGCCTCCCATTCTCAGATATGAGAAGTCGCACAACACCAGGTTATAGCCCAACAGTTTTATTTAAAATTACGAGCTTTCGGAGCTGCTGCCCCTTCGTCAGGTACCTCTACCTGACGAAGGGGCAGCAGCTCCGAAAGCTCGTAATTTTAAATAAAACTGTTGGACTATAACCTGGTGTTGTGCGACTTCTCATTTTTGTCCACCCCAGTCCAACACCGGCATCTCCGCATCATTCTCAGATATGTCACCTTGAAAGAAAAAAAGAAATAATTGCATTTATGTAGCGCCTTTCACGACCACCGGACGTCTCAAAGCGCTTTACAGCCAATGAAGTACTTTTTTGGAGTTTAGTCACTGTTGAAATGTGGGAAATGCAGCAGCCAATTTGCGCACAGCAAGCTCCCACAAACAGCAATGTGCTAATGACCAGATAATCTGTTTTTTTTGTTATGTTGGTTGAGGGAGAAATATTGGCCAGGACACCGGGGATAACTCCCCTGCACTTCTTCGAAAGAGTGCCATGGGATCTTTTACGTCCACCTGAGAGAGCAGACGGGGCCTTGGTTTAACGTCTCATCCGAAAGACGGCTCCTCCGACAGTGCAGGACTGGAGTGTCAGCCTAGCTTTATGTGCTCAAGTCCCTGGAGTGGGACTTGAACCCAAGACCTTCTGACTCAGATCTGAGTGTGCCGCCCACTCAGCCTGAGCTGACATTTCAATGTCATTTCTCTTCCCTCCTCCCAAGGGGTTAATGACCTAGCTGGTTATTAGAGAGCTGACGGTCACAGGTTTGAGCCTTCACTAGTTGGACAACGAGTGCCAGGCAACCCTTGCACATGGCCTGGTGAGCAGCACAACTCACTACAAAAGCTTTGCGTGCATTACCACCATCCTGCTGACCACAGTTTGGATAAACACCACCCCCAATGATATCATTCATTGATGCTAATATGCCGTCACACCTCACCACCACTGTGAAGATATTTCCCCAATATACAGGAACACAATAAGGAAGCTTTGAATAAAATATTCAAAATATTCCTCCTGTTACAGTCTGTCACAAAGAGATTCATGTATATTCAGTAGCCCGTTTCACATCTGCATGGAGTGAGTACTAGTGTCTCCGGTCCGTGCGATTCATTCCTGAACCACAGGGTCAACGCAGACTGAAACTGATTCCCAAAGCAAATCATTGGAAAATCCTCATTACGGGAGGTAGAGCTTTTCACAGTGAGGCAGTATCTTAAGCTGCTGTCCACATGCCAGAGTCTTTTTTTCCCCCCCCCCGTTTCTAAGTAAGGACGTTTGTCTCAAGTTCAATGTGAACTGTGGCAATTCTTGCAAGTCGATGTCTTGAATAATTTACTCTGTAATTTGAGTCACAAAAGAGGCAAATAAATGGTCCAACAGCTCGGCTGAGGGCTTATCCACCAATTCCAGTTCACAGTATCATTGTAAGTGGCCTAGCTGTTCTGTTGTATCTTGGTCCACTCTACATATATTTGAAGAAACCTTTAAGGCGAAATCTTGGTTATCCACACACTCCATTGTCCACACGCTTGGGGTACGGTAGTATAGTAGTTATGTTACTGCACTAGCTATCACGACCTGGACTAATGATCTGGAGACAAGAGTTCAAATCCCACCATGGTAGCTGGGGAATTTAAGCTCAGTTAATTAAATCAATCTGGAATAAAAAGCTAGTATCAGTAATGGTGACCATGAAACTACCCGATTGTTGTAAAAAAAAACATCTGGTTCATTAATGTCCTTTCGGGAAGGAAATCTGACATCCTTACCCAGTCTGGTCTGTATATGACTCCAGACCCACAGCAAGGTGGTTGACTCTTAACTGCCCTCTGAAATGGCCTAGCGAGCCACTCAAGAAGATGCCTCACCACCACCTTCTCAAGAGCAATTAGGGATTAAAAAAAAACTCCATTATCCCCACACTTGACTTCTGCTGATTTGGCCATCTACTTCAACATTCTCATTGCTTTGTTGATAGCTGCTTGGTAGAGGTTGGACATGTCTCCCAAGAACATTCTTCAGCCTGCCTCCTTTTTAACTTCCAACCCCTGCCTGCCTTCAATCAACAGTTTTTTAAGAGTGCCGATTTGCGACACAGTGGGGAAAAGACAACATTTCTATTTTAAGAGCTTACTTAGCTCTTTTTCTGTGTGCTCTTGTCACTTTAAGGTAAGTGATGGAATCCTTGACATCTTTAAAATGAAATTCAAGGACAGGACAACTTTGCTTTGTTCACAATGCAGTTTCTACATGCAGTACATACAACAGTAATTAGTCGATGCTGTTCTTACAACTGTGCCAACAGTCTCAACCTTTAGTTGTCATTTTGTGTATTTTCTTTTTCTATCTGGTTCTATTATAACCAATGCATCAAAGATTGATTTTTTGTTGCAACCTTAATTTCATTCAAACCATATAATCTGTGTTCCACAACATGATGATATGACCTATTTTTTTCTTTTCATGAGAAAGGTCTTCAATCCTACATTTCAATCCAGAAAAAGGCATATATTTCTCAACTACAAGTGAACATATAAGAAAAGCAGGATTAGCAAAACAACATATAAGGCTAGGAACTTCTGTTGGCAGTAATAGCGGACAATTATTTAACGTGATCCTATGATATTCCTGTGTCCACTATTTCAGCAAAAATATTAACCCATTTCATTCCTCTGCTAAAGAAGTGGACAGAAGAATATCATTCAAACATGTTTGTCCACTCTTATAAAGAAAAGAAAGACTTGCATTTATATCGCGCCTTTCACGACCACCGGACGTGAATTAATAATTACGAGCTATAATAATACAACACTACCACAATAATTACTAGCCGATATTCTTTAACATAGAGCTCTTACATTTTATTTTGTATGGTCTCCATATTATAAAAAGGATGTAGAGGCACTGGAGAAGGTGCAAAAAAATTTGCAAGGATGATACCAGAACTGAGAGCTTATACCTATCAGGAATGATTGAACAGGCTGGGGCTCTTTTCTCTAGAAAAGAGAAGGCTGAGGACTGACCTAATGGAGCTCTTTAAGATTATGGAAGGGTTTGATAGAGTAGATGTAGAGAAGATGTTTCCACTTGTGGGGAGACCAAATTTGGGGTCATAAATATAAGATAGTCACTAAATCCAATTGCAATTCAGGAGAAACTTCTTTACCCAGAGAGTGGTTAGAATGTGGAACTCGCTACCACAGGGAGTGGTTGAAGCGAATAGCACAGATGAATTTAAGGGGAAGCTAGATAAACACATGAGGGAGAAAGGAATAGAAGGTTATGCTGATAGGGTGAGATGAAGAGGGATGGGAGGATAGGGTGAGATGAAGAGGGATGGGAGGATAGGGTGAGATGAAGAGGGATGGGAGGATAGGGTTAGATGAAGAGGGATGGGAGGATAGGGTTGGACGAAGAGGGGTGGGAGGATAGGGTGAGATGAAGAGGGATGGGAGGATAGGGTTAGATGAAGAGGGATGGGAGGATAGGGTTAGACGAAGAGGGGTGGGAGGACAGGGTGAGATGAAGAGGGATGGGAGGATAGGGTGAGATGAAGAGGGGTGGGAGGATAGGGTGAGATGAAGAGGGGTGGGAGGGTAGGGTGAGATGAAGAGGGGTGGAAGGATAGGGTTGGACGAAGAGGGGTGGGAGGATAGGGTGAGATGAAGAGGGGTGGGAGGGTAGGGTGAGATGAAGAGGGATGGGAGGATAGGGTGAGATGAAGAGGGATGGGAGGATAGGGTGAGATGAAGAGGGGTGGGAGGGTAGGGTGAGATGAAGAGGGATGGGAGGACAGGGTGAGATGAAGAGGGATGGGAGGATAGGGTGAGATGAAGAGGGGTGGGAGGGTAGGGCGAGATGAAGAGGGATGGGAGGGTAGGGTGAGATGAAGAGGGATGGGAGGATAGGGTGAGATGAAGAGGGATGGGAGGACAGGGTGAGATGAAGAGGGATGGGAGGACGGTGAGATGAAGAGGGATGGGAGGACAGGGTGAGATGAAGAGGGGTGGGCGGGTAGGGTTAGACGAAGAGGAATGGGAGGATGCTTGTGCGGAGCATAAACACCGACATGTACCAGTTTGGTCGAATGGCCTGTTTCTGTGCTGTACATTCTATGTAATTCTATGTCGAAGCTTTCAAATGTTCCTTATGAAAGAGTGAGACTGGCACAACATTGATTATAATATGTGTGATTAGGTGTAAAAATTCCATCATAGTATATATAATATGAGGTTGAAGGGTAATCTGTCATTTCTTATTATTTGTCTTATTAATAGACATGCATAGAAAGTAAATAGCAGAGACAAGCACCAGATGACAACATTATCGAAAACCAGTGTGAATGTTAAAAGTACGGGAAACTCTCATT
This sequence comes from Squalus acanthias, assembly GCA_030390025.1. Lineage (NCBI taxonomy): Eukaryota > Metazoa > Chordata > Chondrichthyes > Squaliformes > Squalidae > Squalus > Squalus acanthias. Next base: position 162,606,612 of record CM059428.1, on the reverse strand, counting down.
TAAACGGCACCTAAATATCCGGAATTCTCTAATAACCGGCAAAATTCATACTCCGAAAACAACACCTCAATAACCGGAAATGTTGCCGAGTCGTCCGAGTCTCCCGCGGTGGCCGAGTTAGTCAGTGGGGGCTAGTGGAGGCCGTCAAACAGCCTGCAGAGTGCGCAGCATCCCTCCCCTTTAACGGAAGGGGATGGGCGATGAAACGCGTCAGCGCTATGTGGAGCGGTCGCGTAGTGCTCCGGCGCTACCGCGCCTTGCGCTCCAGACACCGCCCCGAGAGGAAGTGGACCGCCCGAGATAGCGCTCCGCTTCCTCGCCGGGGCGGTAAGCCCAATTTAGCGGCCGGGGTGGTACTCCCGCGCCGGGCGCTAACTGGCTGGCGCTAATTCGGTTATCCGGACTTTTTAATCAACCGGCACCATCCCGGTCTCGTCGGTGCCGGATACGAAAGAGTTTCCTGTAATGGGGAAATGCAAAGTATTGTTTAACATTCAATAAGTGTGACTGAGTTCAAATGGGTCAAGAACAGGTTTAAGCGTTTCAGAGTAAACGCAAGGATGGAAATGGAATGATTTTAGATCCACGGAGCCCAGCATAGGAAAAATACAGCTTGTCCAGAAAAATTCCCTCCGAAGCAAGCAATCTCACCAGATAGAATGATATCTACTTGTGATTTTCTCTCGAGTGCTTCCAGTTCGAGTTAAGCTACTACCTCGATGGCCCGGTGATTTAATCCGGTCAGTAACTAAGGCAGTGCAGAGCTGAAAGGTCCCAGGTTTGGTCTGAGGCAGGTGCTGTGTTAGCGACTTGCAACACACTTAGTGGTAAAAATGCTGCCTTAAGCTTCAGCATCCCCAGGTTAGGGAGATTGATTAAGGTTCCCACTTCTGATTGCTGAGTCTGGGCCTTGCTTGAAATGCGCCTGTGTGGCTGTAATGTTAGGACAAGAGGTTGTGGATTCAAGTTCCGCTCCTTGAGCACGTAACCCAGGCTGACACTCCAGTGCAGTGCTGGGGGAGCGCTGCAATGTTGGAGGTGGCATCTTTTGGATGAGACGTTAAACCGAGGCCCCGTCTGCCCTCTCAGGTGGACGTAAAAGATCTCACTGCACTATTCGAAGAAGAGCAGGGGAGTTATCCCCGGTGTCCTGGCCAACATTTATCCCTCAACCAACATCACGAAAACAGATTATCTGGTCATTATCACATCGCTGTTTGTGGGAGCTTGTGTGCAAACTGGCTGCTGCCTTTCCTACATTGTAACAGTGACTCCACTTCAAAAGTACTTCATTGGCTGTAAAGCACTTTGGAACGTCCTGAAGTCGTAAAAGACGCTATATAAATGCAAGTTCTTCTTGTCAAGGCTCACACATGAATGATAACCATTTGGGTAAGGTAGTGGCGGGTGAGCGATGCTTGTGGAACCGTATCCCAGCAAAGACTCAACACCAAAGAGGAGGAGAGGGGGGAAAATTAATGAAGAATACTGGATTTAAGAAAAATAATCAGTAAAAGAAAGACTGCGTTGCTTCCCCCAACAACTTGAATTATTCTTTTAAATAGCAAGAAGCAGAGCTGAATGTTATGTGCTTTCTTCTGCAGTGTAGTAAGAGATTCTTGACCAGCTTCTTAAAGGGGTTTATTTCTTTTTTCATAAAATGTTTAAACTCTTTTCATTTGTTTAGAAACACATGACACAACATAGGAACACAGGAACAGGAGGAGGCCATTGAGCCCCTCGAGCCTGTTCCGCCATTCAATCAGATCATGGCTGATCTGCGACCTAACTCCATATACCCGCCTTTGGCCCCTATCCCTTAATACCTTTGGTTAACAGAAAGCTAGCAATCTCAGATTTTAAATTAACAATTGATCTAGCGTCAACTGCCGTTTGCGGAAGAGAGTTCCAAACTTCCACCACCCTTTGTGTGTAGAAGTGTTTCCTAATTTCACTCCTGAAAGACCTGGCTCTAATTTTTAGACTATGCCCCCTAGTCCTAGAATCCCCAACCAGCAGAAATAGTTTCTCTCTCTATCTACCCTATCTGTTCCCCTTAATATCCTGAAAACTTCGATCAGATCACCCCTTAACCTTCTAAATTCTGGGGAATACAACCCTAGTTTGTGTAATCTCTCCTCGTACCTTAACCATTGGAGTCCAGTATCATTCTGGTAAACCAACGCTGCACTCCCTCCAAGACCAATATATCCTTCCTAAGGTGTGGTGCCCAGAACTGCTCTCAGTGCTCCAGGTGTGGTCTAATCAGAGTTTTGTACACCTGCAGCATAACTTCTACCCCCTTGTACTCTAGTCCTCTAGACATAAAGGCCGGCATTCCATTAGCCTTTTTGATTATGGATTTGCCTGTGAATTATATCATCGGACCACTTCCAGATGGCCTCACTGTGACTAATAATGCAGAGCTGGTCAGCTTAGTCAAAAATAAAGTTTACCAAACACATGAAAACAGCACTTTTGAGAGTGGAGGAAAAATGTAATGAGCCACAAACAGCAGGTTAAGCAGGACCAGAGGAGAGAGGAAGGGTGGGAACGGGATGGGGGGGAGGAGTGATGGAGGCGGTGTGCCTATTTAATCACAGACACCATTGATACCTAAAGCAGTTCTCTAGCCAGGGGTGCTAAGTTCTTTACCAAGCAGGCAGAGCAGCAGTTCTGTGAAAAAGCCACCAGAGCCAAGGACTGGAACTTGTATGTCCATTGTACCACTTAACATTTGGGAGACTACAACAACAACAACCTGCATTTATATAGCGCCTTTAATGTAAAACCTCACAAGGTGCTTCACAGGAGTATTATCAAACAAAATTGAGGACAGATTGAGTAGACTAGGCCTATATTCCCTAGCGTTTAGAAGAATGAGAGATGTTCTCATTGAAACATACAAAATTCTTACAGGGCTTGACAGGGTAGATGCAGGGAGGATGTTTCCCCTGGCCGGAGGGTCTAGAACCAGGGGTCACAGTCTCAGAATAAGGGGTCGGCCATTTAGGACTGAGATGAGGAGAAATTTCTTCACTCAGAGGGTGGTGAATCTTTGGAATTCTCTACCCCAGAGGGCTGTGGATATTCAGTCGTTGAGTATATTCAAGACAGAGATCAATAGATTTTTGAATATTAAGGGAATCAAGGGATATGGGGATAGTTCAGGAAAGTGGAGATGCGGTAGAAGATCAACCATGATCTTATTGAATGGCGGAGCAGCCTTGAAGGGCCAAATCGCCTACTCCTGCTCCTATTTCTTATGTTCTTAAGTAAAATTTGACACCGAGCCACAGAAAGAGATATTAGGACAGGTTGGTCACAGAGGTAGGTTTTAAGGAGTGTCTTAAAGAGGAGTGAGAGGTGGAGAGGTTTAGGGAGGGAATTCCAGTACTACAGATTCCCATCTAAGGTAGATTTATCCTTGGTTTCTTACTGCTTCATAGGCACGTCTTGATTAGTACATCTTCCGAAGTAAAAAAATATTCTGTAGACAGGAGCAAGGAAGGCCATATATAATTTCATTTGGAAAATGTATTAATTTTAAATAATTCAATGCTCCACACAAGGAGATTTGCATTGTACTCCATCTCACTACATGGAGTAGACTTTGATTTTGTGCGATAGTGTAATACGGGGGATAGTGAATCGGCAGCCCAGTTTAAATCTCTCCTGATTTTTATTCCCATTGACTTCAGGCCCACAGTTTTGAGGCCCTGGGAAGGGCTAGTTCGGAGTTGAAGACAGTTGGAGGAGCACGAAAGGTCCAGTCACACAGGTTCTGTGGTTTTAATTAAATTAGTTCTTGCTGTGCCGAGAGCAGGCAACAAAGTCTTTGATGTTAATAGGAATTGTATCCATAGCTGGAACACACACAGAGCTGAGGAAAAAGCATAAGTTTTCTAATACAAAAGCAAAATACTGCAGATGCTGGAAATCTGAAATAAAATCAGAAAATGCTGGAAATACTCAGCAGGTCAGGCAGCATCTGTGGAGAGAGAAACGAAGGGTCATCGACCTGAAACATTAACTCTTTTTCTCTCTCCACAGATGCTGCCTGACCTGCTGAGTATTTCCAGCATTTTCTGTTTTTATTTCATAATTTTTACTGTTAGGCTGTAACTGATCTCTCCCGTCAAACCTTTAAGGGCAGTAATGCGAGTATGATGATTCGCAAACAAACCAATTATACCATCATGAACCTAATTCCAATTCATGTTCCAATCATATCATCAACCCCAAGGCAAAGCCATAAAACCAGAATATTGATTCAGACATCAGTTTTACTGGAGACTCAGGGCGCGATCTTGCCAACTCTGGGGAGGCGGGTTTGGAGGCGGGACTGCTGGGAAAATGGCAGAATCTGGGGGCGGGTGCCCATCCCGCCCCCAACCCGCCTCTGTGCCATCTTCCCAGGAGGCGGGTAGCCGACCCGCGCCGGGTCCCGTCTCCTTGGAGGCGCGAAGGGGATGACAGCCACTTAACTGTCTGTTAACAGGTAGTTAACAGGCAGATAAGAGGATTATCCCCATTTTGCCCACACAAGTGCAGGCTTCGCAAAGGCTGCGAACCCCGCCAGGGTCACCGAGGCGAGTAGTCGGTCTGCGGGGGTCGGAGGGGTCCAAAAGTGCGCTGTGAGGTAAGTGATGGATGCAAGTCTGGAGAGGTGAGTATGTGAGGTAAGTGCAAAGTGTTAGAAAAAGTGTACTTACCTTTGTGTCTTCCTGCAGGCTTCAGTCGGTGGATATGCGGAGAGTCTCGCACCTCCGTGGCAGAGATGACAGATGGCCGCTGCATTCTCCAATGCAACAACCATCTAATTTCTGCTGAAGAAAGAGGTTTGATGAGTCTTGAATTCAAGAACTCATCAAACTACAGAGAATGTCAGTGTTTGACAGCTTCACAGAGCTGTCAAACGATGACAATTCATTTGTCAAAAACTTATGACAGATGAAACGTCATACATTGATGTTCTCTGTCACCGGCTTCCCCTTAATTGGCCGGCTAAGCCCGCTGGGCAGGCTTAACAAGGTCAATCAAGGGAAAATAGCGTGGGTTGGCCAGAAGTCGATGGAGGCGGGACTAAAACCCAACAAGTGGGAGTCCCGCCTCCAAAAGCTCCCCATTGGCAAAATCAGCCCTTAGTACATGTATGGGTACTGTCTGCGATGTATTGCCTAGTCTCGACCAGAACTTGCAACCATTTATAAGCTGCACTCTTCACCTTGACATTGTCTACAGTACCTGGTGGGGAACCCTTTCTAAATTGCACCGCAACCCCCTCCTAAAATGATCAAAAGAGCAAACAATCGTGCTTAGCCAGCCCTCTTTGAAGGGGAATCCTCAAAACCTGCATCACCCACCAGAATTGTGTCCACATCAGGTATGACACTGGACTAGCAACCCACTGCCATAACCACTAGTCTGCTGTACCCTTAAGTTAATGTCCTTCAGGGAAGGGAGCCTGACATCGTGACCTGGCCTAACCTACATATGACTCTGGCTCCACAGTATTGGGTTGCCTCTTAATGCCCTCAGAGCAACAAGAGATAGATGATAAATACTGTCTTGCCAGCAGCACCCACATCGTGTGAATAAATGAAAAGGATGCTGGCACCAATGGCCCAGTCTCCTCAGAAGGTCCTATTAAGGAAACAGCAGACTAATATTTGAAGTAGAGGAACATATGGAGCTTTTGGGGAGAGAGCAACAACAGCAAGAACTTGTATTTATATAGCGCCTTTAAGGTAGTAAAACGTCCCAAGGCGCTGCACAGGAGTGTAATAAGACAACAAATTTGACACTGAGCCACACAAGGATAAATTAGGACAGGTAACCAAAAGCTTGGTCAAAGAGGTAGGTTTTAAGGAGCGTCTTAAAGGAGGAAAGAGAGGTAGAGAGGCGGAGAGGTTTAGGCAGGGAATTCCAGAGCTTGGGGCCTAGGCAACAGAAGGCAACAGAAGGGCAAGGAATTAGTTTGGATTGTTCCAGGAAAGGATCTGTGCTGCCGCGATGGGCCAAATGGCCTCCTCTTGAGCTGTATGGTTCTACAGTTCGAGGAAAAGCAATGTTGGAATGAAAGAATGCAGTAATTCAGGTGTAGGTCAAGCACACAGCTCCGTGAAAAGTCAGAACTGCGACCTTCTGGTTGAAACTTGCTTCTTCAATTCTTGTTCAGTCTTCTAGTTTGAGCTCCCATCAATTGCCACAGGTCTGTGAATCACTTCGTTCAATTCACCCAGTTGGATAGTCTGAGTATCTGCGGCATTGGCCTAGAAATTCGGGTGGCCGGCTTGCCGCGGGGGTAAGGATCGCGCGCGCTCTTACCCACCGCGCCTGCCGTTGTGTTTCGGGCCCACAGGAACTTCGGGTCCCGGGCCTCTCCCTAGTGCCGGCGCGCAGTGCTTGTGTATCCCAGGGGCGCAGTTAGTGCGATGTGACCCCTGGGATCACGTGGGCCATGGAGAGCCAATGGCAGCAGACCATCTTTCATTCATAGATTTGACAGGAGCCCTGTCAAATCTGTGAATTGAAATCGGCCCCAAAAGAACAGCTAAACTTCAAATAATTTTTTTTTAAAAACCATCACATTTATACAATAACTATAGTTAAATAAATTAACCACTTTAAACAAAAATTAACATTTTTGAAAAAATTAAAATACTTTTTAAAAGTTATAAAAATAAACTTACCTTTCTTTAAAGTCTCTAAAAAAGATAAACCTGTTGAAAAAAATTTAAAATTATACTTAATTAACTACTTACCTTGTTCAAAAGGGGTCTTACGCCTCCTTTTTACTAGCGTAGAATCTTCAATACTTACCCTCGCGTTCAAACCTGAAAAAAAATCTAAGTGTGCTGCGTGCGCGCAGCCTCTAGCGCGCACGCGGTTCACCTAGGAACCGCCCCCTTCACCATACCGGAAGTTCCGGTTTCCCGCGCATGCGCAGTGCATGCAGGAAACCAGCACTTCGGGAATGAATACGGGTGAGTACAGACTGTGTACTCACCCGAGAACGGCCGAATTTTTGGGCCATAATTGTCTGGAGTACCAGGCCTAACGACTTTATGTTGTCAGTTTGGCTCAGTTGGTAGCATTCTTACCTTTGAATCAGAAGATTGTAGGTTCAAACCTCATTCCGGGACTATTTGATGAAGAGTGGAAGTTCTCCTGCTGTCCTGGCCACTAAAAAAATAGATCAGCTGATTATTCATCTCTTTGCTCTTTGTGGGATCTTGCTGCATGCAAAACTAGCTGCCACTTTTGATGACAAAGCAATCCCTACACCATAGAAGTAATTAATTTTATCTGAAGTGCTCGCTCTGTGAAGTCCTCAGCATATGCTATGGTACGATATAAAAACAAGTCATTTCCTCCTGTCTTTCTTATGTTGATGCTTTGGCATTGGAGTATTGAAATCTTAAAGACAAGCTCCCCCGTGTGTTTCATCTACACTGTGATACATTCCCTGGAGAGTTTGACTCACCAACGTACCTTAGATGTGTCATTAATTCATCAACTTTTGCAGCAAGTATTGCTGATCAGTTCAGTGAACTAGTTGTTTCTGAAGTGAAGAAGTCATTTGAACATAAAACACGCCAGAGTTAAAAAGCACTGCTGTGGCATCTCACAACAATGGCAGTTTGAGGTATCTGACAGAGAGAAGAAGAAACAGAAGATCACCCTGAAAGCTTATCTCAAGTGAATAAGATTCTAAAAACTTCCAAGCGTTTGGAATTTCATAAAGATTAAGGTTTACAGCTCGCTGAAGAGCAGAGGCTGTGACAACGGCGAGCTACCCTACAGTAAGACAGGGCAAGAAGGCCTCATTAGTAATGAATAAGCTGCTACTGAAATAGCAATCATATTTAGTTGTCAGAATGTTTGTGTTATCCATCACAGTTCTATGTGCTCTTGCTAGAATTCATGTACCTCATCCTCAATGATAGAATCAGAGAATGGTTACAGCACGGAAGAAGGCCATTCGGCCTGTCGAGCCCGTGCCGGCTCTCTGCATGAGTACTTCAGCTAGTCCCACTCCCCCGCCCTTTCCCCGTAGCCCAACCATTTTTTTTCCTTCAGGTACTTATCCATCTCCCTTTTGTAAGCTGTGATTGAGTCTGCCTCCACCACCCTTTCAAGCAGTGCGTTCCAGATCCTAACCACTCGCTGAGTAAAAAATTTTTTCCTCGTGTCGCCTTTGGTTCTTCTGCCAATCACCTTAAATCTGTGTCCTCTGGTTCTTGACCCTTCTGCCAATGGGAACAGTTTCTCTCTATCTGCTCTGTCCAGACCCCTCATGATTTTGAACACCTCTATCAAATCTCCTCTCAATCTTCTCTGCTCTAAGGAGAACAATCCTAGCTTCTTCAGTCTATCCACGTAACTGAAGTCCCTCATCCCTGGAATCATTCTCGTAAATCTTGTCTGCATCCTCTCGAAGGCCTTCACAGCCTTCCTAAAGTGTGGTGCCCAGAATTGGACACAATACTCCAGTTGAGGCCGAACCAGTGTTTTATACAGGTTCATCATAATTTCCATGCTTTTGTACTCTATACCTCTATTCATGAAGCCCAGGATCCCGTAAGCTTTTTTAACTGCTTTCTCAACCTGCCCTGCCACCTTCAACGATTTGTGCACATATACCCCTAGGTCTGTCTATTCATGCACTCCCTTTAGGATTGTACCCTTTAGTTTATATTTCCTCTCTTCATTCTTTGTACCAAAATGTATCACTTCGTACTTTTCTGTGTTAAATTTCATCTGCCACGTGTCCTGTCTATGTACTCTTGAAGTCTATCACTATCCTCCTCCCTGTTCACTATACTTCCAAGTTTTGTGTCGTCTGCACATTTTGAAATTGTACCCTGTACACCCACATCCAAGTCATTAACATATATCAAGAAAAGCAGTGGTCCTAGAACTGACCCCTGGGGAACACCACAGTATATCTTCCTTCAGTCCGAAAAACAACTGCTCACCACTACTCTCTGTTTCCTGTCACTTAATCAATTTTGTATCCATGCTGCCACTGTCCCTTTTATTCCATGGGCATCAACTTTGCTGACACTTTGTCGTACGCCTTTTGGAAGTCCATGTACACCACATCAACCGCATTGCCCTCATCAACCCTCTCTGTTACCTCATCAAAAAACTTGATCAAGTTGGTTAAACATGATTTGCCTTTAACAGATCCGTGCTGGCTTTCCTTAATTAATCCACATTTGTCCAAGTGACTGTTAATTTTGTTCGTGATTATTGTTTCTAAAAGCTTCTCCACTACCAAGGTACAACTGACTGGCCTGTAGTTACTGAGTTTATCTTTACACCCTTTTTTCAACAAGGTTGTAACATTTGCAATTCTCCAATCCTCTGGCACCACCCCCATTTCTAAGGAGGATTGGAAGATTATGGCCAGTACCTCCGCAATTTCGACCTTTACTTCCCTCAGCGTCCTAGGATGCGTCCCATCCGGTCCCGGTGACTTATTTACTTTAAGTACAGCCAGCCTTTCTCGTACCTCCTCTTTATCAATTTTTATCCCATCCAGTCTCTCCTCTACCTCCTCTTTGTCTTTGGCAGCATCTTCTTCCTTGATGAAGACAGATGCAAAGTACTCATTTAGCACCTCAGTCATACCCTCTGCTTCCATGCGTCGGTCTCCTTTTTGGTCCCTAAGCGGCCCTACCCCTCCTCTTACTACCTGTTTACTATTTATATGTCTATAGAAGACTTTTGGATTACCTTTTATGTTAGCTGTCATTCTATTCTCATACCCTCTCTTTGCCCCTCTTATTTCCTTTTTCATTTCTCCTCTGAACTTTCTATATTCAGCCTGATTCTCAGATGTATTCTCGACCTGACATCTGTCATACACGCTCTTTTTCTGCTTCATCTTACTCTCTAGCTCTTTTGTCATCCAGGGAGCTCTGACCTTAGTTGCCCTACCTTTCCCCCTAGTGGGAATGTACCTCGATTGTGCCCAAATTATTTCCTCTTTAAAGGCCGCCCATTGTTCCATTACAGTTTTGCCAGTCAATCTTTGATTCCAATTTACCCGGGCCAGATCTGTTTTCATCCCACTCAAATTGGCCTTCCTGCAATTAAATATTTTTACTCTAGATTGCTCCCTGTCCTTTTCCATAGCTAATCTAAACCTTATGATACTATGATCACTGTTTCCTAAATGTTCCCCTACTGACACTTGCTCCACTTGACCTACCTCATTCCCCAGAACCAGATCCAGCAATGCCTCCTCCCTCATTGGGCCGGAAACATACTGATCAAGAAAATTCTCCGAACACACTTCAGAAATTCTTCCCACTCTCTGCCCTTAACACTATTACTATCCCAGTCTATGTTAGGATAGTTGAAGTCTATAAATCTATAATTCTTGTATCCCTCTGTAACTTCTCTGCAAAATTAATTCTCAAGTTCAAATTAAACTCATCAGATTGACTCAGAGGTAGAGCAACATTTTGAAGTGACGTCAATGTGAAGAGTTACTGATGAAAAATTACTTTATTGAAATTTAGGCAATTCTGTCTTAAAACCCTTCACTTAAAATCAATAGCAGAGCATAGATATTGCTACATTAACTGATTGAACTATATTTGCAGACAGAGGGCTATGGAATAAATTGAGATCTAAATATTGTATGTGTAAATCAAAATGGAATGTGGTAAGCTCCCCGATGCCCGTTGGGCAAAGATATCATCTGGTCCAATTATTAACTCACACTTAGCAAAAGGTATAAAAAGAAAAAAAAACTGCACATGTTGGAAATCTGAATAAAAGTATAAAAAAAGTACTAGCAATAAACACAGGTAGGTCTTCTTCAGAACCAGGAAATGGAAAATAAGTAAGGCCCTTTTTAGAATGGACAAAAATGGGATTGGGGAGTGTAAGAACATGGGATTGACACCTTTACCAGAATATTCATCAAGGGCACCAGATAAATCCTTAATCTCCTGGTGTTAATTCCTCGTCAAAGAACCATCTGAGATGTACCAGTCTATGCCTGGTAGTAAATTTGGCTCTTCAAACTGTCTTACTCCAACCAGTTCAGACTATATTACTATTTATCCTTCCAACTTCCCAGCAGCAGCCGTACAAGCTACTGAGTAAATGGCAATTATCAAAGCAGAAGTCAGACAACAAAATCATCAACCAGTAATTGTTTATTAACCATAGAATCATAATTAGTAGGACCAAAACGTTAATATTTAATAATTAGTAGATACGGTATAATTGGCAAAATAAATGCAAAAGGCCGCTCAGTTATGTCACAGTAATTCAGCATTAACCACATGTTGATTATAAATTCATGGCTGAGGTCACAGTCTGAGATTGATATAAATTTATTTTACAAAAGTTGAACAAGTGAATAATGCAATAATATGCTATAAATGTACAGTAAAATCCTTCTGTCCAGCTGTTGGAAAAGAAAACAATAAAGGGTTGCAATCAAATGCTCCGCTATAGTTTTGCAGAATATGTTTATATATATATATATATTTCTTTTTGCCCAATCTTTACCACTTCAAGAGCTGATGCTGGCTGTTCCGATCTCTTGAGCATTCCAAACTGACTCAAAGGTTCGAACACCTACCGCTCTAGAAATATTCCTAAACTGTTACTGGGACTTCCTGGATTTGAATAACTGTCAACCACATTCAGAAATAACAAACTGTCATTCACAAATCATCCAGTCTGTGTTTAGTCAAAGATAGCTTGGCTCCACCCTCAAGCTTTGCAGACAACTGAAGTAGCTTGAAATATTTGCATAGCATTAAGCTTGGTACAAGATGCTAGCTCCAGCTGGCTTTTAAAGTCCTCGGCCCGGATTATGCGGACAGCAGTGAAGGGACGGCGCTCGCCGTTCACCTTGAAAAAAGCTGCCCACAAAGTTTTAGCGGGCTCTAGAGCACAGACTTCCTCTTTTCTGACGTGAGTTTGAATTTGCCGCCTTCTACAGGGGATCTGTGAACATTTATTTGTTTAAAAATCTGCAACATTTAAAATTTCTTCTTTGGGAATGAAACTCCACACTTGTAAAATAAATTTTTCAGTACTAGAGAGGTTGTTCAGCAGTAATTATGACTTAGTATGCCGTTAAAAACTCAGTTACTCCTGATTGAACGAGGCTTAAATTTTTCAAAGATCTTCACAGCGACAATAGTGGGTAATTAGTTTAAGTTCACGCCTGAACAGTGATTTCTGTGTTGATTCCATCAGTGAAGACTGCGACAGCACAGCCTGTGGAGGAGCAGGGTATCACTGACAGCAACCTCTGGATTTTTGCTTTAACTGCGCATGTGTGGATGCCAGAAGTTGCTGTCAGTTTTACCTAGTAATAAGGGCGAGCGCTGACAGCCTCGTTGTCATTACTACCGCAAATTCCGGGCCCTTTTGTTCAAGCCAAAACTAGACAAACAGAATAGTTCATTTTTTTGTCGCAGAGGCAATTTTGTCCATCACATACTAGTTCACTGAAAGAGCGAGTCACTTAGCCCCATTCCCCTACCCTTTCCCTGTACCTTTAACTTTTTTTTTTCAATTAGCAAGCATCAGGCAAAAATGTGTTAATCACGATCCCACATGCCAGCTGAAAAATGGTTTAAGCTGACAGTCAGCATGTGGCAGTGCATCAGCATTTCGCAAGGAAAATAAGGTTTTTTTTCCACTGGGATTGGAGGTTGTCACTGTAACCGATTCAGATCATTTGGAAAGCAGGACAGGAGCTCTGTTAGGACCAATCAGATCAGTATCAGGGTGGGACTGGAGTTAAACAAGAACCGATAACTTGGAGGGCAGGGTTGTTGGAGCCAATCAAATTGGTTGGATCGTGGTACTGTAGCTAATCAATCAGCTCTTACTTTCTCCCAATTATTAGTTGCATGTAAACTTGAGGCAGAAAAACATTTCATGAGCTGCAGTTGCAGGTCTGTTTATTCAGTGTTTTTGTCTCCAATTAAATTATTTGCTACCAATAAAATGGCTAAAAGGAAGTTTTGAAGGTATGCCATCTGTTGTGTTTATGTGAAGGTTGATATTCTTTGAGACTGGTTGAGGTGATAAGGATGTTTCCTGGTGTGAATGTATTAACCGGCTTTATTTGAGCATTCCTGTCACTTGCAGAATTGCCACAATTTGGAAGTAAATTCGGAAGTGAGGTTGGACTGTTGACAAGTTTTACTCACATGGAATAATTATTAGAATTTACAGCACAGGAACAGGCCAACTGGTCTACGCCGTTGTTCATGCTCCACACAAGCTTCCTCCCACCTTACTTCATCTCACCCTAGCAACATAGGGCTGGATTTTCTCAATGGGGAGCTTTTGGAGGCGGGACTCCCACTTGTCGGGTTTCAGTCCCGCCTCCATCAACTTCTGGCCAACCCACGCTATTTTCCCTTGATTGACCTTTTTAAGCCCGCCCAGCGGGCTTAGCCAGCCAATTAAGGGGAAGCTGGTTACAGAGAACGTCAGCGTATGACGTTTCATCTGTCAAAAATTTTTGACAGATGAATTGTCATCGTTTGACAGCTCTGTGAAGCTGTCAAACATTGACATTCTCTGTAGTTTGATGAGTTCTTGAATTCAAGACCTCATCAAACCTCTTTCTTTTGCAGAAATTAGATGGTTGCTGCATTGGAGAATGCAACGGCCATCTGTCATCTCTGCCGTGGATGTACGAGACTCTCCGCATCCCCAACTCTTGAAGCCAGCAGGAAGAAACAAAGGTAAGTAAACTTTTACTAACACTTTCCACTTACCTCAGATACTCACCTCTCCACACTTGCACCCATCACTCACCTTCACAGCACACTTTTGCACCCCTCCGACCCCCGCCGACCCACTACTCGCCTCGGTGACCCTGGTGGGTTTCGGAGCCTTCGGGAAGCCCGCACTTGTGTGGGAAAAATGGGGATAATCCTATTTTCTGCCTGTTAACTACCTGTTAACAGGCAGTTAAATGGCTGTAATCCCCTTCCCGCCTCCAAGGAGACGGGACCCGGCGCGGGACGGCTACCCGCCTCCTGGCAAGATGATACGGAGGCGGGTTGGGCACCCGTCCCCAAATTCTGCCATTTTCCCAGCAGACCCGCCTCCCCAGGGCTGGCAAGATCGCGCCCATAATCTTCTATTCATTGCTCCCTCGTGTACTTATCCAGCTTCCCCTTAAATGCATCTATGCTACTCGCCTCAACCACTCCTTGTGGTAGCGAGTTCCACATTCAAACCAGGTAAAGAGGTTCCTCCTGAATTCCCTATTGGGTTTATTAGTGACTATCTATTATTTATTATCTATTTTTTTTAAATTATAATATGATCTTGACTCAGAATTACATTAGGCTGGAAAAACACACCAGATCAGGTGTCAAGAAACAAAAGTTTCAGGGGAAGGGAGCTGTAATATAAATCCCATGTCTTCAGCTCTAAGAACTGCCTTTGCATCTGCCACATCTGTAAACCTTTCTTTTGTGTACTTCAGTAAAAATGATCGAAGTCAGAAGCAATGTTCCCGTTCATTTTTTTTTTGGATGCGCGCCCCCTTCAAAATACCGCGTATGCTCGGTTTTTCGCATTGAAAAGCCGGCGAGCCAGCCTCGTGGGAGGGCCAGAGCGCTGCGCGGCCACGCAGCTTAAAGGGATCATTGGTCATCAGGGTAACTGCGGCTTGAGCTATGACACGGAGTGGTTGAAGCGAATAGTAGAGATGCATTTAAGGGGAGGCTGGACAAACATATGAGGGAGAAGGGAATAGAGGGTTATGCTGCTAGATTTAGATGAGGAAGACGGGAGGAGGCTCGAGTGGAGCATAAACGCTGGCATGGACTGGTTGGGCCGAATGGCCTTTTTCTGTGCCGTATATCCTATGTAAGTAATCCTATGTAACCCTGTGCTCCACTGCACTGAAAAATGGGAGGAGGCTCGAGTGGAGCAATTTTTTCCCCTGCAAGTATTTATCCAATTCCCTTTCCCTGCTTCTTTTGCCAATTGCCTTAAATCTGTGTCCTCTGGTTACCGATCCTTCTGCCACTGGAGACAGTTTCTCCTAATTTACTCTATCAAAACTCTTCATGATTTTGAACACCTCTGTTAAATCTCCCTTAACCTTCATTGTTCTGAGGAGAACAATCCCAGCTTTTCTAGTCTGTCCACGTAACTGAACTTCCGCATCCCTGGTACCGTTCTAATAAATCTTCTCAGCACCCTCTCTAAGGCATTGACATCCTTCCTAAGGTGTGGTGCTCTGAGTTGGGCACTGTACTCCAGCTGGGACCTAACCGGTGATTTATAAAGGTTTAGTACCATTTCCTTGTTTTTGTACTCCATGCCTCTGTTTATAAAGCCAAGGATCCCAAATGCTTTTTTTTAACAGCTTTCTCTACTTGTCCTGCCACCTTCAAAGACTTGTGTATATGAACCCCCAGGTCTCTCTGTTCCTGCACCCCCTATAAAATTGTACCATTTAGTTTATATTACCTCTCCTCATTCTTCCTACCACAATTCACACTTCTCTGCATTAAATTTCATCTGCCATGTGTCTGCCCCTTTCATCAATCTGTCAATGATACGATAGCAAAATACTGCGGATGCTGGAAAATTGAAACAACAACAGAAAACGCTAGAAACACTCAGCAGGCCAGGCAACATCCGTGGAGAGAGAAACAGAGTTAACGTTTCAGGTCGAAGACCCTTCGTCAGAACTGAGAAAAAAGCAGGAAAATCTGTCAATGATGTCTGTTACTACATTTACTACATTTCCAAGTTTTGTGCCATCTGCAAATGTTGAAATTATACCCAAGGCAAGGTCATTAATATATATCAAATAAAGCAGTGGTCCTAATACCGACCCTGGGGGACACACCACTGTCTACTTCCCTCCAGTCTGAAGAACAACCATTCACCACTACTTTCAGCTTTCTGTCTGTAATTTTGTATCGACACTGTCATTGCCTCTTTAATCCCATGGGCTTCAATTTTTCTAACAAGTCTATTATGTGATACTTTATCAGATGCCTTTTGAAAGTCCATATACTCAACATCAACCACATTACCTTCATCAACCCTCTCTGTGGTTTCATCGAAGAACTCAATCAAGTTAGTCAAACATGATTTTCCTTTAACAAATCCGTGCTGCCTTTTAGTTATCAACCCATCTTTATCCAAGTGACAATTCTTTGTCTCGGATTATTGGCTCTAAAAGTTTCCCCACGTCCCGACGTTAGTCTGGCTGGCCTGTAGTTGCCAAGTTTATCCCTCTCTCCTTTTTTGAATAGGGATGTAACATTTGCAGTCCTCCCATATCTAAGGAGGATTGGATCACTGTGGCCAGAGCCTCCATTATCTCCACCTTTACTTCCCTCAGCAACCTAGGATGCACCCCATCCGGACAGGGTGACTTTTCTACTTTGAGGGCTGCCAACCTTTTAAGTACCGCCTCTTTATCTATTTTTAATCCTATCCAATTTTGCTACTACCTCCTCCTTTACTGTGACATTGGCAGCATCCTCTTCTTTAGTGAAGACAGAGGCAAAGTACTTTAGTACCTCAGCCATGCCCTCTGCTTCCACAAGAAGATCTCCTTTTTGGTCTCCAATCGGTCCCAGCCTTCCTTTGACCACACTTTTACTATTTATATGTTTATAAAATACTTTTGGGTTCCCTTTGACGTTACCAGTTAATCTATTGTCATACACTCTCTTTGCCCCTCCTATTTCCTTTTTTTGTTCCCCTCTGTACTTTCTGTATTCAGCCTGGCTCTCTACTGTATTATGAGCCTGATATTTATCATAAGCCTCTTTTTTCTGTTTCATTTTCATCTCGGTATCTTTAGTTATCCACGGAGCCCTAGCTTTGGATGCCTTTCCTTTCCCTCTCGTGGGAATGTGTCTAGTCTGTACTCAGACTATTTCCTCTTTGAAAGTCTCCCATTGCTCATTTACTGGCTTACCTGCGAATCTTTGCTTCCAATCCACCTGGGCCAGATCCCCTTTCAACCCAATGAAATTAACTTTCCTCCAGTTGAGTATTTTCACATTTGATTGTTCCTTGTCCTTTTCCATAACTACTCTAAACCTAATGCTATTTTTCAGGGGGTCAGTGGGCACGTTCAGTGGCGGGTCAAGTGGAAAAACATTTTTTTGACAGCAGGTCGGGACCCCGCTGTCAACCCGCCGCCACATGGCTTTCCCAGATGTCAGGTCTGTCAGGGCTGAACAGACCCGACACGCATTGGTGGGGGAGGCAATTCAGGTCATTATGACCTTGTTAACAGCCCATTAAAAAGTATTTTGAGCTCACCTTTACATTTTACGGGGTCCACGCTGCTCAGGGATCACGTCAGGTAATGAGGTCGGGAGTTGTATGACCATGGAATCATCTCATTACTTGACAGCTTGAGATGTGCTATAAAAGCTCCCATCTCACAGCTGTTCACTTTCCAAGCTCAGAAGCTGTTGCTTACTGCATTTGGAAGACAGATTGAGCTTTATGCAGGTTGCAAGTGTTTGGAGTAAACTCTCTATCCAGTGTCACCTCATTGGAACAATCTCTCTCACCATTGACAGATCGCTTCTGTCATCTCAAGTTCACCTGCCATCTATTACATCAGCATCGGTGCCCTTGAAACTATCTCAGCTTGGTCCTCAGAATCCCACCACGATCAGCCCCAACACCAGCAGCACCAGGCACACCAGCAGCACCAACAACAACACCAACCTTCTCCACAATCAACTGATGCTGCACAGGACAGAGGGCATCAGCACCCGACCACATTGCTGCCTGGGACGCCAGGGATGGCCTCACCATGGCCAGATTTACTGCACTTGACGCTGTTCACTCTAGCTGCCACATGATGCGCCAGGTTAACACCACCCCACACCAACACCATAAAGCATCTCTACAATGCCCAAGCCATTCCTTTCACATTCATCACCATTGCGGGGGGTACCGTTATGTCTCGCCATTCACTTCAACTCACTAAGCCACTTCCAAAGGTGCACACAAATCTGTCCAAGAATACAAAGTGTTGAAAATAAAGGTTTCAATGTTTGACACCACATTAACAGAAACTTTACATGAACATTGCATAAAACACCCAGTTGTCTACCCTTGTGCGTTGTTAGTTGGTATGATTAGCCCAGGATGAGGGTGAGTGTGAGGAGTGGCTAGTGAGATGGGGAAGTGATAATGTTGATAGAGAGAGATGGTTGGAAGTGCAAGATAAGTTGGTGTGAGTAAGGATGTGCAGGAGTAGGGTAGGGAAGGCAGAGTGATGGGGATGTGACGAGTGGCACAGCAGGATGAGATTGAGTGCGGCTTTGCAGTATGTTCCGCGATCTACTGAGATCATTAAAAGGTTTGCGCCACTGCAGCCTGGTCCTCCTGACCACATCCCTGCTTCTGCCCTCCTCTATAATGTGCAACCAGGCTGTGTTGATCTCCTGGGGAGGTCTCTTCCGCCCATGGGAAGGGAAGAGAACCTCCCTGCGTGCTGTGACTCCTTCCATAAGCATATGAAGGGAGTCATGGGAGAGCCTGGGTGCAGCCTGTGTACCTCTGTGCAGTGTGTGTCAGTGTTTGCAGCACCTCAATGCTGTGGAACACTGACAGCACAACTGTCAAAATAAATTTGCGCACGGTCCCTTTAAGGAAACTGGCTGATGACGCGTCATCAAATGACGTCATCAGACCCGCTTCCTTCAATTAGCCAGGAAACACACTGGGCGGGCTTAACAAGCCCAATCATTCTACGGAGTGGGCTGGAGCCAGCAGTGGGGTCACTGTTCTCCAAATGCTCTCCCACTGAAACATGCTCCACTTGCCCCACTTCATTCCCCAGAGCTAGATCCAGCACTGCTTCCTTCCTTGTTGGACTGTAAACACACTAATCAAAAAGGTTCTCTTGCACACAGTTCATGAATTCCTCCCCCTCTTTGCCCTTTACCCTATTATTTTCCCAGTCTGTATTAGGATAATTGAAGTCGCCCATTATCACTACTCTCGAGTGCTTGCATCTTTCTGCAATTTGCCTGCAAATTTGCTCCTCTATCTCCTTCCCACTATTTGGTGGCCTATGTTATATACCTAGCAGTGTCATAGCTCCTCTATTGTTCCTTAATTCTAACCAAATAGATTCTGTCTTTGAACCCTCAAGTACATCATCCCATTCCATCTTTGATCAATACAGCCACCCCACTCCTTTTGCTCCTTCCCTATCTTTCCTGAATAATTGTAGCCAGGAATATTAAGCTCCCAATCCCCACCCCCCCCCCCGCTTGTTTGAGCCAGGTCTCTGTATCATAATCCCATGTGGCTACCTGTGCCTGCAGCTCAGCCAACCTTAGTTACCACGCTCCGTGCACCCATCTTAGTCTGCCTCGTATTTCCACCCCTGTCGATCCCTCCTGTTTCTGAACTACTCTTTATTCTAATGCTGCTTGCCTCTCCCCATGCCCTGTGCACCTTGTTTCTCCTCTCTAATGCTTTATCCTGGTGCCCATCCCCCTGCCAATCCCGAGATTGTTCACTGATGTTAGCATTTCATGCAGAGGCTGTACACTGTATTAGAATTTCATGTAAGGTTTTTACGGCAGTATAGTGGTTACATTACTGAACTAATAATTCAGGTGCCTGGACGAATAATCCACAGAACGCAAGTTAAAATCCCGCCATGACAGTTTGAGAATTTGAATTCAGTTAAAAAAATCTGGAAATAAGAAACAGCTGGTAACAGTAAAACCTGACCATGAAGCTGTCGGATTGTTGTAAAAACCCAAGTGCTTTATTAATATCCTTTAGGGAGGGAAACCTGCCGTCCTTACCTGGCCCAACCTGTATGTGACTCCAGTCCCACAACAACGTGGGTGTCTCTTATGTGCACTCTGAAGTGGCCGAACAATCCACCCAGTTGCATCAACAACAACAACAACTTGTATTTATATAGCGCCTTTAACGTAGTAAAACGTCCCAAGGCGCTGCACAGGAGTGTTTTAATACAAATAATTTGACACCGATCTACATAAGATAAATTAGGGCAGGTGACCAAAAGCTTGGTCAAAGAGGTAGGTTTTAAGGAGCGTCTTAAAGGAGGAAAGAGAGGTAGAGAGGCGGAGAGGTTTAGGCAGGGAATTCCAGAGCTTAGAGCCTAGGCAACAGAAGGCACGGCCACCAATGGTTGAGTGATTATAATCAGGGATGCTCAAGAGGGCAGAATTAGAGGAGCACAGATATCTCGGGGGGGGGGGGTGCGGTTGTGGGGCTGAAGGAGATTACAGAGATAGGAAGGGGTGAGGCCATGCAGGGATTTGAAAACAAGGATGAGAATTTTGAAATCGAGGTGCTGCTTAACCGGGAGCCAATGTAGGTCAGCGAGCACAGGGGAGATGGGCGAACGGGAATTGGTGCGAGTTAGGACACGGGCAGCCTGAGTTTGGATGACCTCAAGTTTACGTAGGGTGGAATGTGGGAGGCCAGCCAGGAATGCATTGGAATAGTCAAGTCTAGAGGTAACAAAGGCCTGGATGAGGGTTTCAGCAGCGGATGGCTGATGCAAGGGCGGAGACGGGCGATGTTACAGAGGTGGAAGTAGGCGGTCTTTGTTATGCTGCGGATATGTGGTCGGAAGCTCATTTCAGGGTCAAATGTGACACCAAGGTTGGGAACAGTGTGGTTCAGCCTCAGACAGATGTTAGGGAGAGGGTTGGAGTCAGTGGCTGGGGAACGGAGTTTGTGGCGGGGACACTTTCTCAGGGCAATAGGGATGATCAATAAATGCCAGCTTGGCCAGCGATGCCCACATTCCAAGAATTCATATTTAAACATTCGCTTTTTTTTCTAAAGTCATTAGTTTGTACACTGCTATTGGAATTTCATCCAGGGTTTGTACACTGCTGTTAGAATCCATCCAGGGTTTATACACTATTAGCTGAACATCCCAATTTTCAGACATTAGTGCCCGCTGGAGCTAGCTAATTTACAGAACAAACGGGAAACTGTTCAACCTCCGTCGCCTCCAGTCCAGATCCAAGGTCGTCCCATCCTCTGTCGTCGAATTACAGTATGCAGACGAC
The DNA here is from genome assembly GCA_030390025.1 of Squalus acanthias. NCBI lineage: Eukaryota > Metazoa > Chordata > Chondrichthyes > Squaliformes > Squalidae > Squalus > Squalus acanthias. The sequence goes on along the minus strand of CM059428.1, from coordinate 162,585,526 downwards.
GCTTGCGTCTGCGCTCACTCGGAGATCGAACTCCAAACTATCATCAACACCTTCACCGAAGCGTACGAGAGCATGGGCCTTACACTAAACATCCGTAAGACAAAGGTCCGCTACCGACCTGCCCCCGCCACACAGTACTGCCCCCCGATTATCAAAATCCATGACGAGGCCTTGGACAACGTGGACCACTTTCCATACCTCAGGAGCCTACTGTCAACAAGGGCAGACGTCGACGACGAAGTCCAACACCGCCTCCAGTGTGCCAGTGCAGCCTTCGGTCGCCTGAGGAAGCGAGTATTTGAAGACCAGGACCTCAAACCCGGCACCAAGCTCATGGTCTACAGAGCAGCAGTGATACCCGCCCTGCTGTATGCCTCAGAGACATGGACCACGTACAGCAGGCACCTCAAAGCACTGGAGAGGTACCACCAACGCTGCCTCCACAAGATCCTGCAAATCCATTGGCAGGATAGGCGCACCAACGTCAGTGTTCTTGCTCAGGCCAACATCCCCAGCATCGAAGCTTTGACCACACTCGATCAGCTCCGATGGACGGGTCACATTGTCCACATGCCCAATACGAGACTCCCAAAACAAGCGCTCTACTCGGAGCTCCGGCACGGCAAGAGAGCCCCAGGTGGGCAGATGAAACACTTCAAGGACACCCTCAAAGCCTCCTTGAAAAACTGTAACAGCCCCACCGACACCTGGGAATCCCTGGCCCAAGACCGTACAAAGTGGAGAAGAAGCATCCGGGAAGGTGCCGAACACCTCGAGTGTCTTCGCCAGGAGCAAGCTGGAAGCCAAGCGCAGGCAGCGCAAGGAGCGCACGTCAACCCAAGCACCCCACCCACCCGCCCCTTCAACCACCGTCTGCCCCACCTGTGACAGAGACTGTAGGTCCCGCATTGGACTCATCAGTCACCTGAGAACTCATTTTTAATGAGAAGCAAGTCATCCTCGGTTCCGATGGACTGCCTAAGAAGAAGAAGGTTGAAACTAAAAAAAGACTTGTCCTGCAGAAATAAAAAGCAAATTACTGGCAACAGTGGAAATTTGAATCAAAAATAGCAAAAAAACGGCAGGTTAGCATCTGAGGAGAGAATGTGCAGGTGATATTTCAGGGCTGAACCCTTCATTAGAACTGAAAAAAAAATAAGAGAGTGACTAGCAGATTAAATAGCCTCAGGGAAAGTGAGGAAAAAGCATCAAAACAGGCAAACACAGAGAGGAAGTATCGGTGGGATGATTGCTGGTGTGACAGACCATCTCAGTCAAGTGGGAGACAGAAATATTAAAGAAATAAAAGACATGAAATAAGAAAGGACATGTGCATAGCGAAGGTAGAGGGAGGCCTAAGGCAAGTCGGAGATAATAGGAGAGATGGAAAACAGAGAAAACTTTGGGGATCAGATTTGAGATTGAAGTAGAAGATTCTGGCAAAGTTTATAAGGTGTCAGCTGTGGCTCAGCGGGCAGCACTCTCACATCTGAGTCAGAAGGTTGTGGGTTCAAATCACACTCCAGAGACTTGAGCACAAAATCTAGGCTGACACTCCAGTGCGGTGCTGAGGGAGTGCTGCACTGTCAGGGGTGCCATCTTTCGGGTGAGACGTTAAACTGAGGCCCCGACTGGTCTCTCAAGTGGTCGTAAAAGCTCCCATGGCACTATTTGAAGAAGAGCAGGGGGAGTTCTTCCCAGTGTCCTGGCCAATATTTATCCCTCAACCAACATCACTAAAACAGATTATCTGGTCATTATCTCATTGATGTATGTGGAGCAAGCTGTGCGCAAATTGGCTGTCGTGTTTCTTAGATTACACCAGTGACTACACCTCAAAAGCACTTCATTTGATGTAAAGCGCTTCGGGACGTCCTGAGGTCATGAAGGCGCTATATAAATTAAAGTCTGTCCTTTTTACAGTAGGTCCACCAACTCCAAAAAGACAGAGAACAGATTAACAAGAATGGTGCAGGTCAAGCCCCGACCATCAGCGCTGTGTTCTGTCAGAGGATCTCCCCTCACCCAATCTACAACCTGCTTTCCCCTCACCTCCATCCCATCCCAGATGCCAAACAGATCCACCCCCACCCCCAACCCCCCACCCCCCACCCCCCACCCCCACATCACCAGTATCTCCCTCTGCAGAGGAAATGAAGGATATAGGTAAAGTCTGAGGTTACTGAACTCAATGCTCAGACCAGAGGGCTATAGGAAGGGTAGCAGAAAGACAGCTTGCGTTAAGCTTCCTTGGAACCACGTAAGAGGCAAAGGATAGAGAGTGGGAAGGGGAAGCGGGTATTAAAGTGGCAAGACACAGATAGATCAGGGTTACACTTGTGGACAGAATGGAGGTGTTCTACTAAGCAGTTACTTAATCTGTATTTGGTCTCCTCAATGTAGACAAGACCATACTGTAAGCAGTGAACACTCTTCAGTAGATTAGAGGAAGTTCACATAAATTGTTGTTATGCACGGCACATTTGGAGCCTTAAACAGTGGAGTGAAGGGAAGTGAATGGATAGGCTGTTCACTGGCAGAATGCTGATAGAGTTCCATTTTTACCTCTCCTACCTAAAGGTTTGAATCTTTATTTTTTTTAAATTCGTTTTATGGGATGTGGGCGTCGCTGGCAAGGCCAGCATTTATTGCCCATCCCTAATTGCCCTTGAGAAGGTGGTGGTGAGTCGCCTTCTTGAATCGCTGCAGTCCGTGTGGTGAAGGTACTCCCACAGTGCTGTTAGGGAGGGAGTTCCAGGATTTGTGACCCAGCGACGATGAAGGATCAGCGATATACTTCCAAGTCAGGATGGTGTGTGACTTGGAGGGGAACTTGGAGGTGGTGGTGTTCGCATGCGCCTGCTGCCCTTGCCCTTCTAGGTGGAATTTATTGATTTGAAAATAGCGTATCTAGCAAACTGCAGACAGAGCAGATGGTGAGCTTCGTATAATATTGTCCCGATAGCATAATATCATTTTCTGGAATTGCTACCATAGCAACACTATATTAATGGTGTCTCATAGGGATAAACAACCTTTCCTGTGTTTCTCCACTGATAATGCTTCAGCAGCTCCAATGCTAAAGGTTACAACTTTTTTTAATGATCGCCATTCCTGTCTTGAGATGCCAAAGAATACAAATGCAAATTGTATAGATCACACAGTGCACAGAATTCATAGCAGAAGATTAAGCTGTTTAACCCTTGGAGAAAGAGCGTAATTTTAGGAGAGCATTCTAATAGCATTTGAGCATTTCAAATACTCAGTATAAACGTTATGGCCCAAAGTCCCATGGTGGCCCACCACTGCCGCTGTAACCATGGCAACTGGTGTTTGTGCTGGCTAGTACGCCGCGGCCCTGACCCCGTGAGAGAGGGGGGCAATGCCCAGCGGTGGGGAACGGCTTTGGCAATGGTGCCAGCGAACGGATGAAAGCGCTCACCTGAAACAAAAAACCTGGCCTGCTTCCAAAAAGTTGGTCAACTTTACCACAGTCACTTGCTTCATGGCTGGCTGCCGTGAGGAAACCGGCCTTTCAAAGTGTTATGGGCGCCACCTCCATCAGGATGCGGTCCCAGGGTTGCCAACTCTGGTTGGGTGTATTCCTGGAGGGTTCATCGCATGAGCTCCCGCCTCGAACCCCCCCCGCCCCCACACTCCCGCCATTGGTCCATCCTCCAGGTGCGCCGCATTCCCGCGCCAATTGGAAAGGGAACAGAGTCTTTGTTACCCAATTGGATTAACCTTGACTGTTAGTGAAACAGCCTTTTATTTCCCCGTCGCCAATATTTTTGTAACTAATAAAGTTTTCAAAGAAAATGAAAAAAAAGGGACGTCATTTTGTTTACTGTCGCGCTAGCTTTTCTCCTGAGTTGCTGGCAGCAGTGTCCTGGAGATTGATCTTCGATTCCTGGAGACACCAGGACAATCCGGGAGGGTTGGCAGGTGGCAGCCTCATGCGGTCCTCGCATACATGTGTCCATTACATTGGGGGCAATGGAGGTTGAACTGGCCGGAACTCCGGCAGATGGCGTCATCCCACCAGTCCTACCTCTGCCAGCGACATCGCTACTGAAGGGAGTAAAACTAAAAAGCACCTGTCCCTGCCGTTGTTGTAAACATTGCAGCATGCCGAACATGAAGGATATACTTGCCATAGAGGGAGTGCAACGAAGGTTCACCAGACTGGTTCCTGGCATGGGGGGATTGTCCTATGAGGAGAGATTGAGTAGACTAGGCCTATATTCTCTGGAGTTCAGAAGAATGAGAGGTGATCTCATTGAAACATACAAAATTCTTACAGGGCTTGGCAGGGTAGATGCATGGAGGATGTTTATCCTGGCTGGGGAGTCTAGAACCAGGGGTCACAGTCTCAGAATAAGGGGTTGGCCCTTTAGGACTGAGATGAGGAGAAATTTCTTCACTCAGAGGGTGGTGAATCTTTGGAATTCTCTACCCCAATGGGCTGTGGAGGCTCAGTCATTGAGTATATTCAAGACAGAGATTGATAAATTTTTGAATATTACGGGAATCAAGGGATATGGGGATAGTTCAGGAAAGTGGAGATGAGGTAGAAGATCAGCCATGATCTTATTGAATGGTGGAGCAGGCTTGAAGGGCCAAATGGCCTACTCCTGCTCCTATTTCTTATGTTCTTATGACACGGGCCCGCATCACAGGGTTCTACCTCGACCTCTGTCACCCACAAGCATCAGTAGCACTCCAAATCCACAGGAAAGAGAGGTGGAACTTTGAGTCCATTATTACAGCAACAACATCTTGCATAGCACCGTAAATGTAGGAAAAATATGCCATGGTATTTCATAGAGACATAAGGCAATAATACATGCCGAGCCAAAGAGGGAGGGGTAACCAAAAGGTTGGTCAAAGATGTGGGTTTTAAGGAGGGCCTTCAAGAAGTAAAGGGAATTGCAATGGTTTAGAGAGGGGATTCCGGAGCGTGTTGGCTGAAGGCACGACTGCCAATGGTGGGGCGAAGGGAGGGACAGATACTTCAGAGGCCAGATTCAGATGAACCGGAGAGTTTGGTGGAGTTTTAGGGCTGGAGGATATTACAGAGATAGGGAGGGACAGGGGCCACGGAGGGATTCAAACTTGAGAAAGGGAATTTTAAATTTTAGGCTTTGGGGGACCAGGGCCAATGTAGGTCATCAAGGTCTGGGTGATGGGTGTGTGGGATAGGCCACAGAGTTCGAATGAGCTGAAGTTTACAGAGGATGGATGATAGGAGACCATCCAAGAGAGTATTGGAGCAATCGAGTCTGGAGATGGCAAAGGCATGGATACAGGTTTCAGTGGTAGGTAGCGCAGTGGCAGGTGCTGTTATAAAACTCGCAACCTTTGTAATGGAGAGAATATGGCATTGGAACTCAACTTGGAGTCAAGTAGTCTGGTTTTATCATAGATTAATGCACCTATGCATGGTTTAAGTCAGAAAATGTTGCTACATGTATTAATTTGCTAATTTATCTGTATCTCTGCCTTTGGAATAAGCTGGCAATATAGAAGTATTGTAAAACTTTGTGTAAGTAGTTTTTATATTGTAGACAACATTGTGTATTTCCCCTTAGTGTCGGAGGCATACCTCTGTATATAAGTATTAAGCCTATGTGGACTTATCTCCATTCATGTTGCAGAAATGCATTCACAACACATGAAACGTACCAAATCATGGAGCAGAATTTGGGGGATGATGCACATGTAATAACTGAAGGAGAAAAAAAACATAATCCCACAATTTCTTCACATAAACAAGGAGACTATATTGAAAAATTTGTGAGGAATGCTAGCAGATGGAAAGTTATCTCCTCCAGATATTCTCACCAGCAGGCATGCTAAGCTTGATTCAGTCTGCTCTGTTTAGGAAGCTAGCACAGGTCAGTACTTACAATTTGACACCTCTGCTCTCATCAGCAACACAACATCTGTGGCAAGAAACTTCGTGAGTTGTCCGAATTCATAATAAATCACAAAAAAAGAGTCCACAAAAGCATTACCCATTACCTACACTAGTGGTTCTCAAGCTTTATTGGAATGATCCTACCAAAAATATTTTCATCGTACTCGTAAGTCACCAATTATAGATAATTATAGCAGTAGGTCTACAAAGCTTATACTGTTATCATTCTTCTTCATCTTTAACACTTTGGGGGCGATTTTAACCCTACTCGCTCAGCAGAAACCTGGCGGGTGGGTATTTAAAATCGCCCAGGTTCTTACCTGCTCGAAAGCCGCCATGATCGCAACGTCTGCAATTTTAACCTGCTCTCTTGAGCAGGCAGCCAGGACAGGCGCACGGAGCCAACAGGGTCCTTCTTTACACATGCATGTTGCGGCCCAATGACATCATTGAGGCCCGACTGTAATTTTAACTCAGGCCTGAGCGGGGAATCCAGCTGGAGTTAAAATCGGGGCTTTCTCTTTCACTGTTGTTGCTCTCCCAGTCTTCACTTCACTTCTCTTTCTCCTTCATTTGTTTCGCTCTCCCTTTCTCTGCCCTCCTTTTGCCTCTTTTTCTGTCTTCTCTCTTTCACTTTTGTTTCTGTCTCGCTCCTTAACCTCACCTCTTTTTCTCTCCTTTTTTATTCACTTCTACATCCTTCACTTCTGCTTCTCCTTCCTTTCTATTTACTAAGAGAAAGCAATACGCGGAGAATAAAAATGTCAGTAGATTAAAATAACCGTACAGTTCTTAATTCTCATCTATATATCCCTGTGCTCGCTGACCTACATTGGCTCCCGGTCCGGCAACGCCTCGATTTTAAAATTCTCATCCTTGTGTTCAAATCCCTCCATGGCCTTGCCCCTTCCTATCTCTGTAACTTCCTCCATTCCTACAACCCTCCGAGATCTCTACACTCCTCCAATTCTGGCCTCTTGCACATCCCCGATTTTAATTGCTCCACCATTGGCACCCGTTCTTTCAGCTGTCTAGGCCCTAAGCTCTGGAATTCCCTCCCTAAACCTCTATGCCTTTCTACATCTCTCTCCTCCTTTAAGACGCTCCTTAAAACCTACCTCTTTGACCAAGCTTTTGTTCATCTGTCCTAATATCTCCTTATGTGGCTCGGTGTCAAACTTTGTTTTGTAATGCACCCGTGAAGTGCCTTGGGATGTTTTACTATATTAAAGGTGCTATATAAATGCAAATAGTTGTTGTTGTTGTATATACACACAAAACATAAAAACAAAGTAAGGACCATGTGAAATAAGTTGCTTAAACCTACATTTGCCATCATATATATATATGTAGAAAAATCAAATAAGAAAATCCACTTTGATTAGCACAGTAGGCAAGGGACCTACCCCAAGTTCTTATGTTACATTTACACTGGTATTGTAGTGTCAGTTCAAAGTGGTTGTTTTACACCAACGCTGAGATGTGTTTGTGTAAATCTGGAGTCAGGGCCCAAAATAAACTAAGACTCTCTCCTCTAGAGTTGCTGATGGGGGTGAATCACTGTAGGGCCTTTCTGAATAGATGTGATGAGTTGGGTTGAATGACCTGCCTTGTCGTATTTATTTTGTGATCTTATGATACAAATAGCCTGCATCTGAGCTGATGAATTGTGACCACATTTCTCTTTGTTAGGAACATAGGAACAGGAGGAGACCATTCAGCTCCTCGAGCCTGTTCCGCTATTCAATTAGATCATGGCTGATCTGTATCTTAACTCCATCTACCCACCTTGGTTCCATAACATTTAAAACCTTTGCATAACAAAAATCTATCAATTCCAGTTTTTAAATATCCAATTGACCCCCAGTCTCAACAGCTTTTTTGGGGAGAGAGTTCCAGATTTCCACTACCCTTTGTGTGAAGAAGTGCTTCCTGACATCACCCCTGAACGGCCTAGCTCTAATTTTAAGGTTATGGCCCCTTGTTCTGGACTCTCCTCACCAGAGGAAATAGTTGCTCTCCATCCACCCTCTCAAATCCTTTAATCGTCTTAAACACTTCAGTGAGATCACCCCTTAATCTTCTATATTCAAGGGTTCCTTGGCTATTTCTACTGACTAACCAATACCAAGAGAGATCAGCTAGTGTGATTTAAATGTGCTGTATTGAACCACAGTGTGCATTTATGTTATTTGCAAAATGTCAGAAGGTGTTGATGTAAGCATGAATGTATTCCCCAATACATAAACTTTCAGCGTGACCCATCAGTTTGCACTTTCCATATGTGACACTTTTTGTCTCATCAAAATATGTCAACTCTTTGGGATTCTCAGCAAGTTCTCTGACACAAAGGATGGAATAACCCTCTAATCATGGGAGAGTTCCCCTCGTTGATGTTGAAAATGCCAGCCTGACGCTGGTAAAGGTTGGTACGTAGATGGTAGAATTGACAGCTGACATTCCTGAAGCTGAAACAGTGCCCACCCGCCCCCCCCACGCCTGTTAGATTTTAAAATTTCAAGACAAGTGACCAAATCTCAGACGTTGCACGATTCTCAACATCTCTCTTACTCAGACATTTCTTCTCGAGCTGTCATGATAATCTCTGCCGCTGGATGTTGTAATTGTAAAGATATCTAATCGGTCTATCTTTTTTCTTGCATCTGTTCACAGTTGAAGATAACAGCCTGGCATTAAAGGCGAAGGTGACCATTGATGACATCTTCAGCGAAGAATTCCAGATTCACGATGTAGAGGCCAAGTGGATTAGCGGTAAGTAGAGTGGTGGGTTTTGGGTGGGAAGGCCTGAGAAAGTGTCCCGATCCAAATGTACAACAAAGGATATGTAAAATATTTGCCCAATTGCCACTACCCCTTGCACACGCAGGGAAGGTACGAATTCATCTGTTCTCTATGTGCAAGGACACCATAAGAGCGTTTGTGAATATTTCCTCTTATTTCTTCTAACCGTTTCCTCCAGAAGATAGTGTTTGTGATTTTGCTAGATTTTTCAGACAAAGAAAGTCATCACAATGCATTTCTGATGTCACCAAGGAACTTGACATACTTGACATTGCGATGTGCTGATTTCATGCTGTTTTGCCAAAAAAGGCATTGCTCTGAACTGGATTTATTATCAAGCTGAAGGATCAGGTGATGAGCAGTTTCAGGGCTTAAGATTTTGGAGAGATTGCATATAATACCAGGATAATGTTAAAGAGTAGAGTAAAACTGCCCAATGTAGCATCCAAATACCTCACTAGTCAGTGTCCCTGTGCACCATCATTCTTGTTTTGCTGCTCCTGACCATAACAAGCCCCTGAAGTTTAATTCTCACTGTGTCAATGACACAGATTTTCTATTCTGACTGGCAAATGAAGATTGCTACCAAAAAGAGAGAGGGACTTAGCTTGGCACCACCAGATGCTGGCTTGACGTGGTGCAGGTCTCTGTTGCAGAGGACAGTACTTGTGACAACGTGGCAAGCATTGTCTTACGCAGGTTCCTGCTCTACCATACAGCCTTACTGCGATTCAAAACCTAATGTCTACTAATCCCCGCCAGTCCAGAGCTCGGTCAACTGAGTCACTCAGCACTTGCTATCAGAGAAACCAAAAAAATGAATAAACAAATTGTGATGTTCAGATTATCATTTCTGTTGGTTTAGGAATGATCTGGGATTGTTGTGTCCCGCCTTGGCCGCTGCTTAGGGACTCAACATGATTTGCTCAAATACATAACCAGTGAGAATGAGTTCAAACGAGTTGTACAGTGAAGGCAGAAAGCACAGAGTCAATGATGAACCTCAACCTGCTTCTGTGTGATTTGCATCACTATAAAGGATACAGCACAAAAGAGTAAATCCTGCACTCCCAGTGGGGAACTTGTAAGTAATTTATATTAGCTTCGTTCTTTGATACTCAGAGACTAGAGGGAGCCTTATTCCAAAGTATATATGTTTATTACACTAATAAAAGAAACTCCAATACAAAAAGTAAAGCAGTTAAATTACAAAGGCTATACTTATTAAACAGTGAATAAGACATTGATATACAACCTGACTAACATCTCAAGTTTCCAAGGTGATCAGACTCGATGGCCGCGATTTTTCCTATCGATGCGCTTGGGGCGGAACAGATCCAGTCCCGCCCCCAACGACATCAGACGCACAGACGCGATTTTGCATCAATTGGCCTTATTAAGCCCGCCCTGCGGGCTTGCCGGCCAATTAAGAGGAAGCCGGTATCAGTTGATGACGCGTCATCTGCCAGTTTTCTTAAAGGGGCCATGCACAATTTTTTTTGACAGCTGATTTTTCAGCGTTTGACAGCATTGAGGTGCTGCAAACACTGACGATCACTGTACAAAGGTGAGCCCTTGCACCCAGGCTCTCCAGTGACTCCCTCCTTAGGCTAGAACAGATGGCAGCTGCAGGTGAGGTTACAGAAGCGATCTGTCACTGGTGATAGAGGTTCTCCCAATGAGGTGGGAATACACACACAATCCAAAACTTGTCACCTACATAAAAGTGTAAATGCATTAAAGATTATTTTCCCAACATTTTCTTACCTCTGAAACTCACCAGTGTACCATTGGATCCTTCACACCACTTCTGCAGCTGTCATCAATGCAGAAACATTACAGTAGACCCACAGCACGCCACACTTACCCTGGCGTGGTGTCCGGACGTCGGGAAGCCCGCAGTAGAAGTGTCAAAATTGCAAAAAGCCTCTTAACTATCGGTTAACAACCTGTTAACAGGCAGTTAAGTGCCTATAATCCTCTTCCCGCCGCTAGGTGTCGGGTCCATGCGCAAATTGGGGACCCGACACCTGGGAAGATTGTCTGGAGGCGGCTTGACAGCGGGTTTCCGACCCGCTGTCAATCTTTGCGATTTTGCCGGATGACCCGCCCCCTGAGCACCGGCAAAATTCTGGCCGATGAGTCTTGCCTTTACACTTGAGCGTGTCCAACTCTGCTCCAAGAACATTCTAAAAATCTAGGCTTCACGTCCCCCTTCATACACATTAAAAAGAGACCCTTATTCCTAACTGTCCTTGTTCCCTTGGGAGGCCTCTCATCAATTGTGTTCTCTGGGGCAATGTTCCCACGAATTTTTTTTGCCGTGCGCGGTTCTTCCATTGGAAAGCTGCTGAGCGGCCTGCGCGGGATCGCCAGACCGTTGCGCGGCCACGCAGCCTCGCAGAAACATTGCTGTGGGTAGAGGTTTTGCTTTGGGCGCAATCGCTGATTCCAGCGCAAATTGCTCCCAAAATTGTGCCTGTTTTGAAAAGTGTTTCAACCGAGTTTCCACTCAAACTCATTTGCATATCGCCAAATGCAAAATCTGCCATGAGCCAGCGCAATTGGGCAGCGTTTTAAATCGTAATTTAAAAAAAAAATTTGCTTTAAAAAATATTCCTTGATATATTTAAGATTGGTAACTTGGTGCAGTTTGATCAATTCAGCTGAAAATGGGTTTATCACAAAGAATAAGCATTTTTAATCACAATGTCAATCCACCACCTGTGAGTAACCCGATTTTAAATGACTTTAAAAAAGTATACAAAACTATTTCCTCGTTAGATTGTGGTACAGTAGTCAGTTCTTTAGTAAATTAAAAAAAGAATCATTCCAAACCTTTTAAAACATACCTATTAGTGTCCTTGCGGCCAAAAGATCCAGTTTAAATTTTGGAGCCTCCTTGAAGGCCCACAGACCAGTGCAACGCCACCACCTCCAAGTTCCCCTCCAAGTCACACACCATCCTGACTTGGAAGTATATCGCCGTTCCTTCATCGCTGGGTCCAAATCCTGGAACTCCCTCCCTAACAGCACTGTAGGAGTACCTTCACCACACGGACTGCAGCGGTTCAAGAAGGCGGCTCACCACCACCTCCTCAAAGGCAATTAGGGATGGGCAATAAATGCTGGCCTTGCCAGCGACACCCACATCCCCGGAACAAATTTAAAAAAAAATAATCTCATCATTCCTTCGCTATCAAGTACAGGATGGCTTGCTTCAACCTTAAAGTGTTTCTCCTTTTACTCCAAATAGTTTTTGCCATTTCCCTTCATGCTGACAGCTAATCTTCCTTCACACTCCCTCTTAGAAACATAGAAAAATAGGAGCAGGAGTAGGCCATTCGGCCCTTCAAGCCTGCTCCACCATTCAATATGATCATGGCTGATCCTCTATCTCAATACCATATTCCCGCTCTCTCCCCATACCCCTTGATGCCCCTTGTGTCTCTTAGCCTTCCTGAACTCCCTGTTTACTGTCCACTTTTAATTTTCTTCTGTATTATTTATTGCATACCATTTAAAAAAATAATAATTTCCTCTAACCTCTCCTCACTCACAAAACTCCAGCCATCGACACAGCAGGTCTTTTGCTAATAATGGGAGACATTTTCGTCTGCACTGTCTGGGCAGTAATCTGGTGGAACGGATAGCGCCCCCTTATAGAACCCACTCAATTCTAATCCCCATTGATTTCAATGGAATGAAAATCAGCCTGGTTCTATAACGGGTGGGTGACCCGCTTTGTCAGATTGATTGCCCATGCGGTGAAGATGAAAACCCACCCCAACGTATTTAACCTGCGCCTTGTCCATCTCATACTTCAATATCGCCCACTGTCTGATCTGCCGTTGCTTCCATCCAGTTAATGTGGATTAGGTTCCCTTTCATCGTGTTGAAATTAGGTCGTTTCCAGTCCAACACTTTTGTCCTTGACTCCTCCTTTTGTTCATCTATTTTTCAATCAGAATCACGACTCATCAAGAGAGATGGAAACCTTTAAAGTTGGAGCTAAAAATACACAAACAGAAAGGAAAAAAAAAAGAACTGTCTGCATTCCTGATAGACATTTGGACAAGTCAGAGTAGGTTTGTGAGAGTCAATTTTGTTAGATGTATCAAAGCCGTAGGATAAGTAAGAAGCAGTACATTGTCACTGTGCTCTGAATATTGCAGTGCATGTGCTCCTTCACTTTCAATCTCCGCTTTACCTTGTGAATTCAATAGGGTGAAAAGGAAAAGCTTTTCAGCTCCACAACTGCAAAGGGGGAAAGAAATGGATTGAGGTTAGACCATTAGTGCCACAAATGCACTCAATCCTGATTTAAGGTTGAACATCAAAGGTAGCTCCTTTAATGTCTCAGGGAGATGAATTCACTGTCTTTCGCAGTGTGGAGTTGTGCAAAAAAAGGAGGGGAGGCGGAGATTTCCTCCAGTAACTATGTGTTAGCAAGAATGTAAAGCCATAAATCGCTACCAAAATTGTACAAGGATTCTAAAAGAACCTGTGCATAGTTTTGCTAGAAATAGTGATTAGAAGAAACATTCCAGGTAGACAACCCACAGAGAGAATGAAACCGATAAAACCAGATTGGGGAAGCAGGTAATTCAAGCCAACATCTGATCAGTATCACATGACAGCAAGGGTCAAGAACTATAGGCCCACCCATCCTTTCATGGAGTGACAATGACATTTGTCGTGGAAATACAAAGGGCTGGAATTTGCGGGGGGTGGTCAGCAGGCGCGATCGGTGGCAGGTCGGGTGGGAAAGTGTTTTTTTTCCCCAGTGGGTCGGGACCCCGCTGTGAACCTGCCGCCGTGCGCCTTTCCCCGATATCGGGTCTGTCAGTGCTGAGCAGACCCGACATGCAGCGACAGGTTCACAGCGGGGGACCCAATTCAGGTAATTAGTGGCTTGTTTAGAGCCACTTAAGAATGAATTTCAGCTCACCTTCTGCATTTGACAGCTCGCCCACGGGGTCCACGCTGGCCGTGGACCACGTCTGTCAAGCTGAGGCGGGAGTTCAGTGGCCATTGAATCAGCTGTTGAGTTGACAGCTTCAAATATACAGTAAAAGCTCCCACCTTACAGAGATATCTTCCCTCAGCCACAAACTCTTTCTCACTGCATTTCCACAACAGGTTCACCATGCTGCAAGTCTTTACACAAGTCTCCATCCAGTCTGACCTCATTACCTCTCTCACCATTGACAGATCGCTTCTGTCATCTCTACTTCACCTGCCATCTATTCCATCAGCATGGGTGCCCTTGAAACTCTCTCACCTTGGTCCTCAGAATCTGACCATGATCAGCTCCAACACCAGCAGCACCAGGCACACCAGCAGCACCAACAACAACACCACCAACCTTCTCCGCAATCACCTGATGCTGCACAGGACAGAGGGCATCAGCACCCGACCACATTGCTGCCCGGGAGGCCAGGGATGGCCCCACCATGGCCAGATTTACTTCACTTGACGCTGCACACCCTGGCTGCCACATGATGTGCCAGGTTGGCACCACCCCACAAAGCATCCCTACAATGCCCAAGCTATTCTCCTCACACTCACCACCATTGCGGGGAGTACCGTTATATCTCACCATTCACTGCAACTCACTAAGCCACTTCCAAAGGTGCACACAGATCTGTCCAAGAACGCAAAGTCTTGAAAATAAAGGTTTCAATGTTTGACACCACATTCACAGAAACTTTACATGAACATTGCATATAACACCCAAGTGTCTACCCTTGTGTGTTGTTAGTTGGTATGATTGGACTAGGATGAGGGTGAGTGTGAGGGGTGGCTAGTGCTAATGTAGATAGAGAGGGATGGGTGGCAGGTGCAAGGTAAGTTGGTGTGAGTGAGGATGTGCAGGAGCAGGGTAGGGAAGACAGAGTGATGGGGATGTGAGGAGAGGTACAGCAGGATGAGGTTGAGTGTGGCTTTGTACAAATTGTTTTGTGATCTACTGAGATCATTGAAAGGTTTGCGCCACTGTAGCCTGGTCCTCCTGACCACATCCCTGCTTGTGTCCTCCTGTGCAATGTGCAACCAGGCTGCGTTGATCTCCTGGGGAGGTCTCTTCCGTCTATGGGAAGGGAAGAGGACCTCCCTGCGTGCTCTGAATGCCTCCATAAGCATATGGAGGGAGTCATGGGAGAGCCTGGGTGCAGCCCTGCACCTCTGTGCAGTGCATTGTCAGTGTTTGCTGCACCTCAATGCTGCAGAACACTGACAGCACAAATGTCAAAATAAAGATGGCCATGGTCCCTTTAAAGAAACCAGCTGATGAGGCATCATCAAATGACATCACCAGACCCGCTTCCTCTAACTGGCCGGGAAACGCGCTGGGCAGGCTTAACAAGCCAGTCAGGGTAGAATCATTTCAGAGGGTGGGCTGGAGCCAGCAGCGGGGTCGGGACCCGCCACCGACGTCGCCCGCCACGGACCCGCCGAGGTCAGCAAAATCACGGCCATAGAATTTACCATCCACACCTTTGATTGCCGTGATTATCTCTCTGCCAAGGTGTGATAAAGGGCAGTTGGAAATATTAACTGTAATCATCTGGCAGTGTTCTCTGACTATATATGCTGTGCCTATATATATCTCTTCACTTCACCTGACGAAGGAGCAGCGCTCCGAAAGCTTGTGATTTCAAATAAAGCTGTTGGACTATAACCTGGTGTTGTGCGACTTCTCACATTTGTCCACCCCAGTCCAACACCGGCATCTCCGCATCATAGAATTTACAGCACAGGAACTGGCCATTCGGTTGATGTTTATGCTCCACACGAGCCTCCTCCTACCTTATTTCATCTCACCCTATCAACATATCCTTCTATTCCTTTTTCCCTCATGCTAGCTTCCCCTTAAATGCATCTGTGCTATTCGCCTCAACCACTCCCTGTGGTAGTGAGTTTCACATTCTCACCACTCTTTGAGTGAAGAAGTTTCTCCTGAATTCCTTATTGAATTTATTAGCGACTATCTTATATTTGAGTAGATTGGGCCTATACACTCTGGAGTTTAGAAGAATGAGAGGTGATCTCATTGAAACATGGAAGATTCTGAGGGGGATTGACAGGGTAGATGCTGAGGTTGTTTCCCCTGGCTGGAGTGTCTAGAACTAGGGGGCATAGTCTCAGGATAAGGGGTCGGCCATTTAAGACCGAGATGAGGAGGAATTTCTTCACTCAGAGTGTTGTGAATCTTTGGAATTCTCTGCCTCAGGGGGTTGTGGATGCTGAGTCTTTGAGTACATTCAAGGCTGAGATAGATAGATTTTTGGACTCTAGGGGAATCAAGGGATATGGAGATCGGGCGGGAAAGTGGAGTTGAGATCGAAGATTAGCTGTGATCTTATTGAATGGCGGAGCAGGCTCGAGGGGCCGTATGGCCGACTCCTGCTTCTAATTCTTATGTTCTTATTATTGACCCTTAGTTTTGGACTCCCCACAAGTGGAAACACCTGCTCTACATCTACCCTATCGAACCCTTTCATAATATTAAAGACCTTTTTCAGGCCACCTCTCAGTCTTCTCTTTTTTATAGTGAAAGGAGCCCCAGCCTGTTCAGTCTTTCCTGATAGTTATAACCTCTCAGTTCCGGTATCATCCTTGTAAATCTTTTTTGCATTTTCTCCTGCTCTTCGCTATCCTTTTTGTAATATGGAGCCCAGAACTGTGCACAGTACTCCCAAGTGTGGTCTAACCACAGATAAAACTCTTAGCGTGCCAGATATCAGGACGAAAGCTTGCATAGTCATCTGTTTGCAGCAGTAAATTATAAGTCTTCACATTAATGCTATGAAAGCTTAGGTGAGATTTACCCTTTCAGACGCTGGAAAGGATCATGCCGGATCTGCCCCCCTTTTTGTTTAATCAGAATCTTGAGGGTGTTGTACATTTACCTCATTGCTGTGCTTGAAGGTGGCTTTTCTGAACTGACAGCGATGAAGACAACACATCTGTACGGGGAAAGTGCTTCCATGCGACCCACATTGGACTTACTGGTTCCAGTGTTCATAACGAGTGGGGCATGGGAAGCTATGAGTAGGGCTTGGTGGGGTGCAGCCCGATTAACGTTTGAGAGCCACTTCCCTTACACATCACAAAGTAAACACGACACTCAAACAAACGGATAAAAACTGATTTCTGATCTTTAAATTAACAGTGAGCGGCACCAACAGGAGGAAGAAGAGGCAGATGAGTGTTCCAAGCGAGCGTATCAAGGCTTTCACAATGATGTGATCGCTAGCCACAGCACAGTTATTGCTTCATCCATGGGGAGCGGGCGGGGAAGTGGCTTTGAGCCCCAGATCAGCCATGATCTTATCGAATGGCGGAGCAGGCTCGAGGGGCCAAGTGGCCTATTCCTGCTCCGATTTCTTATGTTCTTATGTATCATCAAAATGCCATAAAAATGGTATATGGGTTTGAGGTTTTATATAGAGTATAACAGCAAAGTGAGGCATCCCATTATAGAAAGGGGTTTGAAGCCATAGAAAAGGTTAAGGAGAATCTAATAGAACCGCAGAAGTTCACAACGCAGAAGGAGGCCATTTTGTTCATTGTGTCTGTGCTTTCTAGGAACAGACGTGAGCTGAATCATAGAATCATAGAAGCATAGAATGACACAGCACAGAAAGAGGCCATTTGGCCCATCGTGCGTGTGCCGACTTTTTAAAAAGCTGTCCAATTAGTGCTATTCTCCTGCCCTTTCCCCGTAGCCCTGCAAATTTTTCCCCTACAATTATTTATCCAATTCCCTTTCCCTGGTTCTTTTGCCAATTATCTTAAATCTGTGTCCACTGGAAACCGTTTCTCCTAATTTACTCTGTCAAAACCCTTCATGATTTTGAACACCTCTATCAAATCTCCCCTTAATCTTCTCTGCTCTAAGGAGAACAACACCAGTTTCTCCAGTCTCTCCAGGTAACTGAAATCTTTCATCCCTGGTGCCATTCTCGTAAATCTTCTCTGCACCCTCTCCAAGGCCTTGACATCCTGCCTAAAGTGCGGTGCCCAGAATTGGACACAATACTCCAGCTGGGGCCAAACCAGTGTTTTATAAAGGTTCATCATAACTTCCTTGCTTTTGTACTCTATGGGCAGAATTTTCATTGACCCGTGGAGGCGGGTTTGGAGGCGTGTGGGGGGTTAAAATTGCAGATTCGGGGGTCCCGAACCCATCCTGCCCCCAACCCGCCTCCATGCCAGTTTCACAGGAGGCTGGGACCCACCTCGCCGAGGCGGGAAGGGGATTAGTGCCAATAAACTGCCTGTTAACAGGTAGTTAACAGGCAGTTTTTTGCCTAATCCCTATTTTTAGCCCTGAAGTGTGGGCTTCCCGACAGGTCCGAACCACGCCGTTTTAGCGAGGCGGACCGTGGGTCTGCAGGGGTTGGAGGGGTCGATATGTCGGGTGGGCAGGTGAGTGATGGGTGCATGTGTGCAGAGGTAAGTGTGTGAGGTAAGTGTAAAGTGTGGAAAAAAGTTTTACTTACCTTAACTTCCTCCTGCAGGTGTCAGCCCTTCAGGTCTCGGGAGTCAGAAATCTCACCGGCACAGAAAGCAGAATGGCCATTGAGCTGTCAAAAGCTGCAGCCTCTGCTTTTTGTTCTGCAGAGATCTCTAAATCAGCCTGAGAGGAAGGAATTAACTTAGAGGACAGATTGTCAGTGTTTGACAGCTTCACAGAGCTGTCAAACGCTGATATTTCATCTGTCAAAAGCTCTTAACAGATGAAATGTCAATCTGTGATGTCACCTGTTGCCGGGTGGCCCTTAATTGGCCTGCTGAGCCCGCTGGGCGGGCTCAACAAGGTCAATCAAGGGAAAATCGAGTGGGTTGGCCACAAGTCGATGGAGGCGGGACTACAACCCAAAAAGTGGGAGTCCCGCCTCCATCACGTCCCCATTGACAAAATCCAGCCCAATGCCTCTATTTATAAGGCCAAGGATCCCATATACCATTCCAACAGCTTTCTCAACTTGTCCGGCCACCGTCAAAGATTTGTGTACATATATCTCCAGGTCTCTCTGTTCCCACACCCCCCTTTAAAATTGTACCATTTAGTTTATATTGCCTCTCCTCATTCTTCCTCCCAAAATGAATGATTTCACACTTGTCTGCATTAAATTTAATCTGCCATGTGACTGCCCATTTCACCAGTCTGTTTATGCCGCCCTTATTTTCTTTTTTAGTTCTCCCCTGTACTTTTTGTTTTCAACTTGATTCTCCACTGAATTAAGAAC
The DNA here is from genome assembly GCA_030390025.1 of Squalus acanthias. Lineage (NCBI taxonomy): Eukaryota > Metazoa > Chordata > Chondrichthyes > Squaliformes > Squalidae > Squalus > Squalus acanthias. Next base: position 162,566,545 of record CM059428.1, on the reverse strand, counting down.
CTGACATTTATCATAAGCTGCCTTTTTCTGTTTCATTTTAATCTCTGTATCTTTAGTCATCCAGGGAGCTCTAGCTTTGGATGCCCTTCCTTTCCCCCTCGTGGGAATGTGTCGAGTCTGTACCTGAACCATCTCCTCTTTGAAGGTCTCTCATTGCTCATTTACTGTTTTACCTGACAATCTTTGATTCCAGTCCTCCTGGGCCAGATCCCCTTTCAACTCATTGAAATTACCTCTCCTCCAGTTGAGTATGTTCACGTTTGATTGTTCCTTGTCCTTTTTCATAACTACTCTAAACTTAACGACATTGTGATCACTGATTCCCGAATGGTCCCCCACTGAAACATGCTCCACTTGCCCCACTTCATTCCCCAGAGCTAGATCCAGCACTGCTTCCTTCCCCAGTTCTGATGAAAGGTCATCGACCTGAAACGTTAACTCTCTTTCTCTCTCCACGGATGCTGCCTGGCCTGCTGAGTTTTTCCAGCGTTTTCTGTTGTTATTTCTGCTTCCTTCCTTGTTGGGCTGGAAACACACTGATCAAGAAAGTTCTCTTGTACACATTTCATGAATTCCTCCCCCTCTTAGCCCTTTACACTGTTATTTTCCCAGTCTGTATTCGGATATTTGAAGTTCCCCATTATCACTACTCTATAGTTCTTGCATCTTTCAGCAATTTTCCTGCAAATTTGCTTCTCTGTCTCTGTGGCCTATGGTATGCACCCAACAGTGTAATAGCTCCTCTATTGTTCCTTAATTCTAACCAAATAGATTCTGTCTTTGAAGCCTCAGGTACATCATCCCTTTCTAGTGCTGTAACAGTATCTTTGATAAATACTGCTTCCCCCCCCCTCCTTTTTTCATTCCCGATCTTTCTTGAATACTTCGTAGCCAGGAATATTAAGCGTCCATTCCTCCCCTTGTTTGAGCCATGTCTCCATTATTGCCACTATGTCATAATCCCAGGTGGCTACTTGTGCCTGCAGCTCAACCTTATTTACCACGCTTCGTGTATTTGCGCAGCTTAGTCTGCCTCGCATTCCGCCGCCCCCCCCCCCCCCCCCCCGCATTTGATCCCTCTTATTTCTGAACTACTCTTTATTCTGGAGTGTCTCTGCTGAGCCTTGTTTGCCAGGAGCAGGCGTGAGCTGAATATTTAAAGAAAGTACTGTTGGGTTGCAGAGAGTAAGGCAGGTGGCTGCACTGGCATTGTTGATGATAAATTTGTGTTTTGATCAAAGTATTCATGCAGTCGAAGGCTGGAGGGCATCCAGAGGCGATTCGACACATCTGCGCACTTGTGCTCAGAGCATTACACTGGTCCTGAAAGCAGCACACACGAACAAAGCAAGAAAAGCACAGCAGGTACAGGGATCCAGGAGGTAGTGTTGGAGGAGCCGCAGCCCTTGCTCTTGTCCAACAGGTTCAAGGCTCTTACTCCCTGTGTGGATAGGAGCGGGGACTGCAGGGAGGATGAGCAACCTGGCCACAGCACCGTGGTAGGGGGGGCCATTCAAGTGGGGGGAGTAAAAAGAAATGTTGTAGTGGTAGGGGATAGTATCATTAGGGGGATAGATAGGGTTCTTTGCAGCCAAGAGCGAGAGTCCCGAAGGCTGTGTTGCCTGCCCGGTGCCAGGGTTAAGGACATCTCCTCTGGGCTGGAGAGAAACTTGGAGTGGGAGGGGGAGGATCCAGTTGTCGTGGTCCATGTTGGTACCAATGACATAGATAGGACAAGGAAAGAGGTTCTGCTGAGGGAGTTTGAGCAGCTAGGGGCCAAATTAAAAAGCAGAACCTCGAGGGTAATAATCTCTGGATTACTACCTGAGCCACGAGCAAATTTGGCTAGGGTAAATAAAATCAGGGAGTTGAATGCGTGGCTCAAAGACTGGTGTGGGAAAAATGGGTTTTGCTTCTTGGGACACTGGCACCAGTACTGGGGCAGGAGAGAGCTGTTCCGTTGGGACGGACTTCACTTGGCCAGTGCTGGGACTAGTGTCCTGGCGAATCGAATAACTAGGGCTGTGGAGAGGGCTTTAAACTAATTAGTGGGGGGGAGGTTTCAAGAGAGCAAAAAATAAAAATGACAACAGAGAGGGGCATAGACATAGGTAGCAGTAGGGGAATCACAAATCAGAGCGTGGCAGGAAGGGACAGAGTGTGTGGAGTAAAAGGTAAAGTGGTAAAAAGTGAAAAAGCAGGAACTAAGTGCCACAAAGCATATTTGAAAGTTCTCTATCTGAATGCACGTAGCATTCGTAACAAAATAGACGAGTTAATGGCACAAATAACTACATATGGTTATGATATTGTGGCCATTACAGAAACATGGCTGCAGGGTGACAATGGCTGGGAATTAAACATACCAGGTTATTTAACGATCAGGAAGGACAGGCAGGAAGGAAGGGGAGGTGGGGTGGCTATGTTAATAAAGGAAGGAATCACTGTAATACAGAGTAATGATATTGGGTCAAAAAATCATGATAATGAAACAGTTTGGGTGGAGATAAGGAATAATAAGGGGAAAAAAACACTAGTGGGCGTAGCCTATAGGCCTCCGAACAGTTGCAACTCTGTTGGACGGAGTATCAATCAGGAAATAGTTGAGGCATGTAATAAGGGAACATCTATAATTATGGGGGATTTTAACTATCATATTAATTGGACAAATTAAATGGGGCAGGGCTGCCTTGAGGATGAGTTCATTGAGTGTATTAGGGATGGGTTTCTTGAGCAGTATGTAACTGAACCGACCAGAGGGCAAGCAACCTTAGATCTGGTCCTGTGTAACGAGACAGGATTAATTAAAAATGTCCTAGTAAAGGATCCCCTTGGAATGAGTGACCATAACATGGTTGAATTCCATATTCAATTAGAGGGTGAGAAGGTTGGATCTCAAACAAGCGTGCTAAGCTTGAATAAAGGAGACTATGAAGGTATGCGAGCGGAATTGAGTAGAGTGGATTGGGAAAATAGATTAAAGGGTAAGACGACACATGATCAGTGGTGTACATTCAAGGAGTTATTTTACAACTTCCAAAAAAAATATATTCCACTGAAAAGAAAAGGGTGTAAAAGAAAGGACAGTCATCCGTGGCTAAGTAAAGAAATTAAGGATAGTATTCGACTAAAAACAAGGGCATATAAGGTAGCGAAATCTAGTGGGAGGACAGAGGATTGGGAAAACTTTAAAAGGCAGCAAAAAATAACAAAAAGATTGATTAAGAAAGGGAAGATAGATTATGAAAGTAAATTAGCAAAAAATATAAAAACAGATAGTAAGAGTTTTTATAGTTATATAAAAAGAAAAAGGGTGGCTAAAGTAAATGTTGGTCCCTTAGAGGATGAGACCGGGAAATTAATGGTGGGAAATATGGAGATGGCAAAAACACTGAATGAATATTTTGTATCAGTCTTTACAGTAGAGGACACTAAGAATATCCCAACACTGGACAAACAGGGGGCTATAGGGGGAGAGGAGCTAAACACGATCAAAATCACTAAGGAAGTGGTACTCGGTAAAATAATGGGACTCAAGGCGGATAAATCACCTGGACCTGATGGCTTACATCCTAGAGTCTTGAAGGAAGTGGCGGTAGGGATTGTAGATGCATTGGTAATAATTTTTCAAAACTCCCTGGATTCCGCTAAGGTCCCGGCAGACTGGAAAACTGCTAATGTAACACCCTTATTTAAAAAGGGCAGCAGACAGAAGGCTGGTAACTATAGACCGGTTAGCCTAACATCTGTGGTAGGTAAAATTTTGGAGTCCATTATTAAGGAAACAGTAACAGGACATTTGGATAATCATAATTTAATAGGACAAAGTCAGCATGGTTTTACGAAGGGGAAGTCATGTTTGACAAATTTGCTGGAGTTCTTTGAGGAAGTAACATATAGAGTGGATAAAGGGGAACCAGTGGACGTAGTGTATTTAGACTTCCAAAAGGCATTTGACAAGGTGCCACACAAAAGATTATTGCTTAAGGTAAAAAATCACGGGATTGGGGGTAATATTCTGGCATGGATAGAGGATTGGCTATCTAACAGAAAGCAAAGAGTTGGGATAAATGGTTCATTCTCAGACTGGCAATCAGTAACTAGTGGTGTTCCACAGGGGTCAGTGCTGGGTCCCCAACTCTTTACAATCTATATTAACGATTTGGAGGAAGGGACCAAGTGTAACATATCAAAATTTGCAGATGATACAAAGATGGGAGGGAAAGTAGTGAGTGAGGAGGACATAAAAAACCTGCAAGGGGACATACGCAGGCTAAGTAAGTGGGCAGAGATTTGGCAGATGGAATACAACACTGGAAAGTGTGAGGTGATGCACTTTGGCAGGAAAAATCCTAGAACAATTTATTATCTTAATGGCAAGAAACTGGAGAGTTCTGAAGTGCAAAGGGATCTGGGGGTCCTGGTGCACGAAACTCAAAAGGTTAGTATGCAGGTGCAGCAAGTGATTAAGAAGGCAAATGGAATGTTGGCTTTCATTGCTAGGGGGATAGAATATAAAAATAGGGAGGTATTGCTTCAGTTGTACAAGGTATTGGTGAGACCGCACCTGGAATACTGCATACAGTTTTGGTGTCCTTACTTAAGGAAAGACATCCTTGCTCTCGAGGCAGTGCAAAAAAGGTTCACTCGGTTAATCCCGGGGATGAGGGGGTGGTCATATGAGGAGAGGTTGGGTAGATTGGGACTCTACTCATTGGAGTTCAGAAGAATGAGAGGCGATCTTATTGAAACATATAAGATTGTGAAGGGGTTGGATCGGGTGGATGCGGGGAGGATGTTCCCGATGACGGGTGAGACTAGAACTAGGGGACATAGTCTTAGAATAAGGGGCTGCTCTTTCAAAACTGAGATGAGGAGGAACTACTTCACTCAGAGGGTGGTAGGTCCATGGAATATGCTGCCACAAAAAGCTGTAGAAGCTACATCATTAAATAAATTTAAAACAGAAATAGACAGTTTCCTAGAAGTAAAGGGCATTAAGGGTTACGGGGAGCGGGCAGGAATTTGGACATGAGTCTAGGTTCGGATCGGTCATGGCCCTGTGGGTAGTGGAGCGGGCCCAGGGACCGTGTAGCCTGATTCTGCTCCTATTTCGTGTGTGCAATTCTGTTAGATGCAGGAGATGGTTCTGTGATAGATAGTAGATTGGCGGTTAGGATCAGATCAGCCATGATCTTATTGAATGGCGGAGCAGGCTCGAGGGGCCGATTGGCCTACTCCTGCTCCTATTTCTTATGTTCTTATGTTCTTATGTGTGTAATTTTGAGCTGTGTTGCACGGGGAAATACTACTGAACTAGCCATTTTGTAGGAAAAACAGAAATACGCAGCAGCAAAGAGAAAGGACAAGTTAGCGTTTTGGGTAGAAACATAGAATAGAAAAATAGGAGCAGGAGTAGGCCATTCGGCCCTTCGAGCCTGCTCCACCATTCAATATGATCGTGGCTGATCCTCTATCTCAATACCATATTCCCGCTCTCTCTCCCCATACACCTTGATGCCTTTTGTGTCCAGAAATCTATCGATCTCCTTCTTAAATATATTCAGTGACTTGGCCTCCACAGCCTTCGGCGGTAGAGAATTCCACAGGTTCACCGCCCTCTGAGTGAAGAAATTTCTCCTCATCTCAGTCCTAAATGTCCTGTAGACTCTTTGTCGGAACTGAAAACGAGAAGGTAAGCAAACCGTGTGGTAAGGTTGGAAAAATAGAGGGAAAGAAGTGAGGGAGAGAAACAGCATGATATCGCAGCCACGCAGAGGGAGTCCATGGGTAGAGTGACCAGCAACGTGCTTATTATGCAACAGTTCTGTGATATAAAAGATCATCTCAATGAGGCAATGGAAAAACTTTTTCCAAAAAAAAATAATTTTCAGGTAGCTAAGAGGGCAAAAATGTGAGAAAATGGGGAAAGTTTGAGAGGAAGGAAATAAACAAAGCCAAAGAAAAAAACAGCTCAGGAGCAAGAGGTCTAAAATGAACATAGAAATGGTTGGCAAAACACAGTGGGCCCATCAATCCTAATAAAGGAGAAAAAAACAGACCAACCCCTATCTTCCCACCATCAGTGCATTCTGATCACACGGCAACCTGCGCCCCTTCCCCTGGACATCCACCCATGCACCGTGGCTGCAGTGTGGACCATCTACAAGATGTACTGCAGCAACTCGTCAAGGCTTCTTCGACAGCACCTCCCAAACCCGGGACCTCTTCCACCTAGAAGGACAAGGGCAGCAGGCGCATGGGAACACCACCACCTCCAAGTTCCCCTCCAAGTCACACACCATCCTGACTTGGAAGTATATCGCCGATCCTTCATCGTCGCTGGGTCAAAATCCTGGAACCCCCCTCCCTAACAGCACTGTGGGAGTACCTTCACCACACGGACTGCAGCGGTTCAAGAAGGCGGCTCACCCCCACCTTCTCGAGGGCAATTAGGGATGGGCAATAAATGCTGGCCTTGCCAGCGACGCCCACATCCCGAGAATGAATTTAAAAAAACACTCCAAGTCATTACAGCGTCATTTTGCAAGGACATTATATTCTTAGCTTATTGCTTCTCTATTCCTGAACCATTGTAATCTATAAAGGTAAAAAGATATTTAAAAATACTGCCAGTGCTGAAACATACAGCAGGGGATGTGAGTGCAGCAGTTCTTTGTCCCGCCTGCTTCCCCCACAGTAAGAGGGGTGAGGTTGAGGATTCACTCTATGCAGGATTGCAGGACCCATAAAGTGGGACTAACTGGATTCCTCTTCGAAAGAGCCGGCACAGACGCGATGGGATAATTGGCCTCCATTTGTGCTGCACTATTCTATGATTCTATGATAAGTCTCACTCATTTGGAGTAAAACTCACATTTTTGGTTCAAAAATATGAACTATTTTAATGTCAAATAATGAGTTTGTATGAAATTTCTTCTCACGCTTTTATGACATGGGTTAATGGTTTGGTTTAAATAGTGGACAGAGGAGTTTCATATCAAGGTGTTCATGGGAGCTCTGATTGACTAAATTCAATAATTAGCTGTCAGTCTGAATTGGCAGTGAGATGTAGAGTAACTGTGCCAGTACTCCGGTGATCTGACTAAATGGGATTTACATACAATATTTCATAATATCTGCAATAATTATACTCTGTTATGCAAACATTGTCTGTGGAGGCACACAGCAGTGTGATCTCTAAGCTATGTGTCCCATGCCTTTACCTCTTCCTGCACTGTGTGTGGGTCCTGGGGACCACAGTGCTGCCCGAGACCTGCTGGTCTACCTTCCCCCCACATGGTGCAGAAGACTTACGGCCAGGGCCTCCTGCCACTTGCTGGGTAGAGCACCGCCCTCCGTCTCTCCACAGTGAGGACCAAGGCCTCCAATGCTTGGTCGCCGAATCTGCGAGCTCGCTCCCTGGGCCGTTGATCTGCCACAATGACACCTCCTTCAGTGGTCCGGTTCCCGGTTCCTTCTCCTTGGCCTTCTGCTGCTGGGTGAGACAGCTGCAGAACCAGCAGTGCTGAGAATGAGGTTCAGCAGCATGAATGAACGTCCCCTTTAAGAACTGGAAAGAGCCTGTGGCAATGATGACTTGCGATTAAACTGCACCTGAAATTGGTCAGCGGTTTGAGTCTAACGCCACTGAGCCAGGCCGTTAGCGCTTGATTTAGCGCTCCCATCCTTTCTTTGAGCGATGACACTGAATTTTGCGTGCAGCGAGATTCATCAGCGCCTGGCGCTAAATCTCAAACTTTTCAGAAGTTAGCGCCCACTCCTGGGCGATAATGAATTTCGCCCCCGTTTTATTTTAGCTGGCAAGTTTATGCCAGTCTAGCTGCCAGGTGCATATCAGGAGCGGGTGACACTAAACACTTTATAAAATGTGAACAACATCAGAAACATGGCGGGAAGGTTTTCCCCTTTCTAGCAATGTTGTGAACAAGTCCTTCTGGAATGCTATTGTGTTTTTTGCTGAAAATAACTAACTTAAAAAATCTTCCTGCTGTGTGTGTTTCTTTTTAAATATATATATATATGTATATTTAATTTTTTTTCAGTCAGGGAAAATACATATTGGGCCGAAAATTGATCCCGGGACGCGAGAGTACGCACTGCATACTCTCGCGTATTCCCACTCCAATTGCCGGTTTTCTGCATGCCCTGCGCATGCGCTGAAAACCGGCAATTGCTCTTCCGAAAAGGGGGCGGGGCCTGGGTGCATCGCGTGCGCGCTACAGGCTGCGCGCACGCTGTGCACTTCATGCTGTGGACGCGCAGGTAAGTAGGGAAGATTTTGGAAATGTAAAAAGGAGGAGTAAGACCCGCTTTTAAGAAGGTAAGTAGTGAATTAAGTATTTTTTTGAATTTTTTTTTGCAGGTATATCTTTTTTATAGACTTTAAAGACAGGTAAGTTTATTTTTATAACTTTCTAAAAGATTTTAAATTTTTTCAAAAATTTAATTTTTTATTTAAAATGGTTAATTTAATTAACTATACTTATTTTATTAATGTGATGGTTTTTTTTTTTAATTTAATTGAGGTTTAGCTGTTATTTTGGGGGGGTGTAAGATTCATAAGTCTCACAGCCATGCTGTGAGACTTATGAATGGAAGATGGTGTGCTGCCATTGGCTCTAACTGAGTCACGTGATCCCACAGCTCGCACGAATTCACTACGCCGCTGGGATACGCAAGCCCAGCACAGCTGATGTCTGGAACATCAAGTTCGTGCGAGCTGGATCAGAAAAAGCATAAGCGAGGTGAGACATCGCGGGGAAGGCTTACCCCCGCGGGAACAGAGCGAGATCAATTTCTGGGCCATTGTGAATTCACTGTATTATATCCTACCCGCAGGAGAATACATTGACACGTTTAGAGTATTGTGTCCAATTCTGGGCACCGCACTTTAGGAAGGACGTGAAGGCTTTGGCGAGGGCACAGAAGAGATTTACTAGACTGGTTCCAGGGATGAGGGATTACAGTTACGTGGATAGACTGGATACATACATAGATACATACATAGAAGATAGGAGCAGGAGTAGGCCATCCGGCCCTTCGAGCCTGCTCCGCCATTTAATGAGATCATGGCTGATCCTCCAATTCAGTATCCCGTCCCCGCCTTCTCTCCGTAACCCTTAACCCCTTTTGCCTGTAGAAATATATCTAATTCCCTCTTAAATATATTTAATGAGCTGGCGTACACTGCCCTTTGTGGCAATGAGTTCCACAGGTTCACCACCCTCTGAGTGAAGAAATTCCCCCTCATTTCTGTCCTAAATGGTTTAGCCCTTATCCTTAAATTATGTCCTCTAGTTCTGTTCTCACCCGCCAAGGGAAACATTCCTTCTGCATCTAGTCTGTCTAGACCTGTCAGAATTTTATACACTTCTATGAGGTCCCCTCTCAATCTTCTAAACTCCAGTGTGTACATCCCTAAACTACATAGTCTCTCCTCATAGGTCAATCCCGCCATTCCTGGTATCAGCCTGGTGAATCGCCGCTGCACCCCCTCCATGGCAAGAACATCTTTCCTCAGATGAGGCGACCAAAACTGTACACAGTACTCGAGGTGTGGTCTCACCAGTGCCCTGTACAGCTGCAGCAAGGTATCCCTGTTCCTGTATTCCAACCCTTTTGCTATGAAGGCCAGCATACCGTTTGCCTTCTTGACCGCCTGTTGAACCTGCATGCTCGCCTTCAGTGACTGGTGTACAAGAACACCCAGGTCTCTCTGTACTTCCCCCTCTCCCAATTTATTGCCATTTAAATAATAATTTGCCCTCCCGTTCCTGCACCCAAGGTGGATAACTTCGCACTTGTCCACATTATAGTGCATCTGCCATTTATCCGCCCAATCACCCAGTCTGTCCAAATCGCTCTGGAGCTTCCTGGTCTCCTCCTCTGAGCCCACCCCCCCTCCTAGTTTAGTGTCGTCTGCAAATTTGGAAATGCTGCATCCGACTCCCTGATCCAGGTCATTAATGTAAATTGTGAACAGCTGGGGACCCAGGACAGATCCCTGTGGTACCCCACTTGTTACTGCCTGCCATTCAGAAAATGAGCCGTTTATTCCAACTCTCTGTTTTCTATCTGACAGCCAGTTCTCTATCCACGTCAATACTTTCCCCTTTATCCCATGAGCTTCAATTTTCCATGCTAATCTTTTATGTGGGACCTTATCGAAGGCCTTTTGGAAGTCCAGGTACACCACATCTACTGGCTCTCCCCCATCTATTTTACCAGTTACTCCCTCAAAAAATTCCAATAGATTAGTCAAGCACGATTTACCCTTTGTAAATCCATGTTGACTCTGTCCTATCCTGTCCCCATTTGCTAAGTGCTCCGCTATTTCATCCTTAATGATGGACTCCAGCATTTTGCCCACAACTGATGTAAGGCTTACAGGTCTGTAATTACCTGCTTTTTCCCTACCCCCCTTTTTGAATAGTGGGGTAACGTTAGCTACCCTCCAATCCATGGGCACTGTTCCCGAGTCTAATGAATTCTGAAAAATCTGTTCTCATTAGAGCAGAGAAGGCGAAGAGAAAATTTGATAGAGGTGTTTAAAATCATGAAGGGTTTACATGATGTAAATAAAGAGAAACAGTTTCCAATGGCTGAAGGGTCGACAACCAGAGAGCACAGATTTAAGGTGATTGGCAGAGACGATATGAGGAAAAACTTTTTTACGCAACAAGTGGTTTGGAACGCACTGCCTGATAGGGTGGTGGATACAGATTCAATAGTAGCCTTCAAAAGGGAATTGGATAATTACGTGAAGCAGAAAAAATTGCAGGGATATGGGGAAAGAGTGGGGGAGTGGGACTAACTGGATTGCTCTTCGAAAGAGCCGGCGCAGACTCGATGGGCTGAACGGCCTCCTTCTGTGCTGTACTATCCTATGATTCTATGATTTGAGTAGTCCGTACGGTTGAACCACATACATTTAGGATCAGGATAATTTAGTGACGGCCCCTTGGGTACGGCTAAGTCAGGGAAATATTGAAGGTACCTGGCTCGATTGACGGGGACCTTGTCGAGTCATTGCCCTGTCAGGGGCTATAGGGGCTCAATGAAATGGCAGCTTATGATGTTAGTAGCACGAAGCAGATAGAAGAGATCCTCCCACTATTGCTAAACACTGAAGCTAGTTTTAAAATATTAATAGGCTTCACAAATGATCTGCCCCAGCACTGTGACAGAAAAAAAAATGAGGTGATTTTTTTTTTCTCTGTTGTAATAAACTGCATAAGAAATAAAATCAGTCTTAGCAGCGGCTCCATTAGTCTAGAGTTTCCTCAGCCATACACAATTCCTGACTTGATTAAGTGCCTTAGCTTCATACTTTGCTTGCAATCAGTACAGGAGTCATCTATTGTGTCAATTACTCCAGACAAATTCAAGTTATCATGCATGAGGGCTTCAAATATGTGGCACATCAGCTGAAATGTGACGTTAGGCTCATAGCCATCCAGAATACTTAATGCACGGGGGGTAAATGTTAAACCCACGACAACCTATACAGGATTGGTGGGAATCAATCTCCCACTAATTGACTGCAGATCAATTCGTTCCAAATCTGAAGTAACGACATTACAATCACAAATCTTCCCATGTAAGAGTCATGTGTAACTGCACACTGACAGTTCATGTCTGCACTGGTAATATTTAGTAGCACGAAGTTGACCATAAGCAGAATAAAATTAGCACATATAATGAAAACAGACATGGGGGTAGAAATACGTCTTCGCTGAGAGGGCGAAACGGGCCGTATCGCACGGGTCGCCTGTTATACCCCTCCCCCACCCCATATTCAGTTCCGTTGACTTCATGGCGCCAAATGGGTTCTGCGCTAATACAACTAGCCTGTTTGAAAGCCTGGTTTTAGCACGCAATTTTGGTCCTAATTGCTGATTACCATAATTTGAACTTGCCTGGAGGTACTAAACCATACACCTGCAGGTTTAGCACTCAAGCGCGGTTCAGACGCAATTTTCGTGGAGCAGCATATGTGGGCTCCACGCACCCACTTCCACTGAAGGTGTGGAGTGGGCTGGCTGACACACAGCCAGTTTTGGGAAGGCTCCGGGACCGAGTGACAGGTCTTGGCCACCTTGGAGGCACTTTAGCGCCTGAAGCAGCTGTCGAAAATCGCCCCCTTAGACCTGTGCCAGTGACAGTTGAAGTGTGGGCAGTCTCCTCGTGTGAAATGAGACCTGTTTGGAACTGGATGAAGCATGCCTTGACCTATTTTATAAGACTATTCAGCTTGTCTACAAGGACACGTTATCCTGTCAACCTAGGCTGGATTTAAGACCAAGTATGAAAAGGTTAATGGACTTTGTTCTAACTAAACAGCAATGCATGATTTCAATGGCTCTGATCTGATCTTGGAGTACAGATCATTTTGTTAACCATTCAAGCTTTGGTCTCGCATTTTATGACATTTCCGAGCACCCTTGATTTGATGCCTGTCTGGTAATTGCTCCCATGTATTTATTGTCCTCTACTTTCATTTATCGACTTCCAAGTAGCCCAAGTAGCTATAAAAATGAGAGTGGATTTGAATAACTGCAGTACTTGTAAAACATGTTGTTGCATTTTGTTTAATGGTATCTTCCATACATTTCAGTTATTCCTTTCACACATTACAGTGTACGTTTGTTCCATGTTGATACACTTAGTTGTATTGGCTATGCACTGGTTAGCAAATGGTAATTGCAGCCTGAATTCTAATACAGGCAATTAAACACAGAGAATATTTCAGACGAAAGAACAATAATCCTTGAAGACAGTCTCGAAAATCCCTGACCCGTAGTCTCTGTGTACGTTTCAGGTCAAACTAGGGATGGAGGGAGAAGGTGGGGGGAGTGCGGGGGAGGATGTGGTTCACACCTCCTGAAGCTCGTGACTCATACCAGGGTACAGTTCCACAGGTTGCCTTACCTAAGTGGTGATTCTTGATGAGCGAGCCTCGAGAGTGAATGTTATCAGGCTGTTTGACCATGCTGGCTTCACAACTGAGTCTGATACCATAATATCTACACAAGCACACTTCCAGCATGGGTGACTGGACAATGATCAAGAATGGGAAACCTGGCTGATTTTCCTCTTCTATTAGTGGTGGCTCCACTGCTGCCCCCACTGTGAGTAACTAATGAGCACAAATTAGTGATTGGATCTCGGACCTTCTGGTTCTGTACGTCCTAGTCCTGCACCATGTGATTCATTGATCTGATGAGCCACGAGGAGTGCCTGGTGGATTTGCTTTTACAAGATAGGTTTCTTCCAGATTATTTTGAATAGAGTAAACAACATTAGTGATTAAGAAAATGCTGGAAGCACACTAAAGCCTGACAGCATCGGAAAAGAGATCAGACGGGTTAACATTTTGGGCAGAGACCTTTTCATTCGCTCCGTGGAAGGGTTCACATTAACCTATCCTTTCTCTTCTCAGATGCTGAGGAACCCGCTGTGCATTTCCAGGATCTTCTATTTTTTTTTTTAAATGTCATTGCCTGTGCGTGTGTGTTTCTTTTATCATTGGTGATAAGCACCTCCAAATTACCATTTCTCAGTCAATAGTCCACTCGCACTGCTTGGCACTGTGCAGAGATGGCACTTAGAGCAGTAAAGGAAAAGTGCACCCATAGTCTAAATGAATGTCGTAGCAAGTGTCCATCATATCACAGTATCTTGTACACTTTATATATATATATATATATATATACTGTATATGTTATTGTGCAATATGATAAATTCCATTTCCAATAAGAATAGAGGCTTCGGCAGAAAGCACTACAGGTTAATAATCCTTGAAGCACTAAAGTCATCATTTTAAGGAGATGTGCAATAAATTATGCGGGCAAACAACAGAACCTCGAAACGTAATGTAGTTTCTCAGCTGGAAGTCTGTAGCCTTTAAGGCACAGTCATGAATAAAATGTGTAAGGGAACGTGTTTTTACACTGATCTTGAGTTCAAAAAAAAATCACACGCAGTAGAATTGACAGTGTGCTTATTAAAAAATATGCATTACTATCAACAATTTTCTGTTTTAAATGGAAAATACAGGCTTGAGTAGACAAAATCTGGATTGCAAGGAAAAACCCACCTATGACATTGTGAAGTGACAATTTTGTTTAAAATGCGCCAGAAGAGCGGTTATGGGATTGATTAAATACTTCGAGTGAGCTGTGAGAATGAGATCCCATGATCCTTCATCTGATAAAGCTTTGGGATAAATAGATAGATTGAATATAAATTGGCTAAATTGCTTGACAGACTGAACATGTCTTTAAAGTTAATAGTGCTCGAGCCTTAATTGGCTTTCACTGTGAATAATTTCTTCAAATTTGTTTCGTTTTCACTGCAACCCTTAAAATAGATCAAAACTGCAAGCCAAAGACACACATAATTATCCATGTTTGTTAAAATTGTTTCTCATGGATCACTCCATCAGATTTTGGAGACTCAATTGCAATTGGAAAGTGTTAGACATTGAAATTGCTGAGGTGTTGCAGAAGTAACAGAGGACAGAAATTCAGAGATTTTTGTCCTTTTTTTGTATTTCTACAAACAGAACAGAACAGAAGCAGAAGAACCTGGTTCTGTTTAAAGCTCTAAGCAAAGCAAGCCTTGTTCCAGATATGGATGCAAGAGCCCAATGCCAGAGGAGAATTGAAAGTAGCTGCCATTGACAGCAAGGCAGTATTTGACCATGTACAGCACCAAGGAGCACTAGCAAATTGAGGTCAATGGGAGTCAAGGGGAAAACCCTCCAGAAGCTGGAGCCATACTCGACACAATGGAAGATGGTTGTGGTTTTTGAAGGCCAATCGTTGCAGGCCCAGGACATGGCTGCAAGAGTTCCTGAAGGAAGTGTCCTTGGCCCAACCATCTTCAACTGCTCCATCAATGAGGTCAGGTGTGAGGCTGTGATTCCACAGTGTTCAGCTACATTCCCACCTCCTCCGATAATGAAGCAGCCCACGCTACCTTTTAGCAGGATCTGGGACAACCTCCCGGCCTTGGCTGACAAGTGGCAGATAACATTCATGCTACATAAGTGCCAGGTAATGACCGTCTCCAGAAAGAAAAGGCCTAACCACCTCCTCATGACATTCAATGAGACCGAGTCCATACCATAAACATCCCGGGGATCACCGTTAACCAGAAGCTTATTTCAGATTTCCACTATTTGTGTGTGTGTATCTTTTTCTTTTTATCTCCTTAGTGATGAACACCTCTAAATTGTCAATTCTCAGTCAATAATCCACCGGCTATGCTTGGCACTGTGCAGAGATGGCACTTAGGACAGGAAAGGAAAAGTACAGCCACAGGCTAAATGAATGTTGTAGCAGGTGTTCATCATATCACAGTATATTGTAAACTTTATATTATTCTTGAGCAGTATGATAAATTCTATTCCCAATAAGAATGAAGTCTTTAGTAGATAATCCTTGAAGCACTAAAGCCGTCATTTTAAAGAGATGTGCAATAAAATGTGCGGGCAAGCAACAGAATCTCGAAACTTAATGTTGTTTCTCAGCTGGAAGTCTGTGTAGCCTCTAAGGCACATTTAAGGCTAGGTGATCAACCATAACAACACGGTGGCTACAGATTAGGGTTGCAGGCTGGATATTCCGTGACAAGTGACTCCTCAAAGCCTCTCCACAGCCTACAAAGCTCAACTCATGGTTGTGATGGAATATTCAGCACTCGCCTGGCAGCTGCATCAAAACTCAAGGGGGTTCTACATCATCCAAGACAGGCAGTCCACTCGGTAGCCTCCATCACTGGCGCACTGTGGCTACAGTATGTACGATCTACAGGATCATAGAATCATAGAAATTTACGGCACAGAAGGAGGCCATTCGGCCCATCGTGTCTGTGCCGGCCGAAAAAGAGCTATCCAGCCTAATCCCACTTTCCAGCTCTTGGTCCGTAGCCCTGTAGGTTACGGTACTTCAAGTGCATATCCAAGCATTTTTAATTGCGACTAGGGTTTCTGCCTCGACCACCCTTTCAGGCGGTGAGTTCCAGACCCCCACCACCCTCTGGGTGAAAAAAGTTCTCCTCTACTCCTTCTACCAATTACTTTAAATCTATGCCCCCTGGTTATTGACTTCTCTGCTAAGGGAAGAAGGTCCTCCTATCCACTCTATCTAGGCCCCTCATAATTTTATACACCTCAATTAAATTACTATAGTAACTTACCAAGCTTACATCAACAGCACCTCCCAACACCATGACCTCTTCTACTGAGAAAAAACAAGAGCATGGATGTGGTGGGAACATGATCACCTCCAGGTTCTCCTCCAAGTCACACACCATCTTGATTTGAATATATACTGTTGTTCCCAGGTGAAAACCTCTTGACTCCCCAAAGCCTTTCCACCATCTACATGGCACAAGTAAGGAGTGTGATGGAATACTCTCCACTTGACTGGATGAGTGCAGCTCCAACAACACTCGAGAAGTTCGACACCATCCAGGACAAAACAGTCTGCCTGATCAGCAACCCATCCACTATCTTAAACATTCAGTCCCTCCACCCCCAGCGCACCATGTCTGCAGTGTGCACCATTTACAAGATGCACTGCAGCAACTCGCCAAGGCTTCTTCGACAGCACCTCCCAACCCGTGACCTCTACCACCTAGAAGGACAAGGGCAGCAGGTGCATGGGAACACCACCACCTCCAAGTTCCCCTCCAAGTCGCATACCATCCTGACCTGGACATAAATCGCCATTCCTTCATCGCCGCTGGGTCAAAATCCTGGAACTCCCTCTCTAACATCACTGAGGGAGCACCTTGACCACACGGACTGCAACGGTTCAATAAGAAGGCTCACCACAACCTTCTCAGGGAAACTAGGGATAGACAATAAAAATCCAGCTTTCCCAGCTCATCCCACAAACATATGACAAAGATATAAAATTCCTCTGTTCACTATTTTAACAAAGTTGTTAACCCAGGGTTATGAGCATAGGCATGAACAGGACCGAAGAAAGACCACTGAGATCTCTGGCCAGTTCCAATGTTTGCAAAATACCATGAACTACTTCCTCTCTTTTATACTCCTAAATCACTTCCTTCATCTTTTTGTCTTGTGCAAGAAAGCATTAAACAAGACAAGTACATTTTTACTCATCAACTTCAATTCTTCCACCGGCCAAGTATAATCCACTCCACTCAAACCGTGTCAGTCCTGAGAAATTATTTGCATGTTTTCCTTATTCTGTCACCTCCAAAAGTACAGTTAAATTCTAGACCATCCATATGAACTTATATCCTACATTTATAATATTGCAGCCCAGTTGTTGTCCATGGGATAATAGGGTACATTATATGAATGTGGGCTCCTGGCATGGGTATTAATAGACAGAAAATGCTGTGGGCGTACGTGCATGTGTGTGAAAATGTGCATGTGTGTGAGAATGTGTGTGTGTGTGTCTTTGTGTGTGTAGACTTGCGTGGTGGTGGTGGTGCATGTGTGCAATCTCCTCTTATGCACTTCCAGTGGTCAAAGCTCCATGCCAGCAGCACGTATCAAGAAATTGTGTGCTCTCTCACCCCCCCCCCCAAAAAAAAATCAATTTTCTATTCTTTAAACTCCATGCTATTTATAGAATCGTGGGGGAAAATATCAGTATCGCTCCGTTTGGGCACAATTATCGGCCGGGCGCAAAGATTAGCGCCTGGCGCTAATTCTCGCCTCCGACTGCAATCTTGACTTTTATCGCCCCTGGAGGTGATTGGAGCGCTAAATCAGGCGCATCACACCTGTCTTAAGGCGCAAAGGCCGAGGAGCGAGGCGCTAACTCAGAGCGCTGGCGAAGCTCATGTGATGTCAGTCAGCAATGGAACACACACACAATGGCGCCGGCCAGTTCTTAAATGGGGGGATTGATCTTGCTTTCCATCCACATCCTGCTCATTGCAGCCTTGAATCTCGGCCTGGAGAGACCTGCACATCAAATCTGCTGGAAAGAACAATGGAGAGAACCAGGGAAAGAGCTCAGAGTGCAGCCCCCACAGTCTCTTCTAAATTGATACAAGGAAGGGCAAATCAAAATGAACCTGCAAAGTGCTGCTCAGTACCCAAAACTCCTTCACACAGCGTTGAATCTCTCCAGAAGTCTCTCTCTCTCTCTCAGAATGCGTGGTTCAAAAATGTCACCAACAATAAAAGGTAGGAAGCGGTCACCTTTAAATAGCGCTCCCCCAGTCCCTTCCTGACTGCAAAATGCTCCCCTCAACCTGTCGTTGCTAGCGTCAGGCGGTAAGGCAGGGGGCGCCACTCAATATCCGCTCCGGGGCGCTACCGGGGCGTTGCGCACTCGACTGACGTCACGATCTGCTGGCGCAGGAGATCGTGGCGATAGTGTTTAGCGCCACCGCAAAATATCTGGTTAATTTCGCGAGCGGCGCAAACATCGCCGCGCCTGGGCGCTAGTTGCTTTGCGCCCCATTATCGCCCTCTTAAGGCGCTAACGGGAGGCGCAACCAACGGAATTTTTCCCCCATAGAGTCTTAGAATAGTACAGCACAGAAGGAGGCCATTCGGCCCATCGAGTCTGTGCCGGCTCTTTCGCTAAGCATTCCAGTTAGTTCCACTCCCCCACTCCTTCCCCGTATCCCTGCAATTTGTTCTCCTTCAGGTATTTACCAATTCCTTTTGAAGGCTACTATTGAATCTGCCTCCACCACCCTATCAGGCAGTGCATCCCAAATCCTAACCACTCGTTGCGTAAAAATGTTTTTCCTCATGTCGCCTCTGGTTCTTTTGCCAATCACCTTAAATCTGTGTCCTCTGGTTAGCGACCCTCCAGCCATTGGAAACCGTTTCTCTTTATTTACTCTATCTAAACCCTTCATGATTTTAAACACCTCTGTCAAATCTCCTCTTAGCCTTCGCTGCTCCAAGGAGAACAATCCCAGCTTCTCCAGTCTATCCACGTAACTGTAATCCCTCATCCCTGGATCTGTTCCAGTAAATCTCTTCTGTACCCTCTCCAAAGCCCTGACATCCATCCTAAAGTGCGGTGCCCAGAATTGGTCACAATGGGCTGGATTTCCAAGCCCCGAGGAGGCGGGCATGAAGGTAGGACAGCCGGTAAAATCAGAGAAATTGGGGGCGGGTGGCAAACCCACCCCATCCCACCTCCGTGCCCTTTTGCCAGGAGGCGGGAAGATGTGCAGCTTCGGGTCCCGTCTCCTGGAGGCGGGAAAGGCTTTTAATCCTTTTAACTGCCTGTTAACAGGTAGTTAACAGGCAGAAAAAAGGATTAGTGCCATTTTACCTTCACAGGTGAAGGCTCCCGACCTCGGAGAACCCCGCCGGGTTGGAGGAGACGTGGAGGAGGTCTGCGGGGGTCGGAGGCACCTGGAAGTAAGGTGTAGAGGTGAGTGATGGGTGCAAGTGTGGAGTGGTAAGTATGCAAGGTGAGTGATAAGTTTAATAAAGTGTTCACTTACCTTGTTTTCCTTCCATAGCCTTTAGCCGCGCTGGATGGGGGGAGCGGACATCCTCCTTGTCAATTTCAGGTAATGGCTGATGGACCCTCCGATCCATCAGACATCTGAAATTTACAAATTTGCAATGTTTGATGAGTCCTCACCTCAAAGACTCATCAAACTAAAGAGAATGTCAGTGTTTGACAGCTTCACAGAGCTGTCAAACGCTGTCATTTCTTCTTTCAAGAAGTCTTGACAGATAGCACGTCTGACGTTGACGTGATCTGTCAGTGACTTCTTCCCTAATTGGACTGCTGAGCCCGCAGGACAGGCTTAACAAGCTCAACCAGGGGAAAATCCCCCTGAATGGTCAGGCGAGGATGGAGGCGGGACATTGACACGACAAGCAGCAGTCCCGCCTCCAACTCGCCTCCATTCACAAAATCCAGCCCAGTGCTCCAGCTGGGGCTGAACTAGTGTTTTATATAGGCTTAGCATAACTTCCTGGCTTTGTACTCTACGCCTCTATTTATAAAGCCCATGTTCTCATATGCTTTATTAACTGCTTTGTTAACCTGTCCTGCCACCTTCAAAGGTTTGTGCACAAACACCCCCAGGGAAATTTGTGAAATGTGCCCTGATATCTTCATGGTCCCAGCAGCTCAGGATCAGGCACTTGATTGACTCTATCTGTATCTACCCTTATAACCCTTATCCCTGTTTATAACCAGATATACATCAATCAGTTGTTTAAAGATTGTAATATGCACTGCATCAACTGTTTTAAGCTGGGAGCTTGTTGTAAATATTTACAAATCTGTAGGAAAACAAATCCTTCTGATCTCAAGGGCTCGATTTTAACTCCCAGACGGGAATGCGGCTGCCAATCAACCCCTTTACAAACAGACACGCTAAGAGACATCCCCTGCTACATAAAATCAGGTTACGTAAGTTCAGGTTTTGTAGGAATTCAAGATTACTGCTTTTCAACCAACAACAACAACTTGCATTTATATAGCGTCTTTAACGTCCCAAGGTGCTTCACAGGAGCGTTACCAGATAAAGGTTGACTCCGAGCCACATAAGGCGATATTAGGACAGGTGAAAGAGGTAGGTTTTAAGGAGCATCTTAAAGGGGGAGAGAGAGGGGTAGAGAGGCGCAGAGGTTTATAATGCAATGATACCTGCAAGCTTTTCTTTTAAAAACAAAACCAGGTCTAGTGGCCCAGCCATTCAGAGTGCTGATTTGCGACCGTAACATCCAGCTGTAGGCTTGGGCAATTCAATAAAGATTCAAATAGTTTTACGTGCCTACTTGAGGTCTTACGGAATTTTCAGCCACACATGCAGATACTCTTCTGACGCAGAAAAGTCTGCAGGAAATGTAAGTTGCTGTTCACACATGCCTTTACAATTAAAACGATATATAGTGTAAAGTTCGTAAACAACAAAAGAAAGAAAGATAGAGAGGGAAAAGGGGGAGGTGGAGTAGCTGTACTTATTAGGGATAACATATTGGCAGTAGAAAAAAGTGACGCAGCTATCAGCAAAACAGAATAGAATCCATGTGGATAGAGATAAAAGATAATAAAGAATCAATCACACTAATAGATGTAGTCTACAGACCACCCTAATAGTGGAAGGGAGGTGGAGGAAGAAATATGCAAATAAATTGGGGAAATGAGTAAAAAACATAGAATGGGGGATTTCAACTCCCCCAGATATTAATTGGACAGAAGAGGTAGGTAAAGGGGATAAGGGAATGGAGTTCCTACAATGGCTACAGGACTCCTTTCTAACCCAATATGTAAAAAGCCCAACAAGGGAGGATTCACTATTGGATCTAGTAATGAGGAATGAACCAGAGCAGATAAGAGAAGTAAAAGTAGGGGAACATCTAGGCAATAGTGACCATAATGTAATACGCTTTAAGATAATAATTGAGAAAGGCATAAGTATGACAAAGACCAGGGTAATAGATTGGAGAAAAGCTGATTTTGGGGAGCTGAGAATAGAACTTGGGAAAATAAAATGGAGAACAATATTGGCAAACAGTGACATAGAACAGCAATGGGAAACATTTAAAATGGTGTTCTACAGAGTCCAGGAAAAATATATTCCACTAAAAAACAAGAGCAGGCTAAACACTAATGAGGCACCGTGGATGAATAAAGCCATTAGGGTAAAATTGAGGGTAAGGAAAGAGGCATACATTAAGTACATGGATAGGAGGGGAGAGCATGATAAGGGAGAATATGAAGAGATTAGGAGAGAAGTCAAAAAAACAATTAGGAAGGCAAAGAGGAACTATGAAATTCAATTTTCAAGGAGCATAAAACAAAATAGTAAAATATATTACAGGCACATAAATAAAAAAAAGGTCGGGATGGGAATAGGGCCACAAAAGGATGGACAGGATAATACCACAGGCAGCGATTGAGAGATGGCAGAGATATTAAATAATTACTTTGCTTCAGTATTTACCAGGGAGATAGAACAGGTGGAGATGACATCGGATGTTGAGATTAGTAATGAGATAACTGCATTTAAAATAAAATGAGGAGATATATTTAATAAACTAATGAAAGTCAAAGAGGTATAAAACCCTTGGTCCGGACGGATTATATCCGCGCATTTTAAAAGAATCTAGGGAAGAGATAGCAGAGGCATCACATATTTAATAATTCGTTAGAAAAAGGTGTAGTGCCAGAGGACTGGTGGATAGCTAATGTAATACCTATATTTAAGAAGGGAGATAGACCATGTCCAGGGAACTATAGACCAGTCAGCTTAACATTGGTGGTTGGAAAAATAATGGAATCCCTACTAAAGGAGAAAATGGAAGAACATCTGGAAACCAAAAATATAATAATAAATAGTCGGCATGGATTTCAAAAGGGAAATGTTTTGAAGAGGTAGCAGAGAGAGTAGACAAGAGTAATGCAGTAGATATAATTTATCTAAATTTTCAAAAGACCTTCAATAAGGTACCACATAATAGACTAATGAACAAGGTCAGGGAATGCGGAGTCAGGGGACAAGTAGCAGAATGGATAGCTAGCTGACTTCAAGACAGAAAGCAGAGAGCAGGGGGTAAAGGGTAGCTATTCACAGTGGCAGAAGGTGGGAAGTGGTGTTCCACAAGGATCAGTGCTGGGACCACTGTTGAGCACAATTTATATTAACGATTTAGACTTTGGAATCAAAAACACAATTTCTAAATTTGCGGATGACACCAAATTGGGGGGGATAGTCAATACTGAGGAGGACTGCAACAAATTACAAGAGGACATTAATAAACTTGCAGAATGGGCATATAATTGGCAAATGAAATTCAACACAGATAAATGTGAGGTATTACATTTTGGTAAGAAAAATAGGGAGGTCACTTATTTCTTGGAAAATAAGAACCTAAATGGGGTAGAGGAGCAAAGGGATCTCAGAGTACAAATACACAAATCACTAAAAGTATCGACACAGGTTAACAACACCATAAAAAAAGCAAACCAAGCACTAGGGTTTCTTTCTAGAGGGATAGAATTGAAAAGTAGGGCAGTTATGCTAAACTTGTATTGAACCTTGGTTAGACCACACTTGGAGTACTGCGTACAGTTCTGGTCGCCATATTATAAAAAGGATATAGTGGCACTGGAGAGGGTGCAGAGAAGATTTACAAGGATGATACCAGAAATGCGAGGGTATACCTACCAGGAAAGGATGAACAGGCTGGGTCTCTTTTCTCTTGAAAAGGGAAGGCTGAGGGGTGACCTAATAGAGATCTTTAAATTCATGAAAGGTTTTGATAGGGTAGATACAGAGAGAATGTTTCCACTTGTGGGGAAGAGCAAAACTAGAGGCCATCAATATAAGATAGTCACCAAGAAATCAAATAGGGAATTCAGAAGAAACTTCTTTACCCAGAGAGAGGGGTGAGAATGTGGAACTCGCTACCACAGGGAGTGGTTGAAGCGAATAGTATAGATGCATTTAGGGGAGGGTTAGATAAGCATATGAGGGAGAAGGGAATAGAGGGTTATGCTGATAGATTTAGATGAGGAAAGACGGGAGGAGGCTCGAGTGGAGCATAAACGCCGGCATGGACTGGTTGGGCCGAATGGCCTGTTTCTGTGCCGTATATCCTATGTAATCCTATGTAAACAACATTTAAATTCATCACAATGCTATCACAGTGCAGAAATGTTGTATCATAGATTATGCAGCATCCTTCAGCTGTCATAAGGCAGCCCTGAATAAAGTCAGTTTTATTGAGAAATCAGCATCTGCGACCCACGATTTTTCATCCTTTGAAGTCCCTAATTTTAATGGACAAAAAATTGGGTGAGGCAAGGTGTGTGAAACCAAATGCATTTGTAACATTTACCCAATTATGTTGTCTCAATCACTTTTTAACAAAAAATGTTACTTAAATAAACTTGTAAAATGAGTTAGCATGTAGCATAGAGACACATAATAGGGCTTGAATGCTGTGGTAGCCTTCAGTTCTGCTGGGAGGGCTAAGTTCTGCCTGTGGGCCATTGTGTAGTAGATGGAACTGCTCTGTGGCAGCCCGGATTGTGAAGCGGAAGTGGCAATGACAGGCCACCTCTGACTGTCCAGGTACAGTGCAGGACTTGGCATGGTGATGGATTTAACCAAAATGCCTTGGGATCATTTGTTGACCCCCTGCATAAGCTCCCCTTCCTCAATTCAATTGTACAATGCGTTCAGCAATAGGAGACTGTACAGCCAAACCAACTAATGCTCAGAGCAAAATACAGGAGAGAGTACAATAAAATGAAAAAAAAATCTTCCTAAAAAGGTATCGGTAAGAACCTGAATGAATAGGCCAGGTCGCTATGGGTGACACTTACCCAAAGACCTGAAATTCAGCATGAGACGCTTTTTAATGGAATTTAAATATTACATTGAGACTACACATGCCACTAGGGCTGTCTCATTATTTGCCACCAAATTGCCTGTCAGAACTCAGGCGACCTGCTAATTGGTCATGCGAGAGCAGATGCCCATTTAACTGAACTGCGCCCATTGCCTGAGAGACCACTTGTCGCTGGCAGAACCTCACAAAGTCCCCCCGTGTATAGAGAAGCAAACAGCAAAACAAAGGACCAAGATTCATCTAGTTCTCCTTCGTCACAGTGTCAGCCGTGGCTCAGTGGGTAGCACTCTCGCCTCTGATTCATTAGGCTGTGGATCCAAGTCCCACTCCGGAGACTTGAACACAAAAAGCTAGGCTGACACTCCAGTGCGGTGCTGAGGGAGTGCTGCACTGTCGGAGGAGCCGTCTTTCGGATGAGACGTTAAACCGAGGCCCCGTCTGCTCTCTCAGGTGGATGTAAAAGATCCCATGGCACTATTTCGAAGAAGAGCAGGGGAAGCTCTCGTCAATATTTATCCCTCAGTCAACATCACTAAAAGAGATTATCTTGTCATTATCACATTGCTGTTTGTGGGAGCTTGCTGTGTGCAAATTGACTGCTGCGTTTCTTACATTACATGGAGGGTAGCTAACGTTACCCCACTATTCAAAAAGGGGGGTAGGGAAAAAGCAGGTAATTACAGACCTGTAAGCCTTACATCAGTTGTGGGCAAAATGCTGGAGTCCATCATTAAGGATGAAATAGCGGAGCACTTAGCAAATGGGGACAGGATAGGACAGAGTCAACATGGATTTACAAAGGGTAAATCGTGCTTGACTAATCTATTGGAATTTTTTGAGGGAGTAACTGGTAAAATAGATGGGGGAGAGCCAGTAGATGTGGTGTACCTGGACTTCCAAAAGGCCTTCGATAAGGTCCCACATAAAAGATTAGCATGGAAAATTGAAGCTCATGGGATAAAGGGGAAAGTATTGACGTGGATAGAGAACTGGCTGTCAGATAGAAAACAGAGAGTTGGAATAAACGGCTCATTTTCTGAATGGCAGGCAGTAACAAGTGGGGTACCACAGGGATCTGTCCTGGGTCCCCAGCTGTTCACAATTTATATTAATGACCTGGATCAGGGAGTCGAATGCAGCATTTCCAAATTTGCAGACGACACTAAACTAGGAGGGGGGGTGGGCTCAGAGGAGGAGACCAGGAAGCTCCAGAGCGATTTGGACAGACTGGGTGATTGGGCGGATAAATGGCAGATGCACTATAATGTGGACAAGTGCGAAGTTATCCACCTTGGGTGCAGGAACGGGAGGGCAAATTATTATTTAAATGGCAATAAATTGGGAGAGGGGGAAGTACAGAGAGACCTGGGTGTTCTTGTACACCAGTCACTGAAGGCGAGCATGCAGGTGCAACAGGCGGTCAAGAAGGCAAACGGTATGCTGGCCTTCATAGCAAAAGGGTTGGAATACAGGAACAGGGATACCTTGCTGCAGCTGTACAGGGCACTGGTGAGACCACACCTCGAGTACTGTGTACAGTTTTGGTCGCCTCATCTGAGGAAAGATGTTCTTGCCATGGAGGGGGTGCAGCGGCGATTCACCAGGCTGATACCAGGAATGGCGGGATTGACCTATGAGGAGAGACTATGTAGTTTAGGGATGTACACACTGGAGTTTAGAAGATTGAGAGGGGACCTCATAGAAGTGTATAAAATTCTGACAGGTCTAGACAGATTAGATGCAGAAGGAATGTTTCCCTTGGCGGGTGAGAACAGAACTAGAGGACATAATTTAAGGATAAGGGCTAAACCATTTAGGACAGAAATGAGGGGGAATTTCTTCACTCAGAGAGTGGTGAACCTGTGGAACTCATTGCCACAGAGGGCAGTGTACGCCAGCTCATTAAATATATTTAAGAGGGAATTAGATATATTTCTACAGGCAAAAGGGGTTAAGGGTTACGGAGAGAAGGCGGGGACGGGATACTGAATTGAAGGATCAGCCATGATCTCATTAAATGGCGGAGCAGGCTCGAAGGGCCGGATGGCCTACTCCTGCTCCTATCTTCTATGTATCTATGTATTACAACAGTGACTACACTTCATAAGCGCATCATTGGCTATAAAGTGCTTTGAGATGTCCTGAGGTCATTAAAGGCACTATATAAATACAGGTCTTTCTTTTTCTTTTTACCATCCTGGTACTCTTATGATACAATGACAATGGAGTTGTTGACTAATCATAGCAATCAATCTCTATCAGTTAGTCTACAACAGACCCAGACATGACACGAAACTCCAGTGGTGGAGAGCGTTGGGAACCATAGGTCCAAAGTCACATGTTCCTTCCAAGCACGCTACACTTACCACATTTCATATCTCAAATTACTCGTACACTGTATCTATCTCATTTGCATTTGAATGAATCAATACTAACAACTTCCACCATCTCCCTAGGGAGTCGGTCCCATAGATTGATCATTCGCTCACTGAAATATTGTTTCCGCAGATTAGTTTTGAATTTACCCCCCTTCGAGCGCAGGCCATGTCCTCTGGTTCTACTGTTCTGTACAAGATGAAATAGCTTGTCATGGTCGACATTATCTAGTCCCTGTAGAATCCTGCAAACAGCAATCATGTTGTTCACAGCTCCGTTTAGAATGTTGAATTGAGTATCTGAAGAGCTTGGCACAGTGCAGCAGGCCTCAAATTGTGTTGAGGGTGGCCATTCCTCATCAGCGATGTTTGTTTGAAGGGAAATTTGAACACCCTGCAGAAGTCCAGTTTACTGGTTCCGTCAGATGGAAGTTGTGAAAAATAATATTCCTGCTATTATGAAAATCTGTTAACGATAAATGTTTCGATATTTATCCTCCACAATTTGTCAGTGTTCCCCCCCTTACCGCGCCCATCTCATGGACTATTTTCCTGGTAAGTAAAGATAACACAAGATTCTGTGGCATTGCTATTTGCCCCTAAATATAACGGGCCGGAATTTGCGGTCGGTATGACGGCGTACTCTCAGAGTACGGCGTCACACCGCCTTTGAAATGGGCAGCAAGTTCGGGATTTCCACACGCGCTTGCCCATGCGCTAAATCCCGAACTTGCGATCTGTCAAGTTTCGACTTGACAGAGGATCTGCTCCGACATTGAAATCCTAATTACTGGCGCAGCGTTGGGCTAATTGCCCACCAACTGCCCAGCGATTATGGACGAAAATCTTACTGCTGGTGCAAACAGGCGCAGGGCAAAATGCAGCATTGGAAAGCTGCCTGAGCCCTAAGGCTGCAGTATCACTTTACAAAGTCTGGCATTGGTAATAGTGGCCCCTGTATCAGAGGACCGATTGAAATTGGGTAGTCTTTTGGCGTGTTCCATAACATGACTCTGGCGTGGTACAGCTCCTGTCGGCCCCATTTCTGCATGTGATACTGTATTGGTCACCGGGTATTTTGCCATTTCCATTATGATTGGGGAAGAGGAGGCGGGAGTAGCAGGAAATCTGGCAGCTGATGCCTCCTGTCAGGTATTAATGGGGCAGATGAAACTTCCACCCACCCTGCCTGCCCCCCCCCCACGCCAGCAGGAATGCCCACTGCCTCATCTTCGGGGTGCAGCCCCAGCATTAGCCCCAGCCCATTTCCCAGCCCTTCCAGTCACTATCCACTGGACTTCCAACCCAGAAACAGCGCTGGGCTTGAGAAAATTCAGTGCCAAAGTCTTCAACTGTTTCACTGAAAAAAAACCAAATTAAGTTGACTTAATAATGGGCTGTTTACAGTATGTTACAGGTGTGACGAATGAAACGTCAAGCAATACCAAATTTCCAATAAAAAAATACTGGGAGTGAAATTCCCCTAGAGGGCCGTTTGGGGTGCTAAGTAAAAAGTGTTTGGAAAGTTAGCGCCAGGCACTAACCTTTTCAAACGTTAGTTAAATTCCCATTTTTTTTCTTCCAAGAGGGAAGCGGAGCTCTAAATCAAGCTCCAGTTGCCTCTTGGAGTGCGAGAGGTGGGGAATGTCCCGATCCGGGGCGATGTGCTCAGCAGCGCCACAAGTGGCCAAGCGTGGCGCTGCCGTGTTGCAGGGGCTCTTCCCTGCATTAAAGGGAAGGGCCCCATGCTGCGAGCTCTGCAGGTTTATTTTTAGATATGTGGCCCACCGGAGAGAGGGAGTGCCACGCGATCAGCCCGCGCAATCATGCAGAGTGCCAGGCTGACCGATCGCGGCATGGACACCGCGACCGGTGGCTGAAAATAAATATGTTTAAAAATCGGCAGTTTTTTTGCCGGCCGGCTGCCGCGCCTTTAAGTTGCGCCCCGCGAGTGGACGGCCTCAATGTTCGCGATCCCTGCAGCAGTCGGTAACATCGCCCGGCGCTGCTGCGGGGCACGATTGCGAATTTTTCTTCCGGGGCGCTGCGCCCGGAGATGACGTCATGATCTCCAGGCGCAGAAGATCGGAGCGATACCTGGTAGCGCCGCCGCTAATCTCATGCGGAATTTCATGGGAGGCGCGGTTATCGCCTCGGCGGGGGTGGGGGGGGGGGCGCCAAGCCATTCGCTTCCCATAGTGCCTCCCACCGGAGGCGCAGTCGAGGGGAATTTCGTCCCCACTGTCTTCACTGTCTCTGGGTAGATCGCGCACAAATTTCTTTCTAAATTCTTTCACTGGAGAGGTGCACCTCTGCCCCCACTTCTATACCCCAGGCCCCCGTCCCACCAAACAGCGTAGCCTCTGATTCACAACCACTGAAGATCTACGAGTTGTTTTTTTAATCAACAAAGTGAGTATTGACACCACTGTGTCAGCCAATGAGTTGGAGTCAGGTAGTGATTGACGGGGTAAATTACCCAATCATCTCCATTCTGGCCGGGTCTTGTGGTGTCACCATATGCAGCCTTTTAAAAAAGACTGTCTCAATTTTTTTGGACCAAGAAAATATTAATGGCTTCAGCATCGAAGCTCCATTGGTCGAGGCCATTTGCTCCCTGACTCCCTTCTTGAATTCCAACACACCAATGCAATAGTGTGCCAGGAATCCAATAAAACGAGTTGAAGAATATTTATTCACTGATGCAGATAACAACAACAACTTGCCTTTATATAGCACCTTTAACGTCGTAAAACGTCCCAAGGCGCTGCACTGGAGTATTAGAAGACAAAAAAAATTGACACCGAGCCACATAAGGAGATATTAGGACGGGTGACCAAAAACTTGGTTACAGCTGCAGGGCTGCATTTCCCCGGGTCACTCCCGCACGGTGTGGGGGAAACTGGGAGACGGCGGGAAACCCGGAAGTCCGGTTTTCCTGGTACGCTGTGGAGTTTGCGTGCGTGCGACGTGAAGGGTCTGATTGACAGGCTGGCTTCCAGTCGTGCGGAGAAGGAGGCCGCAGGACCAGGTAAGTGCTGGGCCCAGGATGGTTGGGGGGGTGGGATGTCCGATCCGCCCGGGGTGGGGAGGCGGGTGTGGGTGGGGGTCCGATCCCTGACCCCGGGACTGAGTAGCGATCCCGGGGGTGGGGGCATTCCAGGCCGGGGAGGGTGGGCCGATACCGAGGTGGTGGGCGGTCCGAACCCCGACCACGGGGGGTGGTGGTAGGGGGAGGCAGGCTGGTGGTGGGGGAGCTTGGAGGGCCGGGAGGCACTCCCCCCCCGCCATCCCCCCGTCCTGCCTGAGTTAAAAATGAAAGTGGGCGGGTTGGGGGTTCACATTTTTTCAACTTTTACTTCCCCCCCACGCCTCCAACCCGCCCGTTCTTACCCCTGAAAATTCCGGCCGTAGGTTTTAAGGAGCCTCTTAAAGTAGGAGCGCTATAGAGGCGGAGAGGTTTAGGGAGGGAATACCAGAGCTGAGAGCCTAGGCAGCTGAAGGCACGGCCACCAATGGTGGAGCGATTAAAGTTGGGGATACGCAAGTGCCAGAATTGGAGGAGCGCCGAGATCGCGGAGGTTTGCAGGGCTGGAGGAGGTTACAGAGAAGCTGCTTTGCCGCACTGAATAGAATTTCAGGACACTGCAAGGCAAGTGTAGAGCCATCGGCACTAGTGCATCATTAAGCAATAACATTCTACCCATTGTCCATTGAGCCTTCTTCAGGTGGAACTGATGGGAAAGAAAAGCAGAGAAGAGTGAACCTCGAGTTATTTATCGGGGCAGGAGAAAAGGCTAAAGCGACAAGGGATATGATGTATGAAATACAGTGACTAACGAGGTGCTTAAAGGAATGAAGGAGAGACAGAGGAGGTGACAACAGCCGACAGAAGTGGAGGTAATGAGCATCAGGAGAAAAGACAATCTGGTCGAGCAAGGGGAGGGAAGTAGGACTGACAAAGTGACATGTTTGGGAGGGGAGTAAAAAATATAGCAAAAGATTCTGAAATGATTCAGTTTGGGATGTTAGACTTGCTGTGTGCTATGCTTGATGGCGAGTGTCATGAAAATGCTGTTGAAGTACATAGATCAGAAAGATCATTAAAATTGCAGCTGGGGTAGAATGAAATAGCAAATAGAGGTTGTTGGAAATTATCCAGTGTCAAATTTGTTCTCTTGTTAGCTGTTTTATTGTCAACTCATGAACATAAATGTGTTTTGACAGATTTTAGTCAGTTGTATCTGGGTGGAAGCTATGGTGTCATGTGATGTTAAGGCTTTCACTCTATCGATGTATCTGACTGCCCAGGAACGCTGACTGTGTGACCTCAATAGCTTGCGAAATGGCTCATCACATTTTCAGTGATATTCTCAAGCGTTGTCCCCTCATTAGGAAACTGGTAACTTTGGAAACGGCAGAGTTGGAATCTTCCACGTGTCTTATTTGCATATTTGCAAGAAGGGGATTCTCATTTCAATAACTTGAAACAGAATTCTCTTCTTTTTAAATTACAGCTGCAAAGTTAATTTTCCCTCATGGTTGCTTGTATTTCTTTCCAATATGGCCGTGGTGACCATCAATGGTTGGGACCGTGCAATGCTCACAGATTGGAATGAGTCACTTTATGTAAAGGATGAAGTTTCCCTGTGTATTTTTCCTGAATACCTGTATGTATAACGTCAGCAAGAAAAGAATAGACGCCACGATATTGTTATGATACCTTACGAAATAAAGTCGAATTGCAGTTCGTCATGCCTAGTTCAGAATGTCACATCCCACTGATCCACAAGTGCCACTTCATTTTCTCTCTCAACAACAGCAACTTGTATTTATATAGCGCCTTTAACGTCATAAAACACTCCAAGGCGCTTCACAGGAGCGTTATCAGGCAAAACTTGACACCAAGCCACATAAGGAGATATTAGGACAGGTGATCAAAAGCTTGGTCAAGATTTAGGTTTTAAGGAGCGTCTTAAAGGAGGACAAAAATGAGAAGTCGCACAACACCAGGTTATAGTCCAACAGATTTATTTAATTTTACAAGCTTTCGGAGCTGTCGCTCCTTCGTCAGGTAAGTTAGCAATGAGAGAATCTCCCAGAATTCACAATTTAAACCCAGACAAAATCTATTCACATTATTCGCTACAACAAAGAGCACAGCCAAGACAATGAGATGTGTCCCAGGGGGTCCAACGTGTCAAACCACCTGCTGGCTGCATATCCTGTCAATTTGTGTTCTTGTGTTAGCCTTTTTAAAAAAAAAAAGGAGGAGAGAGAGGTAGAGAGGCGGTGAGGTTTAGGCAGGGAATTCCAGAGCTTAGGGCCTAAGCAACAGAAGGCACGGCCACCAATAGTGGAGCGATTATAATCAGGGATGCTCAAGAAGCCGGAATTAGAGGAGCGCAGAGATCTGGGAGGGTAGTAGGGCTAGAGGAGATTAGTGAGATAGGGAGGGGGAGGCCATGGAGGGATTTGAAAACAGGGATAAGAATTTTAAAACTGAGATGTTGTCAGACCATGAGCCAACGTAGGTCAGCGAGCACGGGGGTAATGGGTGAACTTGGTGCGAGTTAGGATACGGGCAGCAGCGTTTTGTATGAGCTCAAGTTTACGGAGGGTGCAAGGTACATTACAGATACAATGAATAAAAGTTGCAGGACATGCGTATTGCTTAAATGTATTGTTCGAACAGCCCAGAGTAGAGCCTGTGCATGATTGATGTTTTTGAATGGATACAGACTGATTAGTTAGGTTATTTGAAATGAATAGGGTAGTTAAGAGGAGAGGTCGTGACAATAAAATCCAGAGAGTTAGGTTAGATGCCAAGAAGTCTTTCTTTTCACAGAGTCATTGCCCTCTGGATTAAACTGCTTAGATGTGGAACATACGAACAGGAGTAGGCCGTTCAGCCCCTTGAGCCTGTTCCGCCATCCAATGAGATCATGGCTGATCTGTATCCTAACTCCATCCACCCGCCTAGGCTCCATATCCTTTTATACCCTTGGCTAGCAAAAATCTATCAATCCAGATTTAAAATTATTAATTGAACCTTTGGTGGCCGTGCCTTCTGTTGCCTGGGCCCTAAGCTCTGGAATTCCCTGCCTAAACCTGTCCGCCTCGCCACCTCTCTTTCCTCCTTTTAGACGCTCCTTAAAACCTACCCCGGGATGAGGGGGTGGACATATGAGGAGAGGTTGAGTTGATTGGGACTCTACTCATTGGAGTTCAGAAGAATGAGAGGCGATCTTATTGAAACATATAAGATTGTGAAGGGGCTTGATCGGGTGGATGCAGTAAGGATGTTCTCAAGGATGGGTGAAACTAGAACTAGGGGGCATAATCTTAGAATAAGGGGCTGCTTTTTCAAAACTGAGATGAGGAGAAACTTCTTCACTCAGAGGGTAGTAGGTCTGTGGAATTTGCTGCCCCAGAAATAGACAGTTTCCTAGAAGTAAAGGGAATTAGGGGTTACGGGGAGCGGGCAGGAAATTGGACATGAGGCTGAGTTTGGATCGGTCAAGGCCCTGTGGGTGGCGGAGCGGGCCCAGGGGCTGAGTGGCCGGGTCCTGCTCCTACTTCTTGTGTTCTTTAGATTTGAGGTGAGGATCAGATCAGCCATGATCTTATTGAATGGCGGAGAAGGCTCGAAGGGCCGATTGGCCTACTCCTGCTCCTATTTCTTATGTTCTTATGTACCTCTTCGACCAAGCTATTGGTCACCTGCCCTAATTTATCCTTATGTGGATCGGTGTCAAATGTTTTGTCTTACAATACTCCTGTGCAGCGCCTTGGGACGTTTTACTACGTTAAAGGCGCTATATAAATACAAGTTGTTGTTGTTGTAGCATCTACTGCTTTTTATGGGAGAGAGTTCCACACTTTTACCACCCTTTGCATGAAGAAGTGTTTCCGATAAGCCATGATCTCATTGAATAGCGGAACAGGCTCGAAGGGCTGAATGGTCAACTCCTGTTCCTGAAGGGTTAAGTTTTACACTGGCGATTCAGACGAGCTCAGGAAGTAATTTAACAGCCATAAAGTGCATATTCTGGTACACAGCATGTCCAAACACACACACATACAATAGAAAGCAGAAAGCACCCAGATTACAACGTGAGGTACAAAGACCTGGTGACGGAAAAACACAAAAACTGCATATTCTATCATGTTCCATTGTGAAATAAAATCAGAAAATGCTGGAAACGAAAGAGAAAGATTGGTCAGTGTCTTGGATGTGCCCTTTTGTTGATTACCCATTTGTATTCCACTGCGGGAAGAATTTTGTTTTATTTCTTAGTTTAAATATAAATCATCACAACTCGGGCAGTTTTACTGTTCCCCATTCTATTTGCACACGCTGGTTGTTACTTCTCGACAGATGTGTCCAGCTGCCAGCTTAGAATCCGGCTCAGCAGGTACGTAGTGTTTCATTCGGGAGCTGTCTCAGCATCAGGTACTTGCCTGAACGTTAGGGGGTTGATGAAATTGCTTTGCCACGTAACTCTAGAAAAAAAAGTTGAGATATACTTTCATCAGTACACGAAACAAAAGCTTTGTTAGCACTTTTGTTCCATGCAGTGCGCTATCTAGTAGGCCAGTTGTGCTATTGCTTTTACATCAGTGTGAAATGCTCTCAGATGTGCATCGATGCAGATATAATAGCATAACCCAAGAGTCGGGGAGCAGATCTGGTGTTATAGTGCAGGGAGTGGCTCCCACACCAAAGGCAAGAGGTGTGAGACCATCTCCATGGCAGTCTCACACCATGTGAGCTGGTCTTCACACTGCCGGCACTATAACTACATCCATACAAAATGAAGTCACCAGGCAAGGCCAGCTAAGAACTTTCCAAACTTCCCAGAGCTCGCATATCCTTTGGTATCTGTAAAGCAGCTAAAGAATGCAGCTTAGGAAGAGATGACAGTATTGGAGCATATGATAAATTCAACATGACAAATTCAGTGAATGAATATTTACAGTAAAGCTGTCATGCAAGCAGCTTTATACATGTAAAGCATGAAATTACTTTCACTTGGAAACAGGAGGGTGATGGAATGCATGCTACTTGCCTGCATGGATGCTGCCACAACACTGCCACAACAGCACTCAAGAAGCTGACAGCCAGCCAGCACGGAGCAGTTTGCTTGATCAGTGCCCCTGTTACTGGACTCAGTGTACACCCTCTCCACCAATGGCGCACTGCAACTCCAGTATGTACTATCTCTGCAATCTTCTCCAAATTCCTTGAACATGTTGTTGCCTCCCAAATCTGTGGCCACCTTTGCTGCCACTGCCTGTTTGAATCTCTCCAATCAAGTTTCTGCCCCTGCCACAGCATCGAAATGGCCCTAGCCAAATCATAAATGGCATCCTTGGTGACTCTGGTGCACTTTCCCTGATCATCCTCCTCGTTCTATCTGCAGCCTTTGAGATGATTGACCACATTGTCCTCCTCAAATACCTCTTCTCTGTTGTCCAGCTGAGTGGGACTGCACTCGCTTGGCTCCACTCTTACCTATCCAATCATAGCCAAAGCATCTCCAGCAATGGATCCTCTTCCTTCCCCCACATTGTTAACTCCAGAGTCTTTCAAGGACCTTTCCTGGATCTCACCTCTTCTTCATCCAAATTCTTCCCCTTGGCAACATTATCTGCAGACATGGGGTCAGCTACGAAATGTACGTGTGACGCCACCCAGCTCTACATCTCCACTATTTCTCTCAATCCCTCCACGACCTCTGTGTCGCCAGACGACTTGTCTGACGTTCAATCTTAGATCAGCCGCAATTTCCTCCAGCTA
Source organism: Squalus acanthias (assembly GCA_030390025.1). Classification (NCBI taxonomy): domain Eukaryota; kingdom Metazoa; phylum Chordata; class Chondrichthyes; order Squaliformes; family Squalidae; genus Squalus; species Squalus acanthias. Next base: position 162,531,000 of record CM059428.1, on the reverse strand, counting down.
AACATGGGGAAGACTGATGTCATTTTCTTCAGCCCCTGCCACCAACTCTGTATTCTTGCCACTGATTCCCTCTGCCTCCCCTTCCACTAATCTCAGGTTGAACAGACTGTTTGCAACCTCGGCATCCTCTTCAACCCTGAGCTGAGCTTCTGACTTTGTATCCTCTCCATCACGAAGACCATCTACTTCCACCTCCACAACATTGCCTGCCGCTGCCGCTACCTCAGCCCATCTACTGTTGAAATCATTATTCACGTCTTTGTCACCTCCAGACGCAACTGTTCCAATGATCTCCTGGCCAGCCTTCCATCCTCTCCCCCTCTGTAAGCTTAAGCTCACCAAAACTCTGCTGCCCATATCCTATCCTGCACAAAATCCCACTCACCTATCACACCTGTTCTTGCTAATCTACATTGGCTCCTGGTCCCTCAGCACCTCAAATTAAAAACTCTCACCCTTGTGTTTGAATTCCTTAATGACCTCCCTATCTCTGTAACCTCCTCCATCCCTACAAGCCTCCTCAGGAACTCTCCGTTCCTTTAACTCTGACCCTCTCTTTGTCGCACCATTAGCCGCCTTGGCCCAGTGCCCTGTGATTCCCTCCTTAAACCTCTTTGGCCCAGCCTTTGTTCCCCCCTCCTAACATCTTCTTCTTTGGCTCAGTGTCCATTATTTCTTTGATTATGCCTCGGTGAAGCACCTTGAGACATTTTGCTACGGTAAAGGTGCTTTATAATGCATGTTGTTGTTGACGCACTGCTTCAACTCACCGAGGTTTCTTTGACAACACCTCCCTCTCCTGCGACATCTGCCACCGAAAAGGTCAAGAGCACCGGAACGCCATTCTCTACAAGTTCCCCTCTAAGTCACACACCATCTTGACTTGGACATATATCGCTGTTCCTTCATCGTCACTGGTTTAATATCCTGAATTCATTACCTAACACCGGCATCAGCATGGAGAATGCGCCACCACTGGTGCTGAAGTGTGACCGAGTGGTGTGCAATCTCATAATGCCGGTGAACACCTTTTAGTTTACAACCATATGTTTGCAAATTTACAGGGAAAGTGATTTGCCTTTGGGAACTGAAGCCTTAGCACAAAATGTGCCCTTGTCAAGTTAAATATTCGACATATGGCAATCAAACCAAATAAATGTGAAGGGTAACCTGTTCTTCCTGAACACCAATGACTACATAATAGCATGCCATTCATTTTTAATAAATATATAATCTCATGTCACGATGATTATTTCTATGGTGCCAAATTTTCTTTCAGGAGCATAATGAATCCAATTAAATATTTTAAGTCTCAAGGGGAAGTTACTATCCCACAGTATATATCCTTTCTTTTAGTGGAGTTGTTTTCTCCCGATAGCTAAAAGTAACCATTAATAGGTCTCTTCAGTGGATCTTATCTATAAAGAAAGAGGAACACCTGCATTTATGTAGCGCCTTTCACAACCTCCGCGCACCCCAAAGTGCTTTTCAGCCAATGAAGTACTTTTTGAAGTGTAGTCACTGCCGCAATGTCGGAAACTCGGCAGCCAAATGGAACGCAGCAAGGCCCCACGTACAGTAATGTGATAATGACCAGATAACCTGTTTCAGGGATAAATATTGGAGAACTCCCCAGCTTTTCTTCAAAATTGTACCATGGAATCATCACCCGTCCAACTGAGAGAGCAGACAGGGCCTCGGTTTATCGCCTCATCCGAAAGGCGGCATCTCCGACAGTGCAGCACTCCCTCAGTACGACACTGGATTTTTGTGCTCGAGTCTGGAAGGTGTGACTCTGAACTCACAATCTTCTGACTGTGAGGCGAGAGTGCTACCACTGAGCCATGGCTGACACCTTATATAATATCCGGAATGGTGCAGACTCAGGTAATACTCCTGTGATATAGAAGTACTGGTGGAAGTCTCGACAGCTACACTAGAGTCCATTTGTGGTGCACAGCTTATAATTGTATTTTCAAAAGTTTACATTGATGTTCATATTTTATGAAACCATTTTGATTACACAGTGCTTGAGGGTAAATTGACGCTTTGAGATTTCTCATGTGTGGTTGGGTTGCTCTGGGGGAAGAGCTGTTTAAGGATTAAAGTAATTTGTTTTAAGGAGACTAACCAATCTAGGATTTAAAAAAAACAAGGAACACAATTAAGTGGCTGTAGTTCAATGCTAAATGACAGGATCATTGAAATTGCAGCACAGAAGGAGGCCATTTGGCTCATTGCACCTCAGCGGGAGTCACCCTTTCTCGCTATCCTAGAGAATCGTAGATTAGGGAAGCCACAAGTGGACACTGGCTAGAATGAAGCGATCATTGAATACTGGTGACATTCCGCAGGACTTGAAGCAAAATGTGACAAATTTGACCCGGGCAACTATAGACCTATTAACCTAACCTTAGTCACAATAATATAATGGAAATGGTTCTAAGTAGCAGACTGCCGGGGTACTTGAATGATAAACATTTGGAATAATCTCTTAAACAAGTTAGTAGAGGCAAAAGGATCAGAGGTGTGAATAAGAAACCGCCAACTGGGATTTAGGAGGCGATGTTGCAACCGGACAAATCTGCTCAACTTCCCTGAGGATGGCACAACTAAAGTTAATGGCGTATTTACCAAGTTGTAGATTATTTGGACTTTGAACAGATTTTGACAAAAGTTCCACATCAAAGACTTCTGATTAAACTGAAAGCGTAGGAGATCCTTGTTAGAACATGGGATTGGATAAGAAGTTGGTTAAAAGATAAGGAACACAGAGTACTCATGAGTGGTGTAGTATCATGTGGGCAGAGAACCTGTTGAATGGAGGCCCGCAAGAGTGAGTGCTTGGGGGTTTATTGTTTCTATTCTACTTATATTACCGCTATACTGGAACCAAATGTAAGCTTGTCAGATTTACAGAAGAGACTAAGATAGGGACTGAGAACTCAGTTTATGATTTGCAGAATGATTCATGGAATTGAATAGATCGATGGCAAATAAAATTTCATATTTAAAAACTTCATGACATAAATATACATGGTTCTATTCAGGCTTCTGGAGAAAGAGCGGGGACGTGTGATTAGTTTTGGATTGCTCTAGCAAAGATTTGGCATGTGCACGGTGGACTGATGGGTCGAATGGCCTCCTTCTGTGCTGTAAACATCTATGGTTCGATGAATGGAATAGAATTAGGATAGGATGACTTAGATAGGGACCTGGGATTGACAGTGGATTTGTCATGTTAAATGTTTAGATGATACAGTAGATGTTCCAAGTCCTCACTTGCAACCGGTACACATCGTTCAGGTGTGTGATCCACAATTTTCTGATGCATGTTTGCGACAGACAAGGATTTGGAAAATTAGGGTGATTAGAATCATAGAATGGTTACAGCACAGGAGGAGGCCTTTCGGCCCGTCGAGCCCGTGCCAGCTCTCTGCAAGAGCACTTCAGCTAGTCCCACTCCCCCGCCCTTTCCCCGTAGCCCTGCAATTTTTTTTCCTTCAGGTACTTAACTAATTCCCTTTTGAAAGCCACGATTGAATCTGCCTCCACCACCCTTTCAGGCAGTGCATTCCAGATCATAACCACTTGCTGCGTAAAAAAGTTTTTCCTCAAGTCGCCTTTGGATCTTCTGCCAATCACCTTAAATCTGTGTCCTCTGGTTCTCGACCCTTCCGCCAATGGGAACAGGTTCTCTCTATCTACTCTGATTTTGAACACCACTATCAAATCTCCTCTCAATCTTCTCTGCTCCAAGGAGAATAACCCCAGCTTCTCCAGTCTATCCACGTAACTGAAGTCCCTCATCCCTGGAACCATTCTTGTAAATCTTTTCTGCACCCGCTCTAAAGCCTTCACATCCTTCCTAAGTGTGGTGCCCAGAATTGGACACAATACTCCAGTTGTGGCCGAACCAGTGTTTTATAAAGGTTCATCATAACTTCCTTGCTTTTGTACTTTATGCCTCTATTTATGAAGCCCAGGATCCTGTATGCTTTTTTAACCTCTTTCTCAACCTGCCCTGCCACCTTCAACGATCTGTGCACCTATACCCCCAGGTCTCTCTGTTCCCGCACCCCCTTTAGAATTGTACCCTTTAGTTTATATTGCCTCTCCTCGTTCTTCCCTACCAAAATGTATCACTTTGCACTTTTCTGCGTTAAACTTCATCTGCCACGTGTCCACCCATTCCACTTCATTATGGTGAAGTAATGAAAAAGCTTATCGAATCCTGGGATGCATAGCCAGAACAGCACAAATGGGGAGAGGTTGCACAGGGGCTTTACAATGGATGTCAGTCTTGGCTCAGTGGCAGCACTCTCACCTCTGAGTCAGAAGGTTGTGGGTTGAAGTCCGACTCCAGAGACTTGAGCCCATAATCGGGTGACTGTCTGTGTGGAGTTTGCACATTCTCCCCGTGTCTGCGTGGGTTTCCTCCGGGTGCTCCGGTTTCCTCCCACAGTCCAAAAATGTGCGGGTTAGGTTGATTTGGCTATGATAAATTGACCCTTAGTGTTAGGGGGGGATTAAATATGTGGGGTTATGGGGATAGGGTGGGATATGTTCGGGGGAATTAAATACGTGGGGTTACGGGGGTAGGGTGGGATATGTGTACTGTGGGGATTAAAACAGGGTACTGGATTTGGATGATCAGCCATGATCGTATTGAATGGTGGAGCAGGCTCGACGGGCCGAATGGCCTACTCCTGCTCCTAGATTCTATGTTTCTATGTTTCTATAATCCAGGCTGACACTCCAGTGCAGTACTGAGGCAGTGCTGCACTGTCGGAGTTGCCGTCTTTCAGAAGAGATGTTAAACCAAGGCCCTATTCGAAGAAAAGTAGGGGAGTCCTGGTCAATATCTATCCCTCAACCAACATCACTAAAACAGATTATCTTGGCATTATCACATTGCTGTTTGTGGAGCTTGCTGTGCGCAAATTAGCTGCCACATTTCCTACATTACAACAATAACTACTTCATTGGCTGTAAGGCACTTTGGGGTGTCCTGAGTTCGTGAAAGGCGCTGTAGAAATGCAAGTCTGTTTTTTTCTTTCATAATGCATTGGAAAACACACAGCGTACTGTGTTCAATTCGGTTCACTATGCTACACAAAAGCAAACCTCCTTCACTTCGTCCCACCATTGGTGGTAGAGCTTCAGCCCAACCCTTTGGAACTGCCTCCCTATACCCCTCCGGCTCTCTAATCTCTCACCACCATTAGAAGCCTCCTTGAACCCATCTTTTCGACCAAGCTTTCAGTTACCTCTCCGAACTCTTGCACCATGATTTGGCATCCATTCCTTTTTACTTATCCCCTCTAAAGCACCTTGGAACATTTTTCCTAAAGGCACTGTATAAATACAAGTTGCTGCTGTCGATAAACATTCGGAATAATCTACCAAATAAGGTAGTGGAAACAAGAAGATTAGAGGTGTTCAAAATGCCGTTGCCCTAGCGTAGAGTGAATTGAGAGCAAAGAAGCTGACCTCTCGAGTTAAGGGAATGAGCTTTGAAGCTCTGCACGTTCTAACCACTGAAGTTTCTCCTGAATTCCTTGTTGGATTTATTAGTGACTATCTTATATATTTGACCCCTAGTTTTGGACTTGCCCACAAGTGAAAGCATCTTCTCTAAGTTTACCCTCTCAAGCCCCTTCATAGTCTTAAAGACCTCTATCAAGTCACCCCTCAGCATCAGGATTGAGGAAGTAAAGCTGGACCACTACTTTCAGATACACCAAGGACAAAAGGACACAGTTTTGGGATTGTGACGAGCCAGTTTAGGATGGACACCAGAATTGCTGGCTGAGGCTGCGATGAGTTGTGGCCAGGACACTGGGCTTATTTAAAAACCAGCTGGATACTGTATTGAGAAGACAGTGTGCTTGAAATTCTCCAAAAAAAGACTTCAAAAAGGCCAAAGGGCCTTCTTTATCTGAACCAATCTTGTGATTTTGTCAGCTTTACTGCAAGTGTCTCTCAATTAAAATGAAGAAGCTTTAAACCTGTCTTAATAAAAACGATTTGTCAAATGAAATAGTCATCTCTTATATCTCTTAGCTTTTCTGTGACTATTCCATCTTTAATGAGAATGTGGTTTTACTGCTAGTTCTACTAGTTCTAAATCTCCTCTGGAACGAGTTGCATTGAGTGAGAATGATATTTTCACCAATTTGTAATATTGTAGAAGGAAGAACCTGATTGTTTAAAAATGTTCGGTGGAACTATATAAACAACACTGTTCTTCATGTTCAGGCGATTCAACTATTGATCCAAGACACAAACATTACTCAACAGAGAGGGAATTTAATATTTGCCCACTGTCCCTTCACAGCAGATCTGCTTTCGGTTAAAGTTTAAATATTCAAAGTTCAGATGGAACAGGCCAGAATTCCAGACAGTTCTTCCGTGGAGGATAGTGCAGAGCGAACAACGCACGGATCAATACCTGCAAAAAGCTAAATGAATTCGCTCAGTTCAACAAATAAGCTGACTGCCCTGCGAGTCCAACAGTCCGATGTAGATCAAACCAGAAATATTTTTTCTTTTACAGGTTTTGAGTTGGACCTTGATGTTATCGCACTGCTGTGGTGTATGCTCAATTTGTTGAATCAAGAGAGAGGATAGTGCAAGTACAAATAGTAATAGTGGTTCACACTCAGTCTCCTTCATCCAATCACTGGATAAGGCTTGACTTTTACAGACTCAACTGTTTTGTGGTTGAATCTTAAGTGCCCTCTGCACGTGGCCTAGCAAGGCTCTCTCAGTTGTATCATAAGTTTCTCAGGGTAACGAGGAATGGGTGATAAATGTCAGCCTTGCCACAGTTCAAGAATGAATTGATTTTTTAAAAAGGCTGATATGGCGGTTCTACTGATGGTGAAGAACATGGACTATATAGAGCGAGTTTCACAGTCAGATGCTGCTGGTGTGGAGCAGCATAGGTCAGGAAATCGTAGGCCCATACCTGCGCGTTCTGAGACCGCCCAGCTGTGGAACCAGCCCTCGTATGTACTGTGCCAGAGGAGTCTGAAGTACAGGTGGATGGGCTGCAGAAGATGAGGTCGCATTGTGGCCATGGAAAAATTGTGGCTGCGAGATTTTGACCCATGGAGAGTAGTACGTAATATCTTTCAATTTGGATCTGAACCCAGTAAATGATAAGAATTTGAACTTCCCCTATCAAGATATACTGTGGGAGTGTTTCAGTGACGTTAGTTAATAGAATATTCCAATTAATACTGTGCCATCACATGGTACAATTCTAGGGCCTGGATCTTGGGAGTTTCCAAATGCATTACTGTTTTTATCCCAGGTGAAAGACCAAGGCAACAGATTACCAAAGTTGAAAGAAGATTAGATAAATCAATTTCATTATAATTTTGAATTAAATGTTATATCTTTTTCCAATCTCCATGTTTTCCATTTAAAATATTTGTATTTTATTTCTTGTTAGTTTTAACTTTGATAGTTAACATTTAATTATATTGAGCAACCTCAGTGAAGAGTGATAGAGCAACATTGCAAAGAGTAGGAGAGAAGACAAGATCATGAGGAAATGGTGGTTAATGGTGCCAGGTTTGGGTTATAAAAGCCTATAGAATGCAAGAAGAAGGTAAGTATCCAAGAACATGCCAAAAACAGTTTGAATTTCTACATTAACGTAAGAAGATAAGAAATAAGAGCAGGAGTAGGCCATTTAGCCCTTCGAGCCTGCTCCGCCATTCAATAAGATCATGGCTGATCTTCTACCTCAACTCCACCTTCCCGCAGCACTATCCCCATATCCCTTAATTCCCAAATATTTATCGACCTCTGTCTTGAATATACTCAATGACTGAGCATCCACAGCTCTCTGGGGAAGAGAATTCCAAAGAATCACAATCCTTTGAATGAAGAAATTTCTCCTCATCTCAGTCCTCAATGGTCGACACCTTATTCTGAGACTGTGATCCCATGTTCTAGATTCCCCAAAATTGAGAGGTCGCACAACACCAGGTTATAGTCCAACAGTTTTATTTGAAATCACAAGCTTTCGGAACTATCGCTCCTTCCTCAGGTGAAGTAAATTGGATACAGAATCGTCAGAGCATATATAGATGGAAAAAAAAGCATGTGTACTTTACAATTGCAGACCAATAAATTAAATCATCCTGACTATCTGCCGAGGTGTGATAAAGTTAATTAAGTCAGCCAGGAAGGTACCACATCAAAAGACATAGCAAGATACAACTGAGACAATGAGGTGAAGTCGCAGGGGAAACCCAGCCAGGGGAAACATTTTCTCAGCATTAACCCTGTCAAGCCCCTTAAGAATTTTATATGTTTCAATTAGATCATCTCTCATTCTTCTAAATTCTAGGGAATATAGGCCTAGTCTGCTCAATCTTTCCTCACAGGGCAATCCCCTCATCCTAGGAACCAGTCTAGTGAACCTTTGTTGCACTCCCTCTAAGGTAAGTATGTCTTTCCTTAGGTAAGGAGACCAAAACTGTACACAGTACTCCAGATGTGGCCTCACCAATGTCCTGTATAATTGTAGTAAGACTCCTTTACTTTTATACTCTAATCCCTTTGTAACAAAAGCTAACATACCATTTGCATTTCTAATTGCTTGCTGTACATGCATGTTAACTTTCTGTGATTCATGTACAAGGACACCCAGGTCCCTCTGAATGCAAACATTTCCCAGTCTCTCACCATTCAAAAAATATTCTGCTTTTTTGTTTTTCCTACCAAAGTGGATAACTTCACACTTCCCTACATTGTATTCCATTTGTCATGTTCTTGTCTACTCAGTCAACCTGTCTATATCTCTCTGCAGCATCTTTGCGTCCTCCTCACAGCTTACTTTCCCGCCTAACTTTATATCATCAGCAAACTTGGATATATTACACTCAGTCCCTTCATCTATGTCATTAATATAGATTGTAAATAGCTGAGGCCCAAGCACTGATTCCTGCAGTACCCTGCTAGTTACAGCCTGCCAACCCGCAACAGTCCCGTTTATTCCTACTCTCTGTTTTCTGTCCATTAACCAATCCTCAATCCATGTTCATATATTACCCCAATCCCATGAGTCCTAATTTTGTGTAATAACCTCTTGTGTGGCACCTTATCGAATGCTTTTTGAAAATCCAAATACACCACATCCACTGGTTCCCCCTTATCCATCCTACTAGTTACATCTTCAAAAAACTCTAACAGATTTGTAAAACACGAATTCCTTTTCATAAAACCATGTTGACTCTGCCTAATGATATTATGATTTTCTAAGTGCCCTGTTACCACGTCCCTAATAATATTTTCTAGCATTTTGCCTACTACTGATATTAGATTAATTGGCCTATAGTTCCCCATTTTTTCTCTTCCTCCTTTTTTAAATAGCGGGGTTATGTTTGCTACCTTCCAATCCTTGGGGACTGTTCTAGAATCTAGGGAATTCTGGAAGATTAATACCAGTGCATCCACTATCTCTGCAGCTACCTCTTTTAAAACCCTAGGATGCAGGTCATCAGGTTCAGGGGATTTGTCGCCACTTAGTCCCATTAATTTCTCCGGTACTATGTTTTTACTTATACTGATTTCTTTAAGTTCCTCATTCTGTCTGGATGCTTGGTTCCCCATTATTTCCAGAATGTTTTTTGTGTCCTCTACCATAAAGACAGATACAAAGTATTTGTTTAATGTCTCTGCCATTTCCTTATTGCCCATTATAATTTCTCCTGTCTCTGCCTCTAATGGGCCCACGTTTACTTTCACTAATCGAGGAGTGATTAGTTTCAAATACTTTCATACCTTGCAATAGTATTTAATTGTAGAAATACAGGAAAATAGTGACTATTCAATTTTTAGCAGAGCATCATTTGTTCCATCATAGCAAGTTGTGAAATGTAATTCAGTAAATTCCTGTAATTTGTGGGACGGCATCAGAGAAAATGACCATGAAGCTACTGGGTCATTGTAAAAAGCCAACTTGTTCATTAATGTCCTTCAGAAACAGGAACCTTCCACCCCTACCTGCTCTAGCCTATATGGTTGACCCTTAATACCCTTAGGACAACTTGGGATGGTCAATAAATGCTGCCTTGTTAGTCTCACCCTGTTCTCTTGAACAAATAAAAAAAAACAGAAGTCCTTCCGGGATCGCCCACATCCTGGAAAATAATTTAATGGGATTCCAGCCTCTTTCTCCTCACCTTTGTGTGAGGGGAATGAGCATTCCCTGCAGGCAGAGGTGAGGAAAAATTAGCCCTCCTGCATCTAAAGCCTCATAAATGTTCCCATGTTGCAGAATCTTAAAAGTCTTGAATGCATCACACTAACTTACGTAAAGGAAGACTTGTGGGACAAATAAAAGGTGTTAATCTTTGGAAAATCTTGGACAATCACAAAGGCCAAAGATTCGCTTTTAATTGTACAGCGGCTCTTGTGAGGTGCATTAGTGGTGAGCGAAGGGAAATTTCTGTTCCGCTGAAAAGTTGAGTGATTTATATTTTGCATTGGAAAGTACTGCATGGTCTCCAAGGAACTGCTGCTCTTTGGAAGTGAGGGCCCCATAGAGGGAAAGCACATCAGTTATTATAAAAGCCAAGCTGAAAGGTGTGCGTGAAAGGAACTCAGCTGAAAATGTCCACCTTGCACTTGTGTGACTGAAATAATAATAGGAAACTGCAACAGTGAGAGAGAGAGAGAGAAAGAAAGAGAGAGAGGGAAAGAGAGAGAGAGCGAAAGCAACTAAAAATGATTGCACACAGAATAAAGGAAGCTGTCTGACAGTAAAAGGATAGGCAGGTCGAGAATGTGAAAGGGATGGTTGCAAGTAAAAGAACTGACTGTTCTTCAGTAAAAGCAGTGACTCCACTGTCCCATTTTGACCTGCAGGGTTCTGCAGGCGGTTGAGGCGACCACCTAAAGCAAGCGGCGCACCTCATGAGTTTATGCAAATCGGGGTCCTATTACATCAATGGGACCCCGCTTGCACTTGAACCCGGGCCTGAGCGGAGAGGCCGACACAGTTTCCCCGCCAGGCTGGAGCAGGCCTGCTACAGACAGAAGAGGCACTCCAAACTTCAGTGTGAAACTTTCCTTTGTGGGGCCCCACAAGGTGAGTGGCAGCCTCCCCAGCCCCTGGACTTCCCCTCTCCCTCCCATGAGAGCCTCCCGAAACCTCCTCCCAGCTAAACCCCCTCCAGGCACCCTCCGGGCACCTGACCTCCCTCTGCAGCCCACCACTTTCTGCCCGTATCGGGCGGGCGGCTGATCGGTGGCATGTAGATGAGGCCCGGAGTTAAAATGCCCCAGGCCTCAAACTTAGGCCTGTGAGTGCGTTTCACACCATGCATGCTCAAAGTGTGGGCAGATCAAACTCCTTCATCCACTCCACCCCCAAAATTTTAAAAAGAGAAATAGTACAGTATAAAGGAAGAGAAAAGCAAGAAATAGATGTAGGCATATTTATTGTAAGCTCGTCAACAATGATGAGTGCAGCTCCAACAACACTTAAGAAGCTCGACACTGTAATATATGTGGGTAGAACAAATGAGGGACAGAGACACGATGGGGGTGATTTTCTGAATGGGAAGCTTTTGGAGGCGGGACTCCCACTTGTCGGGTTTCAGTCCCGCCTCCATCAGCTTCTGGCCAACCAGCGGGATTTTCCCCTGATTGACCTTGTTAAGCTCGCCCGGCAGGCTTAGCAGGCCAATTAGGGGGAAGCCGGTTGCAGAGCACGTCAACGTATGATGCGTCATCTGTCAAGAATTTTTGAAAGAAGAAATGTCATTATTTGACAGCTCTGTGAAGCTGTCAAACAGTGACAATCTGTGTAGTTTGATGAGTTCTTGTGTTCAGGACTCATCAAACCTTTCTACTTTGCAGAAATCAGCTGGCTGTTGAATCGGAGGATGCAGCAGTCAGTCGGTGATCTCTACAATGGAGATGTCGGGGTCTCCAGCTCCACAGCGGCTGAAGGCTGCAGGAAGAAACAAAGGTAAGTTAACATTTTCTATCACTTTTCACTCACCTCACATACTTACCACTCCACACTTGCACCCATCACTCACCTCTACATCGCACTTTCAGACCCCTCCGACCCCCGCAGACCTCCTACTCACCTCCTACACCCTGGCGGGGTTTCCCCAGGTCGGGAAGCCCGCACTTCGGGACGAAAAATGGGGATAATCCTATTTTCTGCCTGTTAACTCCTTGCAAAATCTTATCCATCGTAGCCTGGAAGATCTTCCGGGAGGGCATTACACCATACGACAGCTTGGTGTATGAGTACAGTCCCTTGTGTGTTAATGGTGAGATAGAGTTTGTTGACTCTTTTTCAACATTCAGCTGAGCGTAATCGTGCGACATAGAAACATAGAAGATAGGAGCAGGAGTAGGCCATTCGGCCCCTCTAGCCTGCTCCGCCATTCAATGCGATCATGGCTGATCATCCAAACTCAGAACCCTGTCCCTGCTTTCTCCCCATATCCCTTGATCCCTTTAGCCTTAAGAAATATATCCAACTCCTTCTTGAATATATTTAATGAATTGGCCTCTACTGCCTTCTGTGGTAGAGAATTCCACAGGTTCACCACCCTCTGGGTGAAGAAATTCCTCCTCATTTCTGTCCTAAATGGCTTACCCCATATCCTTCGACTGTGACCCCTGGTTCTGGACTCCCCGACCATCGGGAACATCCTTCCTGCATCTAGTCTGTCCAGTCCTGTCAGAATTTTATAAGTTTCAATGAGATCCCCTCTCATTCTTCTAAACTCCAGCGAGTATAAGCCCAATCGACCTAATCTCTCCTCATACGTCATTCCTGCCATCCCAGGTATCAGCCTGGTGAATCTTCGCTGAACTCCTTCCATGGCAAGAACCTCCTTCCTCAGATAAGGCGACCAAAACTGCACACAATACTCAAGATGTGGTCTCACCAAGGCCCTATAAAACTGCAGCAAGACATCCTTGTTCCTGTACTCAAACCCTCTCTCTACGAAGGCCAACATACCATTTGCCTTCTTAACCGCCTGCTGCACCTGCATGCTTACCTTCAGCGACTGCTGCACAAGGATACCCAGGTCTCATTGCACTTCCCCTTCTCCCAATCTATTGCCATTCAGATAATAATCTGCCTTCCTGTTTTTGACACCAAAGTGGATAACCTCGCATTTATCCACGTTATACTGCATCTGCCATGCTTCTGCCCAATCACCCAACCTGTCCAAATCATCCTGGAGTTTCTCGGCATCCTCCTCACAGCACACATGCCCACCCAGCTTTGTGTCGTCTGCAAACTTGGAGATATTACATCTAGTTTCCTTGTCTAGATCATTAATATATATTGTGAATAGCTGGGGTCCAAGGACCGATCCCTGCGGTACCCCACTAGTCACTGCCTGCCACTTGGAAAAAGACTCGTTTATTCCAACTCTTTGCTTTCTGTCTGCCAACCAGTTCTCTATCCAAGTCAATGCCTTGCCCCCAATCCTATGTGCCTTAACTTTACACGCTAATCTCTTATGCGGGACATTATCGAAAGCCTTTTGAAAGTCCAAGCTTAGAGAAAACCTTTGACCAGAGAGTGCTGCATACAAATCTTGCGATGTAGATAACGGGTACTGCTCATTGGCAACTGCTTGGTTGATAGTAACTTTGTAGTCACTGCACAAGTGTACAGTTTTGTCTGCCTTGGGCACTAGCACAATCGGGGTAGCCCATTCACTTTTGTCAGTTTTTACTAGCACTCCGTTCTCTCTGAGCTTCGCTAGCTCTTCCGCCACCTGACTTTTCAATGCCTAGGGATCAGCCTTGCCTTACAATAATGAGAAGTCGCACAACACCAGGTTATAGTCCAACAGATTTATTTAAAATTACAAGCTTTCGGAGCTGTCGCCCCTTCTTCAGGTAGGGTAGCTGTGAGAGAATCTCCCAGAATTCACAATATAAACACAGAAAAAATGTATTCAAATCTTTCCCTACATCAAAGACACACTAAGAGCACAGCCAAGACAATGAGATGTGTCCCAGGGGGTCCAACGTGTCAAAACACCTGCTGGCTGCATATCCTCTCTATTTGGGTTTAAAAAAAAAACCTGGAAAGACCGGCCAAGATGTCAAGTCACGTTCTGTATCGTGACATGAACCCGATATCGCGATTGAGGCCATCCTCATGAGTGCGGAACTTGGCTATCAGTTTCTGCTCTATGATTTTGCGCTGTCGTGTATCCCGAAGGCCGCCTTGGAGAACGCTTACCCGCAGATCCGAGGCTGAATGCCCCTGACTGCTGAAGTGTTCCCCGACTGGGAGGCAACCCTCCTGCCTGGCGATTGTTGCGCGGTGTCCGTTCATACGTTGTCTCAGTGTCTGCATGGTCTCGCCGATGTACCATGCTCTGGGGCTTCTGTTGCAGTAAAGGATGCCCCAGAGCATGGTACATCGGCGAGACCATGCAGACACTGAGACAACGTATGAACGGACACCGCGCAACAATCGCCAGGCAGGAGGGTTGCCTCCCAGTCGGGGAACACTTCAGCAGTCAGGGGCATTCAGCCTCGGATCTGCGGGTAAGCGTTCTCCAAGGCGGCCTTCGGGATACACGACAGCGCAAAATCATAGAGCAGAAACTGATAGCCAAGTTCCGCACTCATGAGGATGGCCTCAATCGCGATATCGGGTTCATGTCACGATACAGAACGTGACTTGACATCTTGGCCGGTCTTTCCAGGTTTTTTTTTTAAACCCAAATAGAGAGGATATGCAGCCAGCAGGTGTTTTGACACGTTGGACCCCCTGGGACACATCTCATTGTCTTGGCTGTGCTCTTAGTGTGTCTTTGATGTAGGGAAAGATTTGAATACATTTTTTCTGTGTTTATATTGTGAATTCTGGGAGATTCTCTCACAGCTACCCTACCCGAAGAAGGGGCGACAGCTCCGAAAGCTTGTAATTTTAAATAAATCTGTTGGACTATAACCTGGTGTTGTGCGACTTCTCATTTTTGTCCACCCCAGTCCAACGCCGGCATCTCCACATCATTGCCTTACAATAGACAGCCTTCACGTTGGACTTGATGCGGATATGCGCGTCATACCCAGTGATGCCCTTATAACTGTCTGAGAACATGCTTTTATACTTGTTCAGCATTGTGTCAAGTCACTACTTTGAAGCATCTACACTGAAGATGTTTTTCCAGTCTAGTTTTAACTTTCTCAACCAGTCTTTGCCCACGAGAGTTGGTCTGTTGTTGTAGCTCACTGCAATAACAGGCAGCTTTACTGATTGGCCATTGTGCTGAACATTCCATTTGTCCACATGTCTCTAGGATTTCTTCGGAGTAGGTTTTTAACTCTACGGTACTCTTTGTAAGTGGTATTTGATTTAAACTTACTCTCATATGTGTCCTTATTCATGATAGAGCAGTCCGCTGCTGTGTCGATACACATATATTGCTCGTTGGTCAAAAGTTTTATACAGAAGTCTTTCTCACAACTGCTAGCGTTGCCACTAGTGGCATGGATACTGTCGATGCCTAGTTCTTCAACATCAGGTGTGTTCACTTCAATATTGTGAACTCCTCCCTTTTGTTGTCGCTGCTTTGCATTGCCACTAGAATGGTTCTTACTTCCTGCTTTAGATCTAGCTCTGCAAGCTGTTGAAATAGGGCCTTGCTTCTGGCAGTGAAAACACTTCACATTTCTGTATTGGCAGGACTGTGGTGATGTTTTCCATTGCAACGATAACAATTCACCGAACTGCTCTCACCAGCATTCTTTTGACCCAGTCTCACAGCTTTAGGTTTGGCGGTGGCTTTGTAACTGTAGACCTCAGCTGCACTAGTCACTTGAGTTGGACGGAGCTCCCTAGCATTCTTAGATGCCATCTCCATAGATAGGACAATTTTGCATGCTATGTCAAACATTAGGTTCGGAGTGTTCAGTAACTTGGACTGTGTGCGCTCATCCACCAGTCCACACACAAGTTTATCTCGCAACGCACGATTCAAAAATGTGCCAAAATTACAATGCAAAGGCAGTTTCTTCAGAGCTGCAATGTACTCACGGATGGTTTCACTTTGTTTTTGGTTTCTGGTACCAAACTTATAGTTCTCTGCTATTTCTTACGGCTTGGGTTGAAAAGGTCCTCGAGTTTCTCGACAATGTCTTCAAACGACACATCCTTCGCTTTCCCTGGTGCGAGTAGGTTTGTTAATGTTCCGTGGACATCTGGCCCGATCTCTGTTCGAAAAATTGCTTTCTTACCTTCACAAATTACTTTATTTTGAGCTTGAACATTCTCATCTGTACCTTCGGTCTCAATAATGTTATTCACCTTAAAAAACATCTCCGTTCGCTCAATGTAAGAACTGAATGGTTCGCGAGCTCGGTCATACATGCCGAGGCTTTCGATGAATTCTGTAAGCGCGCCCATGATTATCCCGATCCCGTCGAACAGTGACTCAGCACGCTACCTGTGTACCTTTTAAACTTTTCCACTCGAAGGTTGAACACTGTGTCCTTCCACGATCTTTTGGCTTTGGGATCCCAATCTTGGCGCCAAAAATGTAAATATATGTGGGTGGAACAAATGAAGGACAGAGACAGGATGAGTTGCTAGTCCATGTACTTCCTTTACTATGCCAGAGCAAATTGAGCATGCTCATACTAAGCCATGTGATAAACCATGTGATAAGACATTACAGACACCATCCAGGACAAAGCAGCCCGCTTGATTGGCACCCCTTCCACCACCGGCGTACCGTGGCTGCAGTGTGTACCATCTACAAGATGCACTGCAGCAACTCGCCAAGGCTTCTTCGGCAGCACCTCCCAAACCCGCGACCTCTACCACCTAGAAGGACAAGGGCAGCAGGCGCATGGGAACACCATCACCTGCAAGTTCCCCTCCAAGTCACACACCACCCTGACTTGGAAGTATATCGCCGTTCCTTCATTGTCGCTGGGTCAAAATCCTGGAACTCCCTCCCTAACAGCACTGGGGGAGTACCTTCACCACACGGACTGCAGCGGTTCAAGAAGGCGGCTCACCACCACCTTCTCAAGGGCAATTAGGGATGGGCAATAAATGCTGGCCTTGCCAGCGACGCCCACATCCCATGAACAAATTTTAAAAAAAATGTGTTTAACTGCTAACCTACAAATAAACAAAACACCAAAGGAAACATGCATTTTCTGTTCTTGTTTCAAATAAGCATATGACAAATATAACAGCAAAAATGACAATGACTCATTTCAGTTGAATGAAAACATGACACAATTAAAAAAAAGGATAAAGAAAATTAAAATGCATGGTCCCTGGTGGTCATATCAGGGGGTTGTAATCACATTATGTTATTTTTAGTAACTGAAATGTGAAATTCTTCTCTCCGCTATTCAGCAAACATTTTAATGTGTTTAAAATAAATCTGTTAAGCCCTTTGTTAAAAGAGTGGAGGAAGGAGTTTGATCTTACCAACAACAGCAACAACAACTTGTATTTATCTAGCGCCTTTAACGTAGTAAAACCTCCCAAGGTGCTTCACAGGAGTATTATAAGACAAAAAAAAAATTTGACACCAAAATTTGACCACATTAACAGATTCATTAAAGCGTGTCAGGGTAGGGTGAAGACTGTTAAAAACCGGTTAGATGGCAAAAATTGACCAAGACTTCAGGAACACAAAAAACAATTGTGACTAAAGGTCATCCGGAGTAAAAAGACAGCCAAAAAGCCAGCAGAGTTTTTGGATGTCAGTAAAGGGGGCGTGATATTGGACAGCCGGAAAATGGTTGACATCCTGCACTATTTCCTTGTACGGGTATTGAGTTATTTTAAAAATCCTTTTATACCGTCTTACCTTAGATTATTTCAGCTCTTGTATCTCGGATCAGTCCCGCAGGTGAGTCCCAACTCCCTCAATTCTCCGAGAATTTACAGTTTAGACGGACCTGGGGGTCCTTGTGCATGAAACACAAAAAGTTAGCATGCAGGTGCAGCAAGTAATCAAAAAGGCAAATGGAATGTTGGTCTTTATTGCAAGGGGGTTGGAGTATAAAAGCAGGGAAGTCCTGCTACAACTGTACAGGGTATTGGTGAGACCACACCTGGAGTACTGCGTACAGTTTGGGTCTCCTTATTTAAGGAAGGATATACTTGCATTGGAGGCAGTTCAGAGATGATTCGCTAGGTTAATTCCAGAGATGAGGGGGTTGACTTATGAGGAAAGTTTGAGCAGGCTGGGCCTATACTCATTGGAGTTTAGAAGAATGAGAGGTGATCTTATTGAAACATATAAGATACTGAGGGGGCTCGACAAGGTAGATGCAGAGAGGATGTTTCCCCTCGTGGGGAAATCTACAACGCAGGGGCACAGTTTTAGAATAAAGGGTCGCCCTTTTAGAACTGAGATGAGGAGGAATTTCTTCTCTCAGAGGGTCGTAAATCTGTGGAATTCTCTTCCCCAGAGAGCTGTGGAGGCTGGGTCGTTAAATACATTTAAGGTGGAGAGCGACAGATTTTTGCAAGATAAGGGAGTGAAGGGTTATGGGGAGTGGGCGGGGAAGTGGCTTTGAGCCCAAGATCAGCCATGATCTTATTGAATGGCGGAGCAGGCTCAAGGGGCCAAGTGGCCTATTCCTGCTCCTATTTCTTATGTTCTTATTTCTATCCTTCTGTGTGGTCTCGGTAATCTTTTGGCAACGTGTCCATGTAAATGAACAGCAAGCCCTGTTTGGTAATTGCTTTTCGATCCTGGAGTACCTCATGCTTCTGTAAGATCGCACTTAAACTCATCGAGTTACGTCGTGTCTACAGCACAGAAACAGGCCATTCGGCCCAACTGGTTTGTGCTGGTGTTTATGCTCCACACGAGCTTCCTCCCGCCCCTCTCCATCAAACCCTACCAGCATATCCTTCAATTCCTTTCTCCCTCAGGTGTTTATTTAGCTCCCCCTCTTCGAAAGTGGTAGAAATCACCCCCAATGTTCCTTCTTTAGGAATTTCACACTGTCGTTGGTTGATTCTCTGAGATGTTTGAGAACCAGCTCTTAGGAGATTTTCCAACTACCTCCTGCTTTATGTAAGAGACAACTTCAGCCCACAAATGTTCAACGGTAATATTCAACACATCCCTGATGGCAAATGCAGAAAATCGAGGCTTCCTTGCAGAACTCCCAGTGACTGTATGTTCCAGCAGGCCCATCCGCATTGCAAAGAGAAAGGTTGAGTTGATCACTTCTTTCTTTTTATATTGCTGGCAGTGGCGAACAAATCAGCGGACAACCCACTTCAAACTCTTCAAACCTTTATGCCAGGTTTTAAGATCTTAACTTTCATTTTCTACTCTTTTATTGTACGTTCGGGGCCATAAATATAAGAAAGTCACCAATAAATTGAATAAGGAATTTAGGAGAAACCTCTCTGCTCATAGAGTGATGAGAATGTGGAACTGGCTACCACATGGAGTGATTGAGGTGAATAGCATTTGAGGGGAAGTTAGATAAGTACATGAGGGAGGAAGGAATCGGATATGCTGATAAGGTTAGATGAAGTAGGGTGGGAGGAGGTTCATGCGGAGCATTAACATATACACACATAGACCAGTTGGGCCGAATGTGCCGAAAATTCTGTTATGCCATGTACATTAGTTGGTACTGCCAGGGAGAACTGTAACAAGGACAAAGATCTCACAAAGCTAATTAGTATCCTGGCCAGCATTTCGACCTCAACGAACACCACCTAAGACAGATTATCTGGCCATTCGTTCACCTGCTGTTTATGGGACAATCAGCTGCCTCATTTGCTTGCATAACAACAACGACTCCACTTCAAAAAGTAATTAATTGGCTGTAAAGCAGTGCGTCACTTCCTGAGGACAAGGTGCTACAGAAACGCAAGCCTGTTCTTTCTTTGTATCTACCCGCAGTGATTCAATTGCCTGGTGTCTTTCAAAAGGGGAATTCTCCATTCTGCGGAGGCTGGTATTATTAGCAAAGAGAACAATGTCATTTTTGATGGCGTCCACCAAATCATTGATGCAGATGAGAACATAAGAACATACGAAATAGAAGCAGGAGTAGGCCATTTGGCCCTTCGAGCCTGCTCCGCCATTCAATAAGATCATGGCTGATCTTTACCTCATCTCCACTTTCCTGCACTATCCCCATATCCCTTGACTCCCTTAATATTCAAAAATCTATCGATCTCTGTCTTGAATATACTCAACGACTGAGCCGCCACAGCCCTCTGGGGTAGAGAATTCCAAAGATTCACCACGCTCTGAGTGAGGAAATTTCTCCTCATCTCAGTCCTAAATGGCCGACCCCTTATTCTGAGACTGTGACCCTTGGTTATAGACTCGCCAGCCAGGGGAAACATCCTCCCTGCATCTACCCTGTCAAGCTCTGTAAAATTTTGTATGTTTCAATGAGATCACCTCTCATTCTTCTAAACTCTAGAGAATATAGGCCTAGTCGACTCAATCTCTCCTCATAGGACAATTCCCCCATCCCAGGAACCAGTCTGGTGAACCTTCGTTGCACTCCCTCTATGGCAAGTATATCCTTCCTTAGGTAAGGAGACCAAAACTGTACACAATACTCCAGGTGTGGTCTCACCAGGGCCCTATATAATTGTAGTAAGACATCTTTACTCTTATACTCAAATCCTCTTGTAATAAAGGCCAACATACCATTTGCTTTCCTAATTGAGAAAGATAGTGAGGGTAAACATTCTTTCCTACGGGATCTTTGCACAGTTTGATAAGAAGACCCATGCTCATTTATCATAACTATGATATCTATTTCCTCTGAGGAGGCCACATGTCTAGTTTTTCAGCTCATTGAGATGCTTCAATGAGGCTGACACCCAATACCCTAAAAACGGCGAAAACAATATTCAGGTATAATGTTCTAACTTTGCAATTGGCTTCAAGAGAATCACTTCATTTCTGGTCTATCAGAGAGTAAGACTGCTATGTTTCCCAAATATATCTTCTACATCAGTCAGTGTCGAATTCGCTACGTTCCTTAGCCTATGAAAAATCGACATCTTTAGATAGTATCTTATTTTTGGTTTCACTGTGGATTAGACCCATGTTTTTTTCCTCTTCAGTAATTTTATTGTAAAAGTGGACATGAGTAAAAATAGGTGTAATGCCCGTGTAAAGTAACTGTGCCGGATTTTGCGGTAGAAATAACGGTGAGGCTAATCATTATTTGTGTGCATATTGGACAGCCACATCCAGCCACCGCAGGTGCACAGTTAAGCACGGAAATCAGGAAGCTGCTGTCCGAGTTGCCATGCTCCTCCAGAAGCTGCGCTATCTGGTATCTCGCTGAGAGACTCACCATTCAAATAGACATTGAACAGTCAATACGGACTAAACTCGCCAGAAAATGTTAGGGCTTGTCCATTCCAGTGTAAGTACCCTTTTAACAGCGTGGTAAGTCTTAATTACTGCCAAACAACCTGTCTGACACTGAAAGTTAGCTTTTTATAAGTATGGAGTCGCATTCCATCAGATTTTAATTATTGTTGGAAATTTAAAAATTAAAATCATTTAAATTCTTTTTTTTTTACTTTTTCTTTCTGCCCCTTAATTCAGTCCTGTTTCCCTCTCTTTATTTCGCTTTCTGTACCTAATTTGACATTGAATTCACTTTTCTAATAGACACTTCCTGGTTCAGACTCTGCGCTACTCATTAACAATTCTTCAATCTGATTGGTTGAGGAGACACGCAGTTACTTGCCCTGTTTGGCTAGTTGGCCGACAGGAACTTCCAGTGTATAATACCATAAAAGGTGCTAGTGTAGCAAACGGCTGGCCCTGTTCATTTGCGGCTGACCGCAAAATCCGGGAATGCTCTAAAAATTGCTTTTCAGCCAAAATGGTTTTTTAAAAAGTGGTGAATAATCAGAATAACAATGGGCCAGAAATTCGGCTCTTGTCGGGTGAGTACGCGCTGTGTACTCACCCGTAAGGCCACCTGAAGTGCCGGTTTTCTGCCTGCACTGCGCATGCGCGGGAAACCGGAACTTCCGTTCCCCTGAAGGGAGGGGTTCAGAAGTCGAACACGTGCGCGGGAGAGGCTTCAGGTGTTTTTTCAGGTTTCTCCGGGAGGGTAAGTATGGAGAAGCTGCACTTTTAAAAAGGAGGCGCTAGGCCTGTTTTTAACAAGGTCAGTGGTTAATCAATTACAATTTAAAAAAAATTTCAACAGGTTTATCTTTTTTAGATACTTTAAAGGTAAGTTTATTTTTAGCACCGTTAAAAAGTATAATTAATTTTTTCAAAAATTTAAATTTTTGTTTAAAATAGTTAATTTATGTAACTTATAGTTATTTTAAAAATGTGATTTTTTTTTTTCAATTTATTTGAAGTTTAAGTGTGGTTTTGGGGCCGATCTCTATTCATAGATTTGACAGGTCTTCCTGTCAAATCTATAAATGAAAATGCCCTGCTAGGATTGGCTCTCCATGGCCCACGTGATCCCAGGGGACGCTTCGAACTAACTGCGCCCCTGGGATACACAAGCACTGCGCGCCGGCAGCTGCAGGAGGCCCAGGACCCGAAATCCTCGTGGGCCCAAAGCACAACTGCAGGCGTGGTAGGCAAGTACACACGCGATGCTTGCACCCGCAGGAAGCTGGAAAGCTGAATTTCTGGCCCAAGGTCTTTTTAAAGAACAACCATGAAAAACGAATGCACCATGAAAAATAATTCAACAATGAGTTTTTAACTTCAGGTCAGATTTGGATTTGGGGAGCCAAAGTCAGTGGAAGGGGAAAATCAGGTGGGGTGTATAACGGACGGCCAATTCAATAGCACTCATTTTACTTTATTGCCCAAAGTTAAAATTACCCCAATTAAGTGTTCATATGTAAACTTTGGCAACTGGAATTTCTAAGCTAAATTATCTTGCTTGAATTAATAGGCTTTTTAGACTGTACAATTGGTTATCAACCTCTCAGGAACAAGGATGTCTTACTACAGTTGTACAGGGCCTTGGTGAGACCACACCTGGAGTACTGTGTGCAGTTTTGGTCTCCTTATCTAAGAAAGGATATACTTGCCATAGAGGGAGTGCAGCAAAGGTTCACCAGACTGATTCCTGGGATGGCAGGACTGTCGTATGAGGAGAGATTGGGTCGACTAGGCCTGTAGTCACTAGAGTTTAGAAGAATGAGAGGGGATCTCATTGAAACGTATAAAATTCTGACAGGGCCAGACAGACTGGATGCAGGGAGGATGTTTCCCCTGGCTGGGGGGTCTAGAACGAGGGGTCACAGTCTCAGGATACGAGGTAGAACATTTAGGACTGAGGTGAGGAGAAATTTCTTCACTCAGAGGGTGGTGAACCTGTGGAATTCTCTAGCACAGAAGGCTGTGGAGGCCAAGTCACTGAATATATTTAAGAAGGAGATAGATAGATTTCTAGACACAAAGGGCATCAAGGGGTATGGGGAGAGAGCGGGAATATGGTATTGAGATAGAGGATCAGCCATGATCGTATTGAATGGCGGAGCAGGCTCGAAGGGCCGAATGGCCTACTCCTGCTCCTATTTTTCTATGTTCTATGTTCTCTCCACCTGTGCAATCTAGATGGAAATCCAATTTTAAACACTCGCTCCAAGTCGTTCGTTGGGTGTAAAATTGGGTTTGCCAACTTTCTTTGTAGAAATTTTTTTTGATGAGAATTTTTAATCAGCATCCTAATTTGGCCCCACAGCCAGCACATCGAGACTGGCCTGAAGACAGCGATCTGAAAACTTCACTGCGATTCTGAAGAACAGCAGAATCAGTGCCATATTTCAGTGTTTGAGAATTTCGTTTAAAACATTAATTATAACTTACAAGTCAAAACCCCTCAAGTTGTTTACACCCACAACAAAGTTAAATGCAATATATTGTAGCTGAGGTGCAATAAAAAATTGGGTACCTCAGGGAGTTAAATTGACAAGTGCTAATTGACTTAGTTTAATTTCCTAAGGTACACCATTCTTAATAACACATCAGTTAGAATACATTGCACTAGCTTTGAAATCAAACGTCTTGTAGCACAGTGCTATTATAGTATATTAGTTGTAACATCGTGCTGTTGTAGTTTTTAAGTCCTAACATGGTACTACTACAAATATATGAGTCGCTATCATATTACTTGAATCGTAATGCAGCTCTATTGAGTATATGATTCATAACACAGTGGTGCTGTAGCATTCATACTGTAATGCTGTTGTACTGTATAACTCATACTGTAGTACTGGGCTTTAACTCCAGCTGCTGCAGAGAAATTGCACGTGCTGTATATAAGGATGTTCTTGCCATGGAGAGATCGCAGAGGAGATTCACCAGACTGATACCTGGGATGGCAGGAATGACGTATGAGGAGAGATTGGGTCGATTAGGCTTATATTCGCTAGAGTTTAGAAGAATGAGAGGGGATCTCATTGAAACTTATAAAATTCTAACAGGACTAGACAGACTAGATGCAGGAAGGATGTTCCCGATGGTGGGGGAGTCCAGAACCAGGGGTCACAGTCTAAGGATAAGGGGTAAGCCATTTAGGACTGAGATGAGGAGGAATTTCTTCACCCAGAGGGTGGTGAACCTGTGAAATTCTCTACCACAGAAGGCAGTTGAGGCCAATTCATTAAATATATTCAAGAAGGAGTTAGATATATTTCTTAAGGCTAAAGGGATCAAGGGATATGGGGAGAAAGCAGGGACAGGGTACTGAATTTGGATGATCAGCCATGATCTCATTAAATGGTGGAACAGGCTCGAGGGGCCGAATGGCCTACTCCTGCTCCTATCTTCTATGTTTCTATAAGGTTGTAAAGGTGTCAGCCTTGGCTCAGTGACCGCGCTTTTGCCTCTGAGTCCAGAGACTTGAGCACTTCCGTCCTGTAATGAGGGAGTGCTGCACTGTCGGAAGTGCCGTCTTTCGGATGAGACATTAAACCACCCTCTCAGGTGGGCGTAAAAGATCCAATGGTACTAAGAGCAGGGGAGTTCTCGCAATGTTGTAGCCAATATTGATCCCTCGACCAACATCACTAAAACTGACTATCTGGTCATTTATCTCATTGCTGTTTGTGGGACCTTGTTGTGTGAAAATTAACAGTTATGTATCCGTGCATGACAAAAGTGGCTACATTTCAAAAGTACTCCAATGGCTGTGCGGTGCTTTGCGATGTCTTGAGGTTGTGAACGACACTATGTCATTGCAAGTTCTTTCTTACTGCAATTAAAGGGTTTTGAAATACATTCTCAGCTAGCTGCTGTTTTATAATACTCTTTTATGACAAAGGCACCATTATGGATGAAGATTTCCTTTGCTTGCCATATGTAGCGAAATCATAAACATCTTCTTTGCGCACACATTTACGATCTCACTTCAAACTACTCAACAGAGATTTTCTCCCAAAATTGGTTGTCCACTAAATTACATAATTATAATTGAGCTTCAGATCTGGTGGAACCATGCTGTCCACTTTTGTCATAAGTATGAAGTTCCTCTGTCTGCTATTTTAACAAAGGTGTTTATTTGCCAAAGATGTTGATTTTGGCTTGCGAGCAGATTCTTTCTGCCTTGCCACAATCAAGGAATGTGTGTGTTAAGGGGAAGCTCGATAAGCACATGAGGGAGAAAGGTGTAGAAGGGTATACTGAGAGGGTAAGATGAAGTGGGGTGGGAGGAGGCTCGTGTGGAGCATAAGCGGCGGCATAAACCAGTTGGGCCGAATGGCCTGTTTCTGTGCTGTAAATTCTGTGTAATTCTACGTTACGACTCTGGTTGTCCCATAGTACTTCCAGCTTGTGCTCACACAACAAAGGTTTTGTCCATAAACTAGCCCGAGTCTCCTAGGAACTGAATGTCATAAATGGGATTATATGCCACAGAACTAGTAATTAGCTTTTTAACCATAGAATCACGTGCTGGAGATCACATGGGCCATCCACCGTGTTCTCTTGTTCACTCCAAAATATGGTTGTCACGTTCTGGAATTTTTAACTCTTTTCATCAAAGCGTGAATTTGGGAATGAGTTATGTTTAAGTGTTGCACTTTAAAACAAAGCAAATTTGTACAGTTTCAAAAAGCCAGAGGCGGTGGAGAGGGTCGATATGGTAACGAGCCAACTATGCATATTATTGTCCATGAGGACCAGTAAATTAAGCAATTTGTTAGCTTGTCTTAAACGGCCTAACCTTTAAACGGCCTTGCATTTCTATAGTGCCTTTTACGACCACTGGACGTCTCAAAGCGCTTTACAGCCAATTACTGTAAGTACTTTTGGAGTGTAGTCACTGTTGTAATGTGGGAAACACAGCAGCCAATTTGGACACAGCAAGGTCCCACAAACAGCAATGTGATAATGACCAGATAATCTGTTTTTGTTATGTTGATTGAGGGATAAATATTGGCCAGGTAACTCCCCTGCTCTTCTTCGAAATAGTGCCTTGGGATCGTTTATGTCCACTCGAGGCCTCGGTTTAACGTCTCATCCAAAAGACGGCACCTCCGACAGCGCAGCGCTCCCTCAGCACTGCACTGGAGTGTCAGCCTAGCTTTAAGTGTTTAAGTCTCTGGAGTGGGACTTAAACCCACAACCTTCTGACTCAGAGGCGAGGGTGCTACCCACTGAGCCACAGCTGACCACGGTGCTGAAAACTCCATTCTTGTGAGGCCAATAGGTGGTGTCTGCTGAAAATATAATTTTGGCACAGGAGGCAGTCAGTTTGGTTGACAGGCCCACTGGCAAATCCTTCAACAGGAAGCAGTTGAAGACACAGTCCTTCTGCTTGCTGGGAACAGAGAGAGAAAGACGACTTGGGTAGTCAGTCAGGTTTTAAACTGGAGACTGAAAGCTAAGGTGCAGGAGATCAGATTTGCAGTTAGAACTTTTCTGGCAAGCAAAGTAAAGGCAAAAAACAGGTAAGTAAGGCTAGGAAAGGCAAAGGGTCGATGGTTCATTGTTCTTTCCCCATTTTTTTGAGGAGAAGACGTGCGATTGGGTGAAGGAAGTGGGATTTGCTGTAACTGCTACTGTATGTTCACTTGATGTCTGTAATATAAAGCAGCTCAGCGATTCGCATCTGACTACAGTGTTTCTCAGCCCAACGTCTGAAAGATTGAAGATGCGCATCTGAGAGAACATCCGAAAAGCAGGACAGGCAGGATTGTCCTTTTCGGGGTGGAGTTCCGGCAGAGCGGGGGCATCTGTCCACCCCGCTGGTCCTGCCCCAACCTCACCTGTCGGGATTCCGACTGTTAAACGGGAGCTCACCATTGGACGGGAGGGAAATGCCTGAATAAGTGGGGGGAGATGGGAGGGAAATCTACCGGAAACCTGGGCCCTGCTGCCTCGCCTCCATTTGCATTCAGCAGGCGGAGAAGGAACGGCCGACGGAGGGGAGGACAATGCCGATCGGGGTTGCTGAGCAAACGGAAGGCCCGGATTTGCCGCCATTCTCTGCCGAATTCGACCCGAAATGTATTAGTGGAAGAGAATCCTGGCTGGCATTCAGTTCACATCACAAGGGAGTCAATTTGTGACACCCCGGGCATATTATTGTATAATTAGACATCGAGCGGTTCTGTCAGACTCCTGAATGTAAGACACGTTGACCGCTTACAGGCAAGACCAGCACCACTGTACCCAAAGGAATATCTCAACATTTCTAGCAGTGGTCAGTATCAAACTGTCAGCCTATTACATTCAGGCTAAAATTAAGAAAGAAAGAACTAGCATTTATATAATGACTTTCGCAACCTCTGGACTTCCCAAAGCGATTTACAGCCTATTAAAGGACTTTTTGAAGTGTAGACATAGTTGTAATGTGGGAAACGCGGCAGCCAATTTGCACACAGCAAGGTCCCACAAACAGCAACGAGATAATGACCAGATAGTCTGGTTTTTTTTTAGCAATGTTGGTTGAGGAATAAACATTGGCCAGGAGACAGGGGAGTACTCCCCTGCTCTGTCTTTGAAATAGTGCCACAGGATCTTCTATGTCCTCCTGAGAGGGCAGATGGGGCCTCAAGTTTAATCTGCAATTTGAAAGACTGCCTCTACCAACAGTGCAGCACTCCTTCAGTACTACGCTCTGGATATTTTGTGCTTCAAGTCTCTGGAGTGGGGTTTGAACCCACAACCTTCTGACTCAGAGGCAGGAGTGTTACCACTGAGCCACAGCAACCACCTTTTTTATTTATTCGTTCATGGGATCTGGGCGTCGCTGGCAATGCCAGCATTTATTGCCCATCCCTAGTTGCCCTTGAGAAGGTGGTGGTGAGCCGCCGCCTTGAACCGCTGCAGTCCGTGTGGTGAAGGTACTCCCACAGTGCTGTTAGGGAGGGAGTTCCAGAATTTTGACCCAGCGACGATGAAGGATCGGCGATATACTTCCAAGTCAGGATGGTGTATGACGTGGAGGGGAACTTGGAGGTGATGGTGTTCCCATGCGCCTGCTGCCCTTGTCCTTCTAGGTGGAAGAGGTCACGGGTTTGGGAGGTGCTGCCGAAGAAGCCTTGGCGAGTTGCTGCAGTGCATCTTGTAGATGGTACACACTGCAGCCACGGTGCACCAGTGGTGGAGGGAGTGAATGTTTAAGGTGGTGGATGGGGTGCCAATCAAGCAGGCTGCTTTGTCTTGGATGGTGTCGAGCTTCTTGAGTGTTGCTGGAGCTGCACTCATCCAGGCAAGCGGAGAGTATTCCATCACACTCCTGACTTGTGCCTTGTAGATGGTGGAAAGACTTTGGGGAATCAGGAGGTGAGTCACTCGCCGCAGAATACCTAGCCTCTGACCTGCTCTTGTTGCCACAGTATTTATGTGGCTGGTCCAGTTATGTTTCTGGTCAATGGTGAGCCCCAGGATGTTGATGGTGGGGGATTCGGCGAGAGAGTAATAAAACTAATAGTTTTATTTACAAGTAAGATACTTACCCAGAAGCATGTGACAATAAATTCTTGAGTTGCATAATGCCTACACTGTTCCAACATCTTCTTTACAATGACCAGCACATGAGTCTCTGATGAAACATTATGTGGAGAATGACTCTGTAGAGCCTTGTATGGCTGCCTCATAGGGTGGTGTGCGTAATTAAAAGTTTCAGGGCTACAACCTGATTATATTCTTGCCTCTTTGTAGTCAGAAAAGCTGCATTTTGAAGATCAAATGGATTCTTTTCAGTCATAGATTTTTTTTTTATTCGTTTATGGGATGTGGGCGTTGCTGGCAAGGCCAGTGTTTATTGCCCATCCCTAGTTGCCCTTGAGAAGGTGGTGGTGAGCCGCCTTCTTGAACCGCTGCAGTCCGTGTGGTGAAGGTACTCCCACAGTGCTGTTAGGTAGGGAGTTCCAGGATTTTGACCCAGCGACGATGAAGGATCGGCGATATATTTCGAAGTCAGGATGGTGTGTGACTTGGTGGGGAACTTGGAGGTGGTGGTGTTCCCATACGCCTGCTGCCCTTGTCCTTTGCAGCACAGAAAGAGGTTATTCGGCCCATCATGCTTGTGCAATGCGAGCTCTTCAACGGGAGTTCATTCCTCAACTGAGTACAGAGCACCAACCGGTGGAAACAATCTTTCACTATTTGTGCTCTCAAACTCTTTGAAAACCTCTATTAGATCCCCTTTAACCACACGTGTTGCAGTGCAAATAAAGAATGTCTGGCCTCCCTTAAATTAGTTTGAACCCTCCCGCATAGTATTGGTTAACCTTCCCGCAAGGACATTGGTCCCAGCCCTGTTGAGGTGCAATCCGTCCACCTTGAACAGGTCCCTCGTGCCCCAGAACTGGTCCCAATGCCCCAGGAATCTAAAGCCCTCGCTCGTGCACCACATCTCCAGCCACACGTTAACCTGTTTTATTCTACTTTTCCTGTACTCACTAGCGCGTGGCACTGGCACTAATCCAGAGATTACTAAAGTTGATGTCCTGCTTTTTAACTTCCTCCCTAGCTCCTGAAACTCTGACTGCAGGACCTCAACCCTTTTCGATCCTATGTCACTGGTTCCCGCATGGACCAAGACTTCTGGCTGTTCCCCGTCCCCCCTCAAAATGTTCTGCACCCTCTCAGTGATTCCTTGACCTTGGTGACAGGGAGGCGGAACACCATGTGGGACTCACATCGGCGGTTGCAGAAATGCCTGTCTATCCCCCTATCGAGTCCCGTATGACCACTGCATTTCTACACTTTGCTGTGCCCCCCTCTTCAGTCATTTGTCCCACAATGCCATGGATGTGAGCTAGACTGCACACCCCCAAGGTGTCATCACCAATCTTCCCTTTCATTTTTGTTTTGGGTGCGCGGCCCCTTTAAGGGGCTGGGCGGCCCTTTCAGTATACCGTGCATGCGCGTTTTTTCCTAGTTGGAAGCTGGTGAGCCGGTTGCGCAGGAGCTGCAGAGTGCTGCGGGGCCGCGCAGCTTAAAGGGAACATTGGTCGTCACCCTCATTGGTGTTCAGTACTGAAGACCGGTTTTGAGAGTGCCACACCTCCCCAGGATTCCTGCGCTGTCTGCCTCTTCCTACCCTGTCGGATGGCCACCCACTTGCTATTAGAAACATAGAAGATAGGAGCAGGAGTAGGCCATTCGGCCCCTCGAGCCTGCTCCGCCATTCGATGAGATCATGGCTGATCATCTAAACTCAGTACCCTGTACCTGCCTTCTCCCCATATCCCTTGATACCTTTAGCTTTAAGAAATATATCTAACTCATCCTTGAATATATTTAATGACTTCGCCTCAACTACCTTCTGTGGTAGAGAATTCCACAGGTTCACCACTCTCTGGGTGAAGAAATTCTTCCTCATTTCTGTCCTAAATGGTTTACCCGTTATCCGTAGATTATGACCCCTGGTTCTGGACTCTCCGACCATCGGGAACATTCTTCCTGCATCTAGTTTGTCCAGACCTGTCAGAATTTTATATGTTTCGATGAGATCCCCTCTCATTCTTCTATACTCCAGCGAGTATAAGCCCAATCGACCCAATCTCTCCTCATATGTCATTCCTGCCATCCCAGGTATCAGCCTTGTGAATCTTCGCTGAACTCCTTCCATGGCAAGAACATCCTTCCTCACATATTCCCCTGAACACGCTGTAGCTGCGGGGTGACCACCTCCTGGAACGTGTGCTCCAGGAAATCCTCTGCCTCCAGTAGGCCCTGCAGTGCTTCCAGCCGCTCCTCAAGTGCAGAAACCCTGAGCTCGAGTTCGAGCAACTGGAGGCACTTGCTGCACACATGGTTATCCAGGACACATGAAGCGTCCTGAGGTTCTCACATGGCACAGGACTTGCAGGCAACGGGTCTCAGCTGTCCCATCACTTTGATTAAAAAAAATTCCCTTCAGATCTAATTAATAACTCTGAATATTTATATATTTACTGTTGCCCCTTAGTTTGAATTACTTAGCACCTCCTTCGCCCGCTGTACCAAATTCCCACTCTTACCAAATTCCAGTTGCCATTGCGTTCAGTAGATTCTCCCAGCACTGTTTTCAGAAGCAGCTGGATGCTTGGATGCTCTCGGCATTTTCTCTGGATGGATGAGCTTAGGATGTGCTTCATATGGCCTTCCACATCTGTGTTTATCTTACGATTGCATCTTATATGATTAAAATGAGGCAGAGATTTTCCCCAGACAGAAAGGTTTGCTAAATATTTGTAATTTTCACAGACACTGTGCCTTAATTGTTGACAGTAATATTTCAGCAGTATGAGATTTATTGGTAGTTTTCTTGTTCAAAACCATGAAGTAAATGTTACATAGAAATATATGTGGGGGCATGTGGAGAAGTGTGAAGTTATCCACTTTGGGTAGGAAAAACAAAAAAGCAGAATATTTTTTGAATGGTGAGAGACTGGGAAATGTTTGCATTCAGAGGGACCTGGGTGTCCTTGTACATGCATCATGGAATGTTAACATGCAGGTACAGCAAGCAATTCGGAAAGCAAATGGTATGTTAGCTTTTGTTACAAGGGGATTAGAGTATAAAAGTAAAGAAGTCTTACTACAATTATACAGGGCTTTGGTGAGGCCACATCTGTATACTGTGTACAGTTCTGGTCTCCTTACCTAAGGAAGGATATACTTGCCATAGAGGGAGTGCAGCGAAGGCTCACGAGATTGATTCCTGGGATGGGGGGATTGCCCTATGAGGAGAGATTGAGTAAACTAGGCCTATATTCCCTAGAGTTTAGAAGAATGAGAGGTGATCTAATTGAAACATATAAAATTCTTAAGGGGCTTGGCAGGGTTAATGCTGGGAAAATGTTTCCCCTGGCTGGGGAATCTAGAAGACAGGGTCACAGTCTCAGAATAAGGGGTCGGCCATTGAGGACTGAGATGAGGAGACATCTCTTCACTTAAAGGTTTGTGAATCTTTAGAGTTCTCTACCCCAGAGAGCTGTGGATGCTCAGTCGTTGAGTATATTCAAGACAGAGGTTGATAGATTTTTGGATATTAAGGGAATCAAGGGATATGGGGATAGTGCAGGAAAGTGGAGTTCAGGTAGAAGGTCAGTCATGATCTTATTGAATGGCGGAGCGGGCTCGAAGGGCCGAATGGCCTACTCCTGCTCCTATTTCTTATGTTCTTATATACAGGCCTGGAGATTCCGCTCGGTTGCGCTGTTTTTTTCGGCGCAATTTTCCTGAAATCGGCAAAACCAGCGCAAAAGATCGTGGAATTTTAAGCGCAAATTACATTCAGCGCGACTCGAGTTTCCGCGATCTTTTGCGCTAGTTTAAAAACATCGCGTTAGAAACCAGTGCCGCCCATAAACCTGGCCACTCCCCCAGATCAAATTAATCACCATTGGGGGTTTTCACTAATTGCGCTCGTTTGCAGGCCTTCGAAGAGGCGCTAAAAATTAAGCTTTTTTTTTAGGCGCAAGGACACTAATAGACACTAATAGTGTTAAAAGCTTTCGAATATATATATATATTTTTAAATTTACCATGAAACTGGCTACTGTAACCCAATATAACTAGCAAATGGTTCTGTAGAGTTTTTTTAAAGTCATTTTCAGTTAGTTATAATCGGGTCACTCACAGGTGGTGGACTAGATACTCTGATTAAAATGCTTATTTTTTGTGATAAACCCATTTTCAGCTTTATTAATAAAACTGCATCAAGTTACCACTCTTAAATATATCAAAGAATATATTTTAAAGCAAATTTTTAAAAAAAAAATTCCGTTCTGAAACGCTGCCCGATTGTGCTGGTCCTTGGCAGATTTTACGTTCGGCGATCTGCGGAAACTGGAGGAAAAAAAAGCACTTTTCAAAACTGGCGCTATTTGCGCCCGGATCACCGATTGCGCCCAAAAGTGGTAACTCTACCCCTAATGGAACCCACGGCACAGAAACAAGCCATTGGCTTAACTTGGATATGGCAGTGTTTATACTTTACAGGAGCCTCCTCCCACTCTATTTCCCTCTTCCCACGCTGCCTCCGTATCTCTCTATTCCTTTCTCCCTCACGTATACATCATGCTTCCCCTTAAATGAATCAATGCTATCTGCTACAACCACTCAATGTGGCAGCGAGTTCCACATTCTCACCACTCTCTATGTAAAGAAGTTCCTACTAATTTTTTTTATTTCATCCGTTAGTGACTGTCTTATATTTATGCCCCTTGTTCGAGACTCACTCACAGGTGGAAACAATTTCTCCACATTCACCCTATCGAATCTCTTCATAATTTTAAAGACGTCTACTGGATCTCCTCTTAGTCTTCTCTTTTCCGGAGAGAAGAGCCCCAGCCTGCTCAATCGTTCCTGATATTTATAACTTCTCGATTCTGGTAACATATTTTCTGCACTTTCTCCAATGCTCCAATATCCTTTTTGTAGTATGGAGATCAGAACTGCACACAGACTCCAAGTGTGGTGTTACCATGGTTTTGTATAAATTTAACATGACCTCCCTACTTTTGTATTCAATTCCTCTCGAAATGTACTTTGCACACTTTATGGTCTTATCGACTTATCTTGCTACTTTGAGTGATTTATGTATCTGTATTCTCAGATCTCTTTGCTCCTCTATCCCATTGAGATTCTTACCTTCCAAGGAATGACTGGCCTCCTTATTCCTCCTACCCAAATGAATCACTTCACTATATTGAATTTAATTTGTCATTTATCCACCTACTCTGTAAGCCTGCAAGTCTTCCTGCTTTGCTGCAGTGCTCCACATTACTAGTTGTACCCTCCGCAACTCAGTATCAGCTACAAATTTCGACATACATGCTTCCAAATAATTTCTGTATGCGGTGAACAACAGTGGTCCCAGCATAGATTCCAGCGGAACATCACTTCCCACTTTCTGCCAGTCTGAGAAACCTCCCTTAATTCCTCCCCTCTGTTTCCTGTTTTGTAGCCATCTTTCAATCCATTTTGCCTCCTGCCCTCTGACCCCCCACACACCCTGACCTTCGTCATGAGTCTCTTATGTGGCACCTTATCGAAGGCCTTCTGAAAGTCCGTGTATACCACATCCACTGCATTGGCCTTGTCTACTCTTTCTGCTACTTCTTCAAAAAGTTTAATGAGGTTGGTTAAACATGACCTCCCTTTTAGAAATCAGTGCTGACTATTTTTTATTATCTTCATGTTGTCAATATGATTATGCTGCAACCTAATAGAAATCATCATCAGTTTGGATCCAGATGACCTGGTGTGAAAACCATCTCCGAAGCTTTCCTTCAGCCCCAGATTATTATTATTATATACATCATTAAATTGCCCGCTTGAACAGATACAACAAATTGTTCTTTGTTGCAAAGAAATGGAAAGAGGATTTCACCTAATGCTACAGATTGCCTTGTGAGGGATCTCCTGCTTGCCAGCTGGATGAGTTACAATATCTAGAAGTCTTATAACCAAGAGGTCCAAGGATGGTTGCCATGTGTCCAATTTTAGACTGGTCTGATTTTTGAAGGGGCTGTCAGAAAATTTTGTACCAAAAGTCTGGTTCGCAAAACAAAAGTCCTGCATTTACTTCTAACGTGAAGACATTGGTTTATTACGGTTTTAAATTCATTTTAATTTCGCAGCAAACAAAAAATTAGAAAACTGCTGTGGGCGATAAGCAATTATACAATAGCGGTTAGTAATTTAAGGCTGATGTTTAGCACTTGCTTACTGCCCATTTCTCATCTGTTGCAAAATTGCTAATGCCGTTAGTTCTTGCAAAAAGCTAATTCAACTAACAGATTTGGCAATCAAGAGTGAACCGCCCCTTATTGCCACAGTAGCACATTGATCATTCGATGCATTAATCTCTCAACTGGAACAGATGTTTGCTGGAGAGGTTGCCAAGAGAAAGTCAGAAAGTCTTCATTTAAAGGTGAGCTGCTGCAAATTGTCTTTTCGTGTTCTGGATTTTTATGCACTGCGAGGGCCGCCTTCAGTGTTCTGCTCGCACTGGGTGGAGCAGAGGAGGCCCAGCAAGAGCAGAAAAGGGCTGCCCATGATGTCAGGTGGGCTGGCAAGAAGACCAGCGGCCTAGCGGGTCTCCCAGATCAGGTGCAGCTCATGACAATTCAGAGTTCTTCAGGAGGCTGATGTTTAGCAGGGATGTAGCTGTGGTGTCACCTTCTGGAAAACTTCCAGATAACATGCAAGTTCAGCAAGGCACTGCCAGTGACTGTCAAAGTCAGTATTGGCTCTCAATTTTTTTTTAGCATCCAGGACTTTCCAGGCTGGTGCTGGGAACACCTGCCACTTTCTTGTCCTCAGATCTGCTCAGGAGGTCACAGATGGGTTATTCAGAAAAGCCAACACTTTCATCACTTTCACTGCCAACTAACAGTAGCAACAGGGAAGGACAGCAACAATTCTACAGAACTGCTGACTTTCCCCAGAGTGCAGCGATCATCAATTGCGTCCATGTTGCAGTTCATCATGTCTCTATACTGTGCTCTGTACAACCTCAAAGGATTTTAGTCTCCTTTGGTCTGTGACCACCAGTGCAGAATCGTACAGGTCAATGCCTCCTCTTTGGCAACAACAACAACAACAGCTTGTATTTAAATAGCGCCTTTAATGTCGTAAAACGTCCCAAGGCGCTTCACAGGAGTGATTATAAGAGGGAAAAAAAATGTTGACACCGAACCACATAAGGAGAACTTAGGGCAGATTTCACGACGCCTTCGT
This sequence comes from Squalus acanthias, assembly GCA_030390025.1. Classification (NCBI taxonomy): domain Eukaryota; kingdom Metazoa; phylum Chordata; class Chondrichthyes; order Squaliformes; family Squalidae; genus Squalus; species Squalus acanthias. The sequence continues at coordinate 162,494,824 of CM059428.1, read as the reverse complement.
TTAAGGCCAAACATCTGTGCCACTCTTATTTGTCGGGAAATGCAGAGCAAAAGGACTGCTTCAATAGACCAAGGCTACCTCATGATATCCAATTGCCAGCTATGGACAGAAGCAAAGCTTAGATACAACGCCGCTCATGTCTAGACACAAAAGGCATCAAGGGGTATGGGGAGAGAGTGGGAATATGGTATTGAGATAGAGGATCAGCCATGATCATATTGAATGGCGGAGCAGGCTCGAAGGGCCGAATGGCCTACTCCTGCTCCTATTTGTCTATGTTTCTATGCAACAATAATTATTATCAAACATACCATTGGGCTCTTGAAGCAGCCAGTCAAGGGGGCAGGGAGGTGGGGGGTGGAGGAGATCTGCCTTCGAGTACAACTCTCTCTCTCTCTCTCTTTATAACTTCACCATGATAGCATGAGAAGATGAAAATGGCAAGGAGGAATTAGTATTAGTATCAGCAATGCAGCAAGTCAGACTGCTGTGCCAGGCGCTAATTCCAGACCATTTCCAAGTAGTGCCACCACTATGCTATTTCTTTAAGAGACAAACTACATCTGCAGAGTAAACCGTGCCTAGGCACCCTTTCCTACAATTTTATGTTCAGTTCTTCAAATACCATCTGTTGCCATTTTATGCTGGGTCCTATATTTATAACCAATGCCCAGTAAATACTCAGCACAATGTTCAAATGAAATGTAGGAAATGTATTTCTTGTATTGCATCCTCTGTGACTGTTGGCAGCTTGAGTTGGTGCAGTGCTGCTCCTTGTATTTTATTTCAAACGTAAGGCCCCCAACCTCCCACTTTTTCCATGTGATTCCTTTATGGACGGAGTAAGTGTGCTGGTCAGTTACAGGTGTTCACTGATGGCCGACTGGGAATGTGGTACCTTTAGACTCTGTGGCTGTGCTTTGCAAGGACCCTACAGATGAGTCAGCCCACAGCCGGAACTGCAGTGGCTGACTGGTGTCGCCTACTTTCTGCCACTTCCTCAGCTGCCTGGTGCAACAGTTACTTCTGCAGGGTGGCAGCTGTCAGTCCCATGAGCTCCAATGCTTGGCCAGCAACCTTGCCTTTCTTCACTCATTAACGCCAATTCCTACTGCAGTTTAGCTCAGTAAACATCTGTGCTTGCCTTCCCAGTGCTTAACTGTCTCGTGGTTGCAGTGCACAGCTGATGAAGAGGATTAGTCCTTCCCCCTTTTTATTAGCTAGGCCACTGTGGAAGATATAGTCCACCAGAGTGAAACCAGCAGAGTCATGTGTAAACCAGCATATCTGTGTTGCTCGTAAAAACATTTAGTAACCCGTAGTTAATCCCTGATTGGTGCCCAACACCAATATCTAGGTTCAAAACTCTACCTCCCTTCTACTCCACCCTTCTTCTGGTTTTTGTCTAATTTTAGATCTGGAATAGGGTGACAACCTCAGCTGAAAGACTTCAGTTTGAACTCTGACTGAAGTGAGTAATTGCACCGATCATACCTCATTATTAGTGTGGATTGGCTGAAAAGCACATAATCCATGCAATGCTGGAGCCATGTTTTCTGGAAAAAGGCAGTAATCTGGACACATGCAAAAAGGATGAGATCAAGGAAGCGAAATAATTAGTGAGAGTCTAAGCTAAATGGTGTTGCGATACAGGACGCAACACAGGAGAGGGAGCTGGGTACTGGTGGAGAGCTCTGGGAAATAGCGAACACATGGGGCTGGATTTTACTCACCGAGATGAGTTGGGGGCGGGACTGCTGCCTTCTGGGTTCTAGTCCCGCCCCCAGCGATGTCCGGCACACAAAAGCTATTTTCCGCTGATTGGCCTTGTTAAGCCTGCCCTGCGGGCTTGCTGGCCAATTAAGGGAAAGCCGTGTCAGATGACGTCAATTGATGATGCTTCATCTGCCGGTTTTCTTAAAAGCACATGAACCATAAATTTTTGACAGATGATTTAACAGTGTTTGACAGCATTGAGGTGCTGTCAAACACTGACAATCACTGTACAAAGGTGAACCCTTGCACTCAGGCTCTCCAATGACTCTCACCTTAGGATAAAACAGATGGCAGCAGCAGGTGAGGGTACAGAAGCGATCTGTCACTTCTCCCAATCAGGTGAGGCCACACAAACACTTCAAAGCTTGTCACCTGCAGAAAAATCTAAACACATTAAAAATGACTTTCCCAGCATTTCCTTACATCTGATACTCACCAGTGTCCCATTGGATCCTTCACACCACTTCTGCAGCTGTCATCTGTACACCAACATAACAACAGACCCACAGCACACCTCACTTATCCTGGCGGGGTTCCCCAATGTCGGGAAGCTCGCAGCAGAAGCAAAATGGGAAAAAGCCTCTTAACTACCTAATAACAGGCAGTTAAGTGGCTATAATCCTCTTCCCGCCACTAGGAGTTGGGTCCCTGCGCAAATCGGGGACCCGACTCCCGGGAAGATTGGTTGGAGGCGGGTTGGGAGCAGGTTTAGGACCCGCTCCCAATTCTTTTTGATTTTCCCAGCAGTCCCACCTCCAAACCCGCCTCCTCAGGGCTGGTAAAACCCAGCCCAGAGTGTGTCAGCAATAGAGGTAGCAAACAAGTTTAGAGTGTCTATGTAGGACCTAAGTCCCAGAACGTGTCAGTGCAAAGCATTGGCCAGATACCACAGTGGGGACATCCTGGCATTAGAGAGGGTACATCACAGGTTAACTAAGTAAATATCGTGGATTAGGCACCTAAAATATGAGGAGAGGCTATGGAAACCTAGGGCTGGATTTTCTGAATGGGAAGCTTTTGGAGGCGGGACTGCTGCTTGCCAGGTTTCAGTCCCGCCTCCATCAGCTACTGGCCAACCAGCAGGAATTTCCCCTGATTGACCTTGTTAAGCCTGCCCGGCGGGCTCAGCAGGCCAATTAGGGGGAAGTCAGTGACAGAGCACGTCAACGTATGACGTGTCATCTGTCAAGAACTTTTGAAAGAAGAAATGTCATTGTTTGACAGCTCTGTGAAGCTGTCAAACACTGACATTCTGTGTAGTTTGATGAGACCTTGTGTTCAGGACTCATCAAACCTTTCTACTTTGAAGAAATCAGCTGGCTGTTGGATCGGAGGATGCAGTAGCCAGTCTGTAATCTCTACAATGGAGATATCGGGGACTGCGGCTCCACAGAGGCTGAAGGCTGTAGGTAGAAACAAAGGTAAGTTAACATTTTCTAACACTTTACACTCACCTCACATACTTACCACTCCACACTTGCACCCATCACTCACCTCTACATTGCACTTTCAGGCTCCTCCGACCCCCGCAGACCTCCTACTCACCTCCTATACCCTGGCGGGGTTCTCCGAGGTCGGGAAGCCTGCACTTCAGCACGAAAAATGGAGATAATCCTATTTTCTGCCTGTTAACTACCTGTTAACAGGCAGTTAATAGGCTTTAATCCCTTCCCGCCTCCAAGGAGATGGGACCCGGGGCCGGACGGCTTCCCGCCTCCTGGCAAGAGGGCACGGAGGCGGGTTGGGGGCGGGTTTGCCACCCGCCCCCAAATTGTGCAACTTTCCCGGCAGCCCCACCTCCATACCCGCCTCCTCGGGGCTGAGAAAATCCAGCCCAAAGAATACTTACATTGGAAAATAGAGGGCTCAATTTATACAATAAGTGGACAGGGACTCAGATTCCCTCAAGAAGAGGATACATTTATCGACTTTACTCAGAGGGTGGTAAATAGATGGAACAGACAGCCTCGGGGGAGAGTGGAGGTAAATAGTGTATGGGTACAGTAGTCTAGTGGCTATGGTACTAGAACATCAGTTATAAGCTCAAATCCCACCATGGTAAGCTATGAAATACAATAAAAATTTAAACTGGTAATTTATTAGCATCAGAAAATGAGCAGTAAAGCTCTTGGATTGCAGTAAAAACCGAGCTGGTTCATTAATGCCCTGCAGAGAAGGGAACCTGTCACCACCTACATGGTCTGGATCGATAATTGATTGGAGGTGAAGCGCTGCTGGGCATCCTGAGCGGCGGGATAAGGTGCTATATAAATGCAGGTTCTTTCTTTCGAGTCGAGAAGGTGATTAGTGGGTGCAAGATGGCCCTTACTGTGGTACTTCTTGAATGTTGGGACCGGCCAGATGATCGCTGCTGTTCCTGTAAGTCGCCCTGCCCCTCGCCGCATTGTGTTCATTTGACTGCTATTATCGCAATGAAACTGATGTTCAAGACACTAGAACGTAGCTGTGTATGGTTAGCTGTGAGGCGGACCGCCGTCAAAAACTCAACATAAACACAAGTGGGTGGAAATATAACTGCTTCTAATAAGAACATAAGAATAGGAGCAGGAGTAGGCCATACGGCATCTCGAGCACGCCCCGCCATTCAATAAGATCATGGCTGATCTTGAGCCATGATCTTATTGCAGCGTAAGAGTTGGCGTACGCACAAAATGGGATTCCTCAATTTTGCACTTGCACCAACTTTGTTGCTAATTTTATTTAGAAGAGGAATTTGACCCCAAAGGTTACCATGCTGCTATGGCAGGGAATTTGTACAGATGCACAGTTAAGTTCATACAGGTTTGTCTGAATCACCTTGCACACGTTTCCTTGCACACCCGCTTGAGTCATGTACTGATTCTATTGCTGTTGGTTTGACAAAGGACTGAATCGGCATCATTAACCCAGTGTGTGGAGGAAATAAAATGACTCCTGTAGCCGAGAAATGAAGGTTGACATGCCAGTAACATACCCTGACATTATACCATTGTGCTCAATATTGATCCAGTCGCTGCAGCAATACAGAAAGGAAACAATCAGTACCTGAATCAAATGCAAGAGAATGAAGCCATGCAGATTAAAACCACCTTCCTCCAAGGCAAGCTAGGATATGGACTTGAAAATCGCACTTAAGGAACTTTTGAATGGCTAAAATTTATCACCAGCAAAAGCAATTTACAGCTACATCTAACTTAAAAGATTTTTCAGTTTTTAAAAGTTTGTTTATTGGCTGTGGGCAGCACTTTCATGGTCATTTTCTGGTACGACTCCACAAATCAGCACTTTTATTGAGTTCCATTTTACAACTTGCTATGGTGCAATTTGAAGTGACGAGTGCTCGGTTGCGCGTCTAGTATTGTAACTGCTGGGCTGCTGTAAAACTATGATGGAGCAGGATTCGCGGTTATGAGGATAATATCAATAGAGTTGAGGAGATTGAAACATTGCTCAACTCTTTCTATATTATCTTCATAAAATTGCTTCTGAGAATGCTGTAAATGTTGTAGTGTATGTACAAAAAATAGTTAAAGAACACACATACCCATATCCCCTGAGATTCACACTTAGCCACAATTACTATAATTGACCAGTTATCTTCTTTGGCATGAGAATTCCGGAGACGTGCTACTCAGCACCGACCATCTCCATCGATATTATTCTTATAACCCTCAATCCCGCTCCATTTCTAGGTCCATTCCATTTCAAAGCTATTTAGATTGATTGTACCATTCTTTCGAACTCCTCGGGCAAGATTCTCTCTGCTCCCTCAAGAGGTGTTTTAAGCTCATTATAGGTCTGCTCACACTTCTTTACCTCGGTGTAATGAATCTGTCAAGTTTCTATAAGCTTCGGTCTGCAGTCAGAGTGTGCTATTGGATTCTGGGGCGATATTCCACTGGAGGCCACTGTAGCAGCTGCTGTGCCTGCCCGTCCCCCACCATCTCCGGCACTTCTCTATTCTACAGGATAAATTGGATCGCAGGAGCAAGGGGGCCTTTAGATGTCTCCTTCTCTCTGCTAAGGGTGTGAACGCACACAGGATAGTGAAGAGAGTTGGCATCCTCCTGTGGCAGTTCAATATATTCCTTCACTTGTTGCCTTCTTCAGTTGTGGTCACGAGCTGATGCAGAGCGTTCCTGAAGTCTTGTTTCCTTCTCCCATGATGTAATTGATACCCTGCTGCCTGACCTAATTTACTGATTAACAATCCAACCAATGTCAGCTCTGACAAACCGATGTGACACTGAGATAGTCTCCGATGGATATATTTGGTTAGCTTCATTTTCACGTCAGTTTTAAGTTGGGACAAGAAAAGGACTGATTTAGGTTGTGCTAAAAACATTTAATGGCCCCGATTTTAACTGCGGGCTCGTTTTCGGTGGGTGAGTTTATTTAAGAAAGGAAGGAGGGAGAAACCAGGAAACTACAGACCTGTCAGTTTCACAGAATCCCCACAGTGCAGATAGAGGCCATTTCGGCCCATTGAGCCTGCACCGACACATATCCCACCCTATCCCCACGTATTTAATCCCCCTAACACTAAGGGTCAATTTATCATAGCCAAATCAACCTAACCCACACATCTTTGGACTGTGGGAGGAAACCGGAGCACCCGGAGGAAACCCACACAGACACAGGGAGAATGTGCAAACTCCACACAGACAGTCACCCGAGGCCGGATTCGAACCCGGGTCCCTGGCGCTGTGAGGCAACAGTGCTAGCCACTATGCCACCGTCAGTTACATCAGGGACAGAGTGACTGAGCAATTGGACAAATACTTTCTGATCAAAAAGAGTCAGCATGGATTTGTGAAGGGTATGTCATGTCTAACTAGTCTACTCGAATGTTTTGAGGAGGCCACTAACATGGTGGACGGGGGAGAGGCTATGATCTCTATATGGACTTCCAGCAGGCATTTAATAAGGTTTCGCACTAGAGATTATTAGCAAAAGTGAAAGTGTATGGAATTGGAGGTAACCGGGTGACATGGGTCAGTAATGGGTCAGGTAGGAGTTGGAGAGTAGGGATAAAGGAAATGTACTCTGATTGGCAGGATGTGACATGTTGTGTTCCCCAGGGGGGACTGGGGCTTCAGCTTGTAACCACATATATTAATGACTTGGATGAAGGAATAGAGAGTTGTATATCCAATGTGTAGATGACTCTAAGTTAAGAGTCACCATGTAGATGGGAGCATAAAACTACAAAGGGACATAGACAGATTAAGTGAGTGGGCAAAACTAAGGCAGATGGAACTCAATGTGGGGAAATGTGCGAATTGAACCCTTAAACATCTGACTTTGAGAGGTGAGAGTACTGCCAATGAACCAAGGCTGACACCCCTATTGTATTAAATAAAAGCAGAAAATGCTGGAAATACTCAGCAGGTTGGGCAGCATCTCTATCTCCACAGATGCTGCCTGACCGGCTGAGGATTTCCAGCATTTTCTGCTTTCTATTTCTGATTTTCAGCATCCACAGTATTTTGCTTTTGTAGCCCTATTATATTCACAGCTTTCTACTATAGTTGTGGTTGTACTCATCACATATGATACAGGCTCACCCTTTGGCTGGGATTATGCCCACCTCGGCGGGTCCGTGGCGGGCGACATCAGTGGTGGGTCCCGACCCCGCTGCTGGCTCCATCCCGCTGTCTAAAATGATTTTCCCATGATAGGGCTTGTTAATAGCCAGCCCATCACATTTCCCGGTCCAATTAGAAGAAGCAGGTCTGGTGACGTCATTCATGACACGTCATCAGCCAGTTTCCTTAAAGGGACCATGGCCAATGTTATTTTGACATTTGTGCTGTCAGTGTTCTACAGCATTGAGGTGATGCAAACACTGACAAGCACTGCACAGAGGTGCAGGGCTGCACCCAGGTTCTCCCATGACTCCCTCCATATGCTTCCGATGGGCGGAAGAGACCTCCCCAGGACACCAACACAGCCTGGTTGCACAGTGCAGAGGAGGTCACAAACAGGGATGTGGTCAGGAGGACCAGGCTGCAGTGGCGCAAACCTTTCAATGATCTCGGTAGATCGCGAAACCTTAGTACAAAGCCACACTCACCTTCATCCTGCTTTGCCTCTCATCACATCCCCATCACTCTGCCTTCCCTACCCTACTCCTGCACATCCTTACTCACAGCAACTTACACCTCCACCCATCCCTCTCTCGCTATCTACATTATCACATCCCCATCTCACTAGCCTCCCCTCACACTCACATTCATCCTAGTCCAATCATACCAATTAACAACACACAAGGGCAGCCACTTGGGTGTTTTATCCAATGTTCATGTAAAGTTTCTGTTAATGTGGTGTCAAACATTGAAACCTTTATTTTCAACCCTTTACGTTCTTGGTCAGATTTGTGTGCACCTTTGGAAGTGGCTTAGTGAGTTGCAGTGAATGGTGAGATATAACGGTACCCTCCACAATGCTGATGAGTGTGAAAGGAATGGCTTGGGCATTGTAGGGATGCTTTATGGTGTTGGTGTGGGGTGGTGCCAACCTGGCGCATCATGTGGCAGCCAGGGTGTCACAGCGTCAAGTGAAGTAAATCTGGCCATGGTGAGGCCATCCCTGGCCTCCCGGGCAGCAATGTGCTCGGGTGGTGATGTTGGCATAGATGATGGCTAGAAAGTCATGTATCCAAATTTGCTGATGACACAAAGATAGGCGGCATTGTAGGCAGTGTAGATGAAAGCATAAATTTACAAAGAGATGTTGATGGATTAAGTGAATGGGCAAAACTGTGGCAAATGGATTTCAATGTAAGCAAATGTGAGACCATCCACTTTGGACCTAAAAAGGATAGAAAAGGGTACTTTCTAAATCGCAAAAAGCTTAAAACAGTGGGGGCTAGAAATTCGGAATAGCCCCGTTTGGGGCGCTAAATCTTTAAAAGTTGAAAAATTAGCGCCAGCCGCTAATCATTCTCGCCTCATACGAAATTCAGCTTTAGCGCTCCAAGAGGGAAGTGGAGCGTTAAATCAAGTGCTAAACACTTCTCTTAGGGCGCTAAAGTCTGAGAGCGGGGCGGTAGCGGCAGAGCGCTGAACAATTTCGAGCGCATTGTGAACGGCACACTTTCATCACAGGGGCTGCTTCCCTCGCTTAAAGCGAAGGGCCAATGATGCTGCACAAGCTAGTTGTCGTCAGTCAAGGCGGCCTGGGCGACTGCCATTACAGCCCCAAACACTCTCACACAGTGGAGGGCTTGGACATCTCGCACCAATGAAACACTAAAAACTTTGCGCAGGCACCAGACTGGTGCAAATAATAAAGGTTGCGCGAGCTGAAAATCATTCCCTTTAATTACTGCTCCCGAAGCGGCCAGCCGAGTTCACAACGCCTCCTCCTGCTGGCGTTGTCGGCGCGAGGCGAGACAGCAGGGGGCGCGAGTGAATTCTCCATCCGGGGCGATAACAGGGCGCTGCGCACATTATGACATCACGATTTGCGAGGCGCTAGAGGCCCAGGCGGTATTGGCACTGAATTTCACGGGCATCGCTGCATTCGCCGTGCCCGGGCGCTAACACCTTAGCGCCCCATTAGCGCCCCCGCCAGGCACTAACGGGAGGCGCTAACATACCGAATTTCTCCCCCTGGATGTCCATAGAGACCTGGGGCTTCAGGTACATTGAAAGAAAGAAGACTTGCATTTCTATCGCGCCTTTCACGACCACCAGACGTCTCAAAGCGCTTTACAGCCAATGAAGTACTTTTGAAGTGTAGTCACTGTTGTAATGTTGGAAACGCGGCAGCCAATTTGTGCACAGCAAGCTCCCACAAACAACAATGTGATAATGACCAGATAATCTGTTTTTATTATGTGGATTGAGGGATAAATATTGGCCAGGACACCGGGGATAACTCCCCTGCTCTTCTTCGAAATAGTGCCATGGGATCTTTTACGTCCACCTGAGAGAGCAGACGGGGCCTCGGTTTAATGTCTCATCCATCATAGATCATTAAAATGTTATCAACAGGTACAGAAAATAATCAAAAAGGCTAATGCAATGCTGGTCTTCCTATCTAGAGGACGAGAGCACAATTAGGTAGAAGTTATGCTGCAGCTGTACAAAGCCCTGGTTAGACCACACCTGGAGTACTGTGAGCAGTTCTGGGCACCACACCTTAGGAAGGATATATTGGCCTTGGAGGGAGTGCAGCGTAGGTTTACCAGAATGATACCCGGACTTCAAGGGTTAAGTTACGAGGAGAGATTACACAAATTAGGGTTGTATTCCCTAGAATTTAGAAGGTTAAGGGGTGATCTGATCGAAGTTTTCAGGATATTAAGGAGAACAGATAGGGTAGATAGAGAGAAACTATTTCTGCTGGTTGGGACTAGGGGGCATAGTCTAAAAATTAGAGCCAGACTTTTCAAGAGTGAAATTAGGAAACCCTTCTGGTAGAAGTTTGGAACTCTCTTCTGCAAATGGCAATTGATGCTAGATCAATTGTTAATTTTAAATCGGAGATTGATAGCTTTTTGTTAACCAAAGTTATTAAGGGATATGGACCAAAGGCGGGTATATGGAGTTAGGTCGCAGATTAGCCATGATCTCATTGAATGGCGGAACAGGCTCGAGGGGCTGAATGGCCTCCTCCTGTTCCTATGTTCCCTCTGTCCTGTGCAGCATCAGGTGATTGCGGAGAAGGTTGGTGTTGTTCTTGGTGCTGGTGTGCCTGGTGCTGCTGGTGTTGGGGCTGATCGTGGTCAGCTTCTGAGGACCAAGGTGAGACAGTGTAAAGGGCATTCATGCTGATGGACTAGATGGCAGGTGAAGTAGAGATGACAGAAGCGATCTGTCAATGGTGAGAGAGTTCTTCCAACGAGGCGATACTGGATGGAGGGTGGAAAGTGGAAAGCCTGCCGAATCTGTGCAGGAAATGGACTGAGAAACAGCTTGTGGCTGAGGAAAGTGATGATCTGTCAGGTGGGAGCTTTTACTGTACATTTGAAGCTGTCAAATAATCAGCTGGAGCAATGGCCACTGAACTCCCGCCTCAGGTTGACAAACGTGGTCCCCGAACAGCGTGGCTCCCGTGACCATGAAGCTAAAGTTAAAGGGTAAATTAAAAAAGCCTGTTAATGATCTGTCAACTAGATGTTAATGAGATTAATTGGGTCGCCCGCCACTGCTTGTCGGGTCTACTCAGCGCTGACAGACCCGACATTGGGAGAGGCGCATGGTGGCGGGTTGACAGCGGGGTCCCGATCCGCTGTAAAAAAAAAACACTTTCCCACCCAACCCGCCACCGATCCCGCCCGCTGACCACCCCCCCACCCCCCGGAAAATTCCAGCCATTTGTGAGCAACTACTTACAGCTTTGTTAATCAAAATGTGACCGAAAGGCTATCACTGGAAGTTGCCGAGAAGGAAGAATACAAGGGTCCCTAGTTTTTCAATCTCCGTTATTGGTTGTCTTTGCCCGCATTTCTCATTACTGTCCGGCCTGCCAGCTTTCCTAAGAAACAAAGTCCCCGAGGACAATTGAAGCTTATCTCGAAAAGAGCGACATGGGAAAACAAACATGACATTTTGAGTGCGAAAAAAAAAAATATCTAGTGTTTCGCACATCACAACTCCGCTGCTGGTGCAAAGTCAGAAAATACAATTGTTACCAGCCTTCAAAAAGAGAGTCCATTTCCTCAGGGGTTGAGTGTTATTACTGAAATCCTCCGTTTAGAAAATCCATTACACAATGAAATCAGAGGATTTATGTCTCAAAGTTGCCATTTTCAGCATCATTTACGCCAAATGTCACCCATGTGGAAGGAGCAGGTTTTTGAGAAATGAGATTCCACAATGACCTTGATCAGCTGGCAGTGACAACAATAAATCAGGCCGAAAATTCTCATCTAGCCGTCGGACAGGATTCATTACCGGCAGAGTTTTAAGCAGCGCCATTTGTCTTTGATTGAAGCACATATCATTAAAAGCAACGCCGCCCGGCCGCTGTGGCTAATGGTGTCTTCCACGGCAGCCACGCCACGGGTTGCATTACTCAAAGCTCTCGCGATTCGCCACTTCGGGGGCGATTGAAAATTTCATTAACCCCCTTCCAGAGCGGCCTCGGCACGAGTGGTTTTCTTCGGCAGCTGGTGGGTCACTGCCCTCTCACCCCACAGTCCCGGCCGATCAAAAGAATGACAAGAGGCAAAAGAAGGTCGCCGCTCACAGAAATCCGCTTTCACCTACGTTTTTTTTTAAGTTGTTATTCATTCTCGGGATGTGGGTGTCGCTGGCAGGGCCTGTATTTATTGCCGATCCCTGGTTGCCCTTGAAAAGGCAGTGGTGAGCTTTCATCTTGAACCGCTGCAGTCCGCTTGGCGAAGGTGCTCCCACAATGTTTGTCGCGGTTGGATACAACTGAATGGCTTGCTAGGCCACTTCCAAGGGCAGTTAAGAATCATGTGGATATTGGGTGAGAACGTTTGAACCCCTCCCCTGCCCCCCACCTCCCCCAAACAGACTACTGACATTTCCTATCCAGGGTTGTGCTTAGAATCATAGAATGATACAGCACAGAAGGAAGCCGTTCAGCCCACCATGCCTGTGTCGGCTCTTTGAAAGTGCTATCCAATTAGTCCCACTCCCCTGCTCTTTCCCCATAGCCCTCAAGTATTTATCTTATTCCCTTTTGAAAGTTATTATTGAATCTGCTTCCACCACCCTTTCAGGCAGTGCGTTCCAGATCACAACACCGCGTGGCATGAATTATTTTTTCCTCATGTCGCCTCTGATTCTTTTGCCGATTATCTTCAATCTGTGTCCTCTGGTTACTGACCCTCCTGCCACTGGAAACAGTTTCTCCTTATTTACTCTGTCAGAATTGTTTATGATTTTGAACACCTCAACAAATCTCCCCTGAACCTTCTCTGCTCGAAGGAGAACAACCCCAGTCTTTCATCCTTGGTACCATTCCAGTAATTCTCCTCTGCACCCTCTCCAAGGCCTTGACGTCCCGCCTAAAGCATGGAGAATAAGCACCTTGGGTGAGGTACCAGAGGCTGCCTGACACCTGTGTAACTATTGGGCAGCAGCTTGAGGAAAGGAAAGAAGAAAATTAGCCAAAAAAAAATCCGTAGCTAAGTTTTTTACGCAGCGAGTTGTTATGATCCGGAACGCGCTGCCTGAAAGGGAGGCGGAAGCAGAATCAACAGTAACTTTCAAAAGGGAATTGGATAAATACTTGAAAAGTGAAAATTTTCAGGGCTATGGAGAAAGAGCATCGGAGTGGAACTAATTGGGTGGCTCTTTCAAAGAGCCGGCACAGGCTCGATGGGCCGAATGGCCTCCTTCTGTGCTGCATCATTCTATGATTCGAATTATTTTTTATTTGTAGATTTTACCGCGAATTACTACCCACTGAAAAGCATCTGTTACATATTCACTAATGGGCAGGTTTATAGGGGAAAAAAAGCAGTCAGAGCAAAGCTAGCACCACGCTACAGTAATCATCCTTCGTGACACAACAGTGCTATAATAAGATCACATAAGCGATTTGTTTTTGAATTATTTATGCTGTAAAGATAAACATTGCTAATAAAGAGGGAAAATTGCTGTTGAGAACAACACAGTGCATGCATATGCATGAGACATCGTAGTTATCCTCAGGTGAGTGAAGAAGAATTGCCTCTGTGCAGGAGTCAATTATACTTCATCAGTGTCTAATTCATATACAGTCGCATGATCTTCTAGCTTGCTAAGCGCATACATAATAACACATATGAGATTCATATTTTAGAAGTGATCTGTGGCCAGACTCGATCCGGTCGCTTGTGAAAATGCAGGACAAAGTTGTTGATAATTCTGTGTTCACTTGAATAAACTAGCACTCAACGACTGAACAGACTGGGGCTCTTTTCCCTAGAATAGAGAAGGCTGAGGGACGACCTAATAGAGGTTTATAAAATTATGAAGGGGTTTGATAGGGTAGACGTAGAGAAGATGTTTCCACTTGTGGGGGAGAGCAAAACTAGGGGCCATAAATATAAGATAATCACTAATAAATCCATTAAGGAATTAAAGAGAAACTTCTTTACCCAGAGAGTGGTTAGAATGTGGAACTCGCTACCACAAGGAGTAGTTGAGGCGAATAGTACAGGTGCATTTAAGGGGAGGTTAGATAAGTACATGAGGGAGAAAGGAATAGAAGGATATGTTGATAGGGTGAGATCAAGTCGGGTGGGAGGAGACTCGTCTGGAGCTTAAACATCGACATAGACCAGTTGAGCCAAAGGGCTTGTTTCTGTGCTATAAATTCGATATAATTCAATCCACGGCGCCACTCAGAAAGACCTTTGCACCCCCCCCCCCTCCACCCCCGCAATAAAGATAGCTAAGGTTGGAAATGGAAGTGTTGCCCTGGTACACTATAGGGTACTGTTCTGAGATCGGGTTTACAGGAGGTTGCTGGGGCAAACCAGAGGGTGCACCCACCTGCCTTAAACCTGATATGGGAGTGCCTGATGCTGGTGGAAAAATTGGAAAGTGTTGCATTCCTCAGTACCTGGATCAGCAAAACTAAATTTCGAAGAGGTGTCAGCTGTGGCTCAGTGGCAGCACGCTTGCCTCTAGAATCAGTCGGTTGTAGATTCGAGTCCCACTCCTGACACTTGAGCACAAAATATAGGCTGACACTTCAGTGCAGTACTGAGGGAGTGCTGCATTGTCTTTCGGATGAGATGTTAAACCAAATCACCCTCTGTGGATGTAAAAGGTCCCGTGGCATTATGTTGAAGAAGAGCAGGGGAGTTCTCTGCAGTGTTCTGGCCAAGATACATCAGTAAAAAAAAAACAGACTATCTGGTCATTATCACATTGCTTTTTGTGGGATCTTGCTGTGTGGAAACTGGCTGCCTGCATTACAACAGTGACTATACTTCAAAACTACGTCATTGGCTATAAAGTCCTTTGGGATGTTCTGAGGTCATGAAAGTCGCAAGTCCTTTCAAATTTTTAAAAATTTACGATCTTAAAAAAACAAATTGGGCCTTTGGGGATAATTTTCTGTGGAAGGAACAGTTTTGTGTTAATTATCTTCTGACTTAATATCCTGTGGAAAATGGCAGTCTGGGTATTATGGACAGCATTTGTGCTTGTTCACAGATGTCAGTGGAGATTTAAGACAGTGGTAAATCTTTTAAACTGGTGGAGTTTAAAACATCAATTAAGTCAATGGTTTGGGGGTTGCAATTAACATTAGCCATGCTGTAAATTCTCAACAGTTGCTTGGCATACTCCACTGGAGTTACGTGCCGACCGAGGACTTAATACACACCAGCTGATTCAAAGGTCCCAGAGGGCAAACATGACACTTACACTTTTAGGTGCAGCCATTGTCCCTTTGGAGGAGACACAAGTTGAGAGAAGAGGTTGGCCGCACAGAACAAGGAGCGAGAGAAGGAAACAATAGGGGTTAAAATTCGTCCCCGTCGTGCCTGTTGATTCATACTATCAGAGAAACCAATTTGGAGCTGTTGTGCCAGGAATTAAGATTCCAAGCACAGAGGAGGTGAAATTCAATAACGCATAATAAAGGGCGCGGGCACCGCGATGCCCACGCCCGTTGAAAGGAGCTCAGGCATCACGTTAAATTCATGCTGCCTGCTAATTATAATGATTGTAGCGCACAGCCCAGCACTGAACACATTGCTGACAGGCTGTGCGCTCGGCAGGGGGCCCAAGTTCTCGATGTTTGCGTGAGGCTAGCTTTGCGCCTCTTACTGGCAGCCTGTACCTCTTAAAAGTGAGCTGCCTTCCGGTGATGAACATTTTTTAAAGTGCTTCAACACTAATCCAAATGGCTCAACAGGCCAGAGTAAGGGCACCCAGGGTCTCGGACGCAGCACTCAAGGCCTTTGTGCAGGGGGTGAACACTAGAAGAGAGGTCCTCTACCCACAAGGAGCCAGGAGGCCATCCAGAAAGAAGGATGAGATCACCGAAATGGTCACTGCCAGCAGTGCCGCCCCCCTCCCCCCCCAGGACCTGGCTCCAGTGCCCAAAGAAGCTTTATGACCTCAGACGAGTCTTCAAGATCAGTGAATGCATCTTCGAAAGCCGTCTCCTACCAACTGCACCACAGTCTAAGGATAAGGGGTAAGCCATTTAGGACAGAAATGAGGAGGAATTTCTTCACCCAGAGAGTGGTGAACCTGTGGAATTCTCTGCCACAGAAGGCAGTAGAGGCCAATTCATTAAATAGATTCAAGAAGGAGTTGGATATATTTCTTAAGGCTAAAGGGATCAAGGGATATGGGGAGAAAGCAGGGTACTGAATTTGGATGATCAGCCATGATCGCATTGAATGGCTAGAGGGGCCGACTGGCCTACTCCTGCTCCTATCTTCTATGATTCTATGATTCTATAGCCTCAAACACTGCTTAATGCAAGACTCTCCCCCCCATCACTCACCTACTAACAATCTGTACCAAACACGAGGCACACCTCACATTCCTCGCTTCACCTCACCCCCTTGGAGGAGATGGTGCTGGCCATTCTTGGCAGTGGCATGGCTGAGCCCTTGGCCAGCGGCGGGGCTGAAAGAATACAAGATGCCGGTATCCTCATACGTTATCTTCCTTCTCACATCTCACTTACCCCTCATTTCCTCCACCAAATATCTTGCTTTACCCCCCTCCCCTCACCACAAGAAATCCAGTTTGCCTAGCCAGTGGTTGACCAAGAAGAGGAAGAGGCGAATGAAGAAAAAGAAGAAACACCGTTACTCGATTTCACACTCCAAACCACCAGCTCCTTGAGGTCGTCCTGCACGGCCATCTGCAGTCTCCCCCACTGAAAGTCAGAAGCCTTCCATCAGCCATGCTGCAGCCACTGGCTGTAGCACTGCGGAAGAGCACTAAGATACACAAAGGCCCACGCAAGACACTCACTAAGGGAATGCACAAGGGTGATTAGTTGATTTTCTGATGTAATATTGGATGCATATATGGATTGGAAAGTTTGCTTTG
Organism: Squalus acanthias; assembly: GCA_030390025.1. Classification (NCBI taxonomy): domain Eukaryota; kingdom Metazoa; phylum Chordata; class Chondrichthyes; order Squaliformes; family Squalidae; genus Squalus; species Squalus acanthias. The sequence goes on along the minus strand of CM059428.1, from coordinate 162,478,052 downwards.
TGGTGGCTTTTATTTCAGCACTGTGGCCAAGAGGACGCTGTGATGGTCAGTAACAGAGGGAAGGAAGGTGTGGGACAGATGTTGAAAGGGGAATTTGGGTTGTGTTCACTGGTACCGCAGGCGGATGATTCAATCCTGGATATCCCGGCCGGGAAAGGGGCGATCTGGATTACCTCCTTCCTTCTACTTCCTCCTCTTCTGCTTCTCCCTCTTCCTCTCCTCCTCTTCCTCCCTCTGCGAGCAAGTGGTGTTCTCAGAGGCTTTCCTTTAAGAGCCGAAGCCTTGCAAACGTCCAGCAGCACTCCCTGCACTCTCTTCACACTTTAACAACTTTTTAAATGTCTTACACCAAGCCACTACTCAAATAAAATGTAAAGAAACCAGTACAAAAGCAAAATTCTAAGCTTACCTCAAAGTTGCCTGTGTCCCTTTGAGAAGCTCTGGTCGGGGAGTCTGTCGAACAGCTGAACGCACATTCTGCTATGCGTGTTAAAAGGAACAGCGACGTCCAGTATAGCAGGTCGTGCGTCAATTCAGTGTTGCACGCTGATTGACGTCACGATCTGACTAATTACCATATTTGCAGCGAACGCAGGCAACGGCAGCACTGCCGACCTGACCAAAATGGCGGCCGCCACGTTCCGCGCTGGAAGTGGGCAGGAGCAAGGCGGCCAGCATTTTTTCACCGAAACCGGCCTTATCAGCCGGCGCGAAGAGGCTGAAATTCACGTCTGGCCGATATCTTCGGGCGTGCGCTCTCTTCATAACGCCCATTCCGCGCTGGTTGTCGGCTCTACTCTAATTTCTCAGCCAATACCTCTGAAAAATGCCATCTCCAGGTCGATCAGAGCAGCTGTGTACACAGATAGTCAGCTTCTCCAGGAATATTGGATCAGCAATGCAGGAAGATAATTTAAAAGTGTTTTCTGTGACTCCAAACACTCTTCCTGTTGGTGTGAAGATTCAGTAGCTATGACTTTCTCAGCTTTTAGTTCTTTCTAGTCACCTGCCGGTGATTTCTATGGGATTGGGCAAGCTGCCATGTCCAGCTGTGGTTGCGAAGTTATTGGTGTCCTGTTTGTTGCAACGCAGTCATTCCTTTAAGACTTGAGCATAAAACTCTGAGCTGAGGGAGCGCTGCACTGTCGGAGGCGCCGTCTTGTGGATGAAACGTTAAACCGAGGCCCCGTCTACCCTCTTAGGTCAACATAAAAGATCCCATGGCACTATTTCAAAGAAGAGCAGGGGAGTTATCCCCGGTGTCCTGGCCAATATTTATCCCTCAATCAACATAACAAAAACAGATTATCCGGTCATTATCACATTGCTGTTTGCGGGAGCTTGCTGTGTGCAAATTGGCTGCCGCGTTTCCTACATTACAACAGTGACCACACTTCAAAAGTACTTAATTGGCTGTAAAGTGCTTTGGGACATCCTGAGGTCATGAAAGGCGTTATATAAATTTCTTTCTTTCTTTCTTTCTTTCTTTCTTTCTTTCTTTGTGTTGTGTTGAGAAGCAGCAATAATTTCACACCACTGCTAGCTTGCACACAATGGGTGTGATTTTGCCAATGGGGGCGCGTTGGAGGCGGGACTGCTGCTTGGCGGGTCGTTGTCCTGCCTTCGTCGACTTGTGGCCAACCCACGCTATTTTCCCTTGATTGACCTTGTTAAGCCTGCCCAGCAGGCTTAGCAGGCCAATTAAGGGGAAGCCGGTTACAGAGAACGTCAACGTATGACGTTTCATCTGTCAAAAATTTTTGACAGATGAATTGTCATCGTTTGACAGCTCTGTGAAGCTGTCAAACAGTGACATTCTCTGTAGTTTGATGAGGTCTTGAATTCAAGACCTCATCAAACTTCTTTCTTTTACAGAAATGAGATGGTTGTTGCATCTGAGAATGCAACGGCCACCTGTCATCTGCAACATGGAGGTCCGAGACTCTCTGCATGCACACCGACTGAAGCCTGCAGGAAGAAACAAAGGTAAATACACTTTTACTGACACTTTGCACTTACCTCAGATACTCACCTCTACACTCTTGCACCCATCACTTACCTTCACACCACACTTTTGCACCCCCCCCCGACCCCCACAGACCCAGTACTCGCCTCGCTAACCTGGCGGGTTTCGGAGTCTTCGGGAAGCCCGCACTTATGAGGGCAAAAAGAGGATAATCCTATTTTCTGCCTGTTAACTACCTGTTAACGGGCAGTTAATAGGCTTTAATCCCTTCCCACCTCCAAGGAGACGGGACCTGGCGCGGGATGGCATGGAGGCGGGTTGGGCACCCGCCCCCAAATTCTGCCATTTTCCCGGCAGTCCCACCTCCATACCCGCCTCCCCAGGGCTGGCAAAATCGCCCCCTGAGTTGTCAGTTTTTCCGTGTGGAGATTCTTTAAGAGAACTGCTGAGAACAAAGAAAGGGATTCTGGACCAAACCACCCGATTCACTCCCAACCTCCTGCACCAAGCCACGGGCTTCTCCCAGCCCTGTCCTTTTGTGCACGAGGGGGAAAGAGGGAAAGAGAAGAGAGTGCAGGTGACACAGGGAGATGGTGGAGGTCGAAGAGAACGAGCGATGAGTGATGTAGAGGAGCCTGAGCTGAAGCTGTTCTTTTCTGGTTGATTTGGAACATTTGCGATGGGATTAGGAAACGAGAAGTCATCATCCAACCGGTTGCGGTATTTTGAAAAGTAATATTGTTCAAGTGGTGTAATTTAATTTATTTATTTAACTGCAACACGGGCTCCAAATTGCTTCAGTAATTCAGAAAGAGCCATCCAACTTGACAAGACCCACAGTTGCACTAATAGCAAAATTGACTCCAGTTGAGAGAAGACACATGTGCCAAGCTGCATAAAAATTACACCACAGCAATGAATGTTGATTCAATTCGACACAAGTCATTTCCTTTAATAACATAGTGAAGGTTACTCTCACTTAACAAAGCTAAGAAATAATAGATGTTACAAACACTTAGATTTTTCAGAAAAAACACAATTATTTTCCAGGTCAGGTAATTATACTTTGTTTCAAAAAATGTAGGCCCTTTATTCAAATAGATAAGCTAATTAACATTACATGATACTGTAACTTGCTAGATACTTATAAACCATGCCCAGTATTCATGAAACTTGAAACTCAAAGCAGCTCAGAAAACGATTCCTATATTAATTAAATCATAAATATGAATTGCACCAATAACTTCAATTACATGTAAAATTGCAAATAATGAATCTATTAACATAAGTGAGACAAAATATATGAAATATTTGAAGCACATAACATGTATCAGAAGTAATTGCCCTGTCCAGCTGCTCCTTCCAGCAGTCTGATGCCATCACGTTTGCTAGTCACAAATCACAAATGACATCCTAGACCTTACCGCAACCATTAACACGGTCAACCATACCATTCTCCCCCAATGCCTGTCCTCCCTACTTCAACACAATGGAACTGTCTTCACATGGTTCAACTCTTACCTGTCAGTCATAGCCAGAGCAGCTCGAGCGATGCCTCCTCTTCCTACCTCCAGAGTCTCCCATGGTTCTACAATTGGGCCCTTCTGCTCGTCACCTACATGTGCCACTTGGCAACATCATTAAAGCACATGGGATTGGGGGCAAGGTATTGACTTGGATAGAGAACTGGTTGGCAGACAGAAAGCAAAGAGTTGGAATAAACGGGTCTTTTTCCGAGTGGCAGGCAGTGACTAGTGGGGTACCACAGGGATCGGTCCTAGGACCCCAGCTATTCACAATATATATTAATGATCTAGACAAGGGAACTAGATGTAATATCTCCAAGTTTGCAGACGACATAAAACTGGGTGGGCGTGTGTGCTGCGAGGAGGATGCCGAGAAACTCCAGGATGATTTGGACAGGTTGGGTGATTGGGCAGAAGCGTGGCAGATGCAATATAACGTGGATAAATGTGAGGTTATCCACTTTGGTGTCAAAAACAGGAAGGCAGATTATTATCTGAATGGCAATAGATTGGGAGAGGGGGAAGTGCAACGAGACCTGGGTGTCGTTGTGCACCAGTCGCTGAAGGTAAGCATGCAGGTGCAGCAGGCGGTTAAGAAGGCAAGTGGTATGTTGGCCTTCATAGCGAGAGGGTTTGAGTACAGGAACAAGGATGTCTTCCTGCAGTTGTACAGGGCCTTGGTGAGACCACACCTTGAGTACTGTGTGCAGTTTTGGTCGCCTTATCTGAGGAAGGATGTTCTTGCCATGGAAGGAGTTCAGCGAAGATTCACAAGGCTGATACCTGGGATGGCAGGAATGACATATGAAGAGAGATTGGGTCGATTGGGCTTATACTCGCTGGAGTTTAGAAGAATGAGAGGGGATCTCATTGAAACTTATAAAATTCTGACAGGACAGGATAAACTAGATGCAGGAAGGATGTTCCCGATGGTCGGGGAGTCCAGAACCAGGGGTCACAGTCTAAGGATAAGGGGTAAGCCATTTAGGACAGAAATGAGGAGGAATTTCTTCACCCAGAGAGTGGTGAACCTGTGGATTTCTCTGCCACAGAAGGCAGTAGAGGCCAATTCATTAAATAGATTCAAGAAGGAGTTGGATATATTTCTTAAGGCTAAAGGGATCAAGGGATATGGGGAGAAAGCAGGGACAGGGTACTGAATTTGGATGATCAGCCATGATCGCATTGAATGGCGGAGCAGGCTAGAGGGGCCAAATGGCCTACTCCTGCTCCTATCTTCTGTTTCTATGATCATCCACAGACACAAGCTTATCTTCCACGTGTACGCTGACGACTCCCAGCTCTACCTCTCTGCTGCCGCTGTGTTGTCAGACAGCTTATCCGACACCCAGTCTTGAATGAGCCACAATTTCCATCAGTTAAACATTGGGAAGACCGAAGCCATTGGGCTGGATTTTGATACTGGGACGGGTTGGGGTCGTGTCATCCGCATTTCGTGTTATCCACCCGCCTGCAATTGGATGTGGGAGATTGATGCAATTTTCACCTAATTGGGCAATTGAGTTCCAGTATGTGGGAACCCATGAACCAATTAGTGTTTTCAGTCTGAAAGTCGCCTCTGATGATGTCATCATTGCTGCTGCATTGCAGGTCAGAGACTGCCTGGTCTCAGAGACTGCCTGGCCTTTGCTGTGAGAGGACCTGGATGCAAAATGAGGAGAGAGAGAGAGAGAATTTTTTTTTGCATCCAGGTCCTCTCACAGCAAAGGCCATGCAGTCTCTGAAGACATTCAATGCAGCAGCATCAGAGGCGACTTTCAGACCTAATACTACTACTACCTTCATCACATCTCCGTTGTAATAGTGGACCTGCAGCTGATAGTCAGCTATCCACTTGTGCTCCCGCCAGGTTTCACTGGCGTGTTTCACATCAGGCGTGCTTCACGTCAGAGATGGGTTAAACTAGCTAAAACGTTTCAAAATGGCATTACAGAGCCAATTTAGGCCTTGTTAAGGGCTTTAATGGCCTCTCCCGCCTCTTGGAGGTGGGACGGAGTTGGGAACACCGCACACGATTTTATCAAAATTGCATGGAGGCAGGATCAGGTCCGCCCGCCACTTTTCGCAATTTTAACCCCCCACACGCCTCCAAACCCGCCTCCACGGCCCTATGAAAATCCAGCCCATTGTCCTCGCCACCCCCCGCCCCCCCCACCGCAAACTCTGTACCCTTGCCACGGACTTCATCCCCATCTCCGTCTACTGTCTTGGGCTGAACCAGACTGTTTCACACCTCATTATCATTTTCAAGGTCACACTGAGCATCGAATCATAGAATGATACAGCATAGAAGGAGGCCATTCAGCCCATTGTGCTGGTACCGGTAGAGCTATTAATGTGTTATCACTCCCCATATCCTCTGCATCACAAACACTGACTATTTCCATCTCTGTAACATCTCCTGCCTCCATCCCTATCTCACCCCAGCTTCTGTCAAAACACTCGACTCCAGACTTGACTATTCCAATGCTCTCCTGGCTAGCCTCCCATCCTCCATGCCCTGTAAACTTCAGCTCATCCAAATCTCTGCTGTCTGTATCCCAAGCCACGCCAAATCCCGCTTATCCATCACCCCTGTCCCTGCTAACCTATATTGGCTCCCGGACTTCCCCACACCTCCAATTTAAAATGCTAATCCTTGTCTTTAAATCCCTTCCTGGCATTGCTCCTTTCTATCTCTATAACCTATTCTTGAGCGTCTGACACCATTGGCCTAATTTTAACTCCGGGCCTGTTTTGGCCGGGTGAGTATTGCTGAGAGTTAGAAACTGATTTGCTGCCCCAGCAATGAGGCCTGGGGTATTTTAACTCCCGAGCCTTATTTAAATCCCGCCGGTCGACTTCCCATCCATTCCGGGTGGAAAGTCGGTAGGAAGTTTTTTTTTTATTCGTTCATGGGATCTGGGCGTCGCTGGCAAGGCCAGCATTTATTGCCCATCCCTAATTGCCCTTGAGAAGGTGGTGGTGAGCCGCCTTCTTGAACCGCTGCAGTCCGTGTGGTGAAGGTACTCCCACAGTGCTGTTAGGGAGAGAGTTCCAGGATTTTGACCCAGTGACGATGAAGCAACAGCAATATATGTCCGAGTCAGGATGGTGTGTGACTTGGAGGGGAGCTTGGAGGTGGTGGTATTCCCATGCACCTGCTGCCTTTGTCCTTCTAGATGGTAGAGTTCGCGGGTTTGGGAGGTGCTGCCGAAGAAGCCTTGGCGAGTTACTGCAGTGCATCTTGTAGATGGTACACACTGCAGCCATGGTACGCCAGTGGTGGAGGGAGTGGTAGATAATCACATGGCTGCAGCCTATAGCAGGTAGGTGGCCAAAGTAGGAGGAAGGGACAGTTCGGGGGGGAGGGTTGTAGGACTGGAGGAAGTTACAGAGATTGGGAAGGGTAAGTCCATGAAGGGATTTAAACTCAAGGATATGAATTTTAATTTTAAATTGGAGGCACTGGGGGACCGGGAGCCAATGTAGATCAGCAAACACAGGGTTGATGAGTAAACGGCACAAGTTGTTAATGCTGTAGGGTACAGAATTTTTCCAGGTTTTCTCCTCCTCTCCTGAAGACGCTGACTTAGGTTAGGATACAAGTAGGATACAAGCCACAGAGTTTTGGATGAAGTGAAGTTTACGGAGGGTGACGGTTGGGAGGCATTGCAACGAGTCTGGAGGTGAAAAGGGAATGGATATGAGTTTCAGCAGCAGATGAGCTGAGGTAGGTGCGGAGGCAGACACCATTATGGAGGTGGATTTAGGCGGTCTTTGTGATGGAGAGGATATGGGGAGCAATTTTAATCCCACCCGTCTGTCGGAAACTGGGTAGGCGGGCAGTTAAAATTTGTCCAGGTTACTTTCCTGCACTGAAGCAGCCGGGAGTTGACCATTCTCTGGATTATTAGCCGCTGTACCACCGCACCCTTTTAGCTAACTGCACAATAACTCGCAAGGAATGTCTATACAGGACTGGTCAGGGAGAGAAGGAGAAGCTACAGCAAATGTTGCCTCTAAACGCAGGGGTTACGCTTCTCGAATCGAAGCCCCTTCTCAAGAACCCAAATCTGATTTCATGGCCAAAAATAAGGAGGAGCAGGCCGAAAACTGGAGCCCACCGAGAAATTGTACCAACACCAGGGCTGCTGGATCCAGGATAGCAAAAGGTAAATTCAGAACAAAAAACAGAAGGAACTTCTTCATACAAAGGGCGATAAATGTCTGGAGTGATCCACCAGGCAGGGTAGTACATTAAATTCCTACATTACAACAGTGACTACACTTCAAAAAGTACTTAATTGGCTGTAAAGCACTTTGGGGCGTCCGGTGGTCATGAAAGGCGCGATAGAAAGGCAAGTCTTTCTTTCTTTAGTAGAGAGACAGACTTTAGGGGTGTCCAAAACACAGTTGGATACTGGGCTGGGAAAGTTGAAAGGTTAAAGGATCAAGCTTCGTTGGGCTAGCTGGCTTTTCCATGTCCTTGAGTTGTCTTGTGTTCATCATAAAACAAAATTAAATCACATGTGTGGAAATTCAACTGAGTTTTAATTCCAGTGATTTTATTTGTAATAAATGAGGGTCAGCATCTCTGCATCCACCATTAGGAGTCTTCCTTTGATTCATGGATTGTGTCATCTGATGCCTTTCAACGCTTTGTCATTAAGTGGTCACTCACCTAGTGCTAGTGATTTTTGCAGTCACCGTACTACCAATCCCTGTACTTGAATCTTGTATTCATTTAGCGTCTTCAGAGAGCTCCACTGTTTAGTAAAGGTCAGTCAACATATATTGCTAAAATACTGCATAAATTATACTGCATAAATAGGCCGTTGCTTCTACTAAAATAGCAGATAGAAGAATTTCCTGTGAACATGTTAAGAGCTTTGCACTGTTAGCGTGCAGTCCTTTCAAGATCCTAGAGAATTATTTTATCTTTAAAATTTGTTCAAAGCAACTCAGAGGGAAATGCCTGACAACTCTTGTTAGAAACTATTCAAGTCTCAGTTCAGAATGCCTTTTCCCCCCCAAGTGTTTTTGAAGAGGTCTTCTTGGGCAGTTTGCGTTTGTCTTTCCAATCTCATGTCTTGCTTTAAAATATCATTTTCAAAACTCTCAGCTGTCAACGTGGGTGCAGGTAAAAGCACATCCAATCTCATCGCAGATTGCCATAACTCCGATGTACATCTGCATTGCTATCGCGTACAACCATTAACCTCGACTATATAACATCGTACCTCAACTAATCTAGTACCATTCATGTCTATTGTACAGGATTCGACCTCATCTATGCACTTTTAACCTCTGTCAAAGGTTGCGATGTTAAACCGAGGCCCCAGTCTGTCATTTCAGGTGAACGTAAAAGATCCCATGGCACTATTTCGAAGAAGAGCAGGAGAGTTCTCCCCGGTGTCCTGGCCAATATTTATCCCTCCACCAACACCACTAAAATCAGATGATCTGGTCATTAACACATAACTGTTTGTGTGGGAGCTTGCTGTGCACAAATTGGCTGCCGCGTTTCCCACATTACAACAGTGACTGCACCTTCAAAAAGTACTTCATTGGCTGTAAAGCGCTTTGGGATGTTCTGAGGTCATGAAAGGCGCCATATAAATGCAAGTCTTTCGGTTGCACGGGACTTGAAAGAGGCGGCAGATGCGATACCGCCCGTTCTGCGTCCCTGCCGGAGTCCAGTTTCATCCCATTGTGTGTTTCTATTTTTAAAGTGACAGCACGGAACGCACCTGGCTCTGCCGATCGCCTCAACCTCTTTCTGTTTGTGCACAGATACTGAACTGCTGTATCGCACCTGGGACGGAAATCTGGAGAAACTGAACGTCGAAACCGAGGAAACGACAATTCTGATGAAAAACCGGAAGTTTGTAAGCATTTCCTTCACCTTTCCTCTCGAAATCGCGGCAGTCACTTCAGAAAAACACGGCACAAAGTGGGAGACTGTGCAGCAGTTAATGTTGGGATCCGCTGTAAACGAACCATTTTTAAGGTTTCACAGAAGTGCAATAGGCAATGGCTAAAAGAGTGAGGCTTTGTTTTCTAACAGTGTGACATTTTGATGGATAATTAGTGCATTTTTTTTTTAAGTGTGCACTGTACCAGTACACCTGAGGCACTAGGTTTTGTTCTGTTTGCACTGATCAAAAAGTTTATGTGTAGGCGTTGAGCTGCAATCGTTGTGTACTTGACGCGGGCTGATTTCCTGCGCATGGCATTTGTAGCAACCTTGTCAACACATTTAGAAATGAAGAACGCTTGTATAGCACCGTTACATGTTCTCAGGGTGTCTCAAAGTGCTTCACATCTGTTGTGCAGGCAGGGACGGCAGCCAAGTTGCGCATGTCAAGCTCCCACAAACAGAAATCAGGCGAATGACCAGTTAATAAAAACAGAAAATGCTGGAAACACTCAAGCAGGTCAGGCAGCATCTGTGGAGAGAGAAACAGAGTCAACGTTTGAGGTCAGAACTGGAAGAAGTTGGAGATGTAACAGATTTTGAGCAGGTGCAGGGGCAGGGAAAAGGGGGAGGGGAGGAAAGAACAAAAGGGAAGGTCTGTGATAGGGTGTGAGGCAGGAGAGATTAAATGACAAAAGGGATGATAGTACGAAGCAAAAGGAGATGGTAATGGGACAAGTAAAGAAACAAAAGATGAGTCTAGAAGAGGTGTAAATGGGAATGGCAGAATCATCAACAGCTGCCATGTGAAAAAATAGGGGCCGAGGTTATAGTCTGAAATTGTTGAACTCGATGTTGAGTCCAGAAGGCTGTAAAGCGCCTAATCGAAAGATGAGGTGCTGTTCCTCAAGCTTACGTTGAGCTTCATTGGAACAGTGTAAGAGGCCGAGGAACGAGAGGTCAGAGTGGGAGTGGTCTTCATGAATAGAGGTATAGAGTACAAAAGCATGGAAATTATGATGAACCTGTATAAAACACTGGTTTGGCCTCAACTGGAGAATTGTGATCAATTCTGGGCACCACACTTAGGAAGGATGTGAAGGCCTTAGAGAGGGTGCAGAAAAGATTTACGAGAATGATTCCAAGGATGAGGGACTTCAGTTAGGTGGATAGACTGGGGTTGTTCTCCTTAGAGCAGAGAAGGTTGAGAGGAGATTTGATAGAGGTGTTCAAAATCATGAGGGGTCTGGACAGAGTAGATAGAGAGAAACTGTTCCCATTGGCAGAAGGGTCGAGAACCAGAGGACACAGATTTAAGGTGATTGGCAGAAGAACCAAAGGCGACATGAGGAAAAACTTTTTACTCAGCGAGTGGTTAGGATCTGGAATTCACTGCCTGAAATCAGTAGCAGGGAAAATGCTAGAATCTATTATTAAGGATGTGGTAACAGGGCACTTAGAAAATAATTATATGATTGGGCAGAGTCAACATGGATTTATGAAAGGAAAATCATGTTTGATGAATCTGTTAGATTTTTTTGTGGTTGTAACTAGCAGAATAAATAACAATAACAACAACAACTTGTATTTATATAGCGCCTTTAAAGTAGTAAAACGTCCCAAGGTGCTGTACAGGAGTATTTGAAGACAAAAAATTTGACACCGATCCACATAGGATAAATTAGGGCAGGTGACCAAAAGCTTACTCAAAGAGGTAGGTTTTAAGGAGCGTCTTAAAGGAGGAATGAGAGGTAGCGAGGCGGAGAGGTTTAGGCAGGGAATTCCAGAGCTTAGGCCCAGGCAACAGAAGGCACGGCCACCAAAGGTTGAGTGATTATAATCAGGGATCCTCAAGAGGGCAGAATTAGAGGAGCGCAGATATCTCGGGGGGTTGTGGAGCTGAAGGAGATTACAGAGATAGGGAGGGGCGAGGTCATGGAGGGATTTGAAAACAAGGATGAGAATTTTGAAATCGAGGCGCTGCTTAACCGGGAGCCAATGTAAGTCAGCGGGCACAGGAGAGATGTGCGATCGGGACTTGGTGCAAGTTAGGACACGGGCAGCCGAGTATTGGATGACCTCAAGTTTACGTAGGGTGGAATGTGGGAGGCCAGCCAGGAGTGCGTTGGAATAGTCAAGTCTAGAGGTAACAAAGGCATGGATGAGGGTTTCAGCAGCAGATGAGCTGAGGCAAGGGCGGAGATGGGCGATGTTACGGAGGTGGAAGTAGGCGGTCTTTGTTATGCTGCGGATATGTGGTCGGAAGCTCATTTCAGGGTCAAATATGACACTAAGATTGCGAACAGTGTGGATAAAGAGGAACCAGTGGATGTGGTGTATTTGGATTTTCAGCAGGCATTCGATAAGGTGCCACACAAGAGGTTATTAAAAAAAATTAGGGCTCATGGGATTGTGGGTAATATACTAGCATGGATTGAGGATTGGTTAACGGACAGAAAACAGAGAGTAGGAATAAATGGGTCATTTTCGGATTGGCAGGCTGTAACTAGTGGGGTGCTTGGGCCTCAGCTATTCACAATCTACATCAATGATTTGGATGAGGGGACCAAATGTAATATATCCAAGTTTGCTGATGATACAAAGCTAGGTGGGAATGTAAGTTGTGAGGAGGATGCAAGGAGGCTTCAAGGGGATATAGACAAGCTAAGTGAGTGGGCAAGAACATGGCAAATGGAATATAATGTGGAGAAATGTGAAGTTATCCACTTTGGTAGGAAAAATAGAAAAGCAGATTATTTTTTAAATGGTGAGAGATTGAGAAATGTTGGTGTTCAGAGGGACCTGGGTGTCCTTGTACACGGATCACTGAAAGTTAACATGCAGGTACAGCAAGCAATTAGGAAAGCAAATGGTATGCTGGCCTTTATTACAAGAGGATTTGAGTATAAGAGTAAAGACGCCTTACTGCAATTATATAGGGCACTGGTGAGTCCACACCTGGAGTATTGTGTACCGTTTTGGTCTCCTTACCTAAGGAAGGATATGCTTGCCACAGAGGGAGTGCAACGAAGGTTCACCAGACTGGTTCCTGGGATGGGGGGATTGTCCTATGAGGAGAGATTGAGTAGACTAGGCCTATATTCCCTAGAGTTTGGAAGAATGAGAGGTGATCTCATTGAAACATACAAAATTCTTACAGGACTTGACAGGGTAGATGCAGGGAGGATGTTTCCCCTGGCTGGGGAGTCTAGAACCAGGAGTCACAGTCTCAGAATAAGGGGTCGGCCATTGAGGACTGAGATGAGGAGAAATTTCTTCACTCAGAGGGTGGTGAATCTTTGGAATTTTCTACCCCAGAGGGCTGTGGAGGCTCAGTCGTTGAGTATATTCAAGACAGAGATTGATAGATTTTGGGATATTAAGGGAATCAAGGGATATGGGGATAGTGCAGGAAAGTGGAGTTGAGGTAGAAGATCAGCCATGATCTTATTGAATGGCGGAGCAGGTTTGAAGGGCCAAATGGCCGACTCCTGCTCCTATTTCTTATGTTTTTATGTTCTTAAAGGGTGGTGGAGGCAGACTCAATCACGGCTTTCAAAAGGGAGTTGGATAAGTACCTGAGGGAAAAAAAATTGCAGGGCTATGAGGAAAGGGCGGGGGAGTGGGACTAGCTGAAGTGCTCTTGCAGAGAGTCGGCACGGGCTCGACGGGCCGAATGGCCTCCTTCCGTGCTGTAACCATTCTGAGACTCTCTGACTCTCTGGAGTGGAGAATTAAAGTGACAGGCGACCGGAAGCTTGGGGTCACGCTTACGGACAGAACGGAGGTGTTCCGCAAAGCGGTCACCCAATCTGCCGGAATGACCGGTTAATCTGATTTGGTGGCGTCGGTCGAAGGGTTAACCTTGATCAGGGCACTGGGACAGCACCCTGCTTCTCTTCAAATAGAGCCACAGGATCTTTTAAGTCTCTCTGAACAGGCAGACAGGGTCTCGGCTTAACGTCTCCTCTGAAAGACGACATGTCCAACAATGCGGCCTTCCCGCGCCACAGCCCTGAAGTGTCAGTCTAGAATATGTGTTCAGGTTCCCCGGTTTGGTGCTTGAAATTTTTGACTTGTGAGGTGAGGCTGCTACCACTGAGCCAAACTGATGCATGTGTAAGTTAAGAAAGGGCTCATTTACCATTGTGCTACAAATAACGAACAGAGGAAATCCCCACCTGCCTGGTTCTGTTATTTTTTATTATTAAAGGTTAGCATTTCGAATAGAATCATAGAATCTTACAGCCAGAAGGAGGCCATTCGGCCCATCGTGCCTGTGCCGGCTTTTTGAAAGAGCTCTCCAATTAGTTCCACTGCCCTGCTCTTTCCCCACAGCCCTGCAATTTTCTCCTCTCAGCTGCTCAGGATGAAGAGTTTAACTTTAGACAATCATAAAATTTTGGGTGTTTTATAACCAGTATTTATTTCAAACTATTACTGCATCCCAAACTGCAGTATTAATCAGAGCTTTATGAGTTGGTTAGAGTTTGGTATTCTCAGCTTTCCTGAATCCTGCAAGTTAATTATTACAGAATTGTTACATCTCTTTAATAAGTAGGTGTTAATTATTTATAGCAGTGTTATCAAACTGTCATATTTTTATAGGTGGACGATTACAATTTAGTGATAGATTAAGTAAAAGTTGATGGCAGACACTTAAAGAGAAGCAGTAATGTCTATAGATCAATCAGGCGGTGCTATCAAAAGCCACTTTTCAAATTTAAACTCAGATTAATCTACTTCACAGTTCACAACATATACATTTTATGGACAATGCAGTCGAGTTTGGTCTGAATTCGAGGAGCATGATAAAATATAACTTGTTCTGTAGGCCTAATGATTCTGATGCTTGTGCAGTCCTCAGGGTGATTTTCATCTCCACTCATCCTTAGCATGGTTCAAGCACCCTGCTGGCACAGCCCCCTCCGCAACCTTGCACTGGGAAGAGGGGCAGAAATAGGGGCCCAGAGGCAGGCCCCAGCCCACCAGCCTTCTTTCTGACTGATGGTGGAGAGCAGGAGCCATGAGGCCCCAAGGCCGGAAGATTGTGTCGTAGAAGGAAAGAAAGACTTGCATTCATAAGACATAAGACATAAGAAATAGGAGCAGGAGTAGTAGGCATTTGGCCCTTCGAGCCTGCTCTGCCATTCAATGAGATCATGGCTGATCATCGACCTCAACTTGACTTTTTTTTAAATTTGTTTTTTATGGGATGTGGGCGTCGCTGGCAAGGCCAGCATTTATTGCTCATCCCCAATTGCCCTTGTGAAGGTGGCATATAACGTCTTTCACGACCTCAGGATGTCCCAAAGCTCCTTACAGCCAAGAACATAGAATGTACAGCACAGAAATAGGCCGTCCGGCCCAACTGGTCCATGCCGGTGTTTATGCTCCACACGAGCCTCCTTCCGTCCCTCTTCATCTCACCCTATTAGCGTAACCTTCTATTCCTTGCTCCCACATGTGTTTATCTAACTTCCCCTTAATTAAGTACTTTTGAAGTGTAGTCACTGTTATAATCATAGAATGATACAGTACAGAAGGAGGCCATTTGGACCATGCTGGAAATGTAGGAAATGAGGTGGCCAATTTGCGCACAGCAAGGTCCCACAAACAGCATAAGGTCAGAAATGGGGATGTTCACTGATGACTGCACAGTGTTCAGCGCCATTCACAACTCCTCAGATAATGAAGCAGTCCGTGCCCGCATGCAACAAGACCTGGACGACGTTCAATGACTATCTCCAACAAGCGAGAGTCTAACCACCTCCCCTTGACATTCAACGGTAATACCATCGCTGAATCCCCCACTATCAACAACCTTGGGTCACCATTGACCAGAAACTTAACTGGACCAGCCACATAAATACTGTGGCAACAAGAGCAGGTCAGAGGCTAGGTATTCTGCGGCGAGTGTCTCACCTCCTGACTCCCCAAAGCCTTTCCACCATCTACAAGGTACAAGTCAGGAGTGTGATGGAATACTCTCCACTTGCCTGGATGAGTGCAGCTCCAACAACACTCAAGAAGCTCAACACCATCCAGGACAAAGCAGCCCGCTTGATTGGCACCCCATCCACCACCTTAAACATTCACTCCATCCACCACCGGTGTACCGTGGCTGCAGTGTGTACCATCTTCAAGATGCACTGCAGCAACTCGCCAAGGCTTCTTCGGCAGCACCTCCCAAACCTGCGACCTCTTCCACCTAGAAAGACAAGGGCAGCAGGCGCATGGGAACACCACCACCTCCAAGTTCCCCTTTAAGTCACACCATCCTGACTCAGAAGTATATCGCTGATCCTTTATTGTCGTTGGGTCAAAATCCTGGAACTCCCTCCCTAACAGCACTATGGGAGTACCATCACCACACGGACTGCAGCGGTTCAAGAAGGCGGCTCACCACCACCTTCTCAAGGGCAACTAGGGATGGGCAATAAATGCTGGCCTTGCCAGTGACGCCCAGATCCCATAAACGAATTTTTAAAAAATGTGATAATGACCAGATAACCTGTTTTTAGGGGTTGGTTGAGGGATAAATATTGACCAAGACACCAGGAGAACTCTCCTGCTCTTCTTCAAAATAGTGCCATGAGATCTTTTACATCCAGCTGAGAAGGCAGACAGGGCCTCGGTTTAACATCTCATCTGAAAGGCACTTCTGACAGTGCAGCACTCCCTCAGCACTACACCGGAGTATCAGCCTAGATTTTGTGCTCAGATTTCCTGGAGTGGGATTTGAGCCCACAACCTACTCACTCAGAGGCAAGAGTGCTACCCACTGAGCCACGGCTGACACCTACTAGGAAGAAAAGGGCCTTACCCGCAGCCAGCCTCCACCTGCGAGGCGCTCACAAACCAGAGGGGTCCCGGCATGAGGCCTGCTGACAAAGCTTTTTGTGCGACCCTGCATGTGGGTGACAAATGTGAGGTGGGCGGGCCGGGATCTTCCACCCCCTCCCCTCCCCCCACCCCCCCACCCCCACCTGGATTTCCACCTATTACAAGTGCAGACCCAGTTACAGTCGGAGATCCCCAGCAAATCCCACGGCAGCGGAGTAGGGCTGGAGACCAGACATTACGGGCCTGCACCTCGTTTTCCTCTTGGCTGTGCCTGGGAACTGAGCATTAGCAAGAAAGTGAAGAATCACCCTTAATGAATCCATTTGTTGTACGGAACATGTTGGGGGATACTGGTTGCTATGTGTAGCAGCATTCTTTTTGAATGCATTTACTACGTTGCTACGCACAACGACCAGACCAGTTCATAACCCACGTACGTATCAACCCTTTTGTGTGTCTTCTCTAAGGGGAGAGGCAGGCTTTGTGTGGAAATGTGCATGTACAACCTCACCGTGAGCTATGTATTGTCCGCGACTTGTCTGATTGAGTGGTGATTAAATGGAGTAGAGGAGAGGGGGATCTCGGTGTGTAAAGACACAGGCCATTAAAGGTGGTGCCCCAATTGGATAAGCTCATATAAAGGACAAATAGATTCCTTGGTTTTGTATTTAGAGACATAGAACACATTACTTTTCACTCAAAAGGTTGTTAGAACATGGAAAAGAATTCCCAAAAATTCAATATTCCTGGCCAAATTCCTCTTTATTTCCGTCATCAATATATCAATTGTTTATCATTTGATTTATCCTTATAGCTTAAAATAATGGAATAAATGTACCATCCAACAGGAATTTAAAGTCAGGAAGGTCAAACTAGGGAGACCCAAACTGCGCAAATCTAGGTCCTGCAAAGGGAGTTTCTGGAATTAGAAGATCGATTAGAGAACAGGATCTAAGGGTTGTAATCACAGGATTATTTCTCGTTGAACAAGCTACTACAAAATTAGTACGGTAAGACACTGTCATAGGAACAGGAGTTGGCCATTCAGCCCCTCGAGCCTGTTCTGCCATTGAATGAGATCATGGCTGATCTGCGACCTAACTCCATATACCCGCCTTTGCCCCATATCCCTTAATACCTTTGGTTAACAAAAAGCTATCAATCTCAGATTTAAAATTAACAGTTGATCTAGCGTCAATTGCCATTTGCGGAAGAGAGTTCCAAACTTCTACCACCCTGTCATGCTTTGTGATGCCATGGTGAAAATCATAATCCTCATGAATAGGACCTAGATGACCAGTCCTAATATGGGCTTTGAGCAGAAGCTTGCCTGAAAGGGAATAGTTTCCCCAGATAGCTGGATTGGTTTGGTGACGAGAGGTGACCTCTTTGACCAACCTTTTGTCCTAATATTTTGCTATGTGGCTCGAAGTCAAATTTAGTCTGAGAACGCTCCTGTGAAGCATCTTGGAAATTTTTTTTACTACGTTAAAGGCGCTATATTAAAAAAAAATTTATACGTTTTTATGGGTTGTGGCCGTCGCTGGCAAGGCCGGCATTTATTGCCCATCCCTAATTGCCCTTGAGAAGGTGGTGGTGAGCCGCCTTCTTGAACCGCTGCAGTCCATGTGGTGAAGGTACTCCCACAGTGCTGTTAGGGAGGGAGTGCCAGGATTTTGACCCAGTGACGATGAAGGATCGGCGATATACTTCGAAGTCAGGATGGTGTGTGATTTGGAGGGGAACTTGGAGGTGGTGGTGTTCCCATACACCTGCTGCCCTTGTCCTTCTAGGTGGAAGAGGTCGCGGGTTTGGGAGGTGCTGCCGAAGAAGCCTTGGCAAGTTGCTGCAGTGCATCTTGTAGATGGTACACACTGCAGCCACGGTACGCTGGTGGTGGAGGGAGTGAATGTTTAAGGTGGTGGATGGGGTGCCAATCAAGCGGGCTGCTTTGTCCTGGATGGTGTCGAGCTTCTTGAGTGTTGTTGGAGCTGCACTCATCCAGGCAAGTGGAGAGTATTCAATCACACTCCTTACTTGTGCCTTGTAGATGGTGGATAAATGCAAGGCGTTGCTGTCGATTCAAATATGGGACGGGCAAGATTACTGTAGATGGTAGAAATCTGAAACATAAACATAAAATGCTGGATACACTCAATAGGTCAGGCAGCATCTGTCAAGAAAACATGAGTTAGTTGGTTCACGTATAAACCCTTCCTCCGAACTAAAAGATATTACAGATTAACAGCTTTTAAGAAGGAAAAGAACATGGGTAAAACAACCAAACACACAGGGAAAGATATCGAATGACCTGTAAAATGCTTAAATAAAAACAGAAAATGCTGGAAATACTCAGCAGGTCAGGCAGCATCTGTAGAGAGAGAAACAGAGTTAATGTTTCAGGTCGATGACCCTTCATCAGGACGAATGCTGCCTGACCTGCTGAGTATTTCCAGCATTTTCTGTTTTTATTTCAGATTTCCAGCATCCGCTGTATTTTGCTTTTGTAAAATGCTTAGTTGGGGGATCAGGAAATAGTTAAAGGGCAGGAGGCAAAAGGAGGAATAATGATAGAAATCAAAGACCTACACGGGACACCGAGAGTGTGAGAAAAGTTAAAATGAATAGCTAAGTGGAATGGGAAGCATGAAAAACTGGTAACGTGGAGCAGGCTCCAGCAGCTCAGGGTTCTGGGGAAAGACCTCCCACCTCCAGAACAATATTCAACGAGGAGGGGTGTGGAGGTCCCAACTCCTAGCACCTTCCTTGGGGTTGGGACCTTGGGTTTTGAAAGTGGTGACTATAGAGATAATGGATGCATTGGTTGTCATTTCCCAATATGCTATAGATTCTGGAACGGTTCCATGAAATCGAGGCGTTGCTTAACCGGGAGCCAATGTCGGTCAGCGAGCACAGGGATGATGGGTGAGCGGGACTTGGTGCGAGTTAGGACACGAGCAGCCGAGTATTGGATGACCTCAAGTTTACGTAGGGTGGAATGTGGGAGGCCAGCCAGGAGTGTGTTGGAATAGTCAAGTCTAGAGGTAACAAAGGCATGGATGAGGGTTTCAGCAGCAGATAAGCTGAGGCAAGGGCAGAGATGGGCGATGTTACAGAGGTGGAAGTAGGCGGTCTTTGTTATGCTGCGGATATGTGGTCAGAAGCTCATTTCAGGGTCAAATATGACACTAAGATTGCGAACAGTGTGGATAAAGAGGAACCAGTGGATGTGGTGTATTTGGATTTTCAGAAGGCATTCGATAAGGTGCCACACAAGAAGTTATTAAAAAAAATTAGGGCTCATTGGATTGTGGGTAATATACTAGCATGGATTGAGGATTGGTTAACGGACAGAAAACAGAGAGTAGGAATAAATGGGTCATTTTCGGGTTGGCGGGCTGTAACTAGTGGGGTACCGCAAGGATCAGTGCTTGTGCCTCAGCTATTCACAATCTAGATCAATGATTGGGATGAGGGGACCAAATGTAATATATCCAAGTTTGCTGATGATACAAAGCTGGGTGGGAATGTAAGTTGTGAGGAGGATGCAAGGAGGCTTCAAGGGGATATAGACAAGCTAAGTGAGTGGGCAAGAACATGGCAAATGGAATATAATGTGGAGAAATGTGAAGTTATCCACTTTGGTAGGAAAAATAGAAAAGCAGATTATTTTTTAAATGGTGAGAGATTGGGAAATGTTGGTGTTAAGCGGGACCTGGGTGTCCTTGTACACAAATCACTGAAAGTTAACATGCAGGTACAGCAAGCAATTAGGAAAGCAAATGGCATGTTGGCCTTTATTACAAGAGGATTTGAGTATAAGGGTAAAGACGTCTTACTGCAACTATATAGGGCCCTGGTGAGACCACACCTGGAGTATTGTGTACAGTTTTGGTCTCCTTACCTAAGGAAGGATATACTTGCCAAAGAGGGAGTGCAATGAAGGTTCACCAGACTGGTTCCTGGGATGGGGGGATTGTCCTATGAGGAGAGATTGAGTATTCTCTAGAGTTTAGAAGAATGAGAGGTGATCTCATTGAAACATACAAAATTCTTACAGGACTTGACAGGGTAGATGCAGGGAGGATGTTTCCCCTGGCTGGGGAGTCTAGAACCAAGGGTCACAGTCTCAGAATAAGGGGTCAGCCATTTAGGACTGAGATGAGGAGAAATTTCTTCACTCAGAGGGTGGTGAATCTTCGGAATTCTCTATCCCAGAGGGCTGTGGAGGCTCAGTCGTTGAGTATATTCAAGACAGAGATCGATAGAATTTTGAATAATAAGGGAATCAAGGGATATGGGGATAGTGCAGGGAAGTGGAGTTGAGGTAGAAGATCCACCATGATCTTATTGAATGGCGGAGCAGGCTCGAAGGACCAAATGGCCTACTCCTGCTTCTATTTCTTATGTTCTTATGTTCCCACTTACCTCCCCCATCCCCGGAAACACCGATACTCCCATCCTACATTGGCAGCACCTACTGCCAGTGAGAAAATGGGAGCTATAGTTAAGGTCTGAAGCTCGATATTAAGGGATGGCAGTTGCTTTGCACAGATCCCAAACAAATGGCCCATTCGTTAGCAATTTATGGTCATTTAGGAGACGACTAGCACCTTGGTGCCATCTCTGCTGGTCTTTGAATGAAGACTTTGTAAGAATCAACGGACACACCAGAGTTCAGTTAGGAAAGCAGCAGAAAGACTGCAACAGGGTCAGAGGGCAGCAGAAAGGCTGCAACAGGGTCAGAGGGCAGCAGAAAGGCTGCAACAGGGTCAGAGGGCAGCAGAAAGGCTGCAACAGGGTCAGAGGGCAGCAGAAAGGCTGCAAAATTGAGGGACCCCTTAAAAGGAGCTACAGGAAACTTCTTTATTGTATCCAGTTGAGGGGGCAAATCCCTAGCTGACCACTTACATCACATTGTGGAATCTCTTCTAGTGAGGTGACCGCAGATGCACCATTCCAAGCACCAAAGGCCCACTTTCCATGGCCACCCCTCTGACCCTGCATACCTCGGCAGGGTCAGCCTCCAGCAGACGCATCCCGACACCTCCGCCAGAAGCGGATGGAATCGATGTTGAGGGTACAGAGTTTGTGGCGGGGGCCAAAGATGATGGTTTCAGTCTTCCCATTGTTTAGCTGGGGGAAATTGCAGCTCATCCAAGACTGGATATCAGACAAACAGTGGAGTGGAGGAGAGGCAGAGCTGGGTGTCGTTAGCGTGGAAGTTGACCTCATGACCCCTTGTCGCCAAGGGGCAGCATGTAGATGAGGAACAGGAGCGGGTCAAGGACAGATCCATGAGGGACTCAGGACATCCTAAAGCAATTTGCAGCCAATGAAGTAGTTTTGAAGTGTAGTCACTGTTGTAATGTAGGAAACGCGGCACCAATTTGCGCACAGCAAGCTCCCATAAACAGCAATGAAGTAATGACAAGATCATCTACATAAGAACATAAGAAATTAGGAGCAGGAGTCGGCCATTTGGCCCCTCAAGCCTGCTCTGCCATTTAATAAGATCATGGCTGATCTTTTACCTCAACTCCACTTCTCCGCACTATCCCCATATCCCTTGATTCCCTTAGTATCCAAAAATCCAGCAATCTCAGTCTTGAATATACTCATCGACTGAGCCTCCACAGCTCTCTGGGGTAGAGAATTCCAAAGATTCACAACCCTCTGAGTGAAGACATTTCTCCTCATCTCAGTCCTAAATGGCCGACCCCTTATTCTGAGACAGTGACCCCTAGTTCTAGACTCCCCAGCCAGGAGAAACATCCTCTCAGCATCCACCCTCTGTTTTTAGTGATGTTGGTTGAGGGATAAATATTGGCCAGGAGACTGGGGAAGAACTCCTCTGTTCTTCTTTGAAATAGTGCTATGGGATCTTTTATGTCCACCTGAGAAGGCAGACGGGGCTTCGGTTTAACGTCTCAGCCGAAAGACAGCACCTCCGACGGTGCAGCACTCCCTCAGCACTGCACAGGGAGTTTCAGCCTAGAGTTTGTGCTCAATTTTTGTTTGCCGTTTTAGATTGCCCTTTATTAAAGCCATGGAGAGAGTACAGTGTAGATGCACCAGGCTGATACCATGATTGAGGAACCATAATTATAGCAAGTGACTTGAGATATTGGGAGCACTTCATACTTGAGACCATACCTTGAATACTAGGTCCAGTGGTCAGCAAGAAACGAGAGGCATTCAGATATTGGAGGTAGTGTAGAGAATGGCCACAAGGCTGCTCCCCATTGTCAGGGGTCTGATTGAAGACCCTAGCGGGTTGGGCCTTTCAGTTTAGAAAGGAAGCATCCAACAGGTGATCTTATATAAGAAAATATTAACCTGGATTATTGCTTTAAAGTAAACTGAAGAACTAAGGGACACAGGTTCAAACTAGTAAAGAGGTCATTTTAGAATTGATATGAGGAAACTCTTCTTCACACGCAAAGTGATTAACATGTGGAATAAAATTCTAGGTAGAGTACTCGAGGCAAAAACATTGGAATCATTGAAGAAACAATGGGATGCTACAATGGGAGGATGTTAGGATCTGGCTGGATGGATGTATTAAAAGTTGGCTGAATGTCCTTCCTCATCCATAATTACACTGGAGCAGAGAAGGCCGAGGAGATTTTATAGAGGCTTTTAAAATTTATGAAAAGTTTTGATAAGAGTGAAAAGGAAACGACTATTTTCTATGGTTGGGGAGTCAGTGTTGAGGGGTCAATTGTATCTCGCAGAATGAGGAGAGAAGTTAGGAATGCTTTGTCACCAGGAGTGGTTGAGATAGAGACCATTGTATCTTTTAAGGGGAAATTAGATAAATATTTGTGGGGCAGTAGGATTAGTTTTGGATTGCTCTAGCTAAGAGCTGGCACACTTGCAACAACAACTTGCATTTATGCAACAACAAAAACAATTACTTGCATTTATATAACATCTTTAACGGAGTAAAACGTCCCACGGTGCTTCGCAGGAGCGTTATCAGACAAAATATGACACCCAGCCACTTAAGGAGATATTCGGACAGGTGACCAAAAGCTTGGTCAAAGAGGTAGGTTTCTTAAGGTGGGCCTTAAAGGAGGAGAGAGAGGTAGAGAGGTGCAGAGTTTTCGGGAGGGAATTCCAGAGGTTAGGGCACGGCCACTAATGGTGGGGCGAAGGAAATCGGGGATGCGCAAGAAGCCAGAATTGGAGGAACGCAGCGTTTGTGTAGGGGTGGAGGAGGTTACCGAGATAGGGTGTAGGTGGTTTGCCTTGGTGGTTCGAATCACCTCTCCTACTTAGTTCTATACGACAGGAATTACGGTGAACAGGATTGGAACACAGACAAGCTTTTCGGACTCAACCGTATGGTGTTTAATAAGGTTAACACACACACCCGCCTCCAGTACGTAAAATGCCTGGTGGCATAAAACAAACAATACAACTTGGCCCATCGAACAGGCCCCTGTCTCGTATTAAGACGCCTAAAATCACACTGTGTTGCTATACAGAGTATAACATGGACTTGTCCCACAAACCCCGGAACATACACTATATAATACACACAGAACCTCCCCACTAAACCCCTCTGGATTGGTTGGGACACACAACACCCCCTCACACAGTACCGGTGGTCTTAAGGATGCGTGGGCTTGGACAATGCTCACCCCGATTGTCCGTTTTCTTGCTCGCTGCTCCCCTGTGTAGAACGTGTCTCCTGGTTCCGTATCGCCGATGCAGTATCCAAGTCCCAGTTTCGAGGTTCGTTCTTACAGTCGAAGAGCAAGGCGAGGCTCTTGTCGCTCGTGGTGATTTAGAGCAAGCAAGAGAGAGAGAGAGAAAATGGCCCAAGCTGCCTTCTCTGTATATCCTAAAAGTTCCTTTCCTTTTCTGTGTATTGCAGTGATATCTTTTAAATCAACCTTCTTTGTCTGGTTCCCGCCTTTTCGAGTCTGGGCCTTCCCCCAACTCTTGTGTTCCAATACACACCCAGTAATCCAAACCACAGGACATGTACAGGGCTGGGGGATGGAAGACAATTCCTTATCTTGTCTCCCCCTCCCTGTGGTACATATTTGATGTGATTTAGTCTTACTGCTGATGTGTTTTGCCCAAGGTTAAAGTGTTTTTCTTTGAGGCCAGGAAGTCTATTGTTCCATCGTGGTCTTATCCAATTGAAGATCCATCGAAATCCATTAAAACACAAAGTCTCATTGTCCAAAGTTAAATCACCTATTCACCGTTAAATCACCTATGGAGACACTCATTGTCCAAAGCAAATGTCTTTTCCATAGTTAAATTGAAACTCAGAGGTGTGTCTGTGCTTCTAGGTCCAACTGCACCACGCCCCTCTCACTGGGCCAAACAGACTGCTGGTCGAACAGCAGTAACAATCAGACAAATCCTTGGGGCCTGCTCCGACGCTTACAAGGGAGGGGGGCGAGACCGTGGAGGGATTTGAAAACAAGGATGAGGATTTTAAATTCAAGGTGTTGCTGGACCTGAACAATGGGCTGAATGGTGTCCTTCTAAGTGTTAATCACTTATTGCTTGAAGAAGAGCTTCCTGCTTTCAACCCTCAGTTTTTCCTTCATTCATTTTGAACTTGTTCTACTTCCGTGGCATAATTTGAATGAATGTTCGGATTGACTTTTTTTGGTTACTGTTTAGTATTGTATACCTGTATCGGGTTTCCTCTCAGGCTGAAGAAAATATTTAATCCTCTGATGATAGATATTAGCCTTGTGGGATGTTGGATGTCTCATGGCTTTGTTCTGCAGCACCTCCAGAGCTTGAGTGGTTCCCTTGTGTTATTTATGAAAGAAGCAGATGAAGAGCAATTACAACAGTAAAGACAGTAATCTGAAGCCATTGTGGGTTTATGAAAGACAGATCATGTCTAACAGACGAGATTTAAAACATTTTTGAGGGTGTGAAAGATCTGGTGGGTGTTGGTAATGTGGTGAATGTTACATACATAAACTTTCAAAATGTGTTTGATAAGATGATTCACAAGAGTGTGGGGGCATGCGTTTGATCGAAAGGAAGATGTCCTAACTTGGATAATAAATTAGGAAGGTAACTAGAAGCAAAAGGTGGTACATTTGTGGTAGTTACGGAGTATTACAGGGATCGACCCTAGGAGGACTAATGTTCCCAGTATTTAGGAAAGATCTTGGATGAGAATATAAAAGTTAAATGTCTAAGTTGGCAGATGATACCAACTCATGTGGCGAACAGGACTTTGCAAACTAGTTGGATAAATTACAAATTAAACTAAATGTTGAGAAGTATTAGTAAACACATTTGGTATTGTGTAGCAAGCATGCTCTCTAAATGAAAGATAACAAGGTGAGTCAAGAGAAAAATCGAGGTGTAAAAGATGAAGAAGAGCAGGGGAGGCCTCCCTGGTGTCCTGGCCAATGTTTATCCCTCAACTAACACCACTAAAACAGATTATCTGTCTATTATCACATTGCTGTTTGTGGGATCTTGCTGTGCGCAAACGGGCAGCCGCGTTTCCTACATTACAACAGTGACTACACTTCAAAAAGTACTTCATTGGCTGTGAAGTGCTTTGGGATGTCCTGAGGTCATGAAACGCGCTATATAAATGCAAGTCATTCTTTATTAAAAGGCCAATAGAATTTTGGATTTTAGAAACAGTAGCATTGTGTACAAGAGTAAAGAGGTAATGATGAATTTACACAAAACATTGGTTCGGTCACAGTCAGAGTACTGTGCGCAATTTTGAGCAGCCCATTATAGAAAGGACATTGAAGCCATAGAGAGGGTGCAAGGTACATTAACCAGGATGATGCCAGAGACGGGAAACTATAGTTATGAGACACTCAAGAACTATTTTCTTTGGAGAAGGGAAGGGTAAGAAGAGATTTAATGGAGCTGTATTCAATTATGAAAAGTTTTGCTAGATTAAATAGGGAAAGATTATTTTCTCTGATGAGTGATGAGTGTTCATCAATTTGAAGTTGTCACTAAGAGACTGAGCAGAAAGTTTAGGAGAAATGTATTTGTTGGAGAATTGAATGCTTTGCCACAGGGAGTGTTTGCACATTTTAAGAAAGAATGAAAGACATGCATTTATATCGCGCCTTTCACAACCTCAGGACGTCCTAAAGCGCTTTACAGCCAATTAAGTAGTTTTGAAGTGTAGTCATTGTTGTAATGTAGGAAAAAAGGCAGCCAATTTGCACACAGCAAGCTCCCACAAACAGCAATGTGAGAATGACCAGATAACCTGTTTTAGTGACATTGATTTAGGGATAAATATTGGCCAGGACACCGGGGATAACTCCCCTGCTCTTCTTCAAAATAGTGCCGTGGGATCTTTTACGTCCATCTGAGAGAGCAGACGGGGCCTCGGTTTAACGTCTCATCTGAAAGACGGCACCTCCGACAGTGCAGCACTCCCTCAGTACTGCACTGAAGTGTCAGCCTAGATTTTTGTGCTCAGGTCTCTGGAGTGGGACTATGAACCCACAAACTTCTGACTCAGAGGCGAGTGTGCTACCTACTGAGCCACAGCTGACACTTTAAGGAAAAATTGGATAAATATTTGAAGCAAAGGCTTTTTTTGGGACACACTTAAGGTTGCAAGAAAATTGGTCGCATTGAGTGCAAGTCCAGGAATCTTGCAAAGAATCAGTGAGACCACACTGACAAAAGGACAGGAGGCAGTAAAGAGGATTCAGAGTAAGGCAATGAAGATGAATTGAGGTTTTAGATCATGTAGGCTGAACTCGCGTTATTCAATATGAGTAATAAATATCGTAATGTGTTTGTACGAGATTCCTTTACCTACTATTTTAACAAATTGCGAACCTGTTTGTTTTAACAAGTTGGCGCCTTCTTTAAAATAGCAGAGGGAATTCATGTCAACACTTTAATTTGTTCATTGCTGATATATTGTCTGACTTGTTTTCAACCTGATTGAGTTACAAATAAATGCTGAGGATTTTAAATCTAATCTCATTAGAAAAAAGTAAATGAAGGGAGCTATAAATCAAGTTTTTAAAATGGTAAATGAAACTGATAAGATGGCTGCACCAAAACCTGACCCAGAAGGATAAAGTCAGCTGAAGGGGCTGAATGGCCTTTCTTTGTTTCTAAATCCATTTGTTGTGATGTTAATAAACTATTCATGTGAATTGCATATACTTATTAGTTTAGTATTTCTGTCCCCTTACCCATTCTCTCCTAATGGTATCAAGGTTTTCTCTCTCCTGACTGCCAAGTCCCGATGTAAAACGAGTTTGGGCAGTCTCAACGTGGTTCTTAATCGATACTCGTTCACAGAATGACATTTCCTGTAGTAACTGCACTAAATTGGCAGTCAAAAAGTGACAAGAATAATTGAAGTAGGAATTAGGAATGTCACTTGGCTGCAGTGCAGAATGCTATGCAGAGGTTAAAGGTTAATGCATTTGGTTGGGACAGAGTAAAGGGAACTTTCCTTTGTAACTCTCTTTCTCTCTCCACGGATGCTGCCTGGCCTGCTGAGTTTTTCCAGCGTTTTCTGTTGTTATTTCCTTTGTATCTGGTCATCCTACACTTAATATGAGAGTACTGAATATGCATGAATGATTTCACACTTCATTCAGCCTTAATCTGTCACATTAACACCACCTCTAGCCTTGCATATCTCTTAATGTCTCTTAATGTCTCTTCATCTCCTCCTTTGTTCCTTTATCCCCTCCCCCTTTTCCCAGCTTTACCCTGGCCTTAAATCTATTTGATTTCCAGCTCTTCCCAGTTCTGATGAAAGGTCATCGACCTGAAACGTCAACTCTCTTTCTCTCTCCACGGATGCTGCCTGGCCTGCTGAGTTTTTCCAGCGTTTTCTGTTGTTATTTCGGATTTCCAGCATCTGCAGTATTTTGCTATCGTATGCATGAATGATAGTAGCCTGTAACGTGAAGGCTACAGCAATGATCTAGTTGGAACTGGATACTATTTTCAGCACATTGACTAAACCGATTTGCATCAAATTCTCTTGTCACAAAGTCATTAATTTGTTTATTTTAATTTGTTAAGAATTCGACACAAAAACCACGGTGTAAAATATAGCACAGGAATTAAACTTTGACAGATAATATTTATGTAGTAATATTTCTCCAATGATCAACAGCACTTAAAAGCAATATCGACAGTGAACTTTTTTAATCAGTCATTCCATTAGTATCAAAGGTTAAGTATAGATGAGAGAGGCCATTTGGCACATCTAGCTCATCCATCCGTAGAAACCTTTGTTTTTAGCTTTCCCAACGGTCTGCCATTTTGGTCAGTCACTGTCCTAGTGCACAGCCAACCCCTTCTTTGTGCTCTCCTTGTCATGTCGTGCATAATGCATTGTTTTAGACGCATAGGGGGCGATCTTGCCAGCCCTGGGGAGGCGGGACTGCCGGGAAAATGGCAGAATTTGGGGGCAGGTGCCCAACCCGCCTCCATGCCATTTCCCAGGAGGCGGGTAGCCGTCCCGCGCCGGGTCCCGACTCCTTGGAGGCGTGAAGGGATTAAAGCCAATTAAATGCCTGTTAACAGGTAGTTAACAGGCAGAAAATAGGATTATCCCCTTTTTGCCCTCACAGGTGTGGGCTTCCTGAAGGCTCCGAAACCCGCCGGCGAGGCGAATAGTGGGTCTGCAGGGGTTGGGGTGGGGCGGGGGGGGGCGGGTGCAAAAGTGTGGTGTGAAGGTAAGTGATGGGTGCAAGAGTGGAGAGGTGAGTAGCTGAGGTAAGGTGTTAGTAAAAGTTTACTTACCTTTGTTTTTTCCTGCAGGCTTCAGTCGGTGGGTATGCGGAGAGTCTCGCACCTCCGCGGTAGAGATGACAGATAGCCGCTGCATTCTCCAATGCAACAACCATCTCATTTCTGCAAAAGAAAGATGTTTGATGAGGTCTTGAATTCAAGACCTCATCAAACTACAGAGAATGTCAGTGTTTGACAGCTTCACAGAGCTGCCAAACAATGACAATTCATCTGTCAAAAATTTTTGACAGATGAAACGTCATACGTTGACGTTCTCTGCAACCGGCTTTCCCTGGGCGGGCTTAACAAGGTCAATCAAGGGAAAATAGCGCGGGTTGGCCAGAAGTTGATGGAGGCGGGAATGAAACCCGACAAGTGGCGGTCCCGCCTCCAAAAGCTCCCCATTGGCAAAATCACCCCCTAATTGTCTGGAAGCACACTGCCTTCTAGTTAGCTCTGCTTGGTCAAATATAGCTACAGCGAAACCTATATAAATGGACACTCCCCCAAAAAAAGGACGCCTGCAAAAAAAAAACAGACACTTATCGAGAGATCCAAATAACCAAATACGAGGTAAAATATCCAAGAGGCGCTCTGAAACCACAGACACTGGCAAATTACAACCTACAGACAGCCTGCAATGCAGCAAGTCCTTTTACAACTTAAAACGTGGGGCAAACAGGTCAGTGCGAGGTGGCGGACTTTGTGAAAGAAGCGGCTTTTGTGGAATGGCGAGCTTTTTACCCAGCATCCATAGCGGCAGAGAAAGCGCTCTGTCTCTGGGATGGAATGCTGGGTAGAGAACTTCACATTCTGCTGAAAAATGTTACAGTACATACAATGACCGTTTAAAAAGAAAGGGACTGCTGATGCCAGTCCCTAAGGTGTCCATAATTTACAGGTTTCATTCTACTACTGCTGCTAGACCACCTCATTCCAGAGCGTGAGGCACAGCCACCAATAGTGGGGTGAAAGAAAGAAAGACTTGCATTTATATAGCGCCTTTCACAACCACCGGACATCCCAAAGTGCTTTACAGCCAATGAAGTGCTTTTTTGAAGTGTAGTCGCTGTTGTAATGTAGGAAGGGGAGAATGCATACATTTTGTTAGGACTTAATCACTGTGGTTGCCTGGCAGCATCAATCTTTTTAGGACTTTTATCCTGCATAAGCTTGTCCTGTATTCCCTAGAGTATAGGAGATTAAGGGGAGATCTGGTCAAAGTATTTAAAATGTTAAAAGGATTTGATAGGGTGAAACCATTTCCTCCGGTGGGGGAGTTGTAATCTTGACATTAGAGCTCGGCCATTCAGGAAGCACATTTTCACACAAACTTCAGTATAAATTTGGAACTCTCTCCCCCAAAAGGCTGTAGATGCTGCTGGGACAATTGGAGATTTCAGCACCGAGAGAGATAGATTTTTGTACGGTAAGGGGATCAAGGGTTATGGAGCAAAGTCTGGAAAATGGAGTTGAGGTGCAGATCAGCCATGATCTAATTGAATGGCGGAGCAGGCCCGAGGGGCTGAATGGCCTACTCCTGTCCTATCCTCTGCTATCTTAACTCTTTAACTCTTTGGCCTGCTACTGCACCTAAAGAATCATCAGCCTGTACTTCAACTATCCTTTGAGCATCTACTCTCAGCTCCTAACTCTTGGACTGTTACTTTTCTACTCATGATTTGAGTTTTCTGGTCTGCTATCATGACTGCGGATATACTGAGGCCTATGTGGTTTATTATTCTGGTTTGCTTCTTCATATCAAAACTCATCGGTTCCTGCCTGTTCCCTGGTGAGTACTGTCTTACTCCTGGACTTGGTACTAACCGGGCACCATTTTTGCTGCATTAGGCCTCATTAGATCCTGCTTGTTGATATGGCTGTCACTTTCTGTAAACGCGGGACTTCCTAGCTCCTGATCATTATGTCTCTGGCAGTCTCTGCTTTAACAAGACTCACTGGCCGGTGTTCATTGGCCCCCTGCACTCTCTATTAGCTTAACATTCCCTGCTCTCTCTGCTCATTCCCTGCCTAACACCCTCCATTAAGGCAGGAATCACTGACCTCTATTGCTACCTGCCATCCACTCTTGGTAAACCACTCACTGGATCCGTAGACAAGAATTATCTCCTCTTGCCGATCCTCATAACATTTTAGTTCTTTGGACTAATTTTTTCAATGTCCATGCCGCCACAAATGCTGCCCTTGTAAAACAACAACAACAACAATTATATAGCGCATTTATATAGCGCCTTTAATGTAGCAAAACTTCCCAAGGTGCTTAATAAAAGCGATATCAATAAAAACATTTTTGGCATTGGGCCACAGAAGGAGATATCAGGACAGATGACCAAAAACTTGGTTTAAGAGGTACGTTTTAAGGAGCATCTTAAAGGAGGAGAGAGAGGTAGAGAGGGGAGAGGTTTAGGGAGGGAATTCCAGAGCTTAGGGCCTTGGCAGCTGAAGGCACGGCCACCAATAGTGGAGTGATTGAAATCGGGGATGCGCAAGAGGCCAGAACTGCAGGAGCGCAGAGATCTCGAAGGCTTGTAGGGCTGGAGGAAGTTACAGAGATAGGGAGGGGCGAGGCCATGGAGGGATTTGATAACAAGGATAAGGATTCTAATACTGAGGCATTGTCGGACCAGGAGCCAGTGTAGGTCAGCAAGCACAGGGGTGATGGGTGAACAAGACTTGGAGCGAATTAAGATACGGGTAGCAGAATTTTGGATGAGCACAAATTTATGGAGGGTGGAAGATGGGAGGCCGGCCAGGAGAGCATTGGAGTAGTCAAGTCTAAAGGTAACAAAGGAATGAAGGAGGGTTTCAGCAGGAGATGAGCTGAAGTAGGGTCAGAATTGGGCGATGTTACCGAGATGGAAGTAGGTAGTCTTGGTGATGGTGTGGATACGTGGCCGGAAGTTCAACTCGGGGTCAAACACACCACCAAGGTTGCGAACGATCTGACTCAGCTTCAGACAGTTGCCAGGGATGGAATCGGTGGGCAGGGAACGGAGTTTGTGGTGGGACCAAAGACAATGGCTTCAGGTTTCCCAATATTTAGTTGGAGGAAATTTCTGCTCATCCAATATTGGATGTCGGACAAGCAGTGTGACAAATCAGAGACAGTGGAGGGGTCCAGAGAGGTGGTGGTGAGATAGAGCGGAGTGTCGTCAGCGTACATGTGGAACCTGATGTATTTTCGGATGATATCACCGAGGGGCAGCATACAGATGAGAAATAGGAGGGCGCCAAGGATAGATCCTTGGGGGACTCCAGAGGTAGCGGTGCGGGAAGAGAAGCCATTGCAGGGGATTCTCTGGCTACAAGTCAATAGATAAGAATGGAACCAAACAAGGGCAGTTCTACCCAGCTGGCCAACGGAGGAGAGACCTTGGAGGAGGATGGTGTGGTCAACCGTGTCAAAGGCTGCAGATAGGTTGAGAAGGACGAGGAGGGATAGTTTACCTTTGTCACAGTCACAAAGAATGTTATTTGTGACTTTGATGAGAGCCATTTCAGTACTGTGGCGGGGCCGGAAACCTGATTGGAGGGATTCAAACATGGAATTGCGGGAAAGATGGGCACGGATTTGGGAGGCGACAACACGTTCAAGGACTTTGGAGAGGAAAGGGAGGTTGGAGATGGGGTGGTAGTTTGCAAGGACGGAGGGTTCAAGGATGGTTTTTTTTGAGGAGAGGAGTGATGACAGCAGATTTGAAGGGGTAAAGGTAAAATAATTTCCCTCCCCCGTCTAAGGCAGCCAACGAACACTCCCCGAGAAATAAATCCTTTTTTAACCTCTCTGGAGGATCAGATAAAACCAACAATAAATTAACCCCCGAGCTCATCCAAGATAACTGCTTCCTGCAATAAATTCATTCATTTTACTTCCTATAAAAGCCAAGTTATTTAATCACCCCAAGTCCCTCTGAGCTGAGCAGCAAACAGTATCAATCAATTCATTCCCTTCAGCCACACAAATGTGATCTATAACTCCTACCAATTAAATCCTCTCCGCCCTTCAGCTATGGTCAGTCCAAGCTCATCAAAATATTCACCATACACCTCTCGGGTTCTGAGCAAACTTTCCCTCCTCCCAGCCTTCAGTAGATTGTAATCATTTAATTCCTGAAACAACACTGCCAGTAATCACAAAATAAAAATGAGTCCAACCTAATTCAACCTACTGAATTCATCAATGAATGCTACCTTTGGCTCCAACTTGTACTAAATAAATACTTTAAATAAATTTATCACCTTCCCGTGGTGATAACTGCCTAAGGCAGATTGATTCAATGAGTAATAACAACAGAAAACGCTGGAAAAACTCAGCAGGCCAGGCAGCATCCGTGGAGAGAGAAAGAGAGTTAACGTTTCAGGTCGATGACCTTTCATCAGAACTGGGAAGAGCCGGAAATCAAATAGATTTAAGGCCAGGGTAAAGCTGGGAAAGGGGGAGGGGATAAAGGAACAAAAGGAGAGATGAAGAGATTAAGAGACATTAAGAGATATGCAAGGCTAGAGGTGGTGTTAATGTGACAGATTAAGGCTGAATGAAGTGTGAAATCCACTGGCAGAATGAAGGACAGCTGCCAGCTTCTAGGAGGAGTATTTTGCTATCGTATTGATTCAATGAGTCGTTGAACTGTATGGACCAGGAAGGTGTCAGTCCCTTTCTGTGCTGAATGAACTGATCTCAGCCAGAGTAGTGGCAGAGTTACTACAACAGGCCTCGGGTGCCTTGGATTTAGGGAGGGGGAAATTGGTGAGGATTTCCACCCTGGATATTATCCAACACATCCTGCTGAAAGGATTGGGCCGGGCTACTTTGCCTGCCCCCGCCCCCCCCCCACCCCCGCCCCCCCTCATCAACAAGCTTCAGGCATGAGTAATGGCCAGAAGAGTTCGGCAGCAAAAGGTGACGTGTGCCCGTGGAACCATACTGAGCAAGAACTCAACACTTTCAGGAGGAGAGGGGAGGGGTGAAATTTGTCAAAAAGTGACCTGTCTACAAGATTGCAAAATAAGTTGATAGGAACATCGGAACAGGAATAGGCCATTCAGCCCCTCGAGCCTGTTCCGCCATTCAATGAGATCATGGCTGATCTGCGACCTAACTCCATATACCCGCCTTTGACCCATCTCCCTTAATACCTTTGGTTATCACTCTCCGATTTAAAATTAACCATTGATCTAGCATCAATTGCCGTTTGCGGAAGAGAGTTCCAAACTTCTACCACCTTTGTGTGTAGAAGTGTTTCCTAATTTCTCTCCTGAAAGGTCTGGCTCTAATTTTTAAGACTATGCCCCCTAGTCCTAGAATCCCCAACCAGCAGAAATAGTTTCTCTCTATCTACCCTCTGTTCCCCTTAATATCTTGAAAACTTCGATCAGATCACCCCTTAACCTTCTAAATTCCAGGGAATACAACCCTAATTTGTGTAATCTGTCCTTGTAACTTAACCCTTGGAGTCCAATATCATTCTGGTAAATCTACGCTGCACTCCCTCCAAGGTCAATCTATCCTTCCTAAGGTCTGGTGCCCAGAACTGCTCACAGTGCTCCAGGTGTGGTCTAACCAGGGCTTTGTGTAGCTGCAGCATAACTTCTACCCCCTTGTATTCTAGTCCTCTGGATATAAAGGCCAGCATTCCATTAGCCTTTTTGATTATTTTCTGTACCTGCTTATGACATTTTAATGATTTATTCCCATTTGAATTGTATTACTATATACCTTACTCTTGCTTAACCATTTCCCTCCTTCACACTTTTTAGATGAACTACTACTGCTTCCTTTTCCCTCAGCTTCCTGCTCAACTCCCTGTTCCTGATACCCTATTCTGTGGTCCACTCCCTATGATCTCTCCTTTGGCCCAGTGTCCCTCCTTTTAACTCCAATTATGTTCCCATTGTGAAGGTACCTTCCACAATCACTCCATTTTCTCCTCGGGCAAATATTTCTGTGCTCATCACTTGACTTTTCCTCTGTACAAAACTTCTTCATCTTGCACTACTTTTTTTATTTTCCTTTGACTTGATTTTCAACTCTGCTCATTTCCTTTTCTCCATCTCATGTCTTCTCTTAACATCTTCTTGGTGAAGTCTGTGCATTTCTATGAGCACACTCGCCTTTCCTCTCTCTTTCCCCAGAATGATATGGGGGATAAAAGGGTGAAAATTATGAGGACAGGTTGCATAGACTAGGCTTGTAGACCCTTGTGTATAGAAGATTAAGGGGTGATCTAATTGAGGTGTTTAAGACGATTGAAGAATTTGATCGGGTAGATAGAGAGAAGCTATTTCCTCAGGTGGGGGAGTCAAGAACAAGGGGGCATTAGCTTAAAATTAGAGCTAGGCCATACAGGTGTGGTGTCAGGAAGCACTTCTTCACACAAAGGGTTTTTGTGGGAGAGAGTTCCACATTTCCCTCCTGCAAAAAGCTGTTGAGGCTAGATTGACAGATTTTTATTAGGCAAGGGTATAAAGGGTTACGGAACCAAAGCGGGTCGATGGAGTTAAGACACAGATCAGCCAAGATCTAACTGAATGGTGGAAATGGCTTAAGGGGTTGAATGGCCTC
This sequence comes from Squalus acanthias, assembly GCA_030390025.1. Lineage (NCBI taxonomy): Eukaryota > Metazoa > Chordata > Chondrichthyes > Squaliformes > Squalidae > Squalus > Squalus acanthias. The sequence goes on along the minus strand of CM059428.1, from coordinate 162,442,461 downwards.
CTGTTCCTTTCTCTTCCTCGCAATCTTTTGCATTTGCTTTATTTCTCTCCTTTGACATGATTTTTGGCTCGTTGCTCTCTCATTTAGTCCTTACCATTAGCCTAAGCCACTCTCAGTCACTTAATTACAAACATTAACAATAAAATTAACATAAAAAAGCAACATAAAGCTTCAGCGGGTTAGCTGCCTTAAAAATCCCTCCACTGTATACTTGTATTTTGTTATACACATTAAGTGCCAATCTACATTACTCCTTCACAAAATCTTAAAACCTTCCCTCAAACCATAACTGACCACATCAGTCATTTTGTAAATTAGATCCCAAACTCTACTGGATACCGGTGAAAGAGCTCAGTCTTGTCATAAAGAGCTACGGTGATGTCGATCGATGGTGGTTAAAATACATTAAACCGAGGCCCTGCTTGCTTGTTCGGGTGGATGTTAAAAATGCCATGGCATTGTTCAGAGAAGAACAGGGAATCCTCCTGGTGTGCTGCCCGACATTTTGCCCTGAGCCAGCATCATCAAAATAGATTTAATGGTCATTCATCTCATTGCTGTTTGTGGGACCTTACTGTGTGCAGTATGGTTACCGTGTTTATCTACATAGCAACAGTGACTGCACTTCAAAAAATGAAGCACTTCGGGACATGACAAGGCACTAGTGACAAAATGTACTGTTTTGTCCATGGCGTATCTTTGTTCTGTCTTTTGGATTGCGAGTCCTCATGCATATTTTGTACAGAGTTCACGAGATTCAGGTCAAATCCCAGAGAATTGGGAAACAGCAAATGTGACTCCCATCTTCAAAAAAGGGGCGAGGGATGAACCATCACATTATAGACCTGTAAACCTTACTTCCACTGTTGGGAAAATGTTTGAAAGTATTATGAGGAATAATATAAGGGAGCACATTCAAGGGGCATGGTCTAACCCGAGACAGTCAGCATGGTTTTAGGAGTGGGAGATCATGCTTGACTATTTTGTTGGATTTCTTTGAGGAGATGACAGACCTAGTAGATAGAGAGACAGTGGATGTTAGCTACCTTGATTTCAGGAAGGCATTTGACACTGTTCCATATAATAGGTTGCTACAAAAGGTCCAAGCCCATGGGACAGATGGGAAAGTCTTAAAATGGATTGGCAAATGGTTGATTGGTAGACAACAACGAGCAGTAGTGCAAAAGCAAAATACTGCGGATGCTGGAAATCTGAAATAAAAACAGAGAATGCTGGAAACACTCAGCGGGTCAGGCAGCATCTGTGGAGAGAGAAACAGAGTTAACGTTTCAGGTCGATGACCTGACGTACGAACTCTGGGCAGGTCTCTGGTTGGCAGCCAGTTACCAGTGGAGTGCCAGAAGGTTCACTGTTGGGCCGCCGTTGTATATAATTCTAACGAATGATTTAGAGGGAAGGAATTGTGTCTCAAGTGGCAATTTTACAGACAATACCAAACTGGAAGCAGCGGCAACTGATCAATATCAATGCACACAAATTCAAAAGGATCTTGACAAGCTCGATCAGTGGGAGGAGAAATGGCAGATGCAATTTAGTACAGTTGTGATATTTAGCAGAGGGAAGGTTGATGTGGAGTATGTGCCAAATGGGAATGTACATGAGATATAAGAGCAGGAGAGAGATCTTGGGGTTTTAGTGGACAGGTCATTAAAGCCATCAGCAGAAAGTTTCCATGTTGTTAAAAAAAGCAAACAAAATGTTGGGCTGCATAGCAAGAGGTATAACATATAAATCCAGAGAGCACATTATAAAATTGAATTGGGGCCTGGTGAGGGCACATCTGGGGTGCGGTGTGTAGTTTTGGCCTCCCTATTTCTCAACGTTAAACCGAGGCCCCGTCTGCTCTCTCAGGTGAACGTAAAAGATCCCACGGCACTATTTCGAAGAGGAGCAGGGGAGTTATCCCCGGTGTCCTGGCCAATATTTATCCCTCAATCAACATAACAAAAAAACAGATTATCTGGTCATTATCACATGGCTGTTTGTGGGAGCTTGCTGTGCGCAAATTGGCTGCCGCCTTTCCTACATCACAACAGTGACCACATTTCAAACAATATCTCATTGGCTGTAAAGCGCTTTGGGACGTCCGGTGGTCGTGAAAGGCGCTATATAAATGCAAGTCTTTCTTTCTTTCTTAAAGGGATATTCAGTCATTGGCGGATGTATGGAGATAGGCTACATGTTAGATCCCAGAACTTAAGGGAATGACGTATGAGAAAAGATTTGCGGCCACCAGTGGTCAGGAGAAGTATTTCCTTGAGAGTTTCCTGTATTGTCTAGCCTTTGGCGCAGTTTATTCTACCATCAATTACAACAACAACAACAATTTGCATTTATATAGAGCCTTTAACACAGTAAAAACGTCCCAAGGTGCTTCACAGGACTGTTATCAGACAAAATCTGAGCCAAGCCACATAAAGAGATATTAGGACAGGTGGGTCACAGCAGTAGGCTTTAAGGAGCGAATGAAAGGAGGAGACAGAGGTAGAGAGGCAGAGATATTTAGGGAGGGCATTCCGCCAAAGGAAGAGCACCGAAAATCGTGAATGCGCAAGAGGCCAGGGGGTAAAAATTGGGTAGCGCCCCCTTTCGCCGGGGCGCTAATTTTAGCGCTCCGAAAAAGTTAGCACCCCCGCGGCCGATTTTCCCAGGTAGAGCCCCGAGAGGGAGGAGGGGCGCTACTGGAAGCGGCCCGTGTCCCTCTTGGGGCGCTGCGAGCCAAAACCACGGCACATCCTCCCCTTATTAAAGGGGAGGGGCCTGGCGCAGCGCGTCCTGGCGCCCAGCTGGGCCCCCAGGGATCGGGAATGCCGGCAAACGAGCCCGGCACTCAAGAGGAGTGCCGGGCTCACGGAGAGCAGCCAGCACCCCGCAGGGGGGCTTCACGGGGGCCGGAGATAGAAACGGGGGCATGTGCTGGCAGGTGGCCAGCAACAAAAATGGCCGCCCACCACCTCCCCTTTAACTAGCGCCGCCCCGGCCCCCCGACCCCGTCGGACATAGCGTCCTGGCGGTAAGTCGGGGGGCGCCACCCAATATTACAGCCGGGGCGCGAGTGGGGCGCTGCGCAGCGGTGTAGCGCCGCTGCTAACCTCCCGCTGAATTTTGCAGGAGGCGTTAGCAGCACCACGCCCAGGCGCTAGTTGATTTGCGCCCCGTTAGCGCCCTCTTAGGGCGCTAACGGGAGGCGCAAATTAACCGAATTTAGCCCCCCAGAACCTTAGGAGCGCAGAGATCTCAGAGGGTTGTAGGGCTGGAGTAGGTTAGAGAGATAAGGAGGGGCGAGGCCATGGAGGGATTTTAAACACAAGGATGAGAATTTTAAAAGCGAGACGTTGCCGGATCATTACAGTGACAAGGGTTTCTACATTGCCAGATATTGGGGGTGTAGAGGTACACGCCGGTTTCTAAGGAGCGAGGGCTTCCTTACTGGAGTGGTTATGATGCTGAACAAGTGAAAAATATCAGTGTTAAAAAAAAGTAACAGCCCTATTTAAATGTAAGTTCTTCCTTTTTCTATCTTGCCCAAGAAGGGTTAACCAAAAAAAAAAGGCATGAGGTCTATTTTAAACTAACTATAGCAATCAATAATACAAACCTCCGAGTAAAGAGAAGCCCTCAAATCTTTAATCACACAGTAAATCCAGCCCTCCTATGGGGGCAGAAGAATGGGGAATCAATGCTTTCTCAACTCAAAAAACTGTTGCTTGGAGACAATTTTATCGTGAAAAAAAACCTATTATAAGGTTTCATGTGAAACTGTTCATTGCTAGTATCTGCAACTTTTCTGCAGCAGGGCAAATAAGTCACATTGCTGTTCCCTTGGGAGAGCTAGGAAGGTATTACTTGTGTTTACAGTAGATTATTATATGAAATCCATTCCAAAATTACCTTGTGACTCAATAGGCACCCAGTCATTGCACAAAAAGGCTGCAATAATGACAAGCACAATTTATTTCATGCTACACCAGGCTAAACTGATCCTTATAAATCTCAGCCTGGAGAAAGTTTCATAAACTCCATCAGTCTACTCTACAGGGAAATGTGGAGCATAATGAGAATTGAAGAAAAATCAGTACAAGCTCAATGCCAGGCGGAATAGAGGGCGGATTGACAGCCAACAAGAAAGGAGAAGTGAGGCAAGACATGCCTCAAGACTAGGATTCGGATTTTGGATGACTGCTCAATTCCTGTGGTCACTTTCCAAGATTCTTGATTTTAAGGCAACACGGTGGCATAGTGGTTAGCACTGTTGCCTCACAGCACCAGGGACCCGGGTTCGAATCCGGCCTCGGGTGACTGTCTGTGTGGAGTTTGCACATTCTCCCCATGTCTGCGTAGGTTTGCTCCGGTTTCCTCCCACAGTCCAAAGATGTGTGGGTTAGGTTGATTTGGCGATGATAAATTGACCCTTAGTGTTAGGGGGGATTAAATACATGGGGTTACGGGGATATGTGTCGGTGCAGGCTCGATGGGCTGAAATGGCCTCTATCTGCATTGTGGGGATTCTGTGATTCTGTGAAATCTAACAAGATGACGGTGAAGGAAGACTCAGTGTAGCAATCTTGCCCTGGCTTGAGTTCTCTTTTATCGTGTGTTTTCATAGAACAAACATTCTCCCCTCCTCTCCAGAAGGTGCTGCCTTCTTGCTGGGATGTTGTTTTAAAAGATGTTGGCCTCACGGGAGCGCCTCACCCAAGTGGCCGTTCATATGTGACGTTAGTCATTGAGTGCCAGCGGAGGCATCACAGCTCAGCCCAATCTTGTCCTCACCCGATGTCTAACCTGTGCACTTTCTAGCAGAAGTCAAGGGGCAGCAATCAAAAGCCAGAACCCTGGCTGATTTATTTTTCCTTTTCTGGGGCATGGATGGTGAGACACTTCCCACCACTCCAGTTGTGGTAACTAAATCATCACAGACTAGGATCGAACCTTGACCTTCCTGGTGTGTTATAGGCCACTTCTTTAGTGGACAGTTCATCACCAAATGAGCTATTGAGGCGTACTGTCTTAAGCACATGTTGTAAAAGAAAAAGTCAATACTAGTAGAAATATATTAATATTACACTGATTATCTTTTGAATGTTGTCATCACTGTGCCAATGTGCAGTTTAGACAGCCATGACCTTTTCTATAGCTCCTAACTGAAATGTCAACTCTCCATTGGATAGATGGCTGAATCAAGCCTTGCCAATAAGTGATTTGAGTGTGAATGGCATCCATTCGATCAAACCTAGAACTGGCGCCCATAGATTACATAGAGACAGGTACTGAAACATCACAGCGGAAGGGACAACTAAGCTGGTTCAGAGGACATAAGAGGAGGAACTGCATCCTGTCCCAGATATCACCGATGCTTCTGACTTCCCCACACGTGAGCTTTCCATGTTCTGATAGCTGAGGATACAGCTTTGTGGATCCGGTTTTGTATCAAGCCTCCTCACTCTGCTGATTTATTCTCAAAATGTTCAAGATCTGCAGCAATAAGATAAAATTAAGTAACAAGTCAATTACAGATCCTTGTTCTTTGTGAAGCGATGAAAATCACAAAATTAAAAAAAAAGGAATCAAAATGGAGGATGAACACAATATTCCGAGTGATTACAAGGGAAGACATGAGCTACCTGCCTCTTCAAACAGAGACAACCAAAGTAAAATCAACGACTTTGATATAAATAAGTTGAAAGTTGTAGACAGGCTAAAGAGGCTCAAAAAAAGACTAATCCGGGGGGTAGATGGTATTTATCCCAGAGTGCGGAAAGAGACTAGGGAAGAGATTTGTGAGGCACCGATAGCCATAATGATAGAAGATTAACACTAGGGAAGTACCAGGAGTTTGGAAATACTCCCATGTGGTGTCCATATTCAGAAAAGGTGATAGAACAGAGACAGGTAACAACAGACACATTAGCCTTACTTCCATTCTGCGTAAAATAATGGAATCAATTATCAGGAGTAACTCTACAATAATAACCTAGTAAACAGAAGCCAACGTGGATTTAGAAGGGAAGGCTCCTGCTTGACCAACCTCTGTGCTTCTTTAAAGAGGTGATATCCCAAATAGCCTGTGGAAACCCCGACGACATCGTGTACTTAGACTTTTGGGCGGTGTCAGTCATGGCTCAGTGGGCAGCACTCTCGCCGACTGAGTCAGAAGGTTGTGGATTCAAGTTCCACTCCAGGTACTTGAGCACAAAATCTAGGCTGACGCTTCAGTGCAGTACTGAGGGAGTGCTGCACTGTCGAAGGTGCCGTCGTTCAGATGAGACGATACACCAAGGGCCCTGTCTGCTCTCTAAGGTGGACATAAAATATCCCACAGAAGAAGAGCAGGGGAGATCTCCCCAGTGTCCTGGCCAATATTTATCCCTCAACCAACATCACTAAAACAGACTATCTGGTGATTATCACATTGCTGCTTGTGGGACCTTGCTGTGCGCAAATTGGCTGCCGTGTTTTCTACGTTTCAACAGTGGAACTAAGGCTAATGTATCTGTTGTTACCTGTCTCTGTTCTATCACCTTTTCAAAATTGGTTGTAAAGCGCTTTGGGACGTCCTGAGGTCGTGAAAGGTGCTATATAAATGCAAGTCTTTCTTTTTCAAAGGGCATTTGTGCTAAGATTTTCGGAAGGCAAGGGTAGAATGAAAGGGTGGCTCCTCGGAGACCCAAGCTACTCTATACAGTTCTAGCTAATAGCACCCCTGTGCCAGCCACAAGTAAAATGAGGGCCGTGCAACTACCAGGATCATTATAGAACATTCACTGCCATCTTGAAGCAGAGCATCAGATGCATCAGTAGATCAGAAGAAGCCTTACAGTACAGCCCTGCCAGGATCTCAAAGATAAATGTGATCTGCTGAATGCTGCAAAACCGCAATACAAATGAGCTTAACCATAGAAAGCATAGAGGTCACAGCTCAGAAGGAGGCCTGTGCTGGGTAGTAGTTATTCAACTGCAACAATCCACTTTAATGTCACATCCCTCTCTTTTCCCTGTATCCTTTTAGATTCTTCCTCTCCAATAGCTTATCCACAGAGGAGTAGGCCAACCCACAGTCAGGGCCAGAGCAAAATGGAGACACTGACCAAGAGGATGTTGTTGCAGAAACACCCATGCAGTCAGTAAGACTGCTGTACCAAGCGATTATAATGGTCGCATTCATCTGGTGCCTGGGCTTCCCTTCAGCTGTGGCTCAGCGGGTAGCGCACTCACCTCTGAGCCAGAATGTTGGCTGACACTCCAGTGCAGTGCTGACGGAGTGCCGCACTGTCGGAGGTGCCGTCTTTCGGATGAGACGTTAAACCGAGGCCCCATCTGCTCTCTCAGGTGGACGTAAATGATCCCATGGCGCTATTTTCGAAGAAGAACAGGGGAGTTCTCCCCGGTGTCCTGGCCAATATTTATCCCTCAACCAACAGAACAAAAACAAATTATCTGGTCATTATCACATTGCTGTTTGTGGGAGCTTGCTGTGCGCAAATTGCCTGCCGCGTTTCCCACATTACAACAGCGACTACACTCCAAAAGTACTTTATTGGCTGTAAAGCGCTTTGGGATGTCCGGTGGTCGTGAAAGGCGCTATATAAATGCAAGTCTTTTTTTTTGAAAGAGCACCCCTGGCCACATGTACATCTGAACAATAATCACCAATACTGTCCTGTGAACTACCTCAGCTATCGTCAATGCCCTTCGCTGTTCTGCAAGAAACACTCTGCACAAAGTTCAACTACAGTGCGACTATTATATTATTACTCTTTTATTACAAGTTCAGGGTCTGACCTTAGATATTCTCTTGGGTAGATGGGAGCCTGATGTGAATTTGGAATTAATTGCGAACCTGACTGCTCGCTACACTTTGGCTGGAGCTCTCAGCGAGAGAGCTCTGCTGCTGTCAGCAGATTGCACAAAGTGAAGGTTAAACACTTGAGCAGATAGAAGGGGGGCGGGGGGGAGGGGGGCCATTTTGAATTTGGGCGATAGTGTAAAATGGGCGGCATCGATTCAACCGCCCGTTGTACACCTCTCCCGACTGGAAATGAAAATGGGGAGAGATATATGACGGGCAGCTGAATCGATATCGCCCGTTTTGCACGATCGCCCGAAGTCAAAATGACCCCCAAGCTGATCTGTGAAGAAGTGACAGGAAAGGGCTTTTCCCTGGTTCAGAAAATTTTTGTTATTCTTATTCTTCCATCCTTGGATCAAGTATTTGTTTATTTAGAGTTCTCCGTATTTACATTTCCTAACTTTTGCTATTATGAGACCTTGGTTTGCGTGATGAGATTTCAAAGCGATCAAATATGATTTTCTGATGACACTTAGATGCACTAAACTCCACTCTATCAATAGTCTACATTGTAGGACTACGAGGCATTAGTGTTGAAATGGTGCTCTTACTGTGGCAAATAGTGCCTAAAAGCATTGTCAGAACATTCTTTTAGAGAGATGGCCTCCGATTTTATTAATCGGCTCAGAATTGAAGCTGTGTTCAATGCAGAAAATCTGACCTTTTAGCAGTCTGTTTTGTTGCTGTGAGGAATGCCTGTCAGAATCATTGCTGAATGTGAAACCGTCATTCAAGGTAATCATCTGAATTGGATGTGGGCCTTAAAAAACTTTATGAAATAGCTACAAGGTTCTCTGAAGTTTGGGCATTAGTTTTCTACGCAAAAAAGTTACTTCTCTGGGGATTAAAGGTGAAATGAAGTCTTGTCCAGTGTTCAGCAGAGCCACACAGATCAGAAACTTGCCAGGTTCACAGAATCACCACAATGTAGATAGAGGCCATTTCGGCCCATCGAGCCTGCACCGACACATATCCTACCCTATCCCCGTAACCCCACGTATTTAATCCCCCTAACACTAAGGGTCAATTTATCATAGCCAAATCAACCTAACCTGCACATCTTTGGACTGTGGGAGGAAACCGGAGCACCCGGAGGAAACCCACGCAGACAATGTGCAAACTCCACACAGGCAGTCACCCGAGGCCGGATTCGAACCCGGGTCCCTGGCACTGTGAGGCAACAGTGCTAACCACTATGCCACCGTGTTGCCCTGTCTGTGCTGTGTTAGCTGATCTGAACTGATCTGCTTGTTCCAATGAACCCCTGGGGTAAGAGGGTTGGCCGGGATCTCATGGCCGACTGCTATCAAGTAACCGCTGCTGGAAGTGCACATGTGTGGACGTTAGCTAAGGGACGAGCTCAGTTGTGATGCCCTGCGTATTCGGATAGCCTGTCAAACACTGGTTGTCGAGGCTTGCACGTGTATAATTGCCACCATGGTGAGGTGTTGGGGCATCACCAACCCCTGTGGAACCCTTGAGAGCGGAGGTTAATGAGGACAGAGAGACAGCAAAGTAAAACAAAATTGTCCCCCAGAATGAAGTAGATGTCATGGAAACGGATACTTCCTGGTTGAAAGTGCACGATCCAGACAGCTCTATGCTCATTGACAGTACGTATGAGGTCAAAAAGGGAACCTGATTGGTCAAGAGGCCATGATGATTTATGAATGGATGATAATGGGCCGTATTTTGCGACCCCTACGAGTGCGTACGAGGTGTGTACGCGCCCGTAAGGGCCGCGCAAGTTCTGGGTTCAGGCATGCGAAGCGCATCAAGAATTCTCTTGACAGATCCTCTACATCCCCGGGAGATGGGCCTCTGCGGGTGGAGAGTTGCGCTATTTGCCCAACTTCCGCCCGCTGAATGCCTGTGAAATTCTTACGCCTGGTAAAAGCAGATGTAAGGACTGCTTTTACCAGCATAAGAGTTTTAAAAAAAATAGAAAAATAAAATGTTATCACTCATTTATACATTAAAAACCCTGTCCAATAAGTTAAGTTTATTTTTAGCCCTGTTAAAACATATACATTTTTTTTCCAAAAATTATATTTTTGTTTAAAATATTTAATTAAATGGCATTTTAATTAATTGTAAATAGGTAATTTTTTTTTATGCAGATGCTCAAAGGGACCCGGGTGTCCTTGTACATGAGTCACTGAAAGTGAATGTGCAGGTGCAGCAAGCCATTCGGAAGGCAAATGGTATGCTGGCCTTCATTACAAGAGGATTTGAGTACAGGAGTAAAGAAGTCTTACTCCAATTATATAGGGCCTTGGTGAGACCACACCTGGAGTACTGTGTACAATTTTGGTCTTCTTACTTAAGGAAGGATATACTTGCCATAGAGGGAGTGCAACAAAGGTTCACGAGATTGATTCCTGGGATGGCGGGACTGTCGTATGAGAAGAGATTGAGTAAACTAGGCTTGTATTCTCTTGAATTCAGAAGAATGAGAGGGGATCTCATTGAAGCATACAAAATTATTACAGGGCTTGATAGGATGGATGCTGGGAGAATGTTTCCCTTGGCTGGGGAGTCTAGAACCAGGGGCCACAGCCTCAAGATAAAGGGTCGGCCATTCAGGACTGAGATAAGAAGAAATTTCTTCACACAGAGGGTGGTGAATCTTTGGAATTCTCTACCCCAGAGGGCTGTGGAGGCTCAGTCATTGGGTATATTCAAAACAGAAGTTGATAGATTTCTGACTAGTAGGGGCATCAAGGGATATGGCGATAGGGCCGGTGAATGGAGTTGAGGCAGAAGATCAGCCATGATCTCATTGAATGGCGGAGCAGGCTCGAAGAGCCGAATGGCCTACTCCTGCTCCTATTTCTTATGTTCTTATGTTCATGTGTTTGTGTACTTTTTAAGTGATCCCCATTCATACTTATGGTAGTTCCGTACATACGCAACTCCCATAAGTGCGAATGGGGATTCCCTTCTTTTATTGGTTCGCCTGGCCCACGTGATCCCAGGGGCGCTTGTGAACCGCCTGCGCCCCTGGGATACATGGGCCTCTGCCCGTGTGTACCCGGAGACGCCCAGGATCGCAAGCCTCCATATCTCCCGGGCCACCAGGTACATTCGTAGATTTTTTACAGGTCGGAGGCGTCCGCCCGCGGGAAGCCTCCCATCGCAAATGTTGGGCCAATATTTGCTTCAGATAACATGCTAAGGATTTAGAAAATGTAATTTTTATGGTGACCAATTTGAATTGTGTTTACTTAACTGAAGCATTTTTATTTTCACAGCAAGCATTTCAAGTCAGCAGATATGAAGTATCACCAGATATGAAGTATGTACTGATCGCGTACGATGCTGAACAGGTATGTACGGTCTTTGGTTTACTTAATGGTCATTTTACTGAAAGCAACAACCAACTAAATATCTGTTCAATGCAGAATTATATTTTCAATGCTTCAATTTTTTTTCATCGTAAAATAGTTTGTAAAAATTGGTTTCAAGTAGTCTCATTTTTTATGGTATGCAGTGATTATAAAGTTGTATCTGGAGCAAGTGACTCATTATTATTTAGATCCAATCTAACCAGAATGTTCACTAACTCCAGGACTTTTTGTGGAAAACTTCAGTAATTAGCTGCACATGATGAGCATTGAAATTCTTGCATTGTCCATTAGTCATCAGATAACATGCCCTGCGCATATGTACATGCTTTGTGTAGCAACAGTTCTTCTCAGTGTCTAATTTCAACAGGGGCGATTTTCAAGAGGCATTTAGATGTTGTGATTGGAGGGAACGAATCATAGGTTTCTATGGAAACATGCTGGGCCGAATGGCCTTACTTATCTTTATATTTCTTTGTAAGAACATAGAAGGACATTTAAGCCACCAAGTCCGTTCCCTGTTTGATGAGATGAGGAGGAATTTCTTCTCTCAACGGTCGTAAATCTGTGGAATTCTCTGCCCCAGAGAGCTGTGGAGGCTGGGTCATTAAATACATTTAAGGTGGAGATAGACAGATTTTTGCAAGATAAGGGAGTGAAGGGTTATGGGGAGCGGGCGGGGAAGTGGCTTTGAGCCCAAGATCAGCCATGATCTTATTGAATGGAGGAGCAGGCTCGAGGGGCCAAGTGGCCTATTCCTGCTCCTTGTTCTTATGTTCTTCCAATTGCCAGTGAAAGTAGAAGCCGGTGATTGAACGTACGGCATATTCTCCTGGTAAAAGAAGGAACTTGCATTTGCACAGATCATCAAGTGATTGAACACATGATCGTTCTACCACTAGACTGATTAGGATTGGACACATGGCACTTTCAGTCACTAGGAGACACAAACAAGAACAAGGAGAACAACATAGAATAAAACACAAGGAAGGGTTGATAAATGTTAACTTTGTTTTATTTCGATGAGAATAAGGAATTCCACGTGAGGGTCTAAAACTGCAAAATAAACTGGAATTGAGCTGATGGATGTTCATGTTGCTGACAAGATACACCACTGGTGATATTTAAATTCTGCCCCCTCCTTTCCTGAAAGCACCATCTCATGCCGAGGTTTAGTTTCTCGAGTGCCATCAGAACCTCACCCGGACAGACATCCCCCATGCACGAGCTTAGTGATTGCCAGCAAGCTATACAACTGCTGGGAGAGCGTCACAGCTGAACTCAGTTCAGTGTTCAGCCGACAGCAATACATAAACTTCCCAACCAGGGCCACTGGATATGGATCACGAGCAGGAAGCTTGGTTGATTTTTCCCTTCCCTAGCTAAGGTATATCGAAAGTGAGAAGTCGCACAACACCAGGTTATAGTCCAACAGTTTTATTTGAAATCACAAGCTTTCGGAGCGCTGCTCCTTCGTCAGGTGAAGGGGCAGCAGCTCCGAAAGCTTGTGATTTCAAATAAAACTGTTGGACTATAACCTGGTGTTGTGCGACTTCTCACTTTTGTCCACCCCAGTCCAACACCGGCATCTCCGCATCAAGGTATACTCCTGCTCCTAGATTCTATGTTTCTATGTTTCTATATCGAGGCCAATCAGAGTACCTAACTCAGCGCAGTCTACATTCGAACCGAGAACTTTCTGTTTGTTCTGCCTCAGTACCTCATGGGACCATTCAATATAAACGAAATGGAAGTCTTAGTCAGTATAAAATACCCCACAACAAATAAACCCCAAGGATATGTGGTATTTAACTCAGAATGCTGAAAGACACAAGGGAGGAAAATTGTTGAGTCACTGGCAACCATTATGAGTTGTTGGATACTGAGGAAGTACCAGTAGATTGGAAACAGGACAATATGTTGCCCATGTTTAAAAAGGCTTATAAAGCAGGCACTAGCAACAATAGACCTATTAGCCCAACCGCCATTCTAGTGTAAAATAATGGAATTGATTCTGAGGGGTAAACTTGAGGATTGTCTGAACAATAACAACTGAGTAATCATGAATTCAGAACAGGAGGATCATACTTGACCAATCCCCTTGACGTTTTTGAGGAATGGCCAGCCCAAGTGGAAAGGCCTACGACACAGTGTACCGAGACTTTCAAAAGACATGTGACAAAGTTCCGCACGAAAGGCTCCTAGTCAAACGCAGAGCTGTGGGGATTCAGTGTAAACACAGGGAACGCGTAAGGAACTGGCTATTATGGCAGGGTGGAGGCAACCACGGAGTGGCGTGCCGCAGGGCTTGGGGTTGGGATCACCATTTACCATAAATAACCTCGGCTCAGAAACTGAGTGCAAAGTGGCCAAATTTGCCGATGATATCTCACTGGGAGGGGCAGTGGAATCAGAGGCAGCAGCTCAGAAATTACAGAATGAGTTGGACAAAGTAGATCAACGGCAGGTGAAATTTAATGCAGACAAGTGCAAAGTACTGCTCGTCGGGGGGGAAAGTAAGCGACACACGTACTGCATGAATGGTGTTGAGATAGCTGAGGATGAATCTGAAAGAGACCTAAGGGTCTTAGTTGACTCAATGCTGCCAATGCTAACATGTCCAACCAATGCAGAGCAGCAATCCACAATGCCAACAGAATGTTGAACTACAATAGCCAAAACACTTGAATATTAGTTAAAGCAAGTCATCAAACTGCACACTACTCTGCTCAGACCACAGCTTAATATTGTAACCAGTCCTGGGCGCCGCGAAACATAAGAGACAATCAAGTGATAGGGGTAGTGCAGAGAAGACCCGTGAGGCTGATTCCTAGTGTTGGAGGCCTGAATTATGAGGAAAGTCTGCAGAGACCTGGGCTTTTTAGCCTGGAGAAAAGGCATCTGAGAAGTGGTCTAATAGAGGCATGCAAGATAGTTAAGGGTATAGAAATATTATTTCAAAATAAGGTGCAAGAGTTGGACAAGGGGACATAGATTCAAACAAGTAAAAGAAAGAAAGAAAGACTCGCATTTATATAGTGCCTTTGACAACCACCGGACGTCCCAAAGTGGTTTACAGCCAATGAAGTATTTTTTGAAGTGCAGTCACTGTTGTAATGTAGGAAACGCGGCAGCTAATTTGCACACAGCAAGCTCCCACAAACAGCAATGTGATAATGACCAGATAATCTGCTTTTGTTATGTTGATTGAGGGATAAATATTGGCCAGGACACCGGGGATAACTCACCTGCTCTTCTTCGAATAGTGTCATGGGATCTTTTACGTCCACCTGAGAGAGCAGACGGGGCCTCGGTTTAACGTCTCATCTGAAAGACGGCGCCTCCAACAGTGCAGCACTCCCTCAGGCACTGCACTGGAGTGTCAGCCTAGCTTTATGTGCTCAAGTCTCTGGAGTGGGACTTGAACCTAGTGGGTTAAAGGAAAATTGAAGAATAGATAGCAAGCTGGCTACAAATCAGAAAACAGAGCATAAGGGTTAAAGCTACTTACTCAGACTGGTGGAAGGTCGGAAATGGTGTCCCATAGGGGATCGGTGCTGGGGCCACTTCTGTTCACCATTTACATAAACGATTTGGACTCGGGAATCGGAGGTACAATTTCAAAATTTGCGGATGACACTAAATTGGGGGCTATAGTTAATACTGAGGACGACTGCGACAAAATATATGAACATACGAATTAGGAGCAGGAGTAGGCCACTCGGCCCCTCGAGCCTGCTCCGCCATTCAGTAAGATCATGGCTGATCTGATTACCCCCGATAACCTTTCACCCCCTTGCTTACCAAGAATCTATCTACCTCTGCCTTAAAAATATTCAAAGACTCTGCTTCCACCGCCCTCTGAGGAAGAGGGTCCCAAAGACTCACGACCCTCTGTGAGAAAAAATTTCTCCTCATCTCTGTCTTAAATGGGCGACCCCTTATTTTTAAACAGTGACCCCTAGTTCTAGATTTTCTCACAAGAGGAAACATCCTCTCCACATCCACCCTGTCCAGACCCCTCAGGATCTTATATGTTTCAATCAAGTCACCTCTTACTCTTCTAAACTCCAGCGGATACAAGCCTAGCCTGTCCAACCTTTCCTCATAAGATAACCCGCCCATTCCAGGTATTAGTCTAGTAAACCTTCTCTGAACTGCTTCCAACGCATTTACATCCTTCCTTAAATAAGGAGACCAATACTGTACACAGTACTCCAGATGTGGTCTCACCAATGCCCTGTATAACTGAAGCATAACCTCCCTACTTTTGTATTCAATTCCCCTCGCAATAAACGATAACATTCTATTAGCTTTCCTAATTACTTGCTGTACTTGCATACTAACCTTTAGCGCTTCATGCTCTAGGACACCCAGATCCCTCTGCATCTCAGAGCTCTGCAATCTGCAATGAAGGCATTAATAAACTTGCAGAATGGGTGTGTAAATTCAAATTAAATTCAATATAGATACGTGTGAGATTGTGCATTTTGGTCGGAGGAATAAACAGGCCACATACCTCTTCGAAAATAAGTGTCTAAATGGGGTAGAGGAGCAAAGGCATCTAGCAGTACACATTTCCAAATCTGTAAAAGTAGCAACACAAGTTAACAAAGCCATAAAAATGCAAACAAGCACTAGGGTTTATTTCCAGAGGAATAGAGTTGAACAGCAGAGAAGTTATGGTAAATTTATATACAGCCTAGGTTAGACCACACTTGGAGTACTGTGTACAGTTCTGGTCTCCAAATTACAAAAAGGATATAGAGGCACTGGTGATTGGACAATTTACAAGGGTGATACCAGAATTGAGAGGTTATAACTATCAGGAAAGAGTGAATAGGCTGGCTGAGGGGGTGACCTAATAGAGGTCTTCAGAATTATGAAGGGGTTTAATAGGGTAGATACAGAGAGAAGATGTTTCCACTTGTGGGGAGTCCAAAACTAGGGGCCATAAATATAAGATAGTCACTATTAAATCCAATAAAGAATTCAAGGGAAACTTCTTTATCCAGAGAGTGGTTAGAATGTGGAACTGGCTACCACAAGGAGTGGTTGAGGCGAATAGCACAGATGCTTTTAAGGGGAAGCTGGATAAACACAAGAGGGAGAAAGGAATAGAGGGATATGCTGATGGGGTTAGATGAAGTAGGGTGGGAGGAGGCTCGTGTGGAGCATAACCACCGGCACAGACCAGTTGGGCCGAATGTCCTGTTTCTGTGCGGTGAGTTATGTGTAATTCTATGTAACTTAATCCCCAGTACAAATGAAGCCTGATGCTCTGAACTGCATATTGCTATTGTGTGGGACTAAAACTGAACATCGAAGTGGCAGTGTTGTCAAGAGTGACATTTTCCCAGGTTGAACGGGTTATGATCGACTGTCCAAGTACTTACTTCACAGATCATGCTGCAGTGCCACCTACTGAAAAGAGAGCAGAACTTGCCATCTGCGGCTGCACGAACTGTCAGGGCTGCAAGGAAAAAGATGTGATGAATGTTATAAAACACGGTTTATGTAACAAAGGGAGCCCAGGACCAATGAATCACCACATCTCAAAAATGTAATAGGGTCCCTGAGCAATGGTTGGCTTGGCAGTACAGTATATCACTGAGATTGTGGGGAACTCGACATCCACAAGACATGAGCTTTTTTTTTAAAAGTACTGTTTACAATAGGGAAGGCTTTCCTACAGTGAAGGTTGCGCTACTTTTCAAGTCGTTCATTGTCTGCCCGTGTAACTATCACAAATGTCAAATGTTTCTTCTTTAGATACAAATGTTTAAAGTTTACCCAATAAAACAAAAAGCAAAATACTGCAGAGGTATGTTGCAGATCTGAAATAAGGCAACACGGTGGCATAGTGGTTAGCACTGTTGCCTCACAGCGCTAGGGACCCGGGTTCGAATCCGGCCTCGGCTGACTGTCTGTGTGCAGTTTGTACATTCTCCCTGTGTCTGCATGGGTTTCCTCTGGGTGCTCCGGTTTCCTCCCACAGTCCAAAGATGTGCGGGTTAGGTTGATTTGGCTATGATAAATTGACCCTTAGTGTTAGGGGGGGGATTAAATATGTGGTGGTATGGGGATAGGGTGGGATATGTGTCAGTGCAGGCTTGATGGGCCGAAATGGTCTCTATCTGCACTGTGGGGATTCTGTGATTCTGTGAAAAGCCAGGGCGTGCTGGAAACACTCAGCTGGTCAGGCAGCATCTGTGGAGGGAGGAAGGTTGGCTTAACGTTTCAGGTCGATGACCGGTTTCGGCTGAAAGGTCATCAACCTTGAAATGTTAGCGCTGCCGCCTTCTCTCCACAGATGCTACCTGACTTACTGAAGGTTTCCAGCACTGTTTGTTTTTATTAAAGCTTACCCATTTCAGTTTGAATATTATTTGCCTGTCAAAAGGCGACAATAAAAACCTGGGTGTCCTGCGGCTGGATTCCTGCCTCACGAATTCAATCAGCTCGCCCAGCAGAAATCGGTCAGTCAGCGCTTCCTTCGACTGATGCCTATTCTCGCTGTTCTCAAGCGGTTAATGAGCTGCTTGATCACCAGCACCTATGAACAGCCCTCAAGTAGAAATGTGCAGTGAGGAAATCGGAATGCACAGGCAATGCGCAATGTCCAAAAAAAAACATCCTTCTTGACCGCATGCATGGCAAATAAGATTAAAGACAGAAAATGCTGGACACATTCAGCAGGTCAGGCAGCATCTGTGGAAAGAGAAATGTTAGCACTCAAGCTCCTCCCTCCTCTGGTTCACAACAACACGTTTTAAGTAAGCAGGAGACCCTGCGTTACGGAGTATACCGAACAGATTTTATTGATACACAGTACAAGTGTATACAGAGAGTGGCTTTTCGGCTTCTGTATCTTTTGAGCCCTCCAAAGAAATGCTGAAAACCATGCTCCTTTATGCACCATATTTTGGCTACATCAAAGGTACATGTCATAGATAAGACCTCATGTTTGTATCTATTCCCAAATCCTTTGAAAACAGACAATTCCTGTAAATATTTGTAGTTGTTTACCCCAAAGCTACTTCCCCTAAACAAGACTTCCTGATCGATCTGTCTTTAAACCCTTTGAAGAAAAAGCTTTACCAACTGTTATCTTTCTATACTACAGCTAATGGATTCCTCCTACCTATGTTTATTACCCTGAAGTTACATTTTATTCACTCATGGCTGACATTATTACTGTCATGTATTTCCTTCCACGAGCACTTTTTTAAAATTCGTTTATGGGATGTGGGCGTCGCTGGCAAGGCCAGCATTTATTGTCCATCCCTAGTTGCCCTTGAGAAGGTGGCGGTGAGCCGCCTTCTTGAACTGCTGCAGTCCGTGCGGTGAAGGTACTCCCACAGTGCTGTTAGGGAGGGAGTTCCAGGATGTTGACCCAGCGACGATGAGGGATCGGCGATATACTTCCAAGTCAGGATGGTGTGTGACTTGGAGGGGAACTTGGAGGTGGTGGTGTTCCCATGCGCCTGCCGCCCTTGTCCTTCTAGGTGGTAGAGGTCGCTGGTTTGGGAGGTGCTGCCGAAGAAGCCTTGGCGAGTTGCTGCAGTGTATCTTGGAGATCGTACACACTACAGCCACGGTACGCCGGTGGTGGAGGGAGTGAATGTTTAAAGTGGTGGATGGGTGCCAATCAAGCGGGCTGATTTGTCCTGGATGGTGTTGAGCTTCTTGAGTGTTGTTGCAGCTGCACTCATCCAGGCAAGTTGAGAGTATTCCATCACACTCCTTACTTGTGCCTTGTCGATGGTGGAAAGGCTTTGGGAAGTCAGGAGGTGAGACACTCGCTCTTGTTACCACAGTATTTATGTGGCTGGTCCAGTTAAGTTACTTGTCAATGGTGACCCCCAGGATGTTGATGGTGGGGGATTCGGCGATGGTAATACCGTTGAATGTCAAGGGGAGTTGGTTAGACTCTCGCTTGTTGGAGATAGTCATTGCCTGGCACTTCTGTGGCGTGAATGTTACCTGCCACTTATCAGCCCAAGCCTGAACGTCGTCCAGGTCTTGTTGCATGCGGGCACAGACTGCTTCATTATCTGAGGAGTTGTGAATGGTGCTGAACACTGTGCAGTCATCAGCGAACATCCCCATTTCTGACCTTATGTTGGAGGGAAGGTCATTGATGAAACAGCTGAAGATGGTTGGGCCTAGGACACTGCCCTGAGGAACTCCTGCAGCGATGTCCTGGGGCTGTGATGATTGACGTTCAACCACCACAACCATCTTCCTTTGTGCTAGGTATGACTTCAGCCAGTGGAGCGTTTTCCCCCCGATTCCCATTGACTTCAGTCAGAAAACAAGCTATGCATTCCTTTCACAACACTTCAAAGTCATCCTGTTTATATTGGAAAGCCTGTTGCTCCAAGATACAAAGAAGTTCAACTGTTAACCCTTAACTCCCCAAGAAGGGAGATAGAACATGTCCAGAGAACTATAAATCAGTCAGCTTAACATCGGTGGTAGGAAAAATAATGGAATCCCTACTAAAGAATGAAATCAGTATTTGTAGGGAAATGGTGTTAGGGAAATTGAAGGCATTAAAGGCCGATAAATCCCTAGGGCCTGATAATCTACATCCTAGGGTACTTAAGGAAGTGGCCCTAGAAATAGTAGATGCATTGCTGGTCATCTTCCAAAATTCTATAGTCTCTGGAACAGTTCCCATGGATTGGAGGGTAGCTAATGTTACCCCACTGTTCAAAAAAGGTGGTAAAGAAAAAACGGGGAATTATAGACCGGTAAGCCTGACATCGGTTGTGGGGAAAATGCTCGAGTCCATTATAAAAGATGTAATAGCAGAGCACTTGGAAAACAGTGACAGGATTGGACAAAGTCAACATGGATTTACAAAAGGTAAATCGTGCTTGACTAATCTACTGGAATTTTTTGAGGATGTAACTGATAGAATAGATAAGGGAGAACCAGTGGATGTGGTGTATTTGGACTTTCAGAAGGCTTTCGATAAGGTCCCGCATAAGAGATTAGCGTGTAAAGTTAAGGCACATGGGATTGGGGACAAGGTACTCTCTTGGATAGAGAACTGGTTGGCAGACAGGAAGCAAAGAGTTGGAATAAACGGGTCTTTTTCCGAGTGGCAGGCAGTGACTAGTGGGGTTCCGCAGGGATCGGTCCTAGGACCCCAACTATTCACTATATATATTAATGATGTAGACGAGGGAACTAGATGTATTATCTCCAAGTTTGAAGATGACACAAAGCTGGTTGGGCGTGTGTGCTGCGAGGAGGATACCGAGAAACTCCAGTATGATTTGGACAGGTTGGGTGGTTGGGCAGAAGCATGGCAGATGCAGTATAATGTGGATAAATACGAGGTTATCCACTTTGGTGGCAAAAACAGAAAGGCAGATTATTATCTGAACGGCAATAGATTGGGAGAAGGGGAAGTGCAACGAGACCTGGGTGTCCTTGTGCACCAGTCGCTGAAGGTAAGCATGCAGGTACAGCAGGCGGTTAAGAAGGCAAATGGTATGTTGGCCTTCGTAGCGAGAGGGTTTGAGTACAGGAACAAGGATGTCTTGCTGCAGCTGTACAGGGCCTTGGTGAGACCACACCTTGAGTATTGTGTGCAGTTTTGGTCGCCTTATCTGAGGAAGGATGTTCTTGCCATGGAGGGTGTGCAGCGAAGATTCACCAGACTGATACCTGGGATGGCAGGAATGACGTATGAGGAGAGATTGGGTCGATTGGGCTTATACTCGCTGGAGTTTCGAAGAATGAGAGGATATCTCATTGAAACTTATAAAATTCTAACAGGACTAGACAGACTGGATGCAGGAAGGATGTTCCCGATGGTGGGTGAGTCCAGAACAAGAGGTCACAGTCTAAAGATAAGGGGTAAGCCATTTAGGACAGAGATGAGGAGGAATTTCTTCACCCAGAGAGTGGTGAACCTGTAGAATTCTCTACCACAGAAGGCAGTTGAGGCCAAGTCAGTAAATATATTCAAGAAGGAGTTAGATATATTTCTTAAGGCTAAAGGTATCAAGGGATATGGGGAGAAGACAGGGACAGGGTACTGAGTTTGGATGATCAGCCATGATCTCATCGAATGGCGGAGCAGGCTCGAGTGGCCGAATGGCCTACTCCTGCTCCTATCTTCTGTGTTTCTATGTAAAGGAAAAAATAGAACATCTAGAAACCAAAAATATAATAATGAATAGTCAGCATGGATTTCAATGGTCTTGCTTGACCAACCTCATCGAATTCTTTGAAGAGGTAACAGAGAGAGTAGGCAAGGGTAATGCAGTAGATGTAATTTATCTAGATTTCCTAAAGGCCTTCGATAAGGTACCACATAATAGAGTAATGAATAAGGTCAGACAATGCGGAGTCATGGGACAAGTAGCAGAATGGATAGCTAGCTGGCTTCAAGACAGAAAGCAGAGAGTGGGGATAAAGAGTATTCAGAGTGGCAGAAGGTGGAAAGTGGAGTCCTACAAGGATCAGTGCTGGGACCACTGTTGTTCACAATTTATATTAATGACTTAGACTTTGGAATCAAAAACACAATTTATAACTTTGCAGATGACACCAAATTGGGGTGGATAGTCAATACTGAGGAGGACTGCAACAAATTACAAGAAGACATCAATAAATTTGCAAAATGGGCATATAATTGGCAAATGAATTTCAACGCAGATAAATGTTAGGTATTAAATTTTGGTAAGAAAAATAAGGAGGTCACATATTACTTGTAAAGTAAGAATCTAAATGGGGTAGAAGAGAAAAGGGATCTCGGAGTACAAATCCACAAATCACTAAAAGTAGCGACACAGGTTAATAAGGCCATAAAAAAGCAAACCAGGCACTAGGGTTTATTTCTAGAGGGATAGAATTGAAAAGTAGTGAAGTTATGCTAAACTTGTATTTAACCTTGGTTAGACCACACTTGGAATACTGCATACAATTCTGGTCACCATATTATAAAAAGGATATAGAGGCACTGGAGAGTTTGCAAAGAAGATTTACAAGGATGATACCAGAAATGCGAGGTTATACCTATCAGGAAAGGATGAACAGGCTGGGTCTCTTTTTCTCTTGAAAAGAAATGGCTGAGGGGTGACCTAATAGAGGTCTTTAAAATTATGAAAGGTTTTGATAGAGTGGATACAGAGAGAATGTTTCCACTTGTGGGGAAGAGCAAAACTAGAGGTCATCAATATAAGATAGTCACCAAGAAATCCAATAGGGAATTCAGAAGAAACTTCTTTACCCAGAGAGTGGTGAAAACGTGGAACTCACTACCACAGAGAGTGGTTGAGGTGAATAGTATAGATGAATTTAAGGGGAGGCTGGACAAGCATATATGGGAGAAGGGAATAAAAAGTTATGCTGATAGAGTTAGATGAGGAAAGACGGGAGGAGGCTCGTGTGGAGCATAAACGCCGGCATGGACTGGTTGGGCCGAATGGTCTGTTTCTGTGCTGTATATTCTATGTAATCCTATGTAATGTCCAACATACATCTCTCCAGGACGTCCATCAAGAAACAGATTCATCAGAACTGGGATGCTGGAAATCTAAAATAAAAACAGCATGTTTTTTGTTTTTATTTCAGATTTCCAACATCCGCAGTATTTTTTTCCACAGTGGTCGTTTATTTCACAGCGGTGAGATGGATGACCAGTTGACCTGTTTTGATTGGTTGAGGGAGGGATGTAAGCCGGGACATCGAGAGAACTTCCTGCTTTCGCCTATGCAAAAAAGAAACTTGTAGAATGGACGTGTCATTGGCAAATGAGCTTCAGTATAGATAAGTGCAAGGTGGTACATTTTGGTAGGAAGAATAAGGAAGCCACATACTCCTTGGAAAATAAGGGTCTAAATGGAGTAAAGGAGCAGAGGGATCTGGGGGTACTGATACAAAAATCACTAAAAGTAGCGACACAGGTTAATAAAGCCATAAATAAAGCAAACAAAGTTAGCATCCAAGTTTGCTGACGACACAAAGCTAGGTGGGAAAGTAAGTTGTGAGGAGGACGCAAAGAGGCTGCACAGGGATATAGACAGGGTAAGTGAGTGGGCAAGAACATGGCAGATGGAATATAACGTGACTGCATCAAAACCGCAGGACTCAGTACTGGGTCCCTTGTTTTTTGTGATATATATCAATGATTTAGACTTGAATGTAGGGGGTATGATTAAGAAGTTTGCAGATGATACTAAAATTGGCCGGTAGATAATGAAGAAGAAAGCTGTAGACTGCAGGAAGATATCAATGGACTGGTCAGGTGGGCAGAACAGTGGCAAATGGAATTCAATCTGGAGAAGTGTGAGGTAATGCATTTGGGGAGGGCTAGCAAGGCAAGGGAATACACAATAAATGGTAGGACACCGAGAAGTGCAGAGGAACAGAGGGACCTTGGAGTGCATGTCCACAGATCCCTGAAGGTAGCAGGCCAGGTAGATAAGGTGGTTAAGAAGGCATACGGAATGCTTGCCTTTATTCGCCGAGGCATAGAATATAAGAGCAGGGAGGTTATGCTTGAACTGCATAAAACACTAGTTAGGCCTCAGCTAGAGTACTGCGTACAGTTCTGGTCACCACATTACAGGAAAGATGTGATTGTGCTAGAGAGGGTACAGAGGAGATTTACGAGGATGTTGCCTGGACTGGAGAATTTTAGCTATGAGGAATGATTGGAGAGGCTGGGTTTGTTTTCTTTGGAACAGAGGCGGCTGCGGGGAGACTTGATTGAGGTGTATAAAATTATGAGGGGCCTAGATAGAGTGGATAGGAAGGACCTATTTCCCTTAGCAGAAGGGTCAATAACAAGAGGGCATAGATTTAAAGTAATTGGTCGGAAGTTTAGAGGGGATTTGAGGAGAAGTTCTTTCACCCAGATGGTGGTCGGGGTCTGGAACTCACTGCCTGAAAGGGTGGTAGAGGCAGAAACCCTCATCACATTTAAAAAGTACTTGGATATGTACTTGAAGTTCCGTAACCTACAAGGCTACGGACCAAGTGCTGGAAGGTGGGATTAGGCTGGATAGCTCTTTGTCGGCCGGCACGGACAAGATGGGCCGAATGGCCTCCTTTGGTGCTGTAAATTGTGCTGCAACCGACCTTGAGAGCAAGAAAGCAGCTCTACAGACGCCTGAAGACCGAGGTCCAACAAAAAACTCGCGACCTAAAGAACAGATGGTGGGTGGGGAAAGCGCAGGAGATCCAGCAGCTAGCCGACAACCACGACGTGCGTGGATTCTTTAGCGCAGTCAAGACCACCTACGGCCCAAGCACCCAAGGTCCTACCCCACTGCGGGCCAAGAACGGAGAGGTACTCATCAAGGACAGAGAGGCAGTTAGTGCCCGCTGGAAGGAGCACTTCGAAGATCTCCTTAACCGAGACTCTGTCTTCAGTGCGAGTGCCCTCAACTCCATCCCGCAGCATGCTACCCGCCACCACCTCAGCACAACCCCAGCCCGGCATGAGATTGAAAAGGCCATCCGACAACTGAAGAACAACAAGGCCTCAGGAGCAGATGGAATCCCTGCCGAGGCGCTAAAACATGGCAGAGAAGCACTACTGCCGCGAATACATTAACTCATTTCTCTTATCTGGAAGGAGGAGAGCATGCCAGAGGATCTGAGACGCCGTAATCGTGACCATCTTCAAGAATGGTGACAAGTCCGATTGCGGTAATTACAGAGGAGTCTCCCTGCTGTCTGGCACAGGGAAAGTCATCGCAAGAATCCTCCTCAATCGCCTTCTCCCAGTGGCTGAAGAGCTCCTCCCAGAGTCAGTGTGGATTCCGCCCACTAGGGCACAATGGACATGATCTTCACCGTGCGCCAATTACAAGAGAAATGCAGGGAACAGCACCAACTGCTGTACAGGGCTTTCTTCGACCTCACAAAGGCCTTCGACACCGTCAACCGTGAGGAATTATGGAGTCATAGAGTCATAGAGTTATACAGCACAGAAAGAGGCCCTTCGGCCCATCGTGTCCACACCGGCCATCAAGCCCTGTCTATTTTAATCCCATTTTCCAGCTCTTGGTCCGTAGCCTTGTATGCTATGGCGTTTCAAGTGCTCATCGAAATGCTTCTTGAATGTTGTGAGGGTTCCTGCCTCTACCACCCTTTCAGGCAGTGAGTTCCAGATTCCAACCACCCTCTGGGTGAAAAAGTTTTTCCTCAAATCCCCTCTAAACCTCCTGCCCCTTACCTTGAAACTATGCCCCCTGGTTACTGACCGCTCTACTAAGGGGAAAAGTTCCTTTCTATCTACCCTATCTATGCCCCATATAATTTTGTACACCTCAATCAGGTAACCCCTCAGCCTTCTCTGCTCTAAGGAAAACAACCCCAGCCTGTCCAGTCTCTCTTCATAGCTGAAGCGCTCCAGCCCAGGTAACATCCTGGTGAATCTCCTCCGCACCCTCTCCAATGCAATCACATCCTTCCGATAGTGTGGCGACCAGAACTGCACACAGTATTCCAGCTGTGGCCTAGCTAGCGTTTTGTACAGCTCCATCATAACCTCCATGCTCTTATATTCTATGCCTCGGC
The DNA here is from genome assembly GCA_030390025.1 of Squalus acanthias. Taxonomy (NCBI): domain Eukaryota; kingdom Metazoa; phylum Chordata; class Chondrichthyes; order Squaliformes; family Squalidae; genus Squalus; species Squalus acanthias. The sequence continues at coordinate 162,416,691 of CM059428.1, read as the reverse complement.
TAATGAAGGCAGGTATCCCATATGCCTTTTTAAATTCCATTTGCCACTGTTCTGCCCATCTGACCAACCCGTCTATATTGTCCTGTAGCCTGAGGCTTCCCTCCTCGCTATTTACCACCCCACCAATTTTTGTGTCATCTGCAAACTTACTGATCATACCGCCTACATTCATATCTAAATCATTAATGTACACTACAAACAGCAAAGGACCCAGCACCGATCCCTGCGGTACACCACTGGACACAGGCTTCCAGTCACAAAAACAACCTTCGACCATCACCCTCTGCCTCCTGCCACTAAGCCAATTTTGGATCCAATGTGCCAAGTTGCCCTGGATCCCATGGGCTCTTACCTTCTTGACCAGTCTCCCATGCGGGACTTTGTCAAAAGCCTTACTGAAGTCCATGTAGACTACATCAACTGCACTACCCTCATCCACACACCTAGACACCCCCTCGAAAAATTCAATCAAATTGGTCAGACATGATCTCCCCCTGACAAAGCCATGCTGACTATCCTTGATTAATCCTTGCCTCTCCAAGGATCTGTCCCTCAGAATTTTTTCCAATAATTTCCCTACCACTGATGTTAGGCTCACTGGCCTGTAATTCCCTGGTTTATCCCTACTACCCTTCTTGAATAATGGCAGTACGTTAGCTGTCCTCCAGTCCTCCTCAAATTAGGCTGCCCTCAAAAGTTTGTCACCATCCTCCGCCTGCTTCACGACGACATGCAAGCTGTGATCCTGACCAACGGTTCCACCACAGACCCAATTCACGTACGGACCGGGGTCAAGCAAGGCTGTGTCATCGCACCAACGCTCTTCTCGATCTTCCTTGCTGCAATGCTCCATCTCACCCTCAGTAAGCTCCCCGCTGGAGTGGAGCTAATCTACAGAACAAACGGGAAACTGTTTAACTTCCGTCGCCTCCAGTCCAGATCCAAGGTCGTCCATCCTCTGTCATCGAATTACAGTATGCAGACGACGCTTGCGTCTGCGCACACTCTGAGTTCGAACTCCAAACCATCATCAACACCTTCACCGAAGCATACGAGAGCATGGGCCTTACACTAAACATCTGTAAGACAAAGGTCCTCTACCAACCTGCCCCCACCACACAATACTGCTCCCCAATTATCAAAATCCATGACGAGGCCTTGGACAACGTGGACCACTTTCCATACCTCAGGAGCCTACTGTCAACAAGGGCAGATGTCGATGACGAAGTCCAACACCGCCTTCAGTGTGCCAGTGCAGCCTTCAGTCACCTGAGGAAGAGAGTGTTTGAAGACCAGGACCTCAAACCTGGCACCAAGCTCATGGTCTACAGAGCAGTAGTGATGCCCGCCCTCCTATATGCTTCAGAGACATGGACCATGTACAGCAGGCACCTCAAAGCACTGGAGAGGTACCACCAACGCTGCCTCTGCAAGAGCCTGCAAATCCATTGGCAGGATAGGCGCACCAACGTCAGTGTTCTCTCTCAGGCCAACATCCCCAGCATCGAAGCTTTGACCACGCTCGATCAGCTCCGATGGATGGGTCACATCGTCCGCATGCCCGATATGAGACTCCCAAAACAAGCGCTCTACTCGGAGCTCCGACACGGCAAGAGAGCCCCAGGTGGGCAGAGGAAACGCTTCAAGGACACCCTCAAAGCCTCCTTGAAAAAGTGCAACATCCCCACCGACACCTGGGAATCCCTGGCCCAAGACCGCACAAAGTGGAGGAGAAGCATCCGGGAAGGCGCCGAACACCTCGAGTCTCTTCACCGGGAGCAAGCGGAAGCCAAGTGTAAACAGCGGAAGGAGCGCACGTCCACCCAAGCACCCCACCCACCCGCCCCTTCAACCACCGTCTGCCCCACCTGTGACAGAGACTGTAGGTCCCGCATGGGACTCATCAGTCACCTGAGAACTCATTTTTAGTGTGGAAGCAAGTCATCCTCGGTTCCGAGGGACTGCCTAAGAAGAAGAAGAACTTTCTATGATTCTATGATTAGATTCTAGCCCTCAGCTACAGCTGGCAAATCGTATTCTTCACAATCAAATAATATTCCAAGCTGCTCCATTGCCAAGTATGCCAATGCTGCCCAAATGGCAGAAAGGGTGATGCTGACACCTAAGGATCGGTCGTGCACACACTGAGGCTTCATTCGTTTGAGTGTGTGTGACAGATTGACAAATTTGGCCTTTCATAGTTCGAGTGCCGCTCTCTTCCTTTGGGCATCGAAACCGTATTTGGCACTTTGGGCAGCTTGGTGCACTTCTGATTGAAGCCAAGTACCAGGCTTGGCAGGAATGTAAGGTTTGGTGAGCGATGCAATTACTTGTTAAAAGTGCACGCCTTTTCAAGTCAGTGCCTTTGTACAGTATTTTGAGCAGAAGGCAATGATAAGTTATGTGGGCTGCCAGCAGAAATCTGCCACAGACACGCCTTACTATGCTGGGAGCATCAGATTATCTCGCAACAAAACAAGATTCACTCGCAGCTTATGTACTTGATACTGAGCTGCAGCTCCACAGTAGGATTTGAGCTTGGAATTGTTCACGGGTCTACAACATTAATTAAATTAAATTTAAAACAGAAATAGACAGTTTCCTAGAAGTAAAGGGCATTAAGGGTTACGGGGAGCGGGCAGGAATTTGGACATGAGTCTAGGTTCGGATCGGTCATGGCCCTGTGGGTAGTGGAGCGGGCCCAGGGACTGTGTAGCCTGATCCTGCTCCTATTTCGTGTGTGCAATTCTGTTAGATGCAGGAGATGGTTCTGTGATAGATAGTAGATTGGCGGTTAGGATCAGATCAGCCATGATCTTATTGAATGGCGGAGCAGGCTCGAGGGGCCGATTGGCCTACTCCTGCTCCTATTTCTTATGTTCTTATGTTCTTATTTGTGAATACGAGAGTCTCATTACAAACGGATCCACCCAGGGGTAAAAACACATTACTTTGGCATCGATGTGGTCCTCGGTTAGTCTCACTGTTTGTAATGATTGCAGGAACCCAGTCGCCATAAGGTAGCCTCCGTGCAAATCAGTCTCAGATCGGTTTACTTGTTTATGTTCAATTTCCTGCTACTCTCTCCAGGTTCGTTCCCTCCCGTCTCGAAGGAAATGACTTGTACCAGTGTGACAAGTGAAACTTTGCAGTTGAAATGTTCCCATTATCGCCTCGATATTAACCCCCCCACGACGAGTGGGATGGTGGTGGTGGGAGGGATGCGTTAAAGAGTTAAATACGGGGAACACATCCCCACGCTGCCATTTCTACGCTGGCGGGTATCGGGGTGTCTGAGTGCCCCATCGTGGAGAGGCAGGAGACTTCAGTAACATATTTAAATCAGGCAATTAGGGGTCGGGAAACCCGGCAGTGAAAGGGAGGCGGGAGCTGCCAGCTCCACAAGATAAGTGCCTTTTCCATCACTCCTTGTGGGCCAGGAGGAGCAGGAGTGCTCACCCTCCGGCCCCTCTAGCAAGCCTTCGGCCTCCCTCCTGCCAATCGCGTCCTCTCTCTGTCCCCCCCCTGCTGCGACTGCTGACCTCGCCCTCCAGCCCCGATGACCTCTCTCACCCCTCTGCCGCGATCACCAACCTCACGCAGTTTTGCACTCCCCGTCGCCAACCAGGTTGTCCATTTGGCCGGCTGCCAGGCGGTAATGGCACAAAAAAGTGATAATGAGGTCCTGATGTTAAGTTCTTCGGCCGTTTTCAGCTTCCCCCACACCCTCCCCGCCTCTCGGTAAATAGCGGGGCCAATGTGTTCTGAACAGTTGGGGGTGGTTGAATTTTATGTCATAAGTCAAATACTTGAAGGGGAAAAATTTGCAGGGGCTATGGGGAAAGAGCAGGGGAGTGAGACAAAGTGGACAGCTCTTTCAGAGAGCCGGCACAGGCACCGTGGGCCAAATGGCCTCCTTCTGTGCTGTATCATTCAATGATTTGAAGTCAGGAACCAACCCTGCAAAATTGTCTGCGATATCGGGACTATCTGAAGCTGACTTGATTGCTGAAATGACAAGACCCTGTCTGAAGAGTGAATCAGGACTGTACTGGGGACATTTTATTGACGGATTTTCCCCTGTAGCTAAAACATCATAAGCATTACTACCTGTACCCAAAAAAGAGAGGTTGCAAAAGAAAAGGAAGAGGGAAACGGGTCCATAAATGGTTGCTTCATCAACGTCAGTCTTTATTTGAAGAGCTGGAGCACCTTGGGATGTTTTACTATGTCAAAGGTGCTACATGAATGCAAGTTTATTGTTGTTGTTGAAGAAGGTACTTCTGAATACTATTTTTCTGGCCTAACTCAATATTGTCAGGCCCTTTGTACTGTTGGTTGACGTATTGCTTGCCGGCTTGGGGGCCTGTTTGTCACGTTGTGGAGGGTAAGACTGGGCTCAACCCCTTAACTTTCGCTAGCAAGGCTCGGACAGAGTTATTGGCCCTGAAACAACAACAACAGCTTGCATTTATATAGCGTCTTTAACGTAGTGAAACGTCCGAAGGCGCTTCACTGAAGCGTTATCAGACAAAATTTGACACTGAGCCACATAAGGAGATATTAGGGCAGGTGACCAAAAGCTTTGTCAATGAGATAGGTTTTAAGGAGTGTCTTAAAGGAGGAGAGAAAAGTAGAGAGCTGGAGAGGTTTAGGCAGGGAATTCCAGAGCTTAGGGCCCGGGCAGCTGAAGGCACGGCCGCCAATGGTGGAGCGATTAAAATCGGGGCTGCTCAAGAGGGCAGAATTAGAGGAGTGCAGAGATCTCGGAGGGTTGTAGGGCTGGAGGAGGTTACAGAGATAGGGAGGGGCGAGGCCATGGAGGGATTTGAAAACAAGAATGAGAATTTTAAAATTGAGGCATTGCCAGGCCTATGTAATATTAAATGGACGCTGTGTAACAAATTGATTGAAGGGGAGGCAGTCCAATTACAATCCCAAGACTTCTTTCTGACAAAGCCACAGCTGAATGACCTCTGAACAGAAATGGGCATTAAAGGTTGCAGGTATTGGCTTTAAGCTAAAGTACATGTCAGGGTCTAAGAATGTCGTCTCAGTCTGCCTTGGTCGTGTGCTGTTTATGAAGAGGTTGTGACCTGTATGTGAAGCTAGAGGAAGGAATGATGCGAGAGGAATGCCACCATACTGTTGACCATCACGTAGTTTGACAGGAGAAGGAAGAGAAGTGCAACGTAAGTACATGAGGAGAAAGGAATAGAAGGTTATGGCGACAGGGTGAGATGAAGTAAGGTGGGAGGAGGCTCTTGTGGAGCATAAACACCGGCTTAGATATGTTGGGCTGAATGGCCATTTCTGTGCTGTAAATTCCATGTAATTCGATGTAACATAGGAACAGGTGGAGGCCATTCCGTCCCTCAAGCTTGTTCCACCATTCAGTTAGATCATGGCCGATCTGTACCACAGCGCCATTTCCTCACCTTTGATCCATATACCTAACAAAAATCTATCAATCTCAGTCTAGAAAATTTCAATTGACCCAGGATACACAGCCATTTGGAGGAGAGAATTAAAGATTTCTGCTACCTTTTGCATGGAAAAAGTGCTTCCTCGTTGCACTCCTGAATGGCCGAGCTCTAATTTTAAGATTGTGCCCCCACCTTGTTCTGGAAAAACAGAACTATGCCGATGGCAATTGGGGCAGGTTCAGCAGGGCCTTGAAGAGGTTCACGCTATGTTGTGAAACCACACACGTTGGGGAAAGGCTGCCTATAGGAGAGTAATATCTCCAGAGCATCACCTCCAGTTGCTCAGACAACCTGGGCAGCAGATCCACCCAGTTTGATCCCTTGGTATCGCCATTGCCAGACTATTCCAATCCATACAGAAAGGCCACAGACTCTCTGGGCATCAGAGGGCATACGAGAAGACGGAAATGACTTGGAAGCAGGATGGTGTAACGCCTGAGCAAAGACAGAGCTGCGGGGAAGAAAAGGTTCCAATTAGGGATGCCTTCACCTCGTAAGGTGGAAGTACTACAAGAGACATCAGGGCCACAGAAAATCCTCCATCTGCGCAGGCAGCGATTCCTATCAGAAAGCCAAGAGAAAGATAACAAAGAATATGTGAAGGTGTGTAAAAGATGCACTGTCAGTAAACATTGCGAGCCAGAGGGCAGAGTTCCATTGAAACCAATTCAAACCACTTACCCACTAGAAATAATGCAGGAGCAACAACTTGGATGTTTACTTATAGGAAGATCACTCGGTTATTTCCCAACCAGCCCACTAAGCAGATGGTTTGGAAGGTTTGGGAGTATTTCTTTTTTATATATGGTTTCCCACAAAGAGAGGCTAATTATGATTGTTGGAGCCTGCTGGTGTGGAGAAAGCACGATTTACATAGAAACATAGAAAAATAGGAGCAGGAGTAGGCCATTCGGCCCTTCGAGCCTGCTCCACCATTCAGTACGATCATGGCTGATCCTCTTTCTCAATACCATATTCCCGCTCTCTCCCAATACCCCTTGATGCCTTTTGTGTCTAGAAATCTATCTATCTCCTTCTTAAATATATTCAGTGACTTGGCCTCCACAGCCTTCTGTGGTAGAGAATTCCACAGGTTCACCACCCTCTGAGTGAAGAAATTTCTCCTCATCTCAGTCCTAAATGTCCTACCCCGTATCCTGAGACTGTGCCCCCTCGTTCTAGACCCCCCAGCCAGGGGAAACATCCTCCCTGCATCCAGTCTGTCTAGCCCTGTCAGAATTTTATATGTATCAATGAAATCCCCTCTCATTCTTCTAAACCCTAGTGAATACAGGCCTAGTCGACCCAATCTCTCCTCATACGACAGTCCTGCCATCCCAGGAATCAGTCTGGTGAACCTTCGCTGCACTCCCTCTATGGCAAGTATATCCTTTCTTAGGTAAGGAGACCAAAACTGCACACAGTACTCCAGGTGTGGTCTCACCAAGGCCCTGTATAACTGTAGTAAGACATCCTTGCTCCTGTATTCAAATCCTCTTGCAATGAAGGCCAACATACCATTTGCCTTCCTAACTGCTTGCTGCACCTGCATGTTTACTTTCAGTGACTGGTGTACAAGGACACCCAGGTCCCTTTGTACATCAACATTTCCCAATCTATCACCATTTAAATAATACTCTGACTTTCTGTTTTTCCTACCGAAGTAGATAACTTCACATTTATCCACATTATACTGCATCTGCCATGTATTTGCCCACTCACTCAACTTGTCTAAATCGCCTTGAAGCCTCTTTGCATCCTCCTCACAACTCACAATCCCACCTAGTTTCGTGTCGTCAGCAAACTTGGAAATATTACATTTGGTTCCCTCATCCAAATCATTGATATATATTGTGAATAGCTGGGACCCAAGCACTGATCCCTGCGGTACCCCACTAGTCACCGCCTGCCACCCCGAAAAAGATCCATTTATTCCTACTCTCTGTTCCCTGTCTGTTAACCAATTTTCAATCCATGCCAGTATATTACCCCCAATCCCATGTGCTTTAATTTTGCACACTAGCCTTTTATGTGGGACTTTATCAAAGGCCTTCTGAAAATCCAAATACACCACATCCACTGGTTCTCCCTTATCTATTCTATCAGTTACATCCTCAAAAAACTCCAGTAGGTTTGTCAAACACGATTTCCCTTTCATAAATCCATGTTGACTTTGTCTAATCCCGTTGATATTTTCTAAGTGTCCTGTTATCACATCCTTTATAATAGTCTCTATCATTTTCCCTACTACTGATGTTAGGCTAACCGGTCTGTCTCCCTCGGTTTTCTCTCTCCCTCCGTTTTTAAATAGTGTGGTTACATTTGCCACCCTCCAATCTGCAGGAACTGTTCCATAATCTATAGAATTTCGGAAGATGACAACCAATGCATCCACTATTTCCATGGCTACCTCTTTTAGTACTCTGGGATGCAGATTATCAGGCCCTGGGGATTTATCGGCTTTCAGTCCCATTAATTTCTCCAGTACTATTTTTTTACTAATACTAATTTCCTTTAATTCCTCCTTCTCACTAGATCCTTGGTTCCCTAGCATTTCTGGGAAGTTATTTGTGTCCTCTTCCATGAAGACAGAACCAAAGTATTTGTTTAATTGCTCAGCCATTTCCTTGTTCCCCATTATAAATTCTCCCCTTTCTGACTCTAAGGGACCTACATTTGTCTTCACTAATCTTTTTCTTTTTACATACTTGTAGAAGCTTTTACAGTCCGCTTTTATGTTCCTTGCAAGTTTACTCTCATACTTTATTTTTCCCCTCTTAATCAATCTCTTGGTCCTTTTTTGTTGAACTCTAAACTGCTCCCAATCCTCAGGCTTGCTACTTTTTTCTGGCAACTTTATATGACTCCTCTTTGGATCTAATACTATCCTTAATTTCTTTTGTTAGCCATGGTTGGGCCGCTTTTCCTTTTGTGTTTTTGCGCCAGAAAGGAACATATAACTGTTGCAATTCATGCATTCGTTCCTTAAATGTTAGCCATTGCCTATCCACCGTCATGCCTTTTAATGAAGCTCCCCAATCTATCATAGCCAACTCACTCCTCATACTATCGGTGTTTCCTTTGTTTAGATTTAGGACCCTAGTTTCGGATTGGACTTCTTCACTTTCTTACCACCCAGCATGGAGTGGAAATATAGAATAATTTGACTAAAGGAAAGAAGCTACATTTGCATGCCACCTTTCGTGACCTCAGAACGTCCCAAGCACTTCACAGCCAGTGAAGTACTTTTGAAGTGTATTCACTGTTGTAATACAGGGAAACACGACAGCCATTTGCACACAGCAATGTCCTACAAAACAGCATTGAGACAAATGACCGGATAATCTGCTTTTGGTGGTGTCTGCTGGATAAGTCCTTTACCCATTCAACTGATTCATAAAGCTAGAGACAGTAATATGTTTGATAATTCATTTATTATTGACAAAGCATTAATCCTAAACACCCTCACCATCCATACAGCGTAGCGCTCACCACTCTTGCATTTCATCACTTGCGTGCATGGATTTAATGAGGACCCATGAAGATGGCTTCTCCAAGCCTGTTCACACTGCTGGGTCACGAAGGTAGAAAGAGGACTCTTTCTTTTTTTCCAACTGAGTAAAACATTTATTTGATGGTTCTCTACGTGCTGGATACAACACTATCTAATGTTTTATGACCAACCAGTAGCTCGAAACAATTGCCAAACAGAGTTGAGAAGCCCCATGCCTTTTCACACCATACTGTTATCCTATCATTGCTTTTCCCCGAGCCATACCTTTCTTGACAACCTCCTTTGATGCATGTTCTCATAGCAACATATTGCCTTTTGTATCGCAGCAATCTCCTGATCCCATACACTACTGTGATGAAAAGCCTGTGTTCCAAAATGTTTCAATCTTAATACTTCTTTAAGCTCAATATTTCTCCACCTAACTTATTTATTTATATGTGCCTATCTTTACAGTACAATATCCTTGGTCCTGAAATTCATCCTTCTCAAACGTTATCCGCATCATTGAGGGGAAAAGACAGGCTTTTCGAGAACACGATTTAGACCAATTCTGTTTACATTACTGTTTTGTCTTTGTTAGAAACACAAGCAATTTAAAAACATATCGATACTCTTGCTGTGTAGGTTGAAGGATAAATGTTAGCTGTAACAGCAGGAGAGCTGTTCTGCTCTTCTTCAGGATCTTTTACGTCCACCTGAGAGGGGCAGACGGGGCCTCGGTTTAACATCACATCTGAAAGACGGCATCTCCAGCAGTGGCCGCACTCCCTCGGTACTGCACTGCAGTGTCAGCCTGGATTACGTGCTCAAGTCTCTGGAGTGGAACTTGAACCCACATCCTTCTGACTCAGGAGTGAGAGTGGTGCCACTGAGCCGAGACTGACGATTAGATACTTGGTATGATCAGATCTCCGCCTCCTCATTGCCTTTGCTTATAACTGTGTCGTGTGTGAATCAACTATGTTTCCATCAACATATCTTGCATTTGGACAGATTTCAAGGGCTCCATTTTAATAGCCCTGAGGAGGCGGGTTTGGAGGTGGGTCTATAGCGAAAATCGGAAAAAATGGCTTCAGACACCCAACCTGCCTCCATCCCGGCCCCACCCGATTTTCGTGAGTGTCTGTTCAGCTGCTCCCAAACTGACCCGACTGGAACCGGTGGGACAGGTAGTTAAGGCAGTTAACAGCCTGTTAACTGCCTTGCTAATCTTATTTTCATAGTGGGTCAGGCTTCTGGCTCCTTTTTCCCGACTTGTCAGAAACAGGCCAGGTTCAAGGAGACGAGTTGCTGGAGGACATGATTTGTATGCTTGGTGGAGCACTTTAAAAGCGCCCCTGAAACATGGCTGACATTCAAATGCAACAACTTTGCTGTTTTAGGTATGGGATAAGATTTTGCACATCTAATGACCTTGTGGCTGTTCATGCCGACACCCATCTGCAGTGTGACATGAATGGAATTATTTCAGGCCACTTCGACTGTGCGCTTGCAAGCTTGTTGCCTCAAATGAAATCTCTCGCAAGGGGATGGGAAACATTTATGCCCTCTCACCTTGTCCTCATAATCGGAGGAGCAGCAGTCGCGTGGCTCAGCGCAGATCTTCCTGTGAAGAGGAGGAGGAGGAGGACGAGGGGCACCTTGCATGCCCTGTTGTGACCAATGCAGCATCCCTCCAGTTCACTGCTGCCCGTCAAGCAGGGTATGCACACTGCCATGCCACATTAGCATAAGCTTACTCTTCAACCATAGGTGGCTATTATATGGCTCTGTAATTGCAGGCGACACTTGTCCAATGTCATACATCATCTCTGCTATACCCTGTTATTTCCTATCACTTTTACCATCAACATTACAAAAGTAAGTCACCCTGAGCCCTCAATGCACTTTTGCCATTTCCCATAACACATAGGCCACACAATCAATTGTTTGACATAATTTTTCTTTTCAACTTCACAAAAGGATAATAAACCAGCAACAGTCAGAAAAAAAAGATAAATCACCCAAGTGACTCCCCATGTGACTATAGGTGCATAATCTTTCTCTTACGCGTGCTTCTACGTGGTGCTTCCCCTGTGGCTTCAGCAGATGTAGAGGCACCTTGCTGACTAGGATGCTGCGCCTGCTTAGATGCCTTTGGCGGGCATCCTCTGGGTTTGGGAGCCTGGGAGGGCTCTTCAACAGTCTGATCTTCCTGCGGCTGTGCAGGGGCTGAAACGGCCATCTCAGTTGTCTTCGCAAAGTGGGTCTCTGATCAAGGGCGCCGCAGTGGCATGGTCGTGTGAGTGCTTTGAGAGGAGCCCACACTTCCTTCTGTCCTGCCAACAACATAAGAACATAAGACGTAGGAGCAGGAGTAGGTAATTTGGCCCCTCGAGCTTGCTCCGCCATTCAATAAGATCATGGCTGATCTGATCTTGGCCTCAACTCCACTTCCCTGCCCACTCCCCATAACCCTTGACTCCCTTATCGTTCAAAATCTGTCTATCTCCACCTTAAATATATTCGATGACCCAGCCTCCACAGCTCTCTGGGGAAGAGAATTCCAAAGATTCACGACCCTCTGAGAGAAGAAATTCCTCCTCATTTCCGATTTAAAAGGGTGCTCCCTTATTCTGAAATTATGCCCCCTCATTCTAGATTCCCCCACAAGGGGAAACATCCTCTCTGCATCTACCCTGTCAAGCCCCTTCAGAATCTTATATGTTTCAATAAGATCCCCTCTCATTCTTCTAAACTCCAATGAGTATAGGCCCAACCTGCTCAACCTTTCTTCATAAGATAACCCCTTCATCTCAGGAATCAACCTCATGAACCTTCTCTGAACTGCCCCCAATGCAAATATATCCTTCCTTAAATAAGGAGACCAAAACTGTACGCAGTACTCCAGGTGTGGTCTCACCAACAGTTGTAACAGGACTTCCCTACTTTTATACTCCATCCCTTTGCAATAAAGACCAATATTCCATTTGCCTTCCTAATTACTTGCTGTACCTACATGCTAACTTTTTGTGATTCATGTACAAGGACCCCCAGATCCCTCTGTACCTCAGCATTTTGTAATCTCTCCCTATTTAAATAATAATTTTTATTTTTCCTACCAAAGTGGATAACCTCGCATATTCCACATTAAACTCCTTCTGCCAGATTTTTGCCCACTCACTTAGCCTATCTTTATCCCTTTGGAGATTCTTTGCGTCCTCCACACAATTTGCTTTCCCACCTATCTTTGTATCATCAGCAAATTTGGCTACATTACACTCAGTCCCTTCCTCCAAGTCATTAATATAGATTGTAAATAGTTGAGGCCCCAGCACTGATCCCTGCGACACCCCACTAGTTACAGTTTGCCAACCTGAAAATGACCCATTTATCCCGACTCTCTGTTTTCTGTTAGTTAGCCAATCCTCTATCCATGCTAATATATTACCCCCAACCCCACAACATCCCTCTCATGGGTCAGCCGCACCTCAGTGCTGGCAAGTGGCTGGACAGCACCTTGCTGCACTTCAGGGGGACCATGAGCACCCGTATCTGCACTGGCAGACTTCCTCAAAAGGACATCCATGAAGCTCTGGTCTCTCTGCTCAATAGCTGCCCATCGCTCCTCCAGAGATGTCATTCTATTTTGAACAGTCACCATGTTTTCCTGACTCTGGCAACTTATTTTCTCCATGGCCGTAGCCATCCTTTCCACTGAGGTAGCCAGCCTTTCCATGGAGGTTGACATCCTATCCATGGTGGTGCGTTCGTACGCCATTGTCTCCACCACGGCAGTACTGATGTTAGAGATGGACTCCTCCGTTCTCTTCACACTCGTACTAACCCTGGTGGCAAAACCTTCCAGAGACTCCTGCACTTGTTCCTGTATTTCCCAAGACGCTCTCTTTCTGGATGGCCCCAGAGGCACAGCGTCTGCATGTAGCTCAGCAGAGCTAGGAGAGTCCTGCGCCCTCCGCCGAGGACTCTCCACTGCTGTCGCTGTCTCCACCATCTGCTGATGCTCACTTGTGCGCTGTGATAGACCAGGTGGCAACACTACTCTAATTCACGAGGGCCCCACCGAGGTGAGCGTTGCTGCGCTGGTGCTGGGTGCGCTGAGTCCTAGTGACGATGCTCTCTCAGAGACTTCAGATTCCTCTGAGGAGTTGTCCGACTCTTCGTCCTGGATCGTGGAGAGGGGAGCGCTTGATGGTCCTGTGGGAGAGTAAAGGCATGATTTAGACATCTGATATTGATGTAGCAGACACATCCTTTTGAGCAGATGATACAAAGCGATTCTCTATGAACGTCATATGCCATTGCTTTCTTAGAGGGATGAAACTCTATTATGTCACCAGCTTCCTCTAGTGTGCCCATCTCTCCATCGCCCACTTCCAGGTCCTCACCACCTCCAACAATCTCGTTAGCAGCCTCCTCAGCACTGGTCAATGTTGCTAGGGTAGGTGTTCCTCCTCCAGTCAGTGCTCTCTCCTTATTGTGGCCTATCTTTTCCTGCAAGGAGGGACACAAGCGGTGTTTCAGCCACAGTGATGGAGTGAGGGTCAATAATCCCTACCATAGAAGCTTTGAGGGAGATGAAGATGGGGTAAGGTGCGAAGAGGAAGCTAGCTCCCTGTGCGTTGTTAGTTGTTGTCACTGCATGACAGTGAGAGTGAGTCTAAGGGGTGCAAAGGCAGGATGCTGAAGTAATTCAGTGCAGAGACAGAGATGGATAGGAAAGGGTGCAAGGGAAGTAAGGGTAAGTTGGTATGTGGAGGAGCAGGCTTACAAAGCAGAGTGCAGGTGATGAGAAGGGACGCAGAGTGAAGGCAAGTGTGATGGGATACTCACTGTTGATGTTCGCACAAGATTAAACCTTTTTCGGCACTGGATCCATGAGCGTGAACATATGGACCTTGCACTGACCTCCTCAGCAATGCGCAGCCAGGCTGCCTTGGTCTGCTGAGGAGGCTTCCTCCAGCCATCAGGAGGGAAGAGAATCTCCCTGCGCCCTCTGACAGCATCCACAAGAACATGGAGGGAGTCATCATTAAAACGAGGAGCTGCCTTACCTCTGGAAGAAGTCATAGCATCAAAATCAATTCAATGAGTCCAGGAATCCACAAGAGAAAGGCTTAGGTTGAATGGCAGCTTTAGAAGCAGCAGCTATAATGGGCCAGAAATTCGGGTCTCCACGGGTGAGTACGCGCTGTGTACCCACCCGTAGACCCAACGAAAGTGCCGGTTTCACGCATGCACTGTGCATGCGCTGGAAACCGAAACTTCCATTCCCCTGAAGGAAGGGGTTCAGAGGTCGAACGCATGCGCCGGAGAGGCAGCGCGCACGCAGCGAACTTCGTTTTTTTTTCCAGGTTTCTCCGTGAGGGTAAGTACGGAGAAGCTGCGCAGGAAAAAAGGAGGCGCAAGGCCTGCTTTTAACAAGGTAAGTGGTGAATTAACTACAATTTAAACATTTTTCAACAGGTTTATCTTTTTTACATACTTTAAAAAAGGTAAGTTTATTTTTAGCACCGTTAAAAAGTGTAATTAATTTTTTCAAAAATTTAAATTTTTGTTTGAAGTAGTTAATTTATGTAATTTATAGTTATTTTAAAAATGTGATGTTTTTTTTATTTATTTGAAGTTTTAGTGAGGTTTTGGGGCCGATCTCTATTCATAGATTTGACAGGTCTTCCTGTCAAAATCTATGAATGGAGATTCCCTGCTCCGATTGGCTCTCCATGGCCCACGCGATCCCAGGGGACGCTTCGAACTAACTGCGCCCCTGGGATACGCAAGCACTGCGCGCCGGCAGCTGCAGGAGGCCCAGGAGCCGAATTTCACGCGGGCCCGAAGCACAACGGCAGGTGCGCTAGGTAAGTACGCGCGCGATCCTTGCACCCGCGGGAAGCCAGAGAGCCGAATTTCTGGCCCAATGCCATCATCAGAGGCGGCCAGCCGACCCGATCGCACTCATTGGACTGGCCAGCGCGCCCCACTGAAATCAACAAGCTGATTGAATCAACATCGGCCATCAGCAGCTGATCCCGCCAGAAGCGGCTCCGGAACCCGCCCACCACGCAACCCGACTCCAACCCGCCTCAGGAATTAAAGTCAAGCCCCAAAACTCCCTGCAGATGTTATAATTGGCGATGTCTTGCGGGATAAGAGTGTTGCCGATTATGGTGCAAACATCAAAAAAGCTGTGTAAGGATCACTGTGAAGCTATCTGGGTTGCCCAGAAGAATCCTGTCAAAGGGCATCAGCATTGGAGAGAGCAGTACTACCAAACGATGAAAGGAGCCTCAGTGAGAAGTAGGTGATTGAGTACTTCTTGCTAATGAGAAGAAAAGAGAAGACGGCAGACTGATGAGAAATCAACTATGTACCAAGTTATTGGGTTCCACATATATGCTGATGAAGCCCAGCTGAGGAAGCCCACTTGAATCTCAGTATAAATGATATCTCAACGGGTAAGGAGAAGTTTCTGGTGAAAGCTAATTTCCTTTTCTTGAGCAATGGAGAAGATCACATATCAGCCTCAAGGACCAGCGAATGTCAAACTGAGAGTTCAGAGAGAAGGGACTAGACCTATGGGTTGATTTTCTGAAGCATGCTACTGATATGGAGCCAGATCAGCTGGCTGCGCATGTCAGGATATTGTATTTAATTGGAGGAAATTTCTGCTCATCCAGTGCTGGATGCCGATCAAGCAGTCTGACAAATCAGAGGCTGTAGAGGGGTTGAGAGAGGTGGTGGTGAGGTCGAGCTGTGTGTCGTCAGCGTATATGTGGAACCTGATGTTGTGTATTCGGATGATGTCGCCGAAGGGCAGCGTGCAGATGAGAGTTAGGAGGGGGGCCAAGGATAGATCACTGGGGGACTCCAGAGGTAAGTGTGTGAGCACGGGATCAGAAGCCATTGCAGGTGATTCTCTGGCTTTGACTGGATAGATAGGAATGGAACCAGGCGAGGGCAGTCCGACCCAGCTAGACGACAGAGAAGAGACGTTGGAGGAGGATGGTGTGGTCAACCGTGTCAAAGGCTGCAGACAGGTCGAGAAGGATGAGGAGTGATAGTTTACCATGGTCACAGTCACACAGGATGTCATTTGTGACTTTGTGAAGGGCCAATTCAGTGCTGTGGCAGGAGCGGAAACCTGATTGGAGAAAGAAAGAAAAGAAAGACTTGCATTTGTATAGCACCTTTCACGACCACCGGACCTCTCAAAGCACTTTACAGACAATGAAGTGCTTCTGAAGTGGAGTCACTGTTGTAATGTGGGAAACGCGGCAGCCAATTTGTGCAAAGCAAGATCCCACAACAGCAATGTGATAATGACCAGATCATCTGGTTTTTTTTGTTATGTTGGTTGAGGGATAAATATTGGCCAGGACACCGGGGATAACTCCCCTGCTCTTCTTCGAAATAGTGCCATGGGATGTTTTATGTCCACCTGAGAGAGCAGACGTTTAACATCTCATCCGAAAGACGGCACCTCCGACAGTGCAGTACTCCCTCAGCACTGCACTGGAGTGTCAGCCTAGCTTTATGTGCTCAAGTCCCATGGAGTGGGACTGTGAACCCACAACCTTCTGACTCAGAGGTGAGTGTGCTACCCACTGAGCCACAGCTGACACAGGGTTTCAAACATGGTGTTGCAGGAACAATGGGCACAGATTTGGGAGGCGACACCACATTCAAAGACTTTGAAGAGGAAATGGAGGTTGGAGATGGGGCGGTAATTTGCAGGGACAGAGGGGTCAAAGGTGGGCATTTTGAGGGGGGAGGTGCCTGACCGTTAACAATATCAGCTAACATGGGGGCCAGGAAGGGAAGTCGGGCGGTCAGCAGTTCAGTGGGAATAGGATCGAGGGAGCAGGAGATGGATCTCATGGACAAGATAAGCTCGGAGAGGGCATGAGAGGAGATAGGAGAGAAACTAGAGAAAGATGCGAGTTCAGGACTGTTCCCCAGATTAGTGATTTAGCGACGAGGGTCATCGATTTAAAATAGATACTAAGGAGATTGAGAGACTCTGGGAGAATCTATTTTAGACAGAGATTGCTGGAGCCTGGAATGCTTTGCCACAGGGAGCTGTTAAGGCAGAGACCATTGCATCTTCTAAGTGAAACGTGGAATAATATTTGCTGCAGAGGAAATTTACAGGGATTTCGGGAGAGAGCAGGAGAGTGGGATTTGGATTGCTTCCGCAAAGAACTGACACAGACATAATGGGCTGAACAGCCTCCTTCTGTGCTGCAGACTTCTATGGTTTTAAAAACAAAAACAGCAGGAAAAAAGGCTAACTTAATTGAGAAAATTACTGGGAGGACCGCACCATTATTCAAAAAGACAATTTTGGATAAGAAGATATGTTCAATTATTTTGCCCCTAAGTAACAGTGAGCAGGAAAAGAAGAAAGCTAACTAAAGACATTGCGAACACAGTGAGTGCTTTGTGAGTGAAGTAGCATGTCCAATTAAAATAGTTATATAAAGAGGAGTTCTTTAGTAACATTATGTTCTGACACAGATACGGTGGAGGAGAAAGAAGGCTGGTTTAATACTTTCTTGTGATTTGGGTTTTTAACACTATAGAAACTCATCCTCTAGACTGCTGAGGCATTCTGCTTATTCACTATCTTTAGGTAATCGCCATTCTTCATAGAAGCATAAAAACCTACAGCACAGAAGGAGGCCATTCGGCCCGTCGTGCCTGTGCCGGCTCTTTGAAAGAGCAGTCGTGCTCAGTCCCACATCCCAGCTTTATGTCCGTAACCCTGTAAGTTCCTCATCCTCCAGTATCTGCCCAACTCCCTTTTAAAATTATTTATGGAATCAGCTTCCACCAGCTTTTCAGGTCGAGCGTTGCAGATCCCGACAGCTCCCTGAGTGAAAACATTTCTCCTCATCTCCCCTCTAGATCTTTTGCCAATGATTGTGAATCAATGACCTCTGGTTACTGACCCACTCACCAGAGGGAATAGTTTTTCTCTCTCTACTCTGTCAAAACCCCTCATCATCTTGAAAACCTCTATTAGGTCACCTCTTAACCTTCCCTGTTCCAAGGAGAACAGTCCTAACTTTTCCAACCTCTCTTCATAACTGAAGTCCCTCATTCCTGGTAACATCCTGGTAAACCTCTCTCTGCTCATCTATATGTTTCAGAATTGTGCCATTTATAGTACACTGTCTTTCCATATTAGTCCTCCCAAAGTGCATCACTTCACACTTCTCCACATTGAAATCCATCTTCCATGCTTCTGCCCATTTCCCCATCCTGTCTATGTCATCCTGAAGTCTACAGCTATCCTCATCACTATCTACTACTAAGTTTTGTATCATCTGCAAACTTTATAATGCTGCTCCCTACACCCGAGTCTAGGTCGTTTATAAAAATTGAATGGAGTAATGGACCCAAAACTGACCCTTGGGGAACACCACTGCAAACCACAAAGTTGTTACATTTTGAAAAATATTATAATTTGTATTATTCTTGGTCAGAACATTGTATTTTTTACCTGTAGCCATGCAGGAAACATACAAGGAACTTAAGGCAGAATATATTATTTAATATCTTGAGCATTTATTTTTTAAAAATACCCATTTTCTAATTGTCTGCTTATTTGATATCTGCAGTATTGTCTTGGCCTCAGTGAAAGCCACTTCTGTGGTATACAAAACCCGTTAACCATACCCAGCTGACTTCTGTACCAATCTTTTTGCGTACAATAAAAAGGAAACTTAATAGAACGACTGGAGAAATGCTGAAAAGCTGCCCGGAACCAGGTAGTTTCATCGTGGAAAGTAGAAGTGTCTGCTCCCCCTTGAGCTACTGAGATGCAGTTCCAAGCCTGGCAGACACGCCCAATATCTCAACCACAAGGCTATTCTCATGTGTCAGTCTGGACAACTGTTATCAGCAGCTATGTGACTTTGGGAGACGGCGCATTCCTGTCCTCACCTGACCACCATCAACACACAGTTAATAATGACGGCAATTGTAATATTTCAATTGCTTACTTCTATTTAGTTGAAACTGTGTTTCGCATATTCAGATTGATTGAATTATGTCGCGCTGTTACTAAAACGATTTAGAGCTGTAATGGGGTGTGAATACTAAGCAGGACATAATGACCAAAAGTATAATTTCCAGCATAAATGTCAATTTGTCAGCGTGTAATAGCAGGAGATGGTTGCAACTGTTCTTATGTAACGGTGAGCGTGAAAAGAAGAAAGACAACTAAAGACGTTAACATAACAGTGAAGTTCTCGTGGGTGAAGGAGCACGAGCAATTAAAAGCAAATAACTTTCCAATCCATAAGGTTAACTACAAAAGATCCTGCAATGAAAGAAAGACTTGCATTTATGTAGCGCCTTTCACGACCACCGGACCTCCCAAAGCGCTTCACAGCCAATGAGGTACTTTTTTTTTTGAAGTGTAGTCACTGTTGTAATGTAGGAAACGCGGCAGCCAATTTGCGCACAGCAAGATCCCACAAGCAGCAATGTGATAATGACCAGATAATCTGTTTTTTTTTTTAGTGATGTTGATTGAGGGATAAATATTGGCCAGGACTCTGGGGATAACTCCCTGGCTCTTCTTAGAAATAGAGCCATGGGATTTTTTACGTCCGCCTGAGAGAGAGGGCTGGGCCTCAGTTTAACGTCTCATCCGAAAGACAACACCTCCGACAGTGTAGCACTCCCGCAGCACTGCACTGGAGTGTCAGCCTACATTTCTTTGCTCAAGTCTCTGGAGTGGGACTTTGAACCCACAACCTTCACGACTCAGAGGCCAGGGTGCTACCCACTGAACCACAGTTGACACAGCTAACGTGCCTTGTTCCTTAAACGCCACGCAACATTGTCGATATTGTTACTGCATTTCTGGCACAGATGAGGAACACTCAATCGAGGGAGCAAGTAGGAACAAAATGGGTTCTTTATTTCACAAGGTCACAAGACTGGTTCACCTCATCCACCCCACGGCCCCACAAATATGCCTTCAGCTACAATACCTTACATTTTCTATGCCACTAACACATCTCCCGTTGGTGAAATATGCTTGGCAAGCACTAGTTCCAAGTCTGGAGTTCACCCACAGTATTAAAATGGAGCTGACCCGGAAAATTGCACGTGGGTAGCACATGACATGTCAGACGGGTGCGAATCCGACTAGCCACTGCTAGCAGTCAGCTGACACCTGATTGGAACATTTTCAGGCACTGTTATGTTCTTTCCAGGCACTCTATCTGCTGTATAATTTTCAATCTTTTGGGGGAATTTGAGGGTATAATTTCTACCAGTGGTTATAATTGATGTTATGATTACATTGCCAGTGTATCCTTGTGCACGTGCGTATATACAAACCTGCATAAAGGCACCACACGCAACGCTTTACCAGCTAACAGTGTACCTTGCAGAGTATACAGTAACTTTGGCCTATAGACAGACTGGGAAGATTCCATCATTCCCCTTTGAACAGCTTTTTATAGATGGTTCTTGAGAACAAGACTACATATAGAATAATTCACGTGGGGCACTGCTGTAATAAACTCCTTACTCTGGGTGTCACAGTGTCTGAAGTGACTCAGTCAACTCCCACCTTTCCTTTTTGAATGAACTCACAGTAATAAATTATAATTATTGCAAGAGGCAAAAATAAAGTTCCCTGAAAATTGATCGTCATTAAAATATCATCTGTGCAGGTTCTCACTCATCTTCTTCTCTTCTTAGGCAGTCCCTCGGAACCGAGGATGACTTGCTTCCACATTAAAAATGAGTTCTCAGGTGACTGATGAGTCCAATGCGGGACCTACAGTCCCTGTCACAGGTGCGGCAGACTGTGGTTGGAGGGGCGGGTGGGTGGGGTGCTTGGGTTGACGTGCGCTCCTTCCGCTGTTTGCGCTTGGCTTCCACTTGCTCCCGGCGAAGAGAGTCGAGGTATTCGGCGCCTTCCCGGATGCTTCTCCTCCACTTTGTGCGGTCTTGGGCCAGGGATTCCCAGGTGTCGGTGGGGATGTTGCACTTTTTCAAGGAGGCTTTGAGGGTGTCCTTGAAGCGTTTCCTCTGCCCACCTGGAGCTCTCTTGCCGTGTCGGAGCTCCGAGTAGAGCGCTTGTCTTGGGAGTCTCGTATCGGTATTCCTATAGGTAGTTAGGAACATAGGAACAGGAGTAGGCCATTCAGCCCCTCGAGCATTCAATGAGATCATGGCTGATCTGTATCTTAACTCCATCTACCCGCCTCAGATCCGTAACCCCTAATACCCTTGGCTAATAAAAAACTAGCAATTTAAGTTTTGAAATTTTCAGTTTACCCCCCAGCTTCAACAGCTTTTTGAGGGAGAGAGTCCAGATTTCCACTACCCTTTGTGTGAAGAAGTGCTTCCTGACATCGCCCCTTGTTCTGGACTCTCCCCATCAGAGGAAATAGTTTCTCTCTATCCACCCTATCAAATCCTTTAATCATCTTAAACACCTCAATTAGATCACCCCTTAATCTTCTATACTCTAGGGAATACAAGCCTAGTCTATGCGACCTGCCCTCATAATTTAACCCCTTCAGCCCCGATACTGTTGAACACGACAAAGCGAGGCTTTCATTTGCACACGAAGTTTGAACAGAGTGAGAAATCTCTTGTCAACATCCATTCCAGTCAATGAAACACGCCCTAACTAATATAATGTGCAAAATCCTCCCGTTCATTGCTGTCAGTTCATCAGTGCTAACATCGGTGGCCTGGCTTTCATCCCTGTCATAACTATTTGCAGTTCCCCCCGCCAATTCTTCTTTCCTGCAGGTGCTGACTGGGGGCGCAATCCCTACAGGAGAAGACACTGGGCCGTGATCGGGAGCAGACTAATCTTTTCCTTCTCTAGCCCAGGTGCACGAAGGCTAATTGCAGCATCCTCACCATCATCCCAGCTGAGATCAGTTCACCCAGCACAGACTGGAGAATGACGCTGGGACTCACTTTGTCAATAAGGCTCAGGCGCACACTGCCTGAACCATCGTGGGAGCATCCCTGTCATATTTAACAAACCGACTAATATTGAGCAAATTGAGTGCCGTCACCACTGCCTCTACTTCGAAGTTACAACAAAGATAAATGTCACTCTTTTTTACCCCCTCCCGCCACTAAGTATTTCTTTAAAACCTGCATTCATTTGATATGATTTGCTTGGTTTGCTACTGTCATCGGGAGGTCGATTTAACAACAAGTTTGGTGTCCTGTGAGACAACATTAGTTGGGATCTAAGAGCTAAGATCACGTAACAGGGTGGGCCGCGTGAAGGCTGTCACCATCCACCCCACTGCCCTCAGAGGAAATATTCGCAGGCAGCCTACGAGATATCCACGCTGTTACACCGGGAGCTTTGGCCTGGATATCTGACTTAGATATTGGCATTTGATTTGCTTTGCTACATAAGAGCATAAGAACCTAAGAAATAGGAACAGGAGTAGGCCATTTGGCCCCTCAAGCCTGCTCTGCCATTCAATAAGATCATGGCTGATCTGATCTTGGCCTCAACTCCACTTTCCTGCCCGTTCCCCATAACCCCTTGATTCCCCTGTTTTTCAAAAATCTATCTATCTCAGCCTTGAATATATCCAATGACCCAGCCTCCACAGCTCTCTGGGGCAGAGAATTCCAAAGATTCACGACCCTCTGAGAGAAGAAATTCCTCCTCATCGCCGTTTTAAATGGGCGACCCCTTATTCTGAAACTATGCCCCCTAGTTCTAGATACCCCCACGAGGGGAAACAACCTCTCAGCATCTACCCTGTCGAGCCCCCTCAGAATCTTATATGTTTCCATAAGATCACCTCTCATTCTTCTAAACTCCAATGAGTATAGGCCCATACTACCATACGAAAGAAGAAGAAGAAGATTTGAAATGAGACCTGCTGGAACCGATGCCCAGTTTTTGAGGTGACCAAGGTGTGCTGAATAGAAGCTATTCTCAAATTAACCATTGATTGCAGCAACCTGGTATCCATGGTAACATCACCCAGCATCTGGCTGTGTGCCGTGCCACATGTTTGCAGAATGATGTTGTGCTGGAAGTGTTTCTAGCAGTAAAATTCAATAGATTGTGACATCCCCTGATTGCTATTTTTATTGATTCTGTCTGGTGTAACATAAGGAGCTCCAGATGGTCCTCTTTTTTTAGCTGATGGTAATTTCTTATCATTTGTGACTTACCATATTGCACTGACGAGTTTAAAAGGAAGCGTCCCCCCCCTCTTCCAACCTCTTCAAGGGTCAACAAGTCAGTGAAACCAGCAGCGATGTTGGTTGTGTTAGATCACACACAGTGATGCTGTTGGGAATTTGGAATTGAAGTCCACCGCCTTTATAAGGTGAAGATATTCTCACTTTCATGTGCGGCCTTCGTGAAAAAACTTACTCATTCCAAACGACTTCTTTTACAATTCTTTATCAGGTGGAGAGACTAGAGAAGCTGGGGTTGTTCTCCTTGGAGCAGAGAAGGTTATGGGGAGAGTTAGTAGAGGCGTTCAAAGTTACGAAGGGGTTTTGATCGAGTAAATAAGGAGAAACCGTTTCCAGTGGCAGGAGGGCCGGTAACCCGAGGACACGGATTTAAGATCATTGGCAAAAGGGACCAGAGGGGAGATGAGGAGACATTTTTGTTATGCACTAGGTTGTTGTGATCTGGAACGCACTGCCTGAAAGGGCGGTGGAAGCAGATTCAGTCGTAACTTTCAGAAGGGAATTGGATAGATACTTGAAAAGGAAATATTTGCAGGGCTATGGGGAAAGAGCAGGGGAGCGGGACTACTTGGATAGGTCTACCAAAGAGCCAGCACAGGCACAGTGGGCCGAATGGCCTCCTTCTGTGCTGTGTGATTCTATGAAAGCAAAAGTTTCGTCAATCTGTAATTGGGGATGCAAGCGACCTCATTGGATATCATCCACCTGACCAATGGCTGAACTTGAATAAAAAATGAATGAACGACTCTCTAGATGGAGTTGTGGCACTGGCTGGGAGATGCTAGGATCGAATCCCAGTCAGTGTTGGGTTAACTGATCTCAGCCAGGGCAGGAGCTGAGGTGCTGCAATTGATCTCTGTAACCTTGGGATAGGAAGGAGGAAAAAAAACAACATCAGGTGCTCCAAACGGTCTGTACGTTGATGGAAAAGGCCGCGGCGTACGGCGGTAAAGCGCGCACATGTGTATGAGGACAGGATCAAATTCGCCTGCGATTCCCTCCCCATGCTGCCGGAGGAGGGGGGTGCGTGTCAGAAAGTCGCACACATGCGGCCCACGGCCTTCTGTCTATCAGTTCATTTTAATGGACAGAGTATCACGGGCTGCGGGGGTCATCACGGACTGCGGGGGTTATCACGGGCTGCGGGGGTTATCACGGGCTGCGGGGGTCATCACGGGCTGCGGGGGTCATCACGGGCTGCGGGGGTTACCACGGGCTGCGGGGGTTACCACGGGCTGCAGGGGTTACCACGGGCTGCGGGGGTTACTACGGGCTGCGGGGTTCGGCTGCGGGGTTACCATGGGCTGCGGGGGTCACCACGGGCTGCGGGGGTCACCATGGGCTGTGGGGGTTATCGCGGGCTGCGGGGGTTACCATGGGCTGCGGGGGTTACCATGGGCTGCGGGGGTCACCACGGGCTGCGGGGGTTATCACGGGCTGCGGGGGTTACCATGGGCTGCGGGGGTCACCACGGGCTGCGGGGGTCACCACGGGCTGCGGGGGTCACCACGGGCTGTGGGGGTTATCGCGGGCTGCGGGGGTTACCATGGGCTGCGGGGGTCACCACGGGCTGCGGGGGTTACCGCGGGCTGCGGGGGTTATCACGGGCTGCGGGGGTTATCGCGGGCTGCGGGGGTTATCGCGGGCTGCGGGGGTTACCGCGGGCTGCGGGGGTTATCACGGGCTGCGGGGTTATCACGGGCTGCGGGGGTTATCACGGGCTGCGGGGGTTATCACGGGCTGCGGGGGTTATCACGGGCTGCGGGGGTTACCGCGGGCTGCGGGGGTTATCACGGGCTGCGGGGGTTATCACGGGCTGCGGGGTTATCGCGGGCTGCGGGGGTTATCACGGGCTGCGGGGTTATCACGGGCTGCGGGGGTTATCACGGGCTGCGGGGGTTACCGCGGGCTGCGGAGGCGCGATTTCACGACACACCCTCCCGGCGGGAAAGGCACTAGGCCGGAAGTACACAAGAGGAAGATTTACCCTTTCCGGTAATAATTCGCCAACCAGGGCAGAAAGGAATTTAAACCCCTTAATATTTTGCGGTGGGATTTAATGTCCCCCCGCTGGTGCGCTGGTTAGTGGATTAGCGTCAAGCTAATGTGTGCTATTTTTAGCTGGTTGTTAACCCACTTGAAATGAACAGGTTGACAACTGTGCTGAAATAGTTCACCGAAGGAAGGAATTTTACACGGATGGGTTAAGCAGAGGACATTGAACCAGTTTTATTTTTACCAGAGCTATAACGAGCTACAGGATGGTGTAATTATGGACCAATTATGTTTTTACGCATCACTATTTACAAACCAAATGAAACAATACAGCAATTATTTTACTGGGATGCTGCTGCTCGTTAAGTCATATAATTATCGCGTCTCTCTGGTAACTCAGTAAATAAGTGCGCTCCCAGTTATGGAAAGGAGCCAGATGGATCAAGATCGTCCCTGGTATGATACCTGAATCGCGATTTTTAACCCAGGACAGGGGAATGGGGGTCGAAGCAGGTGGCGATTCATCTGAACCCCCTCCCCCCCGGAATGCAAGGCCCGGGAGATTTTACATAGTATTTACAGCACAGACACAGGCCATTCGGCCCAACAGGTCCATGCTGGTGTTTATGCTCCACACGAGCCTCCTCCCACTCCTCTTCATCTAACCCCATTAACATATCCCTCTATTCCTTTCTACCTCCTGTCTCGATCCAGCTCCCTGTTCAATGCATCGATGTTATTCATTTCAACAACTCCCTGTGGCAGCAAGCTGCAATTCTAACCACCCTCTGGGTAAAGAATTTTCTCCTGTATTCCCTATTGGATTTATTGGAGACTGCATTTCACACTTCACACTTCTAGCCACCTTTTGTTTCTTAACCTGTCCCATTACCATCTCGTCTTGCCTTGAGCATCTCTTAATGTCTCTACTTACCATAGTTATTCCTCTCCCCAGCCTCCCCCTTCCTTTTTTATCTGTTTCATTTCCTGCTTTTTTCTCAGTTCTGACGAAGGGTTTGGACTTGAAACGTTAACTCTGTTTCTCTCTCCACAGATGTTGCCTGGCCTGCTGAGTTTTTCCAGCGTTTTCTGTTGTTGTTTCAATTTTC
This sequence comes from Squalus acanthias, assembly GCA_030390025.1. NCBI lineage: Eukaryota > Metazoa > Chordata > Chondrichthyes > Squaliformes > Squalidae > Squalus > Squalus acanthias. The sequence continues at coordinate 162,390,361 of CM059428.1, read as the reverse complement.
CAGCATCCGCAGTATTTTACTATCGTTGTATTGGTGGCCCCTAGTTCTGGTCTCCCCCACAAGCGGAAACGTCTTCTTTACGTCTTCCCTATCAAACCCTTTCATAATCCGATCAGGTCACCCCTCAGCCTTTTCGACAGAAAAGAGCCCCAGCCTGTTAAATCTTTCCTGATAGGTATAACCTCTCAGTTCTGGCATCATTCTGGTAAATCTTTTAGGCTCCTTCTCCAGTGCCTCTATACCCTTTTTATAATATGGAGACCAGAGCAGTTCACAGTAATCCAAGTGTGGTCTAACCAGGGTTCCATAAAAGTTCAACAAAACTTCCCCCCACCCCCCACCCGATCCCTCTGCTCCTCTACCCCATTTAGACACTTAGGGGGTGATTTTGCCAATGGGGAGCTTTTGGAGGCGTGACTCCCACTTGTCAGGTTTCAGTCCCGCCTCCATCAACTTCTGGCCAACCCGCGCTATTTTCCCTTGATTGACCTTGGTAAGTCCACCCAGCGGGCTTAGCAGGCCAATTAAGGGAAAGCCGGTTGCAGAGAACATTAACGAATGATGTTTCATCTGTCAAAAATTATTGACAGATGAATTGTCATCATTTGACAGCTCTGTGAAGCTGTCAAACAGTGACATTCTCTGTAGTTTGATGAGGTCTTGAATTCAAGACCTCATCAAACCTCTTTCTTTTGCAGAAATGAGATGGTTGTTGCATTGGAGAATGCAGCGGCTATCTGTCATCTCCAACGCGGAGGTGCGAGACTCTCCGCATACCCACCGACTGAAGCCTGCAGGAAGACACAAAGGTAAGTACACTTTTTCTAACACTTTGCACTTACCTCAGATACTCACCTCTCCACACTGGCACCCATCACTTACCTTCACACCACACTTTTGCACCTCCCCGACCCCCACAGACCAGTACTCGTCTCGCTGACCTGGCGGGGTTCGGAGCCTTCGGAAAACCTGCACTTGTGAGGGCAAAATGGTGATAAGCCTATTTTCTGCCTGTTAACTACCTGTTAACAGGCAGTTAAGTGGCAGTAATTCCTTCCCGCCTCCAAGGAGACGGGACCCCGGCGCGGGATGGCTACTCGCCTCCTGGCAAGATGGCACGGAGGCGGGTTGGGGGCGGGTTGGCAAGATCGCGCCCTTATTTTCCAAGGGATATGTGGCATCCTTATTCTTCTACCAAAATGTACAACCTCACACTTATCTATATTGAAGTTCATTTGCGAATTACACGCCCATTCTGCAAGGTTATCACTGTCTTCCTGTATTTTGTCACAGTCCTCCACTGTATTAACTACACCCACCAATTTGGTGTCGTCCGCAAATTTTGAAATTGTACTTCCAATCCCCAAGTCCAAATCATTTATGTAAATGGTGAACAGCAGTGGTCCCAGCACCGATCCCTGTGAAACACCACTTAACCACCTGTTAACTTCCAGGATTCATTTAAATCCCTGCTCACTGTCCGAGGCCGGTGGGCGAGAGCGGGATAAGCACTCTTTCCTCTAAGAAGGTCATGGCTTCAAGCTCCGCTCCAGAGACTTGAGGTCATAATCTAGGCTGAAACTTGTGTGCCGTACTGAGGGGGCGCTGCACTGTTGGAGGTGCCGTCTTTCAGATTAAACCGAGGTCCCTTCTGCCTTCTCAGGTGAGCATAAAAGATCCCGCAGCACTATTTTGAAGAAGCGCATGGGAGTTATCCCCGGTGTCCTGGCGAATATTTATCCCTCAACCAACACCACTAAAACAGGTCATTTACCTCACAGCTGTTTGTGGGACCTTGCTGTGCGCAAACTGGCTGCAGCATGTCCCTGCACTGCAACAGTGACTACGCTCCAAAAGTACTTCATTGGCTGTACAATGCTTTGGACATCATTAGGACGCGATAGGTGCTATATAAATGCAATTTCTGTCTTTCAGTCTTGAAAAAAGAAGCTCGGAGGAATATAATAGCCGGCACTGGCACGATGGGCCGAATGGCCTCCTTGTGTGCTGCCTCATTCTATGCTAAGATAGCAAAGAGTATAGAAAGCGTGAATCTGGAAAGTTGCTTTCTATTGTCAAACCATGATAACAGGACAGAGCATTGAGGATTAAATGGCAAAAGGCAAATGTAGGACAGATCAGGAAGTTACCAATATAAAGAAAGAAAGACTTGCATTTATATAGCGCCTTTCACGACCACCAGACATCTCAAAGCACTTTACAGCCAATGAAGTACTTTTGGAGTGTAGTCACTGTTGTAATGTGGGATACGCAGCAGCCAATTTGTGCACAGCAAGCTCCCACAGCAATGTGATAATGACCAGATAATCTGTTTTTAGTGATCTTGATTGAGGAATGAATATTGGCCACTGGGGATAATTCCCCTGCTCTTCTTCAAAATAGTGCCATGGGATCTTTTACATCCACCTGAGAGAGCAGACGGGGCCTCGCTTTAACATCTCATCCGAAAGACAGCACCTCCAACAGTTCAGCACTCCCTCAGCACTGCACTGGGAGTGTCAGCCTAGCTTTAGGTGCTCAAGTCCCTGGAGTGGGACGTGAACCCACAAACTTCTGACTCAGAGCCGAGTGTGCTACCCACTGAGCCACAGCTGACACAATGTGTAGTATGAATCTTCTGGGTAGAGTCGTTGAAGAAGCAGGTGGGCAGTGTGATGAAGGGACTGTCAGGTCATTCTGGATTGTTGAGGCAGGATGGACTGAATGACCTTCCTTCTCCATATATGTTTTGTAACCTTGTCGACTCAATATGCTCAGTTTGGGTCAGCCCAGGTTGTGGGAGCCCGAGGCTGCACTTGGGAAACTAAAACATTGAGTCAGAAATCTGAAAGTCATGAAGTAAATTATACTCAGGTTTTATCCCAAACCTTTTGGTTAAACGTGAGGAGGGGGAAGGTGAGGAGAAACACTGTAATGTGAATTAGTAGGGGCAATGGATAACCCTTTGTGAATAGGTCACTAAAGCATGCATGTAGCTTTGAATTATATAGCAGGTTTCATGTTACTTAATGGCCTGGAATTTGCAGTCAGCAGCGAAGCAAAGCCGCTCACTGCTGGCCCCAGGGAAAGCTGCCCACAGAGATCTCGCAATCTCTGTGGCGAGAGGTTTGCCTTTTTCGAGGTTCAAGTGATTTCAGCGCTCTGTAGTGGGAATTCCCTAGTGCGATGCTGCTGTGATGGCAACAAGCTGTCTAAGCAGCCAATCACATTGCAGAATTCTCACAGACAGGAAACGAGAAGCTTCTTTTAGCCAGACTTTTTAAAAATGTTGCAGAGAGCGACACAAAGATTGGGACTCTCATGTGAGGATAAGGTAGAACCTGAAATATCATGAACAAACTTTAATTTTTAAAAAAAGATTTTTAAAAATTGTAATTTTTATCGCAATGGAGAAATTTGACACTCCACAAATATAAAAATTAGTTTTTCAGGGCCATAACGTTTGTTTAGCAGTCAATGCACTGTTAAAACCCCAGTTACACCTAATCCAACAAGGATTGACATTCAGGTCATCAACTTGAAACGTTAACTCTGTTTCTCTCTCCACAGATGCTGCCTGACCTGCTGAGTGTTTCCAGCATTTTCTGTTTTTATTTCAGATTTAACGGGGTATTTAACAGCGATATTACTGCGGGAAAAGCACAAGTTTTCATCAGTTTCACTGATTTCACTGATTGCGGGCTGTGGAGGGGGGTGGGGGGTGGGGGATGGGGGGAGTCCACAGCGCAGCCAGTGTCGGAGCAGTGAATGACTGACCACAACTTCAGGATTTCCACGTTTAGATGCGCATACACTAAATCCTGAAGTGGCGGTCAGTTTCAGAGGGGTAATAACGGCGAACGCTGTTAGTTCGCTGTTATTACCGACCGCAAATTCTGGACCGATATGTCCTCTTCCTGATTTACCCTTATGCTGTCTGCGGTAATTATTTTATACTGTATACAGAGCATGGAACAAAGAGGCCTGAACCATGTTAGTGAATGCACATTGATATATTAATGCGTCTGTATGATTTTTTTTTTTCAGACTCATCGTCATTCCTTCACAGCTTACTACACACTGTGCAATTTACACACTTGGTAAGTAATGTACTCCATTAGAAGATTCCTGTTCATGTTAACAGCTGATTTTGTCCTGTCCAGAGCTGAGCACAATCTCATCTCTGAGCTATTTTCAGTACTGCGACAGCCTCAGTGGCAGACACGAAATGAGGCACGTCATGTGAAGGTGGCATTGGACAACCCTCCCTTTCACTGAAACGGCGATGAGATCAAATCACGGCCAATTGGGATCGAAAACAATACGCGATTTCAATTTATGTAAATCACCATTCCGTCTTCCTAATGACGTATCAGATTCAAATTGGAGCTTACGTGACCTCAAACAATTGATGATGTTTTGAATAAGATTCGTAACAGAAATAAGGGCAAAAATAAGGGGGAATGTGGCTGCTTGGGTAGAGAAATGGCAGGGGAACTCGACTTCAGAGGTAAATGGAAGTATTTCGGATTGATGGGGCATCGATTGTGGTCAATGTTCCCGCTATTTTTTTTTTGGGGTGCAGGGCCCCTTTTGTTTTCCATTTGTAAAAATGACTTGAACTGCTGGCTTTAAGTGTCAGCTGTGGCTCAGTGGTAGCGCTCTCGCCTCTGCAGTCCGTAGGTCGCGGGTTCAACTCCCACTCCAGAGACTTGCGCACATAATCTAGGCTGACACTTCAGTGCAGTGTTGAGGGAGTGCCGCACTGTCAGTAGGTGCCATCTTTCAGATGAGATGTTAAACCAAGGTCCCATCTGTCCTCTTGGGTGGATGTAAAAGATCCCACGGCACTATTCAAAGAGGATAGGAGTGTTCTGGCCAATATTCATCCTGCAACTAAAACAGATGATCTGGTCATTTATTTCATTGCTGTTTCTGGGAGATTTGTAAATTGGCTGCTGCTGCGTTACAACAGTGACTACACTTCAAAAGTACTTCATTTGGAAAAGAACTAGCTAAATAGTCGAACCTGCATCTCTCTTAAGACAGATATCTACTTCATCACAAACTAAATGAATTCCAGGCTTGAAGAAACATCTAGATATCAAACTTCCATTAATATCCACCCCACAGCTGTATATTTGTCTTCCTCTATGCCTGCTCAGACTGACTGACAGGGATCCCCCCCCCCCCCCCATGAAGAACTGATTCTTAAGGGAGTAGATAAATTGAGCCTTGATAATATGTTCGAGATTACCATAAACTCCAAAATCAGGGGGCACAGGCTCAAGCTTAGAAGAGGCAAGGTGGACAGTCAATTCAATTTTATACAGGGGGTGGTGATGTGTGGAATTGACTACCCAGGGATGTTGTGAGGTAAATCACGTGAAATAATTTAATTGGAGAGATAATTGAGGGTGTAGCTGATTGAAAGGCCTTCATTCTTGGGACCCCCAGATGGGCTATAAGGTCTTCTTCAGTCCTGCACTTTCCAATGTTCCTATCCATTCGTTAGAAAGATCACAAGATCACAATCGGCCAATCTTAATTCATCCACCCAGAGAGATTGTAACGTTCCCCTCCCCCCAGTCATAGCACCTAATCATTTCCAAAATCAGTCCTGGGCTTTTACCTCTACTGCTTTATCTGGAAGTTTATTCCTCATGTTGATTACTCTTTGCGTGAAGAGGAATATCCTGGTGTCTGTCCTAAAATAGTATTTTACTAGTTTGAACCTGTATCCACTAGTTCTACTTCTGCAGTTTAATTTAAGATAACACTGTGAGTTAACCTTTTCTAAACCCTTAACAAGACAGTTGTTGGGAAAGGTTTCTTTTGCATGTTATATGTAACACAAATCGTAAAGAAGTTTATAACTATGTTACACATGCAACGCACAGAACAAATTTTGTGTTTTTTAAGTCTTTGATACATAGGAATGCATAGAAGTTACAACACGTGTCAGTGTTTACCCTCCGCGTGAGAAAATAGTTCACCCTGTTCACGTGTCTCTTTCACCCCTTTTCCTTCATCATCTAGCCAATCTAGTCTCGAATGTTGGCGTGGTTTAGGCCTCAACCACTAACCTTGGAAGTGAATTCCATAGCCTCACGACTCTCTGTGTGAAGAAGTTTTTCCTGCCCTCAGTTCTAAACCTCTTGCATTTAATCTTCTCTCTATGGCTGTCAATGCTGCTCCATGGTCAGTTGATTGGATGTGTACTTCTACGGGCTAGCACGGATCATGGTCAGTTTTTCCTTTTTGCGTTCCCCTCCACCACCTCAGCGAAATATCCGGTGTCTGCACAGCAGTCCATTCAAAGGTCCAGCCGAGACTGCGGGGCATTTGGTCAAGAAGTCAAATAGAATCGTAGAATTATAGAATAATACAGCACAGAAGGAGGCCATTCTGCCCATCGAGTCTGTGCGGGCTCTTTCGAAGAGCAATCCAGTTAGTCCCACTCCCCCACTCTTTCCCCATATCCATGCAATTTTTTCTCCTTCGAGTATTTATCCAATTCCCTTTTGAAGGCTATTGTTGAATCTGTTTCCACCACCCTATCAGGCAGTGCGTAAAAAAGTTTTCCCTCATCTCGCCTCTGGTTCTTTTGCCAAACACCTTAAATCTGTGCCCTCTCGTGATCGGCCCTTCAGTCATTGGAAACAGTGTCTCTTTATTTATAAATATGGGTTGAATGGCGCTAACTCCTGTATTCACAAGAGATGTGCATTGGGTGAATCTCTGCGTCTGCGCCCCTCTCATTTCTTTTCGAAGTAAACATGAGCTGAGGACTCAGTGGCAATCACCAGTCTGTGCACAAGTTAGTTGCTCTCAGCTGGGTCCAGCATCATGGGCTGCCTAAGCTTTCCCCATGGAGAGGAAAATCATCCAGAGTGCCTGCTGCCATTACCACTCACCCCGCTGGAAAGTGCTTGTGTGCGACATCATGTGATGGCAGGATCAGCCTGAACTGTCATTTCTCCACGCCCCCTCCTAGGACTGAATTGCCATCAATCACCGTGTAGACATACTCTCCACATGCCTGGATAAGTGCAGCTCAACAACACTCAACAAGCTCGACACCATCCAGGACAAAGCAGCCCGCTTGACGGCACCCCATCCACCACCTTAAACATTCACTCCCTCCACCACCGGCGTACCGTGGCTGCAGTGTGTACCATCTACAAGATGCACTGCAGCAACTCGCCAAGGCTTCTTCGGCAGCACCTCCCAAACCCACGACCTCTTCCACCTAGAAGGACAAGGGCAGCAGGCGTGTGGGAACACCACCACCTCCAAGTTCCCCTCCAAGTCACACACCATCCTGACTTAGAAGTATATCGCCGTTCCTTCATCGTCGCTGGGTCAAAATCCTGGAACTCCCTCCCTAACAGCACTGTGGGAGTACCTTCACCACACGGACTGCAGCGGTTCAAGAAGGCGGCTCACCACCACCTTCTCGAGGGCAACTAGGGATGGGCAGTAAATGCTGGCCTTGCCAGTGACGCCCACATCCGATGAATTAATAAAAAAAAGAAGAGCATTGGAGAGAGGGCTGTCAGCTCCTGTGGAGATATAACCCAGTGAAAGTCACACCTTCAGGGAAAGTGGGGGGTGGGGGCGAAAATGAGCAACAAATATGTTTTTCAAACATGTAAGTCACTGGTAAAGCATTTCTCATAGTCTTTACCCAGTCTGTAAACACTCGAGTGCGGTGTCACGGTCAATGAAGCAGTAATGTGATCCGGCTACTCAGTGTCTCTGCTGCAATTTTTCCCCCTCTGGTTTTTGGCCACTTTTCTCCTGAAGGCACCGAATCTTGCTGGACTACAGATCCACATGCACCAGGCATCATCCAAGCGTCCAATGTTCTTGTGAGAGCCTTGACCCCCGAGTGCCGGAGGACTACTCAAATGATTGGGAAGAGGGAACGTCATGGCCAAATCCAGCCCCGTTCTCACTCGATGTCCACACGTACATACTTTCTAATGGAGGACATTGTATAACAATCAGGAGCAGAAACCCTGGCTGATTTTCCCTTTCCAAGCCCACGGGCTCTGAAGCCAATTGTGGACCTCCTCACTGATTTCAACTCACGTTCTACAGACCAGGGACTGTCTTGGCCTACATCAGTAAATCATAGAAATTAAAGAAAAAAAGAAAGAAATTACTTTCACAACCTCAGGACATCCCAAAGCGCTTTACAGGCAACGAAGAACTTTTTAAAGTGACCTTGTAATGCAGGAAACACGACAGGCAATTTGCGCACAGCAAGGTCCCACAAACAGCAATTTGGTAATGGCCAGATAATGTGTTTTTAGTGATGTTGGTTGAAGGATAAGTATTGGCCAGGACACTGGGGAGAACTCCCCTGCTCTTCTTCGAAATAGTCTCATGGGATCGTTTGCATCCACCTGAGAGAGCAGACGAGGCCTCGGTTGTATGTCGCATCCAAAAGGCGGCACCTCCGACAGTACAGCACTCCCTCAGCACTGCACCGGGGGTGTCAGCCTGGATTATTTGCTCATTACAGCATAAAAGGTGGCCACTTGGCTTGTCAGGCCTGTGCCAGTGCTACCTCTTCAACTGGAGCTAACTGCTCTCATCCTATTCCATGTCCTTGCCCCAATTTGCTCAGTTCGACACTGCCTTTACCAACTGAGTCAGCAGAATAACTCCTTTTTTGCAAGGTAAGATAACAAAACTATAAAAACAGTTGTCATTGTGTGAACTTGTACCAGTGCCCAGGATGTCGAACTTGTTTAGGCTGGGCCTATACTCATTGGAATTTAGAAGAATGAGAGGTGATCTTATCGAAACACATAAGATACTGAGGGGGCTCGACAGGGTAGATGCAGAGAGGATGTTTCCCCTCGTGGGGAAATCTAGAACTCGGGGGCACAGTCTCAGAATAAAGGGTCGCCCTTTTAGAACTGAGATGAGGAGGAACTTCTTCTCTCAGAGGGTCGTAAATCTGTGGAATTCTCTGCCCCAGAGAGCTGTGGAGGCTGGGTCATTAAATACATTTAAAGTGGAGATAGACAAATTTTTGCAAGATAAGGGAGTGAAGGGTTATGGGGAGCGGGCAGGGAAGTGGCTTTGAGCCCGAGATCAGCCATGATCTTATTGAATGGCGGAGCAGGCTCGAGGGGCCAAGTGGCCTATTCCTGCTCCTATTTCTTATGTTCTTATGTTTAAAGGTTTTTAGAACAGTCTGTTTCTGGGGTTTTTTCTGGCACTGAGGTAACCTGAAGGTTGCTTCAAATGTGGTGTCATCACAGTAAATAGTGATGACGGGATGAACCATTGCAAAGTGGGGCAAGCATGCTGATTTTATTAGTTATTGGTTTGGAGAAGAAATAATTTTATTCAACACAACCACCATCATCTTTCACATAGAAAAATGTCCCAAGGCGCTTCACAGAGGCGTAATTAGAAACGAATTGACACTGAGCCAAAGAAGGAGCTATTAGGAGGGGGTGACCAAAAGCTTGGTCAAAGACGTGGGTTTTCAGATGGGTCATAAAGGAGGAGAAGGCGGTTGAGAGGCAGAACAGCTAAGGCATGGTAGTCCAGAACTTGTCTCCTAGGCGGCTGAAGGCACATTGGGAAGATCAAAATCATAGTCCCCGGTTACCAGTAGAAACTCCATAACCTTGCCACCAATTCTATCCCCCTTCCAGCCATGGTCTCAGGCTGAAGCAGACTTTTCACAACATTGGCATCCTAGTCAACCATGAACTGAGTTTCTAATCCCGTATCCTCTCCATCACAAAGAATGCCTACTTCCACCTCTGTAACAGCAATGATTGGGCGAGGGGGGACGGGGGATACACAAGAGACCAGAGTCATAGGAAGGGAGAGTTTAGGGTAGGGGGTTGTAGTGCTGCAGGAGTTTGCAGAGATAGGGAGAAAAAAGACCATGAAGGGGTTCAGATAGGAGGATGAGAATTTCAAATTATAGGTGTTGGGCTACAGGGAACCAATGTGGGTCAGAAAGGACAAGGGTGATAGGCGAGCACAGCCCTGGTGTGGGATCGGATGAAGGCAGCAGAGCTTTGGATGAGCTGAAGTTTATGGAGAGTGGAAGTTGAGAGGCTCGTCAGGATAGCATTAGAATAGTCAAGTCTGGAGGTGACAAAGCATGGATTAGGGTTTCAGCAGCAGATGGGCTGAGGCAGGAGTGGAGGTGGGTGCTGTTACAGAGGTGGAAGTAGGCATTCTTTGTGATGGAAAGGATACGGGATTAGAAACTCAGTTCATGGTTGACTAGGATGCCTGAGACCGTGGCTGGAAGGGGGATGGAATTGGTGGCAAGGTTATGGAGTTTCTGCTGGTAACCGGGGACTATGATTTTGATCTTCCCAATGTTTAACTGGAGGAAGTTGTGGCTCATGCAGCAGTTTTGAGAGTGAGGAGTACAGAACCTGAAGAGAGTGAACCATTTATAATGTCAGCCAGCATAGGGATTGGGAAGAGAAGGGCATGAGACTAGATGGCAGAGAAACTGAAGAGAGATGTGGGTTCAGGGCTCGGGCAGGAGGAAGCCCGGTGGAATATTTGGCTTGGTGGGAAAATAAGAACATAAGAAATAGGAGCAGGAGTCGGCCATACGGCCCCTCAAGCTTGCTCCACCATTCAATAAGATCATGGCTGATCTTCGACCTCAGCTCCACTTTCCTGCCCTATCCCCCTATCCCTTGATTTCCTTAGAGTCCAAAAAATCTATCGATCTCAGCCTTGAATATACTCAATGACTGAGCCTCCACAGCCCTCTGGGGTAGGGAATTCCAAAAATTCACAATTCTCTGAGTGAAGAAATTGCTCCTCATCTCAGCCCTAAATGGCCAACCCCTTATCCTGAGACTATGCCTGCTAGTTCTAGACACTCAGCCAGGGGAAACAACCTCTCAGCATCTACCCTGTCAAGCCCTCTCAGAATCTTATATGTTTCAATGAGATTACCTCTCATTCTTCTAAACTCCAGAGAATATAGGCCTAGTCTACTCAATCTCTCCTCATATGAAAACTCTCTCATCCCAGGAATCAATCTAGTGAACCTTTGTTGCACCTCCTGTAAGGCAAGTATATCCTTCCTTAGGTACGGAGACCAAAGCTGCACACCGTACTCCAGGTGTGGTCTCACCAAAGCCCTATATAATTGCAGCTAGACTTCCTTACTCTTGTACTCCAACCTCCTTGCAATAAAGGCCAACATACCATTTGCCTTCCTAATTGCTTGCTGTACCTGCATGCTAGTTTTCTGTGTTTCGTGTACAAGGACACCTAAATTCCTTTGAACACCAACACTTAATTGCTTCTCACCAGTTAAAAAATATTCTGTTTTTCTATTCTTCCTAGCAAAATGAATAACCTCACATTTCCCCACATTATACTCCATCTGCCACCTTCTTGCCCACTCACTTAACCTGTCTACATCCCTTTGCAGACTCTTTGCGTCCTCCTCACAGCTTACTTTCCCATCTAGCTTTGTATCGTCAGCAAACTTGGATAAATTACACTCGGTCCCTTCACCTCACTCATTAATATAGATTGCAAATAGCTGAGGCCCCAGCACTGATCCTTGAGAAAAGGGAAGGGGAGGAAAGCAGTAGAAGCAGCTGAACAAATGGTCTCAACCTTAGTGACTAAGAAGTCCATGACCTTCTCACATTTGTTGTAGTTGGTTAGGGTGGAGGGGAGGAGTTGAAGGAAACTGTTAATAGTGAAAAAAAGAAACCACAGGGGTTATCTTTGCTCTCACAGGATGATCTGGGAGTAGTGGGCAGCATTGGCAAAGGAGCGTGAGGGCCAATAACACTTGGATGTGGTCCAGTCAGAGCTGGTGATGGATGGCTAAACCAGTTGCGTGCCAGATACACTCACGCTTTCAGCCCTCGGAGTCCTGGGAGTAAACGTGGGGTCCATACCAGGGGAATCAACCAGGATGGAAGTGGGTACAGGCTTTTTTTATTAGTTTATGGGATGTGGGCGTCGCTGGCAAGGCCAGCATTTATTGCCCATCCCTAATTGCCCTTGAGAAGGTGGTGGTGAGCTGCCTTCTTGAACCGCTGCAGTCTGTGTGGTGACGGTACTCCCACAGTGCTGTTAGGGAGGGAGTTCCAGGATTTTGACCCAGCGACGATGAAGGATCGGCGATATATTTCCAAGTCAGGATGGTGTGTGATGTGGAGGGGAACTTGGAGGTGGTGGTGTTCCCATGTGCCTGCCGCCCTTGTCCTTCTAGATGGAAGAGGTGGCGGGTTTGGGAGGTGCTGCCGAAGAAGCCTTGGCGAGTTGCTGCAGTGCATCTTGTTTATGGTGCACACTGCAGCCACGGTACGCCGGTGGTGGAGGGAGTGATTGTTTAAGGTGGTGGATGGGGTGTCGATCAAGCGGGCTGCTTTGTCCTGGATGGTGTCGAGCTTGTTGAGTGTTGCTGGAGCTGCACTCATCCAGGCAAGTGGAGATATTCCATCACACTCCTGACTTGTGCCTTGTAGATGGTGGGAAAGGCTTTGGGGAGTCGGGAGGTGAGATATTCGCCGCAGAATACCCAGCCTCTGACTTTGCTGAGTAAAGGCTTTGCTGGGGACAAGGACCTTAGAGGTGAAGGTGAGGAAATGGTCAAGCAGATCAACAACTGCAGAAATATTGTGGCAAATGGAAGCCCAAAGGTTAGATAGTTCGGAATTTGAAAGTGTAGTTGTAAGTGACTGGGGGGTGAATTTATTCCAGGGATGGATGCAGAAGGAAGTATGGTTCTCTGGGGATAAGGGGATGTGCATGGTAAGGGATACAAGGAAATAGTCTGAGATGGTCTTGTCATTGATTGAGACAATAGGAGCAGTGAGGCCACAGAAGATGGCAAGGTCGAGGGGGTGGCCGAGAATATGGTTCGGAGAGTTTATACGGAGAGAGAGGTTTCGGGAGGACAGCAGGATTGAATTCAGAGGGTCGATTGCAAGTGGAGCTGAGGTGGAGATTGAATCACTAAAGATAAGGAGTCGCTCTGTGGAAAAGAGGGAGGATATCACAGTGACAAACTCAATATGGGGCTTGGTTTGGCAGCAGAGAACGAGTGTTTTAAAGGAGAGGTGGGAGGAGTGGAACAAAGCGAGGTGCTCGAAGGAAGTGAAGGTGCCAGAAAAGTAGGAGGAGGGACCAAGGCGTGGCTTGGTGGTAAGGAGCACCCTACCACTGCAGTGGTTTGGGCGGGACAGGTGGTGGAAGGTGTAGCCAGGCCGGGAGGCTTTGGTAAGGGGCAAGCCGCTGCCACCCATGTGTCAAGTTTCATTGAAAGCCAGAATTTCAGTGCAGTCACCCGCAATAAAGTCACGGATGGCAAGCCTCTTGTGCACAAGTGAACCAACCTTCTGTCGGGAGATACAGAGGGAGCAGTGATTGAGCCGCTGAAAGATTCCAAGGGGACAGCGGTAGGTGGGGTGAGCAGCATGAGAAGGAGCTTGGTGACGTTAGCTCCCAGTGGGCCTACTGGGCGGGACGGTCGACAAGAGAGGAGGATGAGGCGATTGGGGTTGCTGTTCGTAATGAGGCGGTGATGGATGGCTTGATGGGCCCTTTGGAGAAAACCAAGAGAGGCACAGAGAGAACCTGTGGGTTTATTCCTGAGGGATTGAAGCCTGGAGTTGCAGCGGGAGAGGAGGAACGCAGAGCAGCAGTAATGGGCTGCGATGGGGATAATATTCCTCTAATATTCAGGAGCTTCACATTTCAGTGCTTAAAGGGTTAGCTGTGCCTCTGAGAAAGCAAATAGTGAGAAAGACATGCCATCTGCTGGCGATTAAACAGTATTAAACCACACTACACAATGACTGTATTAAACTGGAGGGTGAACAGCACTGACTGCTAGTAATGAATGAGACTACAGCTACAGATCATCCTGGCTCAATTGCTAGCATTTTCGACTCTTGAGTAATAAGGCTGTGGGGTCAAGTGCTAATCCAGGGCTCGAGTACGTAATCTAGGCTTCTACTTACTGAAGATGAACTAAAAATAGTGAACATCTGTACCGAGGGATTACTTTCTGGAAGCGTCCACTTGAGATGTCACCATCATAGGAGGTTCTAGAACTAAACTTAATACATAGATACATAGATACATAGAAGATAGGAGCAGGAGTAGGCCATCCGGCCCTTCGAGCCTGCTCCGCCATTTAATGAGATCATGGCTGATCCTCCAATTCAGTATCCCGTCCCCGCCTTCTCTCCGTAACCCTTAACCCCTTTTGCCTGTAGAAATATATCTAATTCCCTCTTAAATATATTTAATGAGCTGGCGTACACTGCCCTCTGTGGCAATGAGTTCCACAGGTTCACCACCCTCTGAGTGAAGAAATTCCCCCTCATTTCTGTCCTAAATGGTTTAGCCCTTATCCTTAAATTATGTCCTCTAGTTCTGTTCTCACCCGCCAAGGGAAACATTCCTTCTGCATCTAGTCTGTCTAGACCTGTCAGAATTTTATACACTTCTATGAGGTCCCCTCTCAATCTTCTAAACTCCAGTGTGTACATCCCTAAACTACATAGTCTCTCCTCATAGGTCAATCCCGCCATTCCTGGTATCAGCCTGGTGAATCGCCGCTGCACCCCCTCCATGGCAAGAACATCTTTCCTCAGATGAGGCGACCAAAACTGTACACAGTACTCGAGGTGTGGTCTCACCAGTGCCCTGTACAGCTGCAGCAAGGTATCCCTGTTCCTGTATTCCAACCCTTTTGCTATGAAGGCCAGCATACCGTTTGCCTTCTTGACCGCCTGTTGCACCTGCAAGCTCGCCTTCAGTGACTGGTGTACAAGAACACCCAGGTCTCTCTGTACTTCCCCCTCTCCCAATTTATTGCCATTTAAATAATAATTTGCCCTCCCGTTCCTGCACCCAAGGTGGATAACTTCGCACTTGTCTACATTATAGTGCATCTGCCATTTATCCGCCCAATCACCCAGTCTGTCCAAATCGCTCTGGAGCTTCCTGGTCTCCTCCTCTGAGCCCACCCCCCCTCCTAGTTTAGTGTCGTCTGCAAATTTGGAAATGCTGCATCCGACTCCCTGATCCAGGTCATTAATGTAAATTGTGAACAGCTGGGGACCCAGGACAGATCCCTGTGGTACCCCACTTGTTACTGCCTGCCATTCAGAAAATGAGCCGTTTATTCCAACTCTCTGTTTTCTATCTGACCTGATGTCACTTGGAAGGAGGTCCTAGATAGGGTCAAATGTCTGAAAACTAATAAGAAAGAAAGACTTGCATTTATATAGCGCCTTTCACAACTCAGGACGTCCCAAAGCGCTTTATAGCCAATCAAGTACTTTTGTAGTCTAGTCACTGTTGTAATGCAGGAAACATGGCAGCCAATTTGTACACAAGGTCCCACAAACAGCAACATGATAATGACCAGATAATCTGTTTTAGTAATGTTGGTTGAGAGATAAATATTGGCCAGGGCACTAGGGAGAACTCCCCTGCTCTTCTTCGAATAGTGTCATGAGATTTTTTATGGCTCTGAATTTCCGATCGAAGGCTTTCTACGGGCAGATACCTCCGATCAGAAAAAATCTACGCACTTGCCTGCTGGCTCCGTAGGTTCCGAGACTTCCGATCCTGGGCCTCTCCTGGTCCATGCGGGCAGAGGCCCAGGTATCCCAGGGGTGCAGGTGGTTCGCAAGCGTCCCTGGGATCACGTGGACCATGGGGAACCAATCAAAGAAGGGAATCCCCCTTCACACTTTTGACAGGTCTGTACGCACAGAACTGTCAAAAGTATGAATGGGGATCACTTAAAAAAGTTAAACATTTAGGGGGAAAAATTCGGTATCGCCCATTTTGTGGCGCTAATATTGGCCGGGCGCAAAGTTTAGCGCCCGGGGCTAATTATCGCCTCCGACTGCAAAATTTGCCTCTATCGCCCCTGGAGGTGATTGAGCGCTAAACCAGGCGCTGCACACCTCTCTTAAGGTGCTAATGTTGGGGAGTGAGGCGCTACCTCAGAACGCTACCGAAGCTCAGGCGATGTCAGTAACCATGGAAGCCAGACAGATTGGCGCCATCCAGTTCTTAAAGGGGAGGGGCCATTTTGCTGGCCAGCCACACTCTGCTCATTGCAGCCTTGAATCTCGGCCTGGAGAGACCTCAAAAGCAATTGTGTTGGAAGCACTAATGGATAGGCCCAGGGAAAGAGCTCGGCACTTAGGAACCTCAAAAATGGTGCTGAGGGCCAGAACTCCTTAGGACAGCGTTAAAACCAAAAATTTTGACGACAAGAAAAGTCAGGAAGCGCCTGCCTTTAAATAGCGCTCCCCCAGCCCCTTCCCAACTTGAAAACGTTCCCCTCTACCTGTCGTTCCTAGCGGCAGGCGCTAAGGCAGGGAGCGCGACTCAATATCCGGTCCAGGGCGCTACTGGGGCGTTGCACGCTTGACTGACGTCACGATCTGCGGGCACAGGAGATCATGGCGGTAGTATTTAGCACCGCTGCAAAACGACTAGTCAATTTCGCGAGCGGCGCTAAAATCGCTGCGCTCGGGCGCTAAGTTCCTAGCGCCCCGTTAGCGCCCCCTGGAGGCGCTAACCAACCGAATTTTTCCACCTAAATACATTTTTTTTTTAAATCACGTATTTAAAATTAGTTAAAATTACATTAAATTAAATATTTATGGGGCTAAAAATAAACCTACCTTTTTAAAAAGTATTTATAAATTATAAATGAGTGAAAATTTTTACCAGGCGTAAGAACTCTATGGCCTTTCAGCGGGCGGAAGTTGTGCAGAATGCGGAACTCCCTGCCCGCGGAGGCCCTTTGCCCGGGCGTGCGGATGATCTGTTAAGAGGATTCTTGACAGATCTCAAGTGCCGGGTTTTAGCGGATGCGCTTCGCATGCCTGAAACCGGCACTTGCGAGGCCCCCACGGGTGTGTACACACCTCGTACGCACCCGTGGGATCCGGCCCATAAATATCCACCTAAACGGGCAGGGGGCCTCGGTTTCACATCTCATTTGAAAGACGGCACCTCCGACAGTGCAGCACTCCCTCAGCACTGCACTGGAGTGTCAGCCTTGCTTTTGTGCTCAAGTCTCTGGAGTGGGACTTGAACCCACGACTTACTGACTCAGAGGCGAGGGTGCTACTTAGCACTGAGGTGGCTGACACCTTCCCCAAGAATGGATACTATATACCCAAGAATGATAAATGAGATTTGGGTCATCATCTATGAAGTGCAGCAATCAATAAATGCTAGGAGGTTACACTAGATTGCAAACCAGCCACTTCTATTTCACAAAACTGGCAAAAGCTACTACACAGGGCTACATGCATGCTAAATATCAAAAGCAGCAGGCTGTAGACACAGCTACATAATCCTGTAGCCAATGGGTAAGAGCAAAGCTCAGTAGCCCTACCACATCCATTTGAGAACGGTGGTGGACAACTCACAGAAGGAGGCGACTCCCCAGCGCTTGAGTGTTTGGGAGTGTCATCAGCCACAAGTGTCACGTGGACGATCCTACTTGTCCTCCTCCCGAGGTCCCCACCATCACATTCTCCAGCTGATTTTGGTTAAGAAGCGGCTGAGTGGGCTCGACACAGCAGAGGTTATGGGCCCTGACAACATCCCGGCTAAAGTGCTGAAGACCTGTGCACCAGAGCTAACCGCGAAGCAAGCCAAGCTGTTCCAGTACAGCAACGACACTAGCCCCGACTTGACAATGGGAAAAATTGCCCAGGGATATCCTAACCACAAAAACAGGATAAATGTAACCTGCCTAATTACTGCCCTAACAGCCTCCCAATCGTTGATAATGCCATCAAGTGTGACCTAATTATCAATAAGCTGCTCACCGGCACTCTGTTCAGGTTCCGCCAGAGTCACTTGGCTCCAGGGCTCTTCAAAGACCACTCAGATATTCCCGTGAGCTGAATGCCAGAGGGAGGTGAGCGTAGCCCCCCTCAACATCAAGGCAGCGCTCGACTGAGCGTGGCATCAAAGGGCTGTCACAAAAATGAGGTCAATGGGAGGCCAAATGGAAAACTCTCCAGTGGCTGTAGTTATACCTGACATAAAGGAAGGTAGTTTTGGTTGGCAGATGCCAATCATTGCAGACCCAGGACACCATTGCAGGAGTTCCCCAGGAAAGCATCATCAGCCCAGTCATCTTCAGGTGCTTCATCGATGACCTGCTCTCCTTCATAGCGTCAGGAGTGGGACTGTTCGCTGAGGAGTCCACAACCTATGTCCCCTTTAAGCTGGGTGGCCGTGTGGCCATGCAGTGCTCCAGGGATCCCTTAAAGGGGCCGCGTAGGGCCAAAAAAAATTACAGGGAACATTGCTCACAACTCCTCTCATAAGGCAGGGGGCTAGAAACCCATGTAGTGAAATAGAGGAAAGTGAAAGGCAGACAGAAATAAATGGTAAAAAGGAGAGGAACAAAAAACAAAGGGCCAAACTAATTCATAAAAAATGTGTGCATAAAAAAAGCCTGAGGGTTTTATACCTTAATGCGAGAAGCATCAGGAACAAGGTAGATGAATTAGCTGTGGAAATAGAGGTTAATAATTATGATCTAATTGGGATTACGGAAACATGGTTGCAGGGTGAGCAGGGCTGGGAGCTTAACATACAGGGGTATTCAGTATTTAGGAAGGATCGACAAAAAAGAAAGGGAGGAGGGGTAGCATTGCTGGTAAAAGAGGGGATAAATGCAATTGAAAGGAAGGATATTAACTCAGTTAATACAGAATCTATATGGGTGGAGCTAAGAAATAGCGAGGGGCGAAAAACATTAATAGGAGTGGTATATAGGCCTCCAAATAGTAAAATAGAGGTTGGGGAGGGCATCACGAGGGAAATTAGAGAAGCGTGCAATAAGAGCACAGCTGTCATCATAGGTGACTTTAACTTACATATAGATTGGACTAGCCTAATCAGTAAAAATAATGAGGAGGAGGAATTCCTTGAGTGTTTAAGGGATGGTTATCTGGATCAATATGTCGAGGAACCAACTCGGGAACAGGCTATATTGGACTGGGTACTGTGCAATGAGAAGGGACTAATTAGTAATCTTGTTGTACGGGGACCCTTGGGTCAGAGCGATCATAACATGATCGATTTCTCACTCGAAATGGAGAGCGAAGAAATTGACTCAGAGACTCAGGTCCTGAATTTAAACAAGGGGAATTATGATGCCATTAGACGGGAACTGAGTAGGTCTGATTGGACAACGTTCCTGGGAGGACTGGAGGTAGATAAACAATGGCAAGCATTTAAAGATAGAATGACAAAATTGCAAAAATTGTTTATACCAATCTGGCATAAAAGGAAATCTAAAAAGGTGACTCAACCGTGGATAACAGGGGAAATTAGAGACAGCATAAAATCCAAAGATAGGGCGTATAAAATAGCCAAAAAACGCGCCAGAGCGGAAGATTGGGAACAGTTTAAGATAGAGCAAAGGAGGGCAAAGGGCTTAATCAAGAAGGGCAAAATAGCTTACGAAAGCAAGCTGGCGGAAAATATAAAAACTAACTCCAAAAGCTTTTATAAGTATATCAAGAGGAAAAGACTGGTGAAAACCAAAGTTGGTCCATTGCAGTCAGATACGGGGGAATATATAATGGGAAATAAGGAAATGGCAGACCAACTAAATGCATACTTTGGGTCAGTCTTTACGAAGGAAGACACAAAAAACCTCCCTGGGATATCGGGAAAAATAGGGACATTGGCAAAGGAGGAACTGACGCAAATCAATATCTCTAAGGATATGGTGTTAAGGAAGCTAAAGGGATTGAAGGCGGACAAATCCCCAGGGCCTGATAACATGCATCCTAGGGTACTGAAGGAGGTGGCCCTAGAGATAGCGGATGCACTAAGCATGATTTTTCAGAATTCATTAGACTCGGGAACAGTGCCCATGGATTGGAGGGTAGCTAACGTTACCCCACTATTCAAAAAGGGGGGTAGGGAAAAAGCAGGTAATTACAGACCTGTAAGCCTTACATCAGTTGTGGGCAAAATGCTGGAGTCCATCATTAAGGATGAAATAGCCGAGCACTTAGCAAATGGGGACAGGATAGGACAGAGTCAACATGGATTTACAAAGGGTAAATCGTGCTTGACTAATCTATTGGAATTTTTTGAGGGAGTAACTGGTAAAATAGATGGGGGAGAGCCAGTAGATGTGGTGTACCTGGACTTCCAAAAGGCCTTCGATAAGGTCCCACATAAAAGATTAGCATGGAAAATTGAAGCTCATGGATAAAGGGGAAAGTATTGACGTGGATAGAGAACTGGCTGTCAGATAGAAAACAGAGAGTTGGAATAAACGGCTCATTTTCTGAATGGCAGGCAGTAACAAGTGGGGTACCACAGGGATCTGTCCTGGGTCCCCAGCTGTTCACAATTTATATTAATGACCTGGATCAGGGAGTCGAATGCAGCATTTCCAAATTTGCAGACGACACTAAACTAGGAGGGGGGGTGGGCTCAGAGGAGGAGACCAGGAAGCTCCAGAGCGATTTGGACAGACTGGGTGATTGGGCGGATAAATGGCAGATGCACTATAATGTGGACAAGTGCGAAGTTATCCACCTTGGGTGCAGGAACGGGAGGGCAAATTATTATTTAAATGGCAATAAATTGGGAGAGGGGGAAGTACAGAGAGACCTGGGTGTTCTTGTACACCAGTCACTGAAGGCGAGCATGCAGGTGCAACAGGCGGTCAAGAAGGCAAACGGTATGCTGGCCTTCATAGCAAAAGGGTTGGAATACAGGAACAGGGATACCTTGCTGCAGCTGTACAGGGCACTGGTGAGACCACACCTCGAGTACTGTGTACAGTTTTGGTCGCCTCATCTGAGGAAAGATGTTCTTGCCATGGAGGGGGTGCAGCGGCGATTCACCAGGCTGATACCAGGAATGGCGGGATTGACCTATGAGGAGAGACTATGTAGTTTAGGGATGTACACACTGGAGTTTAGAAGATTGAGAGGGGACCTCATAGAAGTGTATAAAATTCTGACAGGTCTAGACAGATTAGATGCAGAAGGAATGTTTCCCTTGGCGGGTGAGAACAGAACTAGAGGACATAATTTAAGGATAAGGGCTAAACCATTTAGGACAGAAATGAGGGGGAATTTCTTCACTCAGAGAGTGGTGAACCTGTGGAACTCATTGCCACAGAGGGCAGTGTACGCCAGCTCATTAAATATATTTAAGAGGGAATTAGATATATTTCTACAGGCAAAAGGGGTTAAGGGTTACGGAGAGAAGGCGGGGACGGGATACTGAATTGAAGGATCAGCCATGATCTCATTAAATGGCGGAGCAGGCTCGAAGGGCCGGATGGCCTACTCCTGCTCCTATCTTCTATGTATCTATGTATCTATGTAAAGAAGCAATCTATGGCAGGCTACAGCAGAACCTGGATAATATCCAGGCTTAGGCTGACAGGTGGCTTGGAACATTCACGCTACATCGGCACCAGGTAATGAGTATCTGAAACAAGAGAAAGCCCAGCCACCTCCACTTGACCTTCAACAGCTCCAACATCAGTCGGTCTCCCGCCATCAACATCTTGGGGGTCGCCATTGACCAGAAGCTTACCAGCCATATCAACACCATAGCGCACCTCCTGACCTCTCGAAGCCTCTCCGCTAACTCAAGTCAGGAGTGTGATTGAATACTCACCACTTGCCTGGATGGGTGCAGCTGCAGCAACACTCGAGAAGCTTGACATCATCCCGGACAGAGCAGTTCGCTTGATCGGTGCCCCTGCCACTGGACTGAATATACACCCCCCTCCATCACTGCCACACTGCGGCTGCAATACCTACAATCTACAAGATGCACTGTAGTAAGTCACCAAGGAAACTCCAACAGCACTTCCCTCCCCTGCGATCCCTACCACCGAGACGGACAAGAGCAGCAATGTCCTGGGAATGCCATCACCTCCAAGTCAGACACCACCCTTAGTTGGACATATATTGCTGTTCCTTCATCATCGTTGGGTCAATACCCTGGAATTCCCTGCCTAACACCATTGTGGGAGCACCATCATCACAAGGACTGTAGCTAGGGATGGGCAGTAAATGCAGCCTTGTCACGCTGTAATTACACCCTCCGGCCAGTCGGGGTGGGGGCAGCGGGGTTTAATTACAACGTGACTAGTTTACATAGTCACGTTCCATTGTAAGTGTGGATATAGGAATTTAGAATGGAAATATAAAAATAAGGAGAGAATGCATTAGATCTGTGGACCCTGGCCCAGTTAACCCCTGCCCTCTAACCTCGCTTCACCTGGAGACTACCTGTGGTCTTGGCACCCCCATGTGCAATGCCATGGGAGATTAACTAGTAAATAATAATTATTGGTTGGGACTGTAATAACATCCAAGACATCATTTATTCTCTGTTCAGAAGTGTTAAATCCTGATGTTCCAATTGGACTATTTCTTTCAAACTCATTTCGCCAGGTCAACTTCTCATAAGGAACCATAAGCATGACAGAAAATTCATTTTAATCAAAACGTTTTGCTCTTCCTGCTGTGACTCATCAATCACAGCTTCTGTATTCGGGGATTTTTGTAACGGCAGCTTCTGAATATTCCTTAATCCCTCCAGGGGCATGTGATTGATGTTTACTGCCACAGTGCAGACTGACTCACTGTTACACAACTTTCTGACTGACGTGCGTAAGTCCTAGAAATCTGACTTCTCTGACGTATTTCCTTCTTGAAACAGGGAGCACCTCACCTTGAATCCCCCCGAGGTTAGGGACGCACAGTTGCTGTACGCAGGCTGGGGTGTCCAAGGTCAACAGCTGGTGAGCATTTGTTTTTTTTATTTATTTATATCTATATAGCTTTACGTTCTATTCGAGTCTTCAAGGCCTTCGCTAACCCCTCTGCATTGTATTAAGTTTTAAAAATGTAAATGACTGAGCAAATTGAAAGGTTACGAAGTTTAAAAAATGTTTTATGAGTGTAGACTTTCCTCATAGCCTGCTTTGTAATGTTCAATTTGACATTTAGAGGAGAGTTTTGAGGTTACAGTATAGAGCACTGTAAAGGCCGTGCCTGCTTTATAGCCGCAAAGGGCATTGACTGTCCAAAAGATAATAGCTACCTTAATGATTTCAAAATGTAGATCATGCCCTCTCATTTTTCTTTTATATTCACCGTCATTAATTAAGTTCCGACATTTCTGGATGGACCTTGACCCGGTTTCAACGCACGAATATTGCTTCTCTGTCATCAGTTGTAGGCAACACAGGGCGAACTCTGCCATTCCCTCCAACAATCTTGTCTCCAGTTACACCACAGGCAGATAGTCGAGGCTGGATTTTTCATCCGCTTGGCCACCTACTTTTGGTTGCACCCTGGATGGCCAACATTATTAGCGTCAGCACTTAAAGCAAATATCTATTTGAACTAAAAGTAAAATGGTTTGAACACTTTGTCAATTTACTCCATCGCCCCTATTTTTCCACATTCTGTGTCCTATTCCGTTTTCTTTCTTGCATAGTATTTACAGCACAGAAACAAGCCATTCGGCCCAGCTAGTCTGTGCCGGTGTTTATGCTCCACACGAGCCTCCTCTCTCCCTACTTCATTTCACCCTATCAGCATATCCTTCTATTCCTTTCTCCCTCATGTACTCAGTGAGAGCTGTGGCTTAGTTGGTAGCACACTGGCCTCTGAATCAGAAGGTTGTGGGTTCAAGTCCCACGCCAATGGAACTTGAGCACATAAAGCTAGGCTGCCACTCCAGTGGAGTGCTGCACTGTCGGAGGTGCCGTCTTTCGGATGAGATGTTAAACCGAGGCCCCGTCTGCTCTCTCAGGTGGATGTAAAAGGATCCCATGGCAGAAGAGCAGGTGAGTTATCCCTGGTGTCCTGGCCAATATTTATCCCTCAACCAACATAACAAAAACAGATTATCTGGTCATTATCACATTGCTGTTTGAGGGAGCTTGCTGTGTGCAAATTGGCTGCTGCATTTCCAACAGTGACAGTACTTCATTGGCTGTAAAGTGCTTTGAGATGTCTGGTGGTCGTGAAAGGCGCTATATAAATGCAAGTTTTTCTTTTTATCTAGCTTCCCCTTAAATGCATCTATGCTATTCGCCTCAACTACTCCATTTGGGTTTCACATTCTAACTACTCTCTGGGTAACTCTAAGATAAAAGATAATTTTAAAATCTTTTGCCCTCTTTCTTCTTCCTCCTCCTGACTGGCACCATCTATTTTGATGGTGGAGCAGATTTTTAAATAACATTTTTAATTTACATATAACTAGTATTAAAGGCAATTTATTTAGCTATTCAAGAGCCCAGAGTTGAACAATTTACTTGGTCCTTCATAAACATGATTAGGTCAATCTTTGATACAGTTTTACTCTTCAAAATGTAGAAGAGGTTTATTGACAGCCCCTGAGTAAGGTGACAGTTTAAGTGTATTGGGGTGTTTTTCAACATTAAAGGTAGAATCTTAGAATCATTACAGCGCAGTAGGAGGCCATTCGGCCCGTCGAGCCCGTGCTGACTCTCTGCAAGAGCACTAGTCCCCCCCCCCGCCCTTTCTCCGTAGCCCTGCAAATTTTTTCTTTCAGGTACTTATCAAATTCCCTTTTGAAAGCCACGATTGAATCTGCCTCCACCACCCTTTCAGGCAGTGCATTCCAGATCATAACCATTCGCTGCGTAAAAAAGTTTTTCCTCATGTCGCCTTTGGTTCTTCTG
This sequence comes from Squalus acanthias, assembly GCA_030390025.1. NCBI lineage: Eukaryota > Metazoa > Chordata > Chondrichthyes > Squaliformes > Squalidae > Squalus > Squalus acanthias. The sequence continues at coordinate 162,365,610 of CM059428.1, read as the reverse complement.
CCAATCACCTTAAATCTGTGTGCTCTGGTTCTCGACCCTTCCGCCAATGGGAACAGTTTCTCTCTAACTACTCTGTCTAGATCCCTCATGATTTTGAACACCTCTATCAAATCTCCTCTCAAGCTTCTCTGCTCTAAGGAGAACAACCCCAGTTTCTCCAGTCTATCCACGTAACTAAAGTCCCTCATCCCTGGAACCATTCTTGTAAATCTTTTCTGCACCCTCTCTAAGGCCTTCACATCCTTCCTAAAGTGCGGTGCCCAGAATTGGACACAGTACTCCAGTTGTGGCCGAACCAGTGTTTTATAAAGGTTCATCATAACTTCCTTGCTTTTGTACTCTATGCCTCTATTTAAGAAAATTGAGAGGTCGCACAACACCAGGTTATAGTCCAACAGTTTTATTTGAAATCACAAGCTTTCGGAGCTATCGATTGCTCCTTCCTCAGGTGAAGTAAATTAGATACAGAATCGCCAAAGCATATATAGATAGAAAACAAAGCATGTGTACCTTACAATTGCAGACCACTAAATTAAATCATCCTGACTATCTGCCGAGGTGTGATAAAGTTAATTAAGTCAGCCAGGAAGGTACCACATCAAAGACATAGCAAGATACAACTGAGACAATTGTCTCAGTTGTATCTTGCTATGTCTTTGATGTGGTACCTTCCTGGCTGACTTAATTAACTTTATCACACCTCGGCAGATAGTCAGGATGATTTAATTTAGTGGTCTGCAATTGTAAGGTACACATGCTTTGTTTTCTATCTATATATGCTTTGGCGATTCTGTATCTAATTTACTTCACCTGAGGAAGGAGCAATCGATAGCTCCGAAAGCTTGTGATTTCAAATAAAACTGTTGGACTATAACCTGGTGTTGTGCGACCTCTCAATTTTGTCCACCCCAGTCCAACACCGGCATCTCCGCATCATGACCTCTATTTAAGAAGCCCAGGATCCCGTATGCTTTTTTAACTGCTTTCTCAACCTGCCCTGCCACCTTCAACGATTTGTACACAGGTCTCTTTGTTCATGCACCCCCTTTAGAATTGTACCCTTTAGTTTATATTGCCTCTCCTCGTTCTTCCTACCAAAATGTATCACTTTGCAATTTCTGCGTTAAACTTCATCTGCCACGTGTCCGCCCACATGTGCTATATAAATGTAAGTTGTTGTTGACGGAAAGGAATGAATGTACAGAACCAACACGCCAGTCCTGAGGTCCTAAAGATATCATACAGCTCTACATGTCTCATAATCCTCAGTTGCTTTCCTTGCCTAATATTCATCTAGCTCCCTACTGAATTTGCAAACACAAACTGCCTGTACTGCCTACTTGGGTAGTCCATTCCTAACATTCACAACCTTCTGTGCACAATTATCAAATCTAATCTGATTTGTTCATCTTTCTTGTTCTGAATTTGAGCATGTGTCTTCTTGTTGACTTGGGATTATATCAAACACATTAGCCAGGATTTTCCTTACCTTGGCGGGTCCGTGGCGGGCGATGTCCGTGGCGGGTCGCGGCCCCGCTGCTGGCTCCATCCCGTTGTCTAAAATGAACTTACCTTAATGGGGGCTTGTTAAACCCGCCCAGCGCGTTTGCCGGCCAATTAGAGGAAGCGGGTCTGGTGACGTCATTCATGGCGCGTCATCAGCTGGTTTCCTTAAAGGGACCATGGCCAACTTTATTTTGACATTTGTGCTGTCAGTGTTCTTCAGCATTGAGGTGCTGCAAACACTGACAATCACTGCACAGAGGTGCACGGCTGCACCCAGGTTCTCCCATGACTCCCTCCATATGCTTATGGAGGGAGTCAGAGCACGCAGGGAGGTCCTCTTCCCTTCCCATGGGCGGAAGAGACCTCCCCAGGAGATCAACACAGCCTGGTTGCACATGGCAGAGGAGGACACAAGCAGGGATATGGTCAGGAGGACCTGGGTGCAGTGCCGCAAACGTTTCAATGATCTCAGTAGATCACGAAACGTTAGTAGAAAGCCACACTCAACCTCATCCTGCTATGCCTCTCATCACATCCCCATCACTCTGCCTTCCCTACCCTACTCCTGCACATCCTTACTCACACCAACTTACCTTGCACCTCCACCCATCCCCCATCTGCATTATCACATCCCCATCTCACTAACCACCCCTCATACATACCCTTATTCTAGTGCAATCATACCAACTAACAGCACACAAGGATAGGCACGTGGATGTTTTATCCAATGTTTATGTAAAGTTTCTATGAATGTGCTGTCAAACATTGAAATCTTTATTTTCAACACTTTGCGTTCTTGGACAGATTTGTGTGCACCTTTGGAAGTGGCTTAGTGAGTTGCAGTGAATAGTGAGACATAACAGTACCCCCTGCAATGGTGATGAGTGTGAAAGGAATGGCTTGGGCATTGTTGGGATGCTTTATGGGATTGGTGTGGGGTGGTGCCAACCTGGTGCATCATGTGGCCTCCAGGGTGTACAGCATAAAGTTAAGTAAATCTGGCCATGGTAACGCCATCCCTGGCCTCCCGGGCAGCAATGTGCTCGGGTGCTGATGCCCTCTGTCCTGTGCAGCATCAGGTGATTGCGGAGAAGGTTGGTGGTGCTGTTGTTGGTGCTGCTGGTGTGCCTGGTGCTGCTGGTGTTGGGGCTCATCGTGGTCCGATTCTGAGGACCAAGGTGAGACAGTATAAATGGCACCCATGTTGATGGAATAGATGGCAGGTGAAATACAGGTGACAGAAGCGATCTGTCAATGGTGAGAGAGTTAATGAGGTGAGACTGGATGGAGACTTCTGGAAAGACTTGCAGCATGTGGAATCTGTTGTGGAAATGTAGCGAGGAACAGCTTGTGGCTGAGGAAAGTGATGATCTGTCAGGTGGGAGCTTTTACTGTACATTTGAAGCTGTCAAGTAATCAGCTGGAGCAATGACCACTGAACTCCCGTCTCAGGTTGACAGACATGGTCACCGAACAGCGTGGGTCCCGCGGCCATGAAGTTAAAGTTAAAAAGTAAGGTAAAAAAGCCAGTTACGGGTCTGGTAAGTACATCATCAGTAGTTTAATTGGGTCGCCCGCCGCTGCCTGTTGTGTCTGCTCAGTGCTGACAGACCCGACATTGGGAAAGGCGTGTTGCGGCTGACACTCTCGAAAATTCCGGCCATTGTTAGGGTTCCGTTTGTCCGTTTAGCATCTTGAATGCTTCAATAACATTCCTCTGAGGCTTCTTCTCCTGAGCATAAATATTCCTCATTTCCGTAGCCTCTCCTCATAGCTTAGGTTCATTATCCCGAGTACCATTTAGTTGTCCTTCACGAAGCAAGGCTATGCCTACCTTAGTACAGTGACCAGAATTGTTTTCCATACTCCAGATAGTTAAAAAAAAATTATTCATGGGATGTGGGCGTCGCTAGCAAGGCCAGCATTTATTACCCATCCCTAATTGCCCTTGAGAAGGTGGTGGTGATCCGCCTTCTTGAACCGCTGCAGTCCGTGTGGTGAAGGTACTCCCACAGTGCTGTTAGGGAGGGAGTTCCAGGATTTTGACCCAGCGACGATGAAGGATCGGCGATATACTTCCAAGTCAGGATGGTGTGTGACTTGGAGGGGAACTTGGAGGTGGTGGTGTTCCCATGCAGGTCTAATGCCCTGTACAAGGTCAACATCATTTCTTGGGACATATTTTCTACCCTCTGACAATGCACCCTCAGATAATTACCACTGTTGTGTATTGTGCTGATGGTTTTAGTACGCAACCCACAGTCTATTGCAGAAAAGTGAAAGCTAAATTGCGCACAGTTCCACAATATGTGGGAAATAGTCACATGAAAAATCCTGAATAATGAACGTCCTAAATATAGGGAAACCCAGTATCAACCAAAAAAAAACAAATTCAAATTCAAATGTAGGTAAAGTGATTCATATAACTTATATTAGCTGAAACAGCCTGAAAGATATCAGACAAATGTCTCCTTGTTTCACCAGTATATCATAAGATTTGGTTGGGATTCATTGTTTATGTCTAGGGTTTAAATATGATGCCTCAATTAACTTGCTTTAAACCATCTTACATAAACCAGCCTGAAATATGTCAATTATTGATCAAGCCAATCCATCAATAGCAGGATGCACAGTATGAAACTGAGTGAAATACAATGTAACTCTTCCTTTGCCAGAGGCATCAAGAACAGTCAGACACTGACACTACATTTAACCATATAATTTAGACTACTGTTCACACCATCGTAAGATTCGGGGCAAATGATTATAGTAGAAGCAAGTGGTACTTCGTATCAATTGACAGAATTTAAATCATAATAAGCACAGTGATAACTTAATTTTAAGTATCACAGTATCTCAGCCCTGGCTGGGTTTTCGCTTAATTACTGTATAACAGAGTAACGGTTAATGTCCCCAGATTACAAAACAGAGTTAGCAAGGTTAAATTCACAATCTATATTCAAAGTGGCACCAGTGGGTTCCAGTATTAAAGTTGTCATGAACATAAAATCGTACAAACTCTTGGATAGCAAGCAGATGGTGGCATTGGGCAGTTCTGCCCGAACTCTGTGATTCTTTAGTTTCACCTCTGGGGACGCCTGTAGTTTTCCGCCACCGCATTCACTTCTACATTGCTTGCTGAATTGGTAAAAAGCTGTCGAAAGGACTGGTAAACTCACCTCTGTTTACATCATTGCCTATAAAGAAGCACTTTAAATAAATTGATCTGACTTGGTTTCTCTATGTATATAAAAGAGAATTTACGTTCGCATGTCTGCTTTCGATTTGTGCCTGAGGAACATAGGAACAGGAGTAGGCCATTGAGCCCCTCGAACCTGTTCCCCCATTCAATGAGATCATTGCTGATCTGCGACCTAACTCCATATACCCGCCTTTGGCCCATATCCCTTAATACCTTTGGTTAACAAAAAGCTATCAATCTCCGATTTAAAATTAACAATTGATCTAGCATCAATTGCCATTTGCGGAAGAGAGTTCCAAACTTCTACCACCCTTTGTGTGTAGAAGTGTTTCCTAATTTCACTCCTGAAACCCCTGGCTCTAATTTTTAAGACTATGCCCCCTAGTCCTAGAATCCCCAACCAGCGGAAATAGTTTCTCTCTATCTACCCTATCTGTTCCCCTTAATGTCTTGAAAACTTCGATCAGATCACCCCTTAACCTTCTAAATTCTAGAGAATACAACCCTAGTTTGTATAATCTCTCCTCGTAACTTAACCCTTGAAGTCCGGGTATCATTCTGGTAAACCTACGCTGCACTCCCTCCAAGGCCAATATATCCTTCCTAAGGTGTGGTGCCCAGAACTGTTCACAGTACTCCAGGTGTGGTCTAACCAAGGCTTTGTATAGCTGCAGCATAACTTCTACCCCCTTGTATTCTAGTCCTCTAGATATAAAGGCCAGCATCCCATTAGCCTTTGTGATTATTTTCTGTACCTGTCTTAGTCACCTGTTGTAAAAGCTGGCTGGACCCAGTGAAGCAACAAAGGGCTCTTACAGGTAACATTGTAGCATGTAAAAGTATCATAAAATGACAGCAATGACTATTCCCATGCAGGGAAATAGAGCTCCAGCTACTTGACGGTTCCACAAACCTCCTTGGTCCATTGATGTAGAAGTGAACAAGTGACTGTTCAATTGGATAGTCTCAACCCCGTGTATAAGTTTTGTATGATGGATTCGGGTCCAAGTTCAGTGTTATTAGGAGAGTTAATGAAGTATTGCGTCTTTTATTGCTTTGTAAACTGGGCAGTTGTAAATTAAGGATTGTAATCTAGTGGAATCTGCTGTGTTGATAGTTTGCTGCTGCTTAATTTTTGTCTTCAATAAACCAAATTCGTAGATGATAGCTTAAGCCACATGATCTGACATGATGATTGTTCTTCTATCACACGAAGAGTACAACTTACGTTCGTATACCACCTTCAATGTCAACATTTCCCAGAGTAATATTAAAAAGAATGGAATGCCGAGACAGGGAGAGAGCTCAGAAGGGATGACCACAGTGTTGGGTGAAAAGATTTCTAAAGGAGGAAAGAGAGTTGGAGGGAGTTAGGAAGGGACTTAAGTAGCCAACTTCCACCACCAGTAGTGAGACACATAGCGGGGCTGATACATGGGAGACCCGAACTTGAAGACTGAATGGTGCGAGGGGGACAAGTAAGTCTGGAGGAGGCTGTAGAGTTAGGGTGGAGGGAGTACTCAGAGGAACAGGGAGCAGGTTTAGTTAAAATGACCCCTTTTGTAATTTTCATTTTGGAAAAAGTTTCAAGAGTTGGTGTAAGTTAAGCCTTGTGTTACAGTTTATCTTCCAGTTCATTTTACTTCTGTGTTAATAATTTATTGTGATTTTTAGCTTCAGGCAGAAATATATATCGGCCCAGAAGTTGCTGGAAAAATAACGGCGAGATTAATGAGCACGCTGTCATTAGTGCGTAAATAACCCAGAGATTTGTGGTGAGGAAGAGATAAGCGTGAGTTCCAAACAGCCAGAAATTGCCCGATGCCATGAGCCTCGCAAAAACGGGATCTTGCTGTCAACTTCCCCCCTGAGTTTCAAGAAATTGCAAGATTTGCGTCATAAATACAAATTAAATACACCGCAGAAAGTTAGGGCTGGTACTTAGTAGCATAAGGACCCTTTTAATGACAAGATTTATATTCCTGTAATGTCACTCAACCTTGGAGGCCCAGAAAGGGAACAATTGAAACTGTGGAGTCTCCTTCCTGCAGGTAGTAAATTGTTCCTAGAGGTTTTTTAAATTTTAAATTTTAATTTTTTTTCTTACTTTTCCATTGTCTCTTTTTCCTCGCTCTCTTAATCCAATCTTTCTTTCCCTCTCTTTATTTCTTTTTCTGTATCTAATTGACTCTAATTCACCCTATTTCCTTTTCCGTCTTTCCTGTTTCTTTCTCTATCCTTAAAAATCCTGGGCCAGTGTGACAAGCATGGAGTTTTTTCCTCCTATCTCATGAATGTACAACTTATGATCTGTAACCCAGCCTTACATTGTTAACTCTAAAACAAGCTATTCCCAACCTTCACCTGCTTTAAATGGCAAGTTTCCGCTCAGATAGAATGCAGTTTAGCCGATGGAAGCTATGACCTGCTCTGAACATAAATGAAGAGGGTTGAAACATAGAACTCTTGCGACTGTATTTTGACTTCCAGGTTATATAACGTGCCCTGAGGTAATCTTGGAAGAGGGTTGAATAAACACTCTGCTAAGATCTGCCTATAAACTGTCAAACCAATTTGTTGAACACTAATTGTTAAGTGAAAAGTAGTATAGTTTTACAATAGTTACAGTCTTAAACTGTTCCTCCTCGGAATGATAGAAATTAATTTAACACTTGCGTTCGCTGTGCTTAAACTTCAATGTGAGCTGGCCCAGGATAATGTCTCTGAATATTACCTTCATTGTAATAAAAACAGAAAACGCTGGAAATGCTCAGCGGGTCAGGCAGCATCTGTGGAGTGAGAAACAGAGTTAACGTTTCAGGTCGATGACCTTTCATCAGAATCCCACAGTGTCCACAGTATTTTGCTTTTTATTTTATCACCTGATGTGCATTTGTGGCTGATCTTCGACAAGTCTCTCTCTCTGCCTAGTTATATCTCCCTCTGATAAATTCAGAAACAATATTCAATTGGCGCAAAACAGGCTAAGATATATATATATATATATATTTTCAATATTTGACCGGAACAAATGAAATGTGAATATGTAGCTCTTCAACTCAAGTAGAGCTGCCAATCAAATATATATTCAAATGATTATTCACCCACCCCCAGGAGGCTTATATTTGAATTGGCCGGCTTAGCCGTACTTTCAATACTTGTCACATCCCTTCTGGGCTATTGAGCATCAAAGCAAGCAAGGCCATTTTCTGCATGAGCCTGGTTATCATCTCCATATGTACCATGACAGAAAGAAAAAAGGCAATAACACGATACACCGTAGATAAAAATACTTCATTTCTGTCATAGCTGGCAGGGTGGCATAAGGATAGGGTTTATAAACAGTTGTGCAACTTGCATTTATAAAGCGCCTTTACGTAGTAAAACGTCTCAAGACGCGTCACAGGAGTGTCATCAAACAAAACTTGACACCGAGCCACCTGACGGGATATTAGGGCAGACGACCAAAAGCTCGGTCAAAGAGGTCGGTTTAAAGGAGCGTCTTAAAGGAGGAAAGAGAGGCGGAGAGGTTTAGGGAGGGAATTCCAGAGCTTAGGTCCGAGGCAGCTGAAGGCACGGCCGCCAATGGTGGAGCGATTAAAATCGGGGATGCCAAGAGGCCAGAAATGGAGGAACGCAGAGATCTCGGGGTGCGGGGGGGGGGGGGGGTGTTGTGGGGCTGGAGGAGATTACAGAGATAGGGAGGGGCGAGGCCATGGAGGGATTTGAAAACAAGGAGGAGAACTTTAAAATTGAGGCAGGAAAACTTTCTTGAGATTAGAAGGGTGATGAAAGTTTGGTTGAAAATATGGGATTTCAGAAGGTTTTTAAAGGCAAGGAAAGTAGAGGAGTCATAGAGTTATACAGCACAGAAAGAGGTCCTTCGGCCCATCGTGTCCGCACAGGCCATCAAGCCCTGTCTATTCTAATCCCATTTTCCAGCACTTGGTCCGTAGCCTTGTATGCTATGGCGTTTCAAGCGCTCATCTAAATGCTTCTTGAATGTTGTGAGGATTCCTGCCTCTACCACCCTTTCAGGCAGTGAGTTCCAGATTCCAACCACCCTCTTGGTGAAAAAGTTTTTTCTCAAATCCCCTCTAAACCTCCTGCCCCTTACCTTGAAACTATGCCCCCTGGTTATTGACCCCTCTACTAAGGGGAAAAGTTCCTTTCTATCTACCCTATCTATGCCCCTCATAATTTTGTACACCTCAATCAGGTCCCCCCTCAGCCTTCTCTGCTCTAAGGAAAACAACCCCAGCCTGTCCAGTCTCTCTTCATAGCTGAAGCGCTGCAGCCCAGGTAACATCCTGGTGAATCTCCTCTGCACCCTCTCCAATGCAATCACATCCTTCCTATAGTATAGGAGAGGCAGAGGGGTTTAGAGTAGGGCCTAGGCAGCTGAAGGGTCTCCGGTCAATGGTGAGATTGAGTAGATTGGGCCTATACTCTCTGGAGTTTAGAAGAATGAGAGGTGATCTCATTGAAACGTATAAGATTCTGAGGAGGATTGACAGGGTAGATGCTGAGAGGTTGTTTCCCCGGGCTGGAGTGTCTAGAACTAGGGGGCATAGTCTCAGGTTAAGGGGTCGGCCATTTAAGACTGAGATGAGGAGGAATTTCTTCACTCAGAGGGTTGTGAATCTTTGGAATTCTCTGCCCCAAAGGGCCGTGGATGCTGAATCGTTGACTATATTCAAGGCTGAGATAGATTTTTTGGATTCTAGGGGAATCAAGGGATATGGAGATCGGGCGGGAAAGTGGAGTTGAGGTCGATGATCAGCCATGATCTTATTGAATGACGGAGCAGGCTCGAGGGGCCGTGTGGCCGACTCCTGCTCCTATTTCTTATGTTCTTATGTGAGGCAAGGGGTGGGGGCAGCTGATGGACAGAACTCGAGAAATGAAGGGCACCGGGAGGGATGCAGCCAGGCAATAATGTAGAGGTGGACATAAGCATTTTTGTTATTGGAGAGGATGTGGGTTGGAAACTTAATTCAGGGTCAAACAGAATGCAAAGGTTGCAGACACCCAGCCTGAACAGGTGGCCAGGGAAGGGGATGGACTTGTTGGCACGGGAACGGAGTTCATAGCAGGAATTAAAAAAAAAAAATGGCTTTGGTCTTCCCGATGTTCAGTTAGAGGAAGTTGTTGTGAGCCATCCATACCTCGATGTTAGACAGGCATGGAGGGGTCACACGACAGACGTGCGCGCGGAGAATTGCAGACCCACTGCCCGCACTTTTCCCATGCATGCTTGCAGCATGTGAGGTATCTCACTCCGAATTACCCTGTTGTCTACCTTTCCAATTCTTCAGGCAGGATTGAAATGGTTCCGATGTCACTGCCTTTGAATTAAACGAAATAATGGCTTTTAAAACCAGCAATTTTAAAAGCAAATCACAGCCCTTGCAGCTGACAATCCAGACTTCTCCGAATCATGTGCTCCTTTGATGTTAATGACAGTCAACAGACACAGGGCTACCTATAATTTACCAGGCACACGATGATAAACAGATCAGTTCAGCTGCACAGTACGCATCAAATAAACGATGACAGAATCCTGATTAACATGAAACAATTTAATTCTTTGTCTCAAACTCGATTACTGTTACTTATGAGGACCAAGCAATACAGTGGTTACGCTAAATTTATAACAGGCGCAGTCAATGCACATCACCATATAAAGGGATAATATGTTGATTGAGGGATAAATATTGGCCAGGACACTGGGGATTACTCCCCTGCTCTTCTTCGAAATAGTGTCGTGGGATCGTTTATGTCTACCTGAGAGGCCTGAGAAATGAGGGCCAGCCATGACAATGGTTTGGGCCTCTGATGAGCTACATTGAGCGGGTGTTGAGATTGCTCTGCCCACCACTCACCCATCTCTCGACACCTCCACTGCCTCTGATTTGTCACGCTGCTTGCCCGACATCCAGTATTGGATGAGCAGAAAATGTCTCCAAATAAATAGTGGTAATGGGAGGTAGAAATTCAAAACTAGGAATGTGCAGGTAGAACTTTGTCACCCAAATGATATTAGAATTGTGGGCTAGAAATTGGATTGTTCTCGAATCCTCATCACCCTGCAAATATTTACTTTTCAAGTATATATTTACAAAGATGATACCTGAAGTGAGAGGTTACATCTATCAGGAAAGACTGAATAGGCTGGGGTTGTTCTCTCTAGAAATGAGAAGTCTGAGGGGTGAACCGATGGAGGTCTTTAAGATTACGATAGGGTAGACGTAGAGAAAATGATGCGAAAAATTCATATACTTACCGGCACCTGTTAGCGCCACTGATTCTCAAAAAAATGGCGGCCGCCGCTCTTGCACCAGCTGGAGGCGGTCCCTGCGGCGGCCGCTATATACGTGGGCCCCTTTGCGCTGTGGGTTACCGGCTGCGCCTTGTAAAAAAAAAAATGGTGACGTGGTACGACTTAACATCATCTACGTGAACTTCGACCCTAGCGCTCAATTCAGTGCTGGGTCCTAAGCACGGCAGGTTAACCTGGCGTACAAGCAGGCTGACAGACGCTGACAGGGCCGATATCTGCAGCTGTTAAAGGGACACACACATCAATCAGGTAAGTTTGAATGGAAAGGTTTGGCCTTGGTTTCTTGGATTTTACTTAAGTGGTGGCTTGCTGCAATAGATGTGAAAAGTTTTTTTTAGTGTTTTGGGAGTGCTGCTGGACGCTTGCAAGGGCTCGGATGGTAAGTGAACTCCTCTGAGAAGACAGAACATGCTGCGAATACTCAGCAGCTCACGCAACATCCGTGGAGTTCACGTCTCAGGTCGACATGCTGCCTGACCAACTCAGTATTTGCAGCATCTTATGCTGTCATTTCACATTCACAGCATCCGCTTGCAGAGGGAAGAAGACACAGAAGAGGAGGAATCAGACGGAAGGATGCATCCCAGACAGCCCTTTTGTGGCCAGGATATCCGGGATGGAATCATCCGTCTGCGGTCCCACTGGCTGGGCAGGCTACCTCTTCTTGTTGACCCACTGGCTGGGCAGGCTGCATTTCTTGGGTGTGTGAAATGAGGAAGACACAAGGGTGGAGTTGTGCTGACGGGAGGGCGGGAAACCTAGAGGTGCATGCCAGAAGGAGGATAACGTATGAGGATACCCGCATCTTGTATCCTTTCAGCCCCGCCGCTGGCCAAGGGCTCAATCATGCCCCTGCCAAGAATGGCCTGCACCGTCTCCTCCAAGAGGGGTGAGGTGATGCTAGGAGTGGTAGATGTGCCTCGTCATAGATGCATTTAAGGGGATGCTAGATAAACACACGAGGGAGAAAGGAATAGAAGGTTATGCTGCTAGGATTAGATGAAGAAGGTGGGAAGAGGCTCTTGTAGAGTATAAACAGCAGCATGGAACTGTTGGGCAGAACAGCCTGTTTCTGTGCTGTAAATACTCTGTAATTCTGTGTAATTTAGCCAATTCCCTTTTGAAAGTTGCTATTGAATCTGCTTCCACCACCCTTACAGGCAGTGCCTTCCAGATCATAACAACTGGCTACGTAAAAAAAAATGTCTTCTCATCTCCCCCCTGGTTCTTTTGCCAATGATCTTAAATTCATGAAGTGTGCATGATGTCTGTTTTTGCTTCCAATGTGCAGCACTTTGCACCTCTCTGCATTAAAGTTGGTCTGCCATTGTTCTGCCCACTCACATATCTTGTCCAACTCATTGTGTTATTTGTGAGCTGTCACCTCCGATCCCGCTGCCCTTGCTGAAGCGTGACAATGTAACATAATCGCTGCCTATGTTCCCGGCTGATAAGCAGGGAAAGTGAGTGTACATCATAAAATATTAAACCAGTCGGGGGGTGCGGTGGGGGGGGGGGGGAGAAAAAAACCTACATCAGTCGGGGAAAAAAACTCAAGGACGGTAGAATTGTAAATGGGAGACGAGGAGATTTAGTCATTGTAGCAAACCAGCTACCTTGAGGGCAAATGCTGCCAGGAAACATACTTTGCAACACATACAGGGATCACACAGCAGAGCATTATGGCAGATAATTTTACACTGTCAAATGAAAAACCCCGGGAGCTGTGAACCTTGAAATATTAGCTTAAACTGCTGCACTGTGGCACATCTGGATGCGGAATTTCCCCGGGGAGCTGTCCTTTGGACCATAAGCAGGGATCAGCAGGACTACAGTTAAACAATTTACTTTTCATAAGCTGAACATTAATGATTGCACAGTGGATGACAGAATGTGACTGTAGCAGAGGCAGGAGAAGAGGATAGAAAACCAACATTTCCAGCAGGCAGTCAGAGTCAGATGGTATCATCAGCATCTATGTGCTGCATTACAAAGAGTTAGCAACACTGGTTAAATTGCAAAGACCAGGCCATGCGCAACATTGACTCGGATTTTACGGTCAGTGGCAAATGACCGCGCGCCGTTCATTACACTTACACTTGCCCACCGTCTATCTATGGGCTTTTGCACTGCGATTTGCGGTAATTGGAGAGCCGAAACAGCATGGCGCCCTCTACAGGGGAGTGTAAGCCTCGCTGTCCTATTCTTAGGCTTGCAGTTTATTTTGACCCACGAATTACAAGGGAAATAATTAATGAATCACCCAAAAGCTCTTAAGTTAAATCAGGTCGTTTATTAAAGGAAAAGAAGAAGAGAGAAAAGGGGGGAAAAAAACGCTTATAGATTTAAATGGCAATACAATGCCCTTCTTACTCTACTCTTAGCAATAAAGATGCTCCAGCAATACAATGCCCAAATATGTTCGAAGTAAATGGTCATACAATCACCCCGAAGTGGCCAGGTCCTGTTGATTGCAGCTCTCTCCTTCCGACGATCGGTCTGGTTCCCTTCTGGTTGACTGCAGCTCTCTGAAGCAGGGGATTATTTGGGCCAAAGGGTGAAAACAGGTGCTAAGTGCGTGCTGTAAGACACGCCTGTTCGAAAGTCTGGATTCAGCACACAATTTTGGTCCTAATTTCTGATTACCATGATTTGAACTTGCCTGGAGGCACTAAACCAGACATCTGCAGGTTTAGCACTCAAGTGCGGATTAGACGCAATTTTCGTGGAGCAGTATATGTGGGCTCCACGCACCCACTTCCACTGAAGGTCTGGAGTGCTCTGGCTGGCACACAGCAGCAGGTTGCAGGATGGCTCAGGGACCGAGGGAGAGGGTGCACAGGTTCTCCGACACGAAACTGGAGGTGCTGGTGGAGGAAGTCCAGAGGAGGAGGGATGTCCTCGACCTCCTCGCTCTCCTGTCTCTCCCTCCTGCAGCTGTTGGTGCTGCTCTGCCTGGCCTCATGTCCTCCTCCCATTCCTCGTCCAGACCAAGGTGGACCCCTAGCAAGATGCCCATGACCAAGCACTCCCTTTTTCTGGTGATTCCTATAAGGTGGAGTAGCACAGCACTTATTCTTTTTAGGCGAAGTCCTCAGAGAATTTCCGGAATATATGTTGCTAGAGTGTTGGTGAAGTCTTGACAAAGTGACCCAGAAAGTCTCCTGATGTGATTCAGAGGGCCTCTTCAAACCTCCAGCAGCAAGTGAACATCAAATGGTGAGTATCCCTTTAAGTAGCGCTTGAAATCCACATCAACGTTGTGTTTACTCCCAAACAGCTGGTCACTGCTAGAGAGGGCGTTAGGACAAGCGCTAGCCACCAAAATGCCGTGCAGCCTCTTGAATGAGCGCTAGCAGGCATTTTAAGTGGCAGTCAGGTCCCTTAACAAGCCTCTAGGCGGCCGTTCCTAGTGCAAGCTTCAAATCCTTTACCAAGGTGGCGTCTTGCGCTAAACGCGGGCTAAACCAGCGTTTCAGCTCCAAGACCCCATCTTGGCCACCTCAGAGGATCGTTAGCACCTGGACACACTGCCTAAAATCACCCCGCAGTGTCTAAACCAGGAAGTGTAAGTTAGAATATTTAATTCAATGTAAAATTACTTACAGAATGTAAAATAAAGAGAGGGAAAGAAAGACGGGATAATTTATACATTGAGGGCAGAAGTGGACCGAGCACTGACTCCCTCATTGTACACCATTTACAACCCTTCCCCAGTCAAAGCAGCATACTTTCTCCCTACTCTATTGTTTCCTGGTCCAGCAACCAACTTTCTATCCACACTGCTGCACTTCCTCTTATAGCGTATGCCTGTTTGTTTTTAACAAGCCTCCTGAGAGACACCTTATCGAACACCACCTGAAAATCCATATACACCACATCTACTGCATTGCCTTCATTGAGACAGCTGGTCACTTCTTCAACAAATTTGACTGAAGTTTGTGAAACATGTCTTTCCTTTAACAAGGAGCGGAGGAGTGGGGCTAATTGGATAGCTCGTTCAGAGAACTGGCTCAGGCATGATGGGCCGAACGGCCTCCTTCTGTGCTGTATGATTCAATGGGGGGAATTTTCCCAGCTCTGGGGAGGCGGGTATGGAGGCAGGACTGCCGGGAAAATGGCAGAAACTGGGAGCGGGTACCGACCCCACTCCCAACCCGCCTCCGTGCCATCTTCCCGGGAGGCAGGTCCCCAAATCGTGCAGGGACCCCTCTCCTCGAGGCGGGAAGGGGATTAGAGCCAATTAACTGCCTGTTAACAGGTAGTTAACAGGCAGTTTTGAGGCTTTTCCCCATTTTATGCCTGCAATTGCGGGCTTCCCGACGGCTGCGAACCTCGCCAGGGTCAGCGAGGCGAGCAGTGGGTCTGCGGGGGTGAGAGGGATCGAAAAGTGTGATGTGGAGGTGAGTGATGGGTGCAAGTGTAGACAGGTAAGTATGAGAGGTGAGTGTAAAATGTTGGAAAAAGTTTCCCTACCTTTGCTTCTTTCTGCAGGCTTCAACCTTTGAGGATTCGGAGGTGCCTCATCTCAACGGCAGAGATGACAGAATGGCTGCTGCATTCTCAGATGCAGCAGCCATCTGCTTTCTGCTGAGGAGAGAGGTCTTGGTGCGCCTGTGTGCAAGGGCTCACCTTAGAACAGAGTTTGTCAGTGTTTGACAGCTTCTCAAAGCTGTCAAACGCTGACAATTCATCTGTCAAAATGTTTTCGACAGATGAAGCCTCATACGCTGACATCATCTGTCACCGCTTTCCCTTAATTGGCCGGTAAGCCCACAGGGGCGGGACTGAAACCCGGAAACCAGAAGTCCCGCCTCCAGCACGTCCCCATTGAGAAAATCCAGCCCTAAGTTTCTAAGTCCATGCCAGATGTCCTTGATTATCCCATGCATCTCTACATGCTCACATCTCAATGGATTCTGAGGGGGTAATTTTGACTTTGACGGATCGTGTATAATGGGCGTTATTGGCTCAGTCGCCCGTTACACATCTCTCCCCATTTTGCATTTCTGTTGAACTCAACGGAAATGAAAATCAGGAGAGAAAATCAGGCGACTGATCGGATATCGCTCGTTTTACACTATCCCCCAAAGTAAGAATTACCCCCCTAAGAGTTTGCCCATAACTGGCGTTCGACTAACTGGTCTATGGTTACCCAGTTTTTCTTTCTCTTTACCTTGGACAGAGGTATTACATTGGCTACCCCCACAGTCCCCTGGCACAATTTGCACGTCTCTGCTGTACAAAGGTTCACTGGCGCCCAGGGACTTTGCGGAGGAGAGCACCGATTAATCTGATTACGGCACAAAGAGCAGGGTTGTGTTCTCGGTCATCCTCCTGTGTCTCCGATCTCAAGCAAGAAAAAAAAAATCAGTCGAAGTACAGTAATAGCAGCTTCCATCTGACGAAATTCCCATTCTGCAATCAAAATGTACAGACTATTTCTGAGTTATGGCCCGAATTTTCATTTTGAGGAGTAATTCTTTCAGTGCCTGGGGTTGTCATGACGATTTATTATGTGAGTTCTCTTCTGCAGCAGCTGACTCAGGCCTAGGCAGTCTACCAGCCTGCTGCAGTAACATTGCTTCAGCTCGTACCTTTGGTGCATGTTGAGTGCACTCTTACTGACAGCAACCTTCCGCTATTTGATGGCAGCCCTTTTAGGCGTATTACTTCTGTGTAACTGAGGGGTTTCATATCCTGCGGCAGTGCACAGTTTAACACACTCAAGTAAAATTCCTTTTCGTGCGCTGTTATGATGCACTCATTAACCTGTTCAAAAATGTGTGTGTTGATTATTGTATTAAAATAGCAGAATGGAATTTTGCGTGAATATGACGACCAGGGTGCTATCAGAGGAAATTAAACAGCAACCACAAGTTCGGTTTCTATAGCTACTTTACTGTAGAAAAAGGGCCCAAAGTGCTTCACAATATGCATCATCAAGAAAATGGGCGCCAAGCCAAAGAAAAAGATATTAAGGAGGGGTAACCAAACGTTTGGTCAAGGAGGTAGGCTTTGAGGAGGAGATTTAAAGGAGGTGGACAGGTGGAGAGTTTTAAGGAGGCAATTCCAGAGCTTAGGGCCGAGGGCATTAAAGGCACGGCCACTATTAGTGGGGCGATGGAGGGGCTACACAAGAGGTCAGAGTCAGGGGAGTGGAGACTTCGGGGAGGGGAAAGGTTGTAGAGCTGGAGGAGGTACCGAGATACTGAGAGGTGATGAAGGGATTTAAACACAAGGATAAGAATTTTAAACCTGAGGTGTTGTGGGACCGGAAGCCAATGTAGGTCAGCGAGGACAGGGGGATGATGGGCAAACGGGGCTTAGTGCAGGAAAGCATACGGGGAGCAGAGTAAAGTTCCAAGTCTTTGCCACTGCGAGACATTTATGAATTATTTCATAATCTGACTGTAGTTCAAAAGCTTTAATACAACAAATATAGAACTCAGCTGTAGGTTATAGCAATAAACCTCTACAGTTAGGGAAGTGATTGGAAGCATGTTATAATGTCCAGAGCTGAAAACGGAGTACTGTAGATCCTGTCTGTAACTCAGTGCACTGTAGTTTATCTTCCATATCAGAAGTTCAACTGCAAAGTCAAATTTATTTTCCCCCTCAGTGTTTTTCTCTCTTCCTCTCCTGAAGGGAGAAACTCAAGCTGGAGGCTACGTTAAAGGTGCTACATAAATGTATGTTGTTGTTGTTGTGTTTGTAGTAGTATTATATCCTTGTTTCAAACCCCTCCATGGCCACCCTAGTTCTGTAACCTCCTCCAGCCCTACAACCCTCCAAGATATTTGCGTGCGGACTCTTGAGCATCCCCGGCAGCTGTGCCTTCAGCTGCCCTGGCCCTAAGCTCTGGAACTCCCTCCCTAAACCTCTCCGCCTCTCTCTCCTCCTTTAAGACGCTCCTTAAAACCTACCTCTTTGACCAAGCTGTTGGTCATCTGCCTTAATATTTCCTTACCTGGCTCGGTGTCAAATTTGCTTTGATAACGCTCCTGTGAAGCGCCTTGGGCCGTTTCACTACGTTAAAGCTGCTATATAAATGCAGGCGGTTGTTGTTGTTGTTGTTGTAGTACTGCTCAACAAGCACTGGCAGCCCTCCAGTGGCCATTCTCCCTGGAGTGTAGGTAGGCTGCTTCACCACAAAGTTGATCAAAGCTGACCCAAATCTTGACCTCACCAGTCACCCACACGTGTGGACTTTCCAGCAGGGGTGAGCGGGTAGCAATCAGGAGCCCTGACTCTTTTTTTTGCCCCCACCCGAGCCCCAGCAGAAGGACATTGCAGCAGACCACAGCCGAGATCATTGGGCACAGCACAGCACTGGGCATCGAAGCTGGGACCTTTTAAAGTCACTTGTAAACTGCGGCTGATCTAGTTTGGATTCTGGGAAACCTTCCTAAGTTTACATAACAAAATCTGTTTCCCTTATCCCTGCGGCGGTATCATAGACCGAGCTCTGTATGGGTGGATGATTTTACTGCTGGATTGGAGCTGGATTTAGTCATATGAACTCAAGAAGCCAGCTCACGCGCGCCATGCCCCGGAATCTGAACTATACAGCATCAGTACATAAGCAGCGGAGGGAAGACTGTATGGTTTAATGATGAGAAGTCGCACAACACCAGGTTATAGTCCAACAGATTTATTTAAAATTACAAGCTTTCGGAGCTGTCGCCCCTTCCTCAGGTAAAGTTACAATGAGGAAGGGGCGACAGCTCCGAAAGCTTGCAATTTTAAATAAATCTGTTGGACTATAACCTGGTATTGTGCGACTTCTCATTTTTGTCCACCCCAGTCCAACGCCGGCATCTCCGCATCATGGTTTAATGATGTATAAGGCAGTGCCGTGAAAGGTCTGACTAATATATGGCAATTGCCTTATAATTAATTCATAATTAAAAAAATATTCTAGGCATTGCTATTTAAAGTGGAGGCACGCAATTGCTATATCTTACCAACTCAAAGAGGCAATTTTAACCTGAGCCACCAGTCATGAAACTGGCAGGATCGGGTGCAAAGCTGGTTTTACACCCGTTCCCGATTTCACTCTCCATTCAAGTCAACCCAGAGTAATATCGGGCAGGGTGTAAATCCAGCGTTCCACCCGATCCCGTCGGTTTCCCGCCCAGCGAGTTAGGTTAAAATTGCTCCCAACTGGAGGGAAATCAGCAAGCAAAACCAGCACAGTAGTTCTTCACATAGTTTCAAACTTTTAAGTTTATTATGAATATATATTAACCAAAGAATTTGTATAGCGTTTTTCACGACCTCAGGACGTCCCAAAGCGCTCTACAGCCAATGAAGTACTTTTGGAGTGTAGTCACTGTTGTAATGTGGGAAACGCGGCAGCCAATTTGTGCACAGCAAGCTCCCACAAACAGCAATGCGATAATGACCAGATCATCTGTTTTAGTGACATCGGTTGAGCGTTAAATATTGGCCTAGGACACCGGGGAGAACACCCCTGCTCTTCTTCGAAATGGTGCCGAGGGGTCTTTTACGACCACCTGGGTGGGCAGATGGGGCTTTCGCTTTCACATCTTATCCGAAAGACGGTGTAGAAGTTTTAGACTACACTACATTTAGAAATCGCAAGTGGAACAGGCGTCATCACTGACCATGAATGGCGAGCACATTATGCACCATTTTGCCTTTTCTTGACTGTGAACCTTTATTTTTTGTTTGAGCGTGCAGAGGGCAAATTGAATTTTTGATTGTTATCCCAGTGATTTGAAAAGGAGACAATGAAGTATTCCGCCTGTATAACCGTGAGAGTTAACCAGAGAGGAAACATTCTTCTTCAAGTCCAAGAAATATTCAATATTTATAAGCCAACAACCTTGCTCAAGGTCACCTGTTTCTATATATATATTATTTTGACTGCAGATATTGGAGAAGATGAAAAGGCTTGTACGTACACCGTTAACACAGGAGGTGCAGCTATCACCTGTCAGTGCTGTATGGAGAACTTTCCCCTCGCATATCTTTATACTGACAGCAACTGCCTCAGCCATACTGTTTTTGAAGCCTTTTCTCTTTATTTAGCTTCCAGGTTTCCTAACAATGTTCTGTCCGTACACTAACCGAGCTACTCTGCAACTCATTTTCACACCTCACTCCTCCAAAGGTTTTCCGCAGGCTGAGAAATCCCTCGGAGCTTCTCCCGCGTTACTTCGCCGAAGTGCGCCGAAAACCGCGGGTTGAGCGGGTAAACTGGGTTTTCCGCCGCGCTCCCTGCGATGCAACGGCGGCAGAGCGGGAGAAACTCGGAGGGATTTTTCCCGGCCATGGTGACAGAATACATAGCTCCAACATTCAAGTAAAATACCGCTTCTCTGTGAAACAAAATGGAGGAGAAATCGATGTTTCAGTCCTTAGAACGCGTTCAAGAGAAAGAAAATGGTACAATCACAGAATCACACAGCACAGAACGAGGCCATCGTGCCATGTGCCGGCTCTTTGAAAGAACTATTCAATTCGTCTCACTCCCCTGCTCTTACCCTATAGCCATGCAAATTTTTCCGTTTCAAGTATTTATCCAATACCCTTTTTGAAAATGCTTGTGGGCTGAGGGGGAAGTGGGATGTGAGAACAAGGAGTAGGAATGAACATGCCGTTGTTGTCCCCAAGGGGGTCAACGTCGCCGGTGGCCATGGCGCCCAATAATCTGCAGCACTCGATTCTCCAGCTCAGATAGTGGTTGGGTGTCACGTTGTCTCCCACCTGTGCGCTCCTGCTCCTTCTGTTGTGAGCCACCTTGGCCTGCAAGGTTTAGGAAAGTGTGTGAGTGAGTGTGGAGCAATGTGTTTGGGTGATGTGCCTGCCATAGTTGAATAGCTGTCATTGTGTGCAAGGTGTGAGATGTGGGTGTGAGTGTTGGTAGGTAGCGATTGTTGGTGGGTGAGTGCTGGGGGTGTGGTGCTTTGGGCAGTGTGTGCAGACTGAGGTTCAGATGGTAGTATGTAGCATTTGTTGAAGCATTCACTCACCCTGACCATCCGAGTGAGGTCGTTAAATTTCTTTCTGCACTGTGTGTGGGTGCTGGGGACTACAGTGCTGCCGAGACGTGCTGCGCTACCTCCCTCCACATGGTTCGGAAGACTTGCAGCGAGGGTCTCCTGCCACTTGCCGGGTAGAGCACCGCCCTCCGTCTCTCCACAGCGAACACCAATGCCTCCAATGCTTGATCGCGGAGTCTGCGGGCTCTCTCCCTGGGGCGTGGATCTGCCATGAGTACAGCTGCTTCAGTCCTCCGGCTCCTTCTCCTTGTCCTGCTTCTGCATGCTGAGGCAGCTGCACAGCCAGCAATGCTGAGAATGCGATTCTGCAGCATCAATGAACCTGCCCTTTAAGAACTGGAAAAAGCCTGAGGCAATCATGACTTGCGATTAGACTGCACCTGATATTGGTCCACCCTTTGAGTGTAACGCCAATGAGCTTGGGCTTACAGACTTGAATTAGCGCTCCAATCATTTCTTTGAGCAGTGAGAATGAACTTTGCGTGCAGTCTAAAGCAATAGCGCCTGGCGTTAATTCTCCAAATTCTCTAATTATACTGCCCATTCCTGGGTTATAATGAATTTCTAGCCCCCTGTCTCTCTAATGGCTGCTCAGAAAGTTCAACATAAAGAGCATCTGTTCCTTGTCAATGCCCAAAGCCGCCTGTCACTAATGAACAATCTTACACTGGCCATAAAGATGGTTGGCACATAGTGGATGTTCTTAATTTAGTATTGAGACACCTTGGCCCTGAATTTCCTCAGTGCAGTTAGGCCATTATTACACCGGAAGATTACAGCATTCAATGGCCAAGGGAGTTACACTCAACTTTCCCAGGTTAAGTTAATTTAAATATTTTTCTTGCAGCTCTGGTGTAAATTGAGTGTATAAACTGAGTAAGTTGCTGACCCCTCCGCTCCCCCCCCCCCCACCCCCCCCCCCAGGAAACTTCCATGCAAAAACAGTGTAACTCTTGAAAAACAATCCGCAGACGCCAGGCAGCAGCAGGACACTGTCCCACAGCAAACTAAGCAGCCAGTAAGTGGTTTTGCTGGCAGTTTGCACCAAATAATTTGATGGCATCCATCATCCAGAGCATCAGTCCAGATTGGCATCGTCTTGCCCGCTAAGTTGCCAGCTCTGCCCACTGGGCACCACGCCAGGGCAACAGGCGAAAGAAGCACAACTGGCTTCTCTGATGAAGACTTCCTAACCCTCCTATTAAGAAGGGTAAGAGAGATAAACAAGGAACTTATAGGCCTTTAGTCTAATGTCAATATGGGGAAGTTACATGAATCTGTTATTAGGACAGAGTGACTGAGCATTTGGACAAATATCAGCTGATGAGAGAGAGCCAGTTTGGATTTGTAAAGGGTAAGTTATGTCTAACGAACCTTGTTGAATTTTTTGAGGAGATAACTAATGTGATAGATAAGGGAGTGCCTATGGATGTTATTTATATGGACTTCCAGAAGGCATTTGACATGGTTCCACATAAGAGACTGTTTACAAAAATGAAAAAGCATGGAATTGGAGGCAACCTATTGGCTTGGCTAGGGAATTGGTTAGGAGGTAGGAGACAGAGAGTAGGGATAATGGATGTGGCCAGTGGTGTCCCACAGAAAATCTGGAACTCTCTCCTTCAAAAAGCTGTTGAGGCTAGGGGTCAAATGAAAAATGTCAAAACTGAGATTGATAGATTTTTGTTAGGTAAGGGTTACGGAACCGAGGCGGGTAGATGGAGTTAAGATATAGATCAGCCATGATCTAATTGAATGGCTGAACAGGCTGAATGGGCTACTCCTGTTTCTATGCTCCTCCTCTAAGAGGTACAAGGTAGGAACCTTACACTCCTGGGGCTTTCTTTCACCAAGCCGGACACCAACACCTGTCGTACCAGCTACACTGAGCTGGCGCCGGCACTGAATCCCAGCCCCCTCACACCCAGGACTGATCAACAGTGCAGAAAAGTGAGAAAACACTTCACAAGGGCAGGCAAGGGTAGCAGGTCACCGCACACTCCCTCTCCTCTCTGCCCACCGCAACTCTTCGCCCTCTTAAAGCAGCACTCACCCTACTAACACTTCACCCTGCGCTCTGGGTAAGGGTGCCTACAACTCCTCTAACTGACTTGCACAACCCCAAAACG
Source organism: Squalus acanthias (assembly GCA_030390025.1). Lineage (NCBI taxonomy): Eukaryota > Metazoa > Chordata > Chondrichthyes > Squaliformes > Squalidae > Squalus > Squalus acanthias. Next base: position 162,342,399 of record CM059428.1, on the reverse strand, counting down.
CCTTCCTCCATCCTAACATCCTCATCCCACATCTCTCACTTACAAAGAATTACACGTTATAACAATAAACATAGAAGATACTGAGGGGGCTCGACAAGGGAGATGCAGAGAGGATGTTTCCCCTCGTGGGGAAATCTAGAACTCGGGGGCATAGTTTCAGAATAAAGGGTCGCCCTTTTAGAACTGAGATGAGGAGGAATTTCTTCTCTCAGAGGGTCGTAAATCTGTGGAATTCTCTGCCCCAGAGAACTGTGGAGGCTGGGTCATTAAATACATTTAAGGTGGAGATAGACATATTTTTACAAGATAAGGGAGTGAAGGGTTATGGGGAGCGAACAGGGAAGTGGCTTTGAGCCCAAGATCAGCCATGATCATATTGAATGGCGGAGCAGGCTCGAGGGGCCAAGTGGCCTATTCCTGCTCCTATTTCTTATGTTCTTATGTTCTTACACATGCCAGGAAACTTCCATGTACTTAACAATGCCGCTCTGCATTGTTAAACCCCGAGGGGCTTTGATAGCTGTAAGATTTGTACTGTTAAAAAGTTCGAGGGAATTTGCTTTCAGTGCAATAAGACCATAAATGTACTCAAATGCACTATAACACAAATTTCCTCGATCTTTTCGGCATAATAATGGTGTAACAGCGAGCTATGTGCTGAAGACGATGAGGAAATTAAGGGCCATTGTTGGAGCAGGGCAAAGCAGCTGTGAAGCACATCTGATTCTTGTTATATATGACCAATTAGCACTCAACATTGCAAGAAGACACAGTACATACCTCACGATAGCAAAATACTGCGGATGCTGGAAATCCGAAATAACAACAGAAAACGCTGGAAAAACTCAGCAGGCCAGGCAGCATCCGTGGAGAGAGAAAGAGAGTTAACGTTTCAGGTCGATGACCTTTCATCAGTACATACCTCACTTTGGTAAACACAAAGTTCGCTTTTTGTAGTTCGTGGTTAAAGCATAAAATGACCTTTTGCCAACATGTTAAATCTGAAAAAATGAATCTGCACAGAATAGCAGCAGCGAAGTCTCATGTACCATTTCTGCCTGCATGAAATCATCCACGACTCATTAATTCTCCTTGTTGGCTCCAATGATCTTGTTTTTATCCTTTAACCATGTCAAAATCCATCCAAGGCGCCTTTGTAATGTTAAAGGAGAGCTGTGGTATAATTTCACCTCCCGAGGGAAGCCAACTTTTATCCTTGAGACAATGCATTCTGGATAATGATGGGCTCACTCTCCCTAACGCTCAACTGGAACATTTTCCACAGAACTGCATCTCCTACCAAGAAGAATATCCCTCTTCTATTTGTCAGGCGAGGCCCCGTGGAAAGATTTTTTCTGTTATTGTTTTAATTGAGTACATTTGGAAACCTCAGGCCAAAGGCTTTGTTCAGGATTCAACCTTCCACTTTTAAAGGCTGAATTTCTTTTGCAATAGGCCTGTACGTGATTGAGGACAAAAATGATGAAGGCTGCAGGAGGTAAACAATAAGGGGCTTTATATTCCAGATACTTTTAGCAGGATTATTGCCATATTCGGATGCGGGCTTCATTTCACTACCAGAAATGGAGGCCCACTTGGCCATTATTGTCTGCTGGGCCGTGACTGTGAGGCCCACCTCTTGCTCAATAAATCTGTGCTTTCCTCAGCTTCTAGTAGCAAACATCGTTTTCCAATCAGATGTACAATTGGCGTTATTATACATAGGAACAGGAGTAGGCCATTCAGCCCCTTGAGCCTATTCGGTCATTCAATTAGGCCATGGCCAATACAATAACAATGCAGCTCCTTAATGCCGATGTTGGTTTGGATGGTTTATGTTATCACCAGTTATGAATCAGTGAATACAAACCAACATTGATTGTTAGGAACTCAACAATACTTTAACACTGAGCCTGGTTAATTCCCGAAAGTGCCCAGTCTAAAAACAGAGCCCAAGATTTTTAGATAACGCATAGGGATAGAGTTCCCCATTGAATGATGTATAGAACCTCTTCCATGAACATCGTATGCGACTGCACAGATACCAGGTGCAATTTGTTGCAGAAAGTGAAGTGTCATTGCAGGTGAATGAGAATCCTTGGAGAATGTTCAAACACTGAGGGACATTTGCTTCAGTGAGAAGATTAATGATGGAAACTATCAACTGTTCCGTGTTGAATGACGAGATGCTGTGTGCTGAGATTCACTGAAGCTCTAACAGTTGCATCACTTAAAATCCGTGTAATCCTTTGGAGCCTTGCAGTTTTACCTTATGCACCCCTTATCAGTTTGTCTGAGTCTCCATATTATAAAAAAATCATACAGAGCCACTGGAGAAGGTGCAAGTAAAATTGCCTAGAATGATACCATTGAATCATCGAATGGTTACAGCACGGAAGAAGGCCATTCATCCCATCGAGCCCATGCCAGCTCTCTGCAAGAGCATTTCAGCTAGTCCCACTCCCCCCGCCCTTTCCCCATACTTATCCAACTCTCTTCAGAAAGCCACGATTGAGTCTGCCTCCACCACCCTTTCAGGCAGTGCATTTCAGATCCTGACCACTCGCTGCGTAAAAAAGTTTTTCCTCATGTCGCCTTTGGTTCTTCTGCTAATCACCTTAAATCTGTGTCCTCTGCTTCTCTACCCTTCTGCCAATGGGAACAGTTGCTCTCTATCTACTCTGTCCAGACCCCTCATGATTTTGAACACCCCTATCAAATCTCCTCTCAATCTTCTCTGCTCCAAGGAGAACAACCCCAGCTTCTCCAGTCTATCAACATAACTGAAGTCCCTCATTCCTGGAATCATTCTCGTAAATCTTTTCTGCACCCTCTCTAAGGCCTTCACATCCTTCCTAAAGTGCGGTGCCCAGAATTGGACACAATACCCCAGTTGGGGCCGCACCAGTGTTTTATACATGTTCATCATAATATCAACACTTTTGTACTCCATACCTCTATTTATGAATGTGAGAAGTCGCACAACACCAGGTTATAGTCCAACAGCGTTATTTGAAATCACAAGCTTTCGGAGCGCTGCTCCTTCGTCAGGTGAAGGAGCAGCGCTCCGAAAGCTTGTGATTTCAAATAAAGCTGTTGGACTATAACCTGGTGTTGTGCGACTTCTCACATTTGTCCACCCCAGTCCAACACCGGCATCTCCACATCATGACTTCTATTCATGAAGCCCAGGATCCCGTAAGCCTTTGTAATTGCTTTCTCAACCTGCCCTGCCACCTTCAACGATTTGTGCACATATACCCCCAGGTCTCTGTTCATGCACCCCCTTCAGGATTGTATCATTTAGTTTATATTACCTCTCCTCATTCTTTCTACCAAAATGTATCACTTCACACTTTTCTGCGTTAAATTTCATCTGCCACGTGTCTGCCCATTTCACCAGCCTGTCTATGTCTTCCTGAAGTCTATCACTCTCCTCCTCACTGTTCACTATACTTCCAAGTTTTATGTCATCTGCAAATTTTCAAATTGTGCCCTGTACACCCACGTCCAAGTCATTAATATATATCAAGAAAAACAGTGGTCCTAGAACCGACCCCTGGGGAACACCACTGTATACCTTCCTCCAGTCCGAAAAACAACCGTTCACCACTACTCTCTGTTTCCTGTCACTTAGTCAATTTCGTATCCATGCTGCCACTGTCCCTTTTATTCCATGGGCTTCAACTTTGCTGGCAAGCCTAATATGTGGCACTTTGTCGTACGCCTTTTGGAAATCCTTGTACACTACGTCAACCACATTGCCCTCATCAACCCTCTCTGTTACCTCATCAAAAAACTCGATGAAGTTGGAAAACACGATTTGCCTTTAACAAATCCGTGCTGGCTTTCCTTAATTAATCCACACTTGTCCAAGTGACTGTTAATTTTGTCCCTGATTATTGTTTCGAAAAGCTTCCCCACTACCGAGGTTAAACTGACTGGCCTGTAGTTGATCTTTACACCCTTTTTTGAAGAAGGAGCAGGAGTGCATCCCCCCGGCCCGCCAAGCTCCCTCACCATCAGCGCCCCCCATACAACCGGCTCCCCCCTGCCCCGGGGATCATGAACCCCACTCCTCGGGATCAGAGCTCCTCCCCCCGGGATTGGACCCACCTGGGTCTGTATCCTCTTCTCCAGCATTCCCTGCCCGACTGAAAGCCAAACCTGTCCATCAGGCTGACTTCCGAGCAGGGAACCTGACAGTGACGTCACACTCACGTACGTTAAAACTCCGCAGCGTGCGGGGAGACCCGGACTTCCGGGTTCCCCACACACTACCGGGCGACCCCCACACCCCCGTACCCGGCGGGTCCAAGAGTTAAAATTCCTCCCGGTGTGTTTTATAGCTAATGGCCTAGAATGTCGGCTGTACAGTGCCCATTGTTTCAGGCGTGAAACGGCCTCCTAAGCCTCCAACATGGCAGGCAGCAAGCGCCCGCTCATTACGAGCCAGAAATGCGCTGCTCGCCACACTGGTAAAGGCCAAATCATTGTCACGCTGCGCCCACGACTGAAACAGGCGTTAGCTCCTTTACATATGCAGATTAGAGGGGCCTAGCACCTGTTTGAGACACCCGCTGCAAGATTGGTTCGCCCTGAGGCAGCCGGTGCCATCCGCTGCCTCCTCTCCCCCCTCCCCCCCCCCCCCCCACCCCCACCCGGCCACTCTCACCTCCTGACCCAGTCACCCCCTTTCCTCACTCACCTGAGGGCCACTGCTTCGCCTGCGAGCTACCTGTTGCTCTCGGGAGCTCACCGGATCAATGCATTGAGGCCCGAGGCCCAATATTAAAGGCACTTCGGGCCTCACCATTCCGTCGCAGGCGTTGTTTGAATTTCTCGGCCAATGGGTTCAAGAAAGATTTTTAAAAAGAGTTAGTTAAAAAATGTTAGGGAGTTAAGATGCTAACGAGCTCGCTTTGATGTTGCTTCCTCACGGGCCGTAAATAATAAGCAATTCAGTCTGGTTTTGGCCATCAAAAGGACACCTGACATCAAATTCTGTTGGGTAATCTTTGATCTCTTCTCTGGCTGTGAGCAGCGAGTGATGTGACACACAAGCAATCGAGGGGCCGTTTTGATAAAGGGTGCTGTGCAGCCAGGTAGGTCACGAAACAGGAAACTGTGAGGCCGTGTGAAGGTCAGAATCCAGGGGAGACATTTTGTTTAAGTCAAGCAAGACGGCCCATCGATGTGGGCAAGCGTGGCGCGTTCGATGTATTATTATGTGAAGATAAATCGCACTGATTGAATTGAGTGACTACTGCCCTGTGTGTTCACTTTATTATGAAATAAAGCGGCTTGTTGTCAATTTGTATCTAGCCTCCTCTCACCAAGTGTTTGCTCGATCCACCTTCAGAGGGATTGAAGAAGCATATGTGTGAAAGTAATGGAGAGCAGGGGGGTGCTCCCCAGTGTCATGGCCAACATTTATCCCTCCACCAACATCACTAAAAACAGATTGTGCTGGAAACACTCAGCAGGTCAGGCAGCATCCGTGGAGAGAGAAAAAAACAGAGTTAACTTTCTGACGAAGGGTCACAGACCTGAAACGTTAACTCTGTTTTTCTCTCTCCCCAGATGCTGCCTGACCTGCTGAGTGTTTCCAGCATTTTCTGTTGTTATTTCAGATTTCCAGCATCCGCAGTATTTTGCTATACTAATAACAGCTTATCTGGTCATTATTACATTGTTGATTGTGGGACCTTGCTGTGCGCAGAACTGGCTGCCTGGATGAGTGCAGCTCCAACGACACTCAAGAAGCTTGACATCATCCAAGACAAAGCAGCCCTCTTGATTGGCACCCCATCCATTACCTTAAACATTCACTCCCTCCACCACCGGCGTACCGTCACTGCAGTGTGTACCATCTACAAGAGGCACTTCAGCAACTCGCCAAGGCTTCTACTGCCTAGAAGGAAAATGGCAGCAGGGGCATGGGAACACCACCACCTCCAAAATCCCCTGCAAGTCACACACCATCCTGACTTGGAAATATATTGTCGTTCCTTCATTGTCACTGGGTCAAAATCCTGGAACTCCCTCCCTAACAGCACTGTGGGAGTAACTTCACCACACGGACTGCAGCGGTTCAAGAAGGCGGCTCACCACCACCTTCTCAAGGGCAATTAGGGATGGGCAATAAATGCTGGCCTTGTCAGCGATGCCCACACCCATAATGAATTAAAAAAAATCTTTCATTCTTTTATCCAGTCCAGATCGCAAGGGATGCTATCATACAAGGAGATATAGGATAGGGACCGTCAACTTCCGGAAAAAGTAAGACACGCAGATCACTTACAGGAGCGACCAACACCTTCGAACCCAATAAGATATCTACAGCAGGACAGAATTACAACGTTAGATCACAAGCGTATTTAAACACGTAGCTTTGCTTATTTTTTACAATTATGGTGAATCAAAAATGGGTGACATTTTTAAACCGAAATGAGCAAGTATCAGTCCAAATGAGTAAGAGTTCTCAAGTCTGGAAAAAAGGTGATGTAGGCTTCAGGATATGCTGATGCACAGATAGCCCTAATTCATTAAAGGGAGTGGAAATCTGGAATCTCTCCCCATAAAGCTGTTGAGGCTGGGGGTCCATTAAAAATGTCAAAACTGGGATTGATAAGAGTTTTGTTAGGCAAGGGTATAAAGGGTTACGGAACCAAGGCGGGTGGATGGAGTTGAGGTACATAGAGTCATAGAGTTATACAGCACAGAAAGAGGCCCTTCGGCCCATCGTGTCTGCACCGGCCATCGAACCCTGTCTATTCTAATCCCATTTTCCAGCACTTGGTCCGTAGCGTTGTATGCTGTGGTGTTTCAAGTGCTCATCTAAATGCTTCTTGAATGTTGTGAGGGTTCCTGCCTCTACCATCCTTTCAGGCAGTGAGTTCCAGATTCCAAACACCCTCTGGGTGAAAAAGTTTTTCCTCAAATCCCCTCTAAACCTCCTGCCCCTTACCTTGAAACTATGCCCCCTGGTTATTGACCCCTCTACTAAGGGGAAAAGTTCCTTTCTATCTACCCTATCTATGCCCCTCATAATTTTGTACACCTCAATCAGGTCCCCCCTCAGCCTTCTCTGCTCTAAGAAAAACAACCCCAGCCTGTCCAGTCTCTCTTCATAGCTGAAGCGCTCCAGCCCAGGTAACATCCTGGTGAATCTCCTCTGCACCCTCTCCAATGCAATCACATCCTTCCTATAGTGTGGCGACCAGAACTGCACACAGTATTCCAGCTGTGGCTGAACTAGCGTTTTGTACAGCTCCATCATAACCTCCCTGCTCTTATATTCTATGCCTCGGCTAATGAAGGCAAGTATCCCATATGCCTTTTTAACCACCTTATCTACCTGTCCTGCTGCCTTCAGGGATCTATGTACATGCACACCAAGGTCCCTCTGATCCTCTGTCCTTCCTAGGATCCTACCATTCATTGTTTATTCCCTTGCCTTGTTTGTCCTCCCAAAATGCATCACCTCATACTTTTCAGGGTTAAATTCCATTTGCCACTGTTCTGCCCATCTAACCATCCCGTCTATATCATCCTGTAGCCTGAGGCGTCCCTCCTCGCTATTTACCACTCCACCAATTTTCGTGTCATCTGCGAACTTACTGATCATACCTCCTACATTCATATCTAAATCATTAATGTACACTACAAACAGCAAAGGACCCAGCACCGATCCCTGCGGTACACCACTGGACACAGGCTTGTTAGTTTAAACCCCCCCCCAACAGTAGTAGCAAACCTCCCCACAAGGATGTTGGTCCCGTTCCGGTTCAGGTGCAACCCGTCCGACTTGTACAGGTCCCACCTTCCCCAGAAGCAGACCCAGTGATCCAGGAAACTAAAGCCCTCCTGCACCAACTATTTAGCCACACATTCATCTGCTCTATCCTCCTAATCCTATACTCACTAGCACGTGGCACCGGGAGTAATCCAGAGATTACAACCTTTGAGGTCCTGCTTTTTAATCTGCTACCTAGCTCCCTAAATTCTTGTTGCAGGACCTCATCCCTCTTTCTACCCATATCGTTGGTACCAATGTGAACCACAACCTCTGACTGTTCGCCCTCCCCCTTCAGAATGCCCTGCAGCCGTTCAGTGACATCCTTGACCCTGGCACCAGGGAGGCAACATACCATCCTGGAGTCACATCTGCGGCCACAGAAACGTCTATCTGTTCCCCTTACGATAGAATCCCCTATCACTATTGCCCTCCCACTCTTTTTCCTCCCCTCCTGTGCAGCTGAGCCACTCGTAGTACCATGGACTTGGCTCTTGCTGCATTCCCCTGAGAAACCATCTCCCCCAGCAGTATCCAAAACGGAAAATCTGTTGGAAAGGGAGATGGACCCAGGGGACTCCTGCACTACCTTCCTAGTTCTTTTACTCTGTCTGGCGGTCACCCATTTCCTGTCTGCCTGTGGACTCTTTACCTGCGGTGTGACCAACTCGTTAAACGTGCTATCCACGAAGATCTCAGCTTCGCGGATGCTCCACAGTGACTCCAGCTGCAGCTCCAGCTCCGAAACGCGGATTCCGAGTAGCTGCAGCTGGAGACACTTCCTGCACATGTGTTCGCCCTGGACACCTAAAGTGTCCCTGACTTCCCACATAGCACAGGAGGAGCACTCCACGCTGCCGAGCTGCCCTGCCATGTCCTACCCTTAATTTACTCCCTTTACTTCCTTTAAATTAAAGAATATTAAATACACTAGGGACCTTGCTTCACTTTACACACTACTTACTCTAAACTAGAGACCTTACTTTGACTTTAACGACTGGACTGTAGAAATACTCACCAGGTCCTGCTTACAATCAGCTCCTTCCCTGGTTGTGACGTCACTTTAGCGGTTTCGCAGTTGTTGTTGTTTGACTGCTCCCGCTCTCGGACTCTTTCCTTGGTGTAAAGTAAGATCCAATTCCCGACTCGCAGCACTCTGTTTAAACCGCGCTTAGTCTCTGCGCTCAGTCTCCACCCAGGGCCGCTCTCGCTGCTGCCGTCGGTGAGTCTGGGCCGCTCTCTCTCTCCCCCGCTCTTTAAACCCTCGGTCTCTGCGCTCAGTCTCCACCCAGGGCCGCTCTCGCTGCCTCTGCTGCCGGTGAGTCTGGGCCGCTCTCTCTCTCCCCCCACTCTTTAAACCCTCGGTCTCTGCGCTCAGTCTCCACCCAGGACCGCTCTCGCTGCTGATGCTGCCGGTGAGTCAGATCAGCCATGATCTAATTGAATGGCGGAACAGGCTCGAGAGGGTGAATGGCCTCCTCCTGTTCCTATGTTCCTATTTTTCGTGAGGGGAGAAAATAAGAAGTTTGCTTGTGGGAACTTGGACAAGGAGACAGAATGAAGCAGCAGTGGGGCAAACAGCAGTGAGTGGAGCTGTTTGTTGAGTTTCTAACGCATGCTGATATTCTTAAGAGGTCACTGCCAGCTAATTATTGGAGCCATTCTGTATGATAATTTGTGGTAAGCAAACATTATTAAGTGCCAGCTTTCATTCCAAAATTGATTGCACGATAACTGTGGAGTGATTGTATTCACTGTCTGCCTTCAGAATATCCTCACAATCAGGGTCTGTCCTTTCTTTTCAATTAGCCAAGGTAAGGATGTGATTGATAGGCCAATGATGTACTAATTGATGACTCAGCCGGTCAGGTCACAATGTTCCTCTCGCTGATTGCTTGACTCAAAATTAAAATACATTCAAAGTTAAGCATGAATGTACAGTTAGCTTCAAGTACTTAATGGACAAGGGCTTGATATTTCCCTAACTTGGAACCATTTCAGCTAACCACTGTTTGGATCCTGATGCTAATGCAGCTGTTGTTTGGATCCAAAGCTGACTCCATGGCCTCGATATTAACCCCCCACGACGGGCGGGAGAGGGGTTAAAAAGTGAAATAAGAACATAAGAAATAGGAGCAGGAGTAGGCCATACAGCCCCTCGAGCCTGCTCCGCCATTCAATGAGATCATGGTTAATCATCGACCTCAACTCCACTTTCCCGCCCGATCCCCATATCCCTTGATTCCCCTAGAGTCCAAAAATCTATCGATCTCAGCCTTGAATATACTCAACCACTCAGCATTCACAGCTCTCTGGAGCAGAGAATTCCAAAGATTCACAACCCTCTGAGTGAAGAAATTCCTCCTCATCTCAGTCTTAAATGGCCGACCTCTTATCCTGAGACTATGCCCCCTGGTTCAAGACACTCCAGCCAGGGGAAACAACCACTCAGCATCTACCCTGTCAATCCCCCTCAGAATCCTCTTTAGAATTGCACCATTTTGTTTATATGTCCTCTCCTCATTCTTTCTCCCAAAATGTATCACTTCACACTTTCTGCGTTGAATTTCATCTGCGGGAACGCAACCCCAACCCACTGCGCACACGCTCGCCGCCACCTCTACAGATATCAGGGTCCATGAGTGACCCGCCGTGGAAAGGCAGGACGCTTATTAACATATTTAAATCAGGCTCCCGCGGCGCAATTGTGAGCCCGATTTAAAATTTACGGCTGCTGCGTGGGTTTCCCGGGGGGGGGGGGGGGTCAGGAAACTCGGCAGTGAAAGGGAGCGGCCGTCTCCACAAGATAAGTGGCTGTTTCAGCACTGCTTGTGGGCCAGGAGGAGCACGATCCCTCAAGGTAGCCTTCGGCCTCACCCGTCCCTGCCAATTGCCGATCTTCCCCTGTACCACCACCCCCCCCGCCCCCTGCCCCCTTCCACCCACCCAGTCCCAAAGATAGAAACATAGAATCTAGGAGCAGGAGTAGGCCATTCGGCCCGTCGAGCCTGCTCCACCATTCAATACGATCATGGCTGATCATCCAAATCCAGTACCCTGTCCCTGCTTTGATCCCCACAGTACACATATCCCACCCTACCCCCGTAACCCCACGTATTTAATTCCCCCTAACACTAAGGGTCAATTTATCATAGCCAAATCAACCTAACCCGCACATTTTTGGACTGTGGGAGGAAACCGGAGCACCCGGAGGAAACCCACGCAGACACGGGGAGAATGTGCAATCATTGAAAGCCAACGTTTGAATTCGTTTGTTTGAAATTTAGACGTAATGGCAGCCTTGATTCCATCAGAAAGTCTTTCCCATATTAACAGGTGTTTCTTTTTTTGTCTCTGGAAAGCTAAAGAATCTGACACAAAGCTAAAAATGGAATATTTACTTATTTGTTCTTGATATGTAGGTGACATTGGGAAGGCGTTATTTATTGGTAATCCCTAGTTGTCCTGAGTCAACCCCATATCGTGGGACTGAAGTTACATGTAGGCCAGACCGGATAGGAGTGACAGATGGCCTTTCTTGAAGGACAGTAATGAACTCGTTGGATTTTTACAACAATCCAGGAGCTTTCATGATCATGATTGGAATTTAGGTTGATTAGTTATTTCCCACATTACAACAGCGACTCCACTTCAAATAGTACTTCATTGGCTGTAAAGCGCCTTGAGATGTCCGGTGGTCGTGAAAGCCGCTCTATAAATGCAAGTCTTTCTTTCTTTTTACTTACCCTGATGGGATTTGAACACCTGTTCTGGGTTTTTACTCCAGTACCATGACCAATAGTGTATCATACCCAATAAAAAGCTGTCCATAATTCATATATGTATAAAAACCTACCCAGTGCATTTTCTGCTGCTAGCATGCTTCTTCCTGCAAGTTCAGGAGCTGGCCCAGTCAGCTCCTCCCTTCAAAAACGGCCTTCCAGTCAACCTTATCATTCCCTAATCAATGGAAATTTTCCCCACCAAAGAGTCAATGTTTGAATACACTGACTCCAAGGTAGGGGGGTTACTGTGCTATAGGGCACAATCACCCAGTGGAATCTCACCATAGTGGCCATCAGAGTAATAATAACAGTAGCCTTCCTCACATGCACAATAAAAGATAGTAAGGTTGATTTCAGAATCACGGCCGTGGTAGTACTCTCACCTCTGAGTCCGAAGGTTGTGGGTTCAAGTCCCTCTCCAGAGACTTGAGCACATAATCCAGGCTGACACTCCAGTTGCAGTACTGAGGGAGTGCTGCACTGTCGGAGGTGCCGTCTTTTGGATGAGACGTTAAACCAAAACTCCGTCTGGCCTCTCAGATGGACGTAAAAGATCTCAGGGCACTATTTCAAAGAAGAGAAGGGGAGTTCTCCCCAGTGTCCTGGCCAATATTTATCCCTTAACCAACACCTAAAAACAGATTATCCGATCATTTATCTCATTGCTGTTTGTGGGAGCTTGCTGTGCGCAAATTGGCTGCCACATTTTCCTACATTACAACAGTGCCTACACTTCAAAAGTACTTAATTGGCTGTAAAGCACTTTGGGACATCTTGAAGTCATGAAAGGCGCAAAATAACTGCAAGTTCTTTCTTTCTTAGATTATTAAACTTCACAAATATTCTTTGATAACTTTATTTCTGGATATCTAGATAGCATTTAGTAAGGTTTAACACTTCAGGCTTTTAAATAAGACAAGGGCACTGGGAATTAATAGTAAGTTAGCTAGGGTTGAAAATTGACTGGAACAGGAGAGAGGCTTTGAGTAGGGAGTTCTACATAGGATTATTTTGGATCCCTTAAATAAAATGGAGGAGAGAACTTTTAATAATATTGTAAACCTTGCTGATGATATCAAGCCAAGTGACCAGCTTAACAGATATTGATAGCATTAAGAGCACATAAGAAAGAATGGAATGAAATAAAGCCATTAAGGCCGATCCTATTGCAGACTGTGAACAATCTAGTCCATCATGGACTCTACCCAATTTATTTAATCTCCTGAGGGAAAATGCAGCAATGTTTTCTCCTATCGAGTGTTCCATGCTGCATTATTCAACTGTACTTGGCTGCTATCCACAGATTACATTTCCATGGTCCCAGCAGCACAAAAACCATTGTATTGAATCATCTCTGTATGTACTTATCCTCATGACCTTCAATCCCACACCTAACCAGATATTTACAAGTAAGGTCATAAGGACATTAAGAACAGGAGAAGGCCCTGAAACCCAACAATCCTGTCTCTCCAGCTGCTTTAATAGTGTTAATGACCTCGCCCCTCCCTATCTCTGTAACTTTCTCCAGCCCAACAAACCTCCGAGATCTCTGCGCTCCTCCAATTCTGGCCTCTTGCGCATCCCCGATTTTAGTTGCTCCACCATTGGCAGCTGTGCCTTCAGCTGTCTCGGCCCCGAGCAGTAGAACTCCCTCCCTAACCCTCACCACCTCTCTACCTCTCCCTTCTCCTTTAAGGCACTCCTTAAAACCTACCTTTTTGACCAAGCTTTTGGTCACTAATATCTCCTTATGTGGCTTGGTGTGAAATTCCTGTGCAGCGCCTTGAGATGATTTACTACATTAAAGGCGCTATATAAATGCAAGTTGTTGTTGTTGTTGGCTGCTGTTGCTGAAGGTCTGTTCTACATATTTACTAATCTTATCAGGGTGAGCATCCTTCTAAACTCTCATCTCATTGAGTCTTGCGACCTTAGCACTTGGGCCATCCATTTTTTGCTCATTGTTGCATGATTTGCTCGCATCAACATTGTCTTTACCTTTTAATATTTTAGAAACATAGAAAAATAGGAGCAGGAGTAGGCCATTCGGCCCTTCGAGCCTGCTCTGCCATTCAATATGATCATGGCTGATCCTCTAGCTCAATACCATATTCCCGCTCTCTCCCCGTACCCCTTGATGCCTTTTATAGAAACATATTTTAGATTGAGTTTTATTGCACTCAATGCAAATTCAACTGTCAGCCATGTCTGAGTGGTAGCACTCTCACCTCTGAGTCAGAAGGTTGTGGGTTCATAGTCCCACTCCAGACACTTAAGCACAAAATCTAAGTTGACACTCCAGGACAGTACCGAGGTACAGTACAGTCGGAGGTGTTGTCTTTCAGAAGAAATGTTAAACCGAAGCCCTGTCTGCCCTCTCAGATGGATGTACTAGATCCCATGGCACTATTTGAGGAAGAACAGGGGAGTTCTTCCGGTGTCCTGGCCTTTATTTATTCTTCAACCAACATCTAAAACAGATTATCTGGTCATTTATCACATTGCTGTTTGTGGGAGCTTGCTGTGCGAAATTTGGCTGCCACATTTCCTGCATTACAACAGTGACTACACTTCAAAAGTACTTAATTCGCTGTAAAGCGCTTTAGCACGTCCTGAGGTCATGAAAGGTGCTTTCTTCCTAATTAGTATGAGATGATCTCCTGGAAAGAGGTCCGATACCTCACTTAATAACACGTTGTTGCCTCTTGAATTATACAGCCATTGGTGCACACCAAAAATAACAACACTTGGATGCAAAAGTGCACGTTTAGAAATGTGAATATCGTCTCCTCTGAATCATTTATTCCAGTGCAACTTGGTTCGGTCTCTGTGGGGTTCTCTTCATAATTTAGAGCCCTAGGTTCTGGCATATTCTCATTGTTCATCTCTGAAACTGTTTGAGTTTTTGGCTTTTTATGCCAGATATTTACATAGATTCAGCGTTATTGGTTTTTCCACAGCAGCCCTTACATTCCCTCTTATCCGGAGTGCACCTTTTTTCTGCCCGATACCTGGATCATTTTATTTCTATTCATTCATGGGATGTGGGTGTCGCTGGCAAGGCCAGCATTTATTGCCCATCCCCAATTGCCCTTGAGAAGGTGGTGATGAGCCTGCTTCTTGAACCGCTGCAGTCCGTGTGGTGAAGGTGGCTCCCGCAGTCCTGTTAGGTTGGGACTTCCAGGATTTTGACTTCAGCCACCAGGAAGGAACGGAGATGTATGTCCAGTTCGGGATGGTGTGTGACTCGGAGGGGAAACTTGGAGCTGATGGTGTTCCTGTGCGCCTGCTGCCCTTGTCCTTCTAGGAAAGTGAGGTCACGGGTTTGGGAGGGGCCGTCGAAGAAGCCGTGGTGAGGAGACCCCGTTCCAGACGACCATCTCACACTAATTTGAAATGATGGCATGCTAGTACGAGAAGCCTTTACTGACTACTGAAATGTGGCACGTGCTGCCATGTGAAACCTCCTCTATTTACAGAAGTTGAACTGACAAAGCATGTTACTGAGATGAGCCACAGCTTCAGACCAGTAATTGGTTTATTTAGATAAATTACATGAATGAACAGCATACAATTTTCACAGTGAGAGCAAACTAATTCCCTGCGTTCCTCAGTCATGAAAAGCAAGGAAGGCGCAACTTACTATCTCTCTAAACATGAGCTTACCTTCCTCAGCTTAACCTATCGAAGCTAAGCTGGTTCAGACTTCGAAAATACAGATAGCTTTTTGCTGCGGTAAAATCGCAGCCCGCTCTTTCGAAGGCCTTAATTCGTTGCCTGGAGCCATAGCTCAGTGTCATTTGCAAACGAGACACACGATAACGCAAAATCATCGAGCAGAAACTGATAGCCAAGTTCCGCACCCATGAGGACGGCCTCAACCGGGATCTCGGTTTCATGTCACGCTACAGGACATGACTAGAGTCCAGACTAGAGTCCAGACTAGAGTCGTCGTTGTCTTGTTCACAGATGTGATTTCCAGTTTTAAAAAAAAGTAAAAAGCTTAACTGCAGACTGCAGCATTTGACACGTTGGACCCCCTGTGACCCCACCTCATTGTCTTAGCTGTACTCTGCTGTGTCTTTGATGTAATGCCTCCCTGACGGATTGTATCTCTGCAGACACATTGTTCTCTGTCTATATATGCTTTGTAACTGATTCGTATTCCCTCACTTTACCTGACGAAGGAGCAGCGCTCCGAAAGCTCGTAATTTCAAATAAAACTGTTGGACTATAACTTGGTGTTGTGCGACTTCTCACATTTGCAAACCTGATAGCCTTAACTACTGTGAACAGCGTAGGGTCCACACAGACTCCCACTGGTAAGAGTTCACTCCCATCTATCATGACCTCCGACATCTGTTGTCGAGCCAGTTAATTTACTGATACTTCAGTTCAAAGTGGCCTGGACGCATTAAATGGTCCAAAGAATGTGGGATGGAATTGAAAGCAGATCAGCACAAACTGGGGGATGTGCTCAGTGTAAATGGTGAGAAAGAGAGCTGCTTGGCTTTAAATTTTGATCTGACAACAGAAAATGCTGGTGACACTCAGCAGGCCAGGCAGCATCCGTGGAGAGAGAGAGAAACAGAGTTAACGTTTCCGGTCTGTGACCCTTCGTCAGAAACCTGAAACGTTAACTCTGTTTCTCTCTCTCCACGGATGATGCCTGGCCTGCTGAGTGTTTCCAGCATTTTCTGCTGTTATTTCAGATTTCCAGCATCCGCAGTATTTTGCTATCGTTTTAATTTTTTGATCGTTGGCTGAGATTTATGTCATTGTGAAGCTGCTAATCTCATTCTGGCATTTCAAGAGACCTTGGGGTGGATTTTGAGGCCACTCGCCCAGTGGAGACGAGGCGGTAGCGCTCTGAAAATGGTGGACAGCCCCGTTCCCGCCGTTCCTGCGGACGTCGCAGTCTTCCCCCCAGGGCGTAGCGCTGGGCGGCGAAAGCCCACTCCGCCCAGTCTCAGCTGGAGGCCAAGCCGGAGAAGAGCTCACGGGTAAGTCTGCGTCGAGGAGATTTGATCGAGCTGTTCAAAAGCACAGGCGCGAGGGGCCGATTGGCCTCCTTCTATGATGTATGATTCAATGGTTCTACTTTAGCGGGTCCAGGAGGAGCAGGAAAATCTCCTCTGAGCTCAACAGGAGCAGCCTGGCCCGCTGCCGCACCAGATCCACAACCCCCACCGGCCGACCTACCTACCTTCCGTCTCGGAGGCCAGCTGGGCCATGCGATATTGCGAAGGCCTGTGGACCAGCAGCCTGCCCCGGGGCACTCAAGTTCCACACGCGACCCCCTCCCGGTCTGATGCTGATGAGGCCCGGCCCTCAAAATGGACCAGGCCCACCGGCAGCATTACCAGGCGGTTGGCGGTCCGCCACGCGAGTTGTGCTGGTCAGTGACCCGACAGTTAAAATCTACCCCGAGAGCTGTATTTGATTACAAAGTGAAAACAGGTGAATAGCTCTACACTGAAAAACTCGGGCAAGAAGAGATAATACCCTCATTGCCGCCCCTTACAACAACAACAGCTTGCATTTATACAGCGCCTTTAATGTAGTAAGACGGCCCAAGGTGCTGCACAGGGGCGATTATCAATCAAAAATTTGACACCGAGCCACATGAGATATTAGAAAAGCAAAATACTGCGGATGCTGGAAATCTGAAATAAAAACAGAAAATGCGGGAAGTACTCAGCAGGTCAGGCAGCATCGGTGGAGAGAGAAACAGAGTTAACGGTTTGACCTTTTGTCATCGTTTCATTGACTTGGAGCCTAGAGTGTGCATCTCCTGTGGATTTCTGACGAAGGGTCATGGACCTGAAATGTTAGCTCTGTTTCTCTCTCCACGGATGCTGCCTGACCAGCTGAGTGTTTCCCGCATTTTCTGTTTTTATTTAAGGAGATATTAGGACAGGTGACCAAAAGCTTGGTCAAAGAGGTAGTTTTTAATGAGCGTCTTAAAGGACGAGAGAGGTTTAGGGAGGGAATTCCAGAGCTGAGGGCCCAGGCAGCTGATAGCACGGCCAACAATGGTGGAGAGATTAAAATCAGGGATGCGCAAGAGGCCAGGACTGGAGGAGCGCAGATTTCCCGGAGGGTTGTAGGGCTGGAGGAGGTTACAGAGATAGGGAGGGGCGAGGCCATTGAGGACTTTGAAAACAAAGGTGAGAATTTTAAAATCGAGGTGTTGCCGGACCGGGAGCCAATGTAGGTCAGCGAGCACAGGAGTGATGGGTGAACAGGAGTTGGTGCAAGTTAGGATACAGGCAGCAGAGTTTTGGATGAGCTCAAGTTTACGTAGGGTGGAAGATGGGAAGCCGGCCAAGAAAATATTAGAATAGTCAAAGTTGCCCACAGGCAAACCCTGAATCAAAAACCAGGCAAAAGGGGGAGTGGCCGTATCTGTTTCGTTAACTTGGAGCCTAGAGTGTGCATCTCCTGTGGATTCCTGGTTACTTCCTGTCAACGATGGTAATGATTTGACATTTCAAACCTCTCACCACCAAAACGTTCCCACATGAATTATCCATTTCAGTTCTACATGAACCTTGCCCGCCCCCTTTAGCGACAAGAGTAAAGTCTGAGGTAGGTGCTTGGTCCTAGCTGTAGTTGTGGTTGACCCTCATTTTATTCCACCAGCCCTAATCCACCATTTTATTCCTTGTTGACCAGATTTTCATTTTTGAGAACAACATCTTCTATCAGCTGAACGTTAATAGCCGCGCTATACGTCTGGTAGCGACTGGGAAGGAGGGGGTCATTTTCAATGGCCTGAGCGACTGGCTGTATGAAGGTAAGGCACACGTGACTATTTAATGATGTTCTGGTAGTTTACGGTTGGTATTCTATCTGTGCTGCCAGTAAGTTAAAATCTCCTGAAGAATCGACTGGGTGCAATGCTTGTGTTGGAACTGCTGAACTGTGATAACTCACATTGCAAGATCTTAGATCGAACTGAGTGGCTGAGATGCCATGCCTCTGCTTTGTGTATTCAGGGGGAAGTCTGTGGACATTGTATTCAATGTAGCCCGCAAGTCCTTATTGATCTATTTGTTATATCTCGATTCCCCATTCCCTTACTCACTGGAATAATAGGCAAGACACAGTAATAAATTCAGACCTGGATTTTATTGGCTGTTTGGCGAAGCTGTCAGACTTTATAAATAGTCACAAATCAAGCTCACTGAAAGTGGCACCTGCATTACCAGCTCCATCCTTGCTGTCAGGCGTGGCTCAGTTGGTAGCACTCGCGCATCTGAGTCAGAAAGATTGTGGGTTCAAGTCCCACTCCCGAGACTTGAGCACGTGATCTAGGCTGCCACTTCCGTGCAGTACTGAGGGAGTGCTGCGCTGCCGGAGGAGCTGTCTTTTGGATGAGATGTTAAACCGAGGCCCCGTCTGCCCCTCTCAGACTGGACGTAGAAGATCCCATGGCACTATTTGAAGAAGAACAGAGGCGTTCTACCCCGTGTCCTGGCCAATATTTATCCCACAACCAACAGCACTAGTTTGATGGATACATATTGGCCAGGTTATAGCGTTGAAGTGCCATGACTCCTCAAAAGCTCATACCCTTCGCCCAGTTTTTTTACAGGCTGCATTTGGTATTGTTGCTTAGCACCAATAAAAAAAGGAATAACGTAATCACCCAGTCGGCACTTTCTGGGACCCAGTCAGGCTTGTGACAAAGTTATAAGCTCCCGTTTCTGCTAGTTGAGGCCATGTCAGAGCAAACAGAATTGCCGGATGAAGACAGGACCAGCTTTTAGCAGATTTTATTTCGACCAAGGTTGACCCCGAATGCAACAAGGAAAAGTCTCAATGTGGGTCACCCAGTCCTTTCTAGATGACATGCTCCTTACCAGTGCAGGTGGGAAATAAACCGTAAGTACAGTACTACCAAGTTCCCTTCAGTAGGTGACAGACACTATGGGGGAAAAATTCAGTTGGTTTGCGCCTCCCGTTAGCGCCTTAAGAGGGCGCTAATGGGGTGCAAAGCAACTAGCACCCGGGTGCAGCGCCGCCCACGCCTCCTGCGAAATTCGGCAGGAGGTTAGCGGTGGCGCTAACCGGTAGTGCCCTGTGGCGCTGCGCCACTGGCGATGACGTCATCGCCGTGCGCAGCGCCCCGCTCGCGCTCCGGCCGCGATCTTCGGTAGCGCCCCTTGACTTACCGCCGGACGCTATGTCCGACGGGGTCGGCGGGCCTACCTGCGGCCGGGGCGGCGCTAGTTAAAGGGGAGGTGGCGGGCGGCCATTTTTGTTGCTGGCCGCCTGCCAGCACCTACCACCGTTGCTGTCCCCGACCCCCGTGAAGCCCCCCCCCTACCGCGAAGTGCCGGCTGCGCTCCAAGAGCCCGGCACTTCTCTTGAGTGCCGGGCTCCTTTGCCGGCACTGCCGATCCCCGGGGGCCCAGCTTGGCCCCAGTTCGCGCTGCGCAAGGCCCCTCCCGTTTAAGAAGGGGAGGAAGGTCTGCAATACCGCAGTGCGACGTGCCGCAGCGCCTGGCGCTGCAGCACGTAGCGCCACAATATTGACTCGCAGCGCCCCAAGAGGGATGCGGGGCACTTCCAGTAGTGCCCTGCTTCCCTCTTGGGGTGCAACCACTCAATTTCCGGCGCGGGGGCGCTAATTTTTATGGGGCGCTAAAAGTAGCGTCCCGGCGAAGTTAGCGCCCCAAAGGGGGCGCGACTCAATTTTTCCCCCTATATGATGGTGCCTGCGTAACAAATACATGCATAGAGACCAACTGGTAATTTTATTCACAGGGTGCCTATAGAAAAGTGGCAATATGGCGCTTAGCACCGGTGAACTGGGGCATGCCAACGAGAAAAGAAAGAAAGAACTTGGTATTCCAGCCCTGCCATTCAGCACAGTAAAATCCTGCCACACAAACGGGGAGTGTAGTGATCACTTAAACTCCTGACCTGCGATAATATGTACTGAAACCCTTCAGATCAAACTGAATGCGATAACTCTGCATTGTTCATTCAAGCAAAAGACTGTTGATGTGGAGTTTAATGCAGCCTTGCGGCAATCTTCGTTCTAACTGAAATAAAAACCAAATGTAATATAATATAAAATATATCTCATTTTGTGGGAATTGCCCACCTCCTGTTGATTAGAGTCTCTGAATCCACTACTGCGGTATGACAAAAAAAAACCCTCAACATTGGTCTCACTAAATCAGAGAGTTCCTTAAATGGAACTTCTTCAAAGGTATCCTGTCAGATTAACTCTGTGTAAGAACAAAATGGGCTGGATTTTGTCTTGGGGTCGGGGGGGTCGTGTAATCCGCATTTCGTGTTTCCCCCCCGACTCCAGATTAATGTGGCTGCCTGATGCAATTTTCACTTAATTGGGCAATTGAGTTGGAGCATGTGGGAACCCATGAACTAATTAGTGTTTTCAGTCTGAAAGGCGCCTCTGATGATGTCATCATTGCTGACTGCCTAGTCTCAGAGACTGTTGGTGAGAGAGGACCTGCCTGGCTTTTGATGTGAGTGGACCTGGATGCAAAAAGCGGGGGGGGGGAGGGGAGAGAGAGAGAGAATATTTTTGCCAAGCAAGTCCTCCCAGGCAGTATCTGACGTCTGAAGACATTCAATGCAGCAGCATCAGAGGCGACGTTCACACCTAATACTACTACAACCTTCATCACACATCTCCGTTATAATA
This sequence comes from Squalus acanthias, assembly GCA_030390025.1. NCBI lineage: Eukaryota > Metazoa > Chordata > Chondrichthyes > Squaliformes > Squalidae > Squalus > Squalus acanthias. The sequence continues at coordinate 162,321,131 of CM059428.1, read as the reverse complement.
GTGGACCTGCAGCAGATAGTCCGCTATCCACTTGTGCTCCCGCCAGCTTTCACTGGAGTGTTTCACACCAGGCGTGCTTCACGTCAGAAGAGGGTTAAACTAGCTACAGCGTTTCAAAATGGCATTACAGAGCCAATTTAGAGCTTGTTAAGGGCTTTAATGGCCTCTCCCGCCTCTTGAAACGCGGGACGGAGTCGGGAACCCCGCGACTGATTATGTCAAAATTGCGTGGAGGCGGGATGGAGTCAGGATGGGGTCGGAAACCCCGACCCCGCAAATTTAACCCCCCACACGCCTCCAAACCCGACTCCATGGGTCATTCAAAATCCAGCCCTATGTGTTCTTTTATTAGTTATGAAAAGTGCACCATTGTGAATGTAAACAGAAAAGCACTTTCTATTCTATGTGCTGGATTTGTTTGTGGATACATCCTCAGTGAGCTCGCAGGTGTAATGTCTGAATAGCCACTCAAGTTGCTGTGGCAATAACCGGCTGCTTTTACTTCCCGACTCCCCAGACTATTCCGTCAAAGAATAACAAAAGCAATACAAGAGAGACCTTGGAGTGTAACCGCTGCAAGGCGCTTACTCCCACCAGGGTGACATCTAGTGTTCGGTTAGCAATATTCAGGTGCCACACATATCAGCAGGGAGAGATTGATTGTCTGCGCCAGGTACTGGGCAAAAAATAGCTAACCTCAAACAGCTCAGCCTGTCATGCTCCTTCATTGGTGGAAGGTCCGCCTCAATCAAAGGCCATTGCAAAACCCCCGAGAAAGATCGGAACCCAGCGTATCCAGGGTCTGCCTTAGTTTGCAGCCCATCCGCCATATTCCCACTGGAAAACAATTTCAAAGCACTTTGGGATATTTCTGAGAGATGTTTGAAGTCCCTATCTGAATGTAAATCTGTTCTTTTTCTTCTTTTCTGTGTGTGCGCCGTAATTGTTTTCTTCAGGATTGTGGTATATTAATGACTTACTGCTTAACCTCATTTTTGTTTCTGTTTTCCTTTTCTGACTCTCTCTTTTCCTCTTGTTTCCATGTTTTTCTTCCTCTTCTAGTGTTTTTCTGCTTCATTCTGTCTGCTATTTCTCTTGCACTTTCCTCTTTTCTTTCATTCTTCCTGCCCTGCTATTTCCCTTGTTTGCCTTTTTTCTCTCCTCCATTTTGTTTTACTGTTTCTTTTCCCCTCTGTCCCAATCCCTGTTGGCCAAACAGTTGAACAAAATGGCCACCAAGAATTTCAGAAAATTTTAATGTCAATTTTCTACTTCCCATGGACACTGAAACCCTGTAGATGTGATGAGCTTAGAAGTTCTTTATCCGTATCCATTTTCTGATGGGGTATCCTGCAAATATAATAATAGGCAGAGAATGATCAGAAAAGACTCATTTGGAATGACTAGGAAAATCTAGTAGATGCCTCATGATTCACAAGATAATTACAGATGGGAAAGGCCATTCGGCCCATCTTAGTTCACCCATCCAAAGAGCTCCTAACATTCCCCCCCTCCCCCCCCACCCACTCCACCAATGTAGGATCCAGTTGTTTCAAAAAATATATCATCCATGGCTCAATGGTAGCATTATCGCCTCTGAGTTAGAATATTGTAGGTTGACACTCCAGTGCCATACTGAGGGAGTGCTGCACTTTCGGAGGTGCCATCTTTCGGCTGAGACGTTAAATTGAGGCTCCGTCTGCCCTCTCAGGTGAACGTAAAAGATCCAATTGAATAGCAGGGGACTTCTCCCCGGTGTCCTGGCCAATATTTATCCCTCAACCAAAATCATTAAAGTAGATTATCTGGTCATTATCTCATTGCTGTCTGTGGGAGCTTGCTGTGCGCAAATTGGCTGCCACATTTTCCTACATTACAACAGTGTCTACGCTTGAAAAGCACTTCATTGGTTGTAAAGTGCTTTGGGGCATCCTGAGGTTGTGAAAGGTGCTATATAAATGCAAGTCTTCATAAATGATGCCAGGGTTTTTGCCTCCATTACTCTATCTGGAAGTTTAGTCCTGACACAGATCTAGCACGGGAAACAATTGGCCGTATATTCCGATGCCTATGGGTGTATATGAGCTGTGTACACACCCGTAGGGACATCGGAAATGCCGGTTTCAGGCATGCGACGCGCATGCGCTGAAAACCGGTATTTTCGATCTGTCAAGAATGCTCTTGACAGATCGGACACCTGCCCTGGAGAAGGGCCTCTGCTTAAGAGCATAAGAGTTGAAAAAAGTTTTTAAAAAAAATTGTCACTCATTTATCATTTAAAAATACTTTTAAAAAAGGTAAGTTTATTTTTAGCCCCGTAAAAAACTTGAATTATTTTTTTCAAAAAATTATATTTTTGTTTAAAATATTTAATTTATTGTAATTTCAACTTATTTAAAAATGTGATGGTTTTTAAAAAAAATTATTTAATATTTTACTGTGTTTTTGGGGTGATCTCCATTCATATATTTGACAGGTCTATCTGTCAAAAGTATGAAGGGAGATTCCCTTCTCCTATTGGCTCCCCATGGCCCACGTGATCCCAGGGACGCTTGCGAACCACCTGCGCCCCTGGGATACCTGGGCCTCTGCGCATTTCGAGTTTGGAGAGGCCCGGGGCGGAAGTGTACACACCTCGGGAGCCCTCGGGTAAGTTCGTAGATTTTTTCCAGCTCGGACGCCTCCGCACGCAGGAAGCCTCCGATCGGAAAATATGGGCCATTATAAATCCCCTTGGCCAGAGAGTTCCTGATGATTGTCTGTTATAGAAAATTGAAAATTTACGTAATTATTTTTGGTGAACAGAAAGACCTGAATAGAATTATATACAGAACAGCGGTCTGACAGATGTGTAAAAAATGTATCAATTAATCAGCAAAGCCAATGTTTTACGGGGATTAAATAAGTCAATTCCTAATTTTATTACTTGTCATTCCTGGATTTTGACTGCATAAATACAAATGCGGAGGCAGTAAATCAGAACGGGTATTTGACTACTGATTTCTCATATCTGTGATGGAAACCCAACATTGGAAATGACAGGAAACTAATCATGCATTAGGATTTGTATGAAATAATCATACCCAGACAGCATGCAGCAAAGAATAAATTAGCATACACCACATTGGATTTACACCTCATCTTGAGTGCTGACTGTGAATTCAGACTGGAGCCTGTAAAGGACAGGGCAGTAGACCAGCTTCAGAAGGCCAAGTCCACGAGAAGCTAACGTGGGAGCTAAAGACAAAAAGGAAGATTGCGAAGTGAGATTGTGCTGCGCAAAATGAGACTGCAAACATTTTAATGTGTTTGTATGACATACCTTAGGTGGACGTAAAAGATCCCATGGCACTATTTCGAAGAAGAGCAGGGGAGTTCTCCCTGGCCAATATTTATCCCTCAATGAACATCATTAAAAAATGGATTATCTGGTCATTATCACATTGCTGTTTGTGGGAGCTTGCTGTGCGCAAATTGGCTGCCGAATTTCCTACATTACAACAGTGACTACACTTCAAAAAGTACTTCGTTGCCTGTAAAGCGCTTTGGGACATCCTGAGGTTGTGAAATGTGCTATATAAGTGCAAGCCTCATTCTTTCTTTATCTTAATTTCGAGAACAACAGCACTGGGAAACGTAGACCAGGATCCAGACAGCGGTGACCTATTCAGTCGAGCCAAGCAAGGGCCTTTCTGCTGAGAACTCACTCGGGCTGGGGAGGTGGCCAGCCTTATTGACAAGTGGAGTGGTGAGACCATGAGAGGGAAAGGAATCAGAGGAAGAGCCGTCCCATCTTGCTGAGAATGTAGGCTTGAGCCAGGAGCTGGAAGCTATGATGCAGGAGGTCAGTTAGAAGTTGCCTGGAGCAAAAGGGTACTGCCAAAAGTGTCAGCTCGCCAAAGGGGCCGAGCTTGTCATTTATTATTTATTCTCATTTTTCCGGGAGAGAGGTGAAAATTAAATGACGTCAGTAAGGTTTGTTTCCAACTGTTACTCTGTAAGAGGAACATAGAAACAGAAGTAGGCCATTCAGCTCCGCAAGCCTGTTCCGCAATTCGATTCGATCATGACTGGTCTGCAGCTGAACTCCATCTACCCACCTTGGTTCCGTAACCTTTAATACCCTTGCCTAACAAAAATACCTCAAAGGCAAATTTAAATTCACCTAGCCTCAACACCTTTTTGCCAATCTATCTTGAATATACTCAACGACTGAGCATCCACAACTCTCTGGGGTAGAGATTTCCAAAGACTCACAATCCTTTGAGTGAAGCAATTTCTCCTCATCTCAGTCCTAAATGGCCGACCCCTTATTCTGAGACTGTGACTCCTAGTTCTAGACTCCCTAGTCAGGGGAAACATCCTCCCTGCATCTACCCTGTCAAGCCCCTTAAGAATTTTATATGTTTCAATGAGATCACCTCTCATTCTTTTAAACTCTAGGGAATATAGGCCTACTCTGCTCAATTTCTCCTCCTAGGACAATCCCCTCATCCCAGGAACCAGTCTGGTGAACCTTCGTTGCACTCCCTCTAAGGCAAGTATATCCTTCCTTAGGTAAGGAGATCAAAACTGTACCCAATACTCCAGGTGTGGCCTCACCAGGGCCCTATATAATTGCAGTAAGACTTCTTTACTCTTATACTCAATCCCTTTGTAATAAAGACTAACGTACCACTCCTGAACATAAGATGCTCGGGCTGCTTATGGGAGTGACCAGCACTGCTGTGCCCAGGAGAATATCTAAGGCAGGCCTGAAACTTGTAACAGAAACACGCTAAAACCTCCCAAGGCCCTTCAGAACCCTCTGAAAACCTTCTAATTTGGATAGTTGAACTTAGAGACTCAAATTAAATTATCGCAAGGAAAATCCCAGTGCAAGTGACCAAAAGATAAAGAAAAGTGTCTGCTTCTTGATTTCTGGTAGCATTTTACACCTCCAGTGTTCATCTGTGGTCACCTGTGTGCACCTGGGTAACCATTGAGCACGAACATGCGTTGTCCATCAGATTGCTCGATGCCTCTCACGCGAGATTGGTGGGCACCGCAGGATATTTACGGTGTTATAAATAAATCTGGCAATATATATATTGGTGTAAATACCAGAAAATAATTTGAGCTTAGGTAGGTCAATTTGAATCTTATTAGGGGCACTCTTCCAAGAGGAGAGTGCTTGAAGATTGATTGGTGATTTGTGGCATAAAAGCCAAAATAACATAGAGATAACTTTGATCGGGCAGCTCATAACAGTAGCTCAATGTCAGACAAGCTGATTGTCCTTTTGAGGTTCAATCTTGTCTGATGGTGCCATTCACTTAGATGTCATTTAAGAGAAAGAGAAGCTTAAGTTAATAAGGGATGGCTCCTCAGGTGTTAGAACTAATCATTGACTGTTCATGATTCTTGATAGTGGGTTGATAGAAAATAATGCTGATCTTGTCACTGAGATTCAGGGAGAAGGTTCGAGAAGAGATCATACGTTTGAAAAGTAAGTCCAAGCCCTAGCTCCAGCCCTGACTGAGCTGCTCGCATCTCTGTTACCGAAGAGGACCAAAGTGATCAATTCAACCACGTGGATTACTTTTAAAGGTGTCACTCAACTAAATAGACATCTCAGCAACTACAATTGCAATATTTTAATCAGTTTTATAAAAATGACACTCCTCTTCCCTCCTTTTTTCTTCCCAATGTTTGACTCACTTGGAACAGACAGCACAGTGACAACTGAACGCTCTGAAGGTCCTATGAAGTCATTATCTAACCATCGATCACAATCCGCCTTTATTCTTGGAATTTGACAGTTCCTCAGCTCAATTTGGTACAAGAGTAGCAATTAGCTACACCCAGCTAGACCAAATTATGTGTCTGTCTTACAAGGTTTAAACCTTTAATTCAAGTGTTTCAAATCAAATAATACAGATTTTAAGTTGTGGAGTTTCAGTTAAAACCACCAAAATTGTTTAAAAAAGCAAACAACTGTAAATGCTGGAAGTCCGAAACCAAAACAGAAAATGCTGGAAACACACAGCAGGTCTGTTGGCATCTGTACAGAGAATCATAGGGGGGAAAATTCAGTATCGCCCCATTTGGGGCGCAATTATCGGCCGGGCGCAAAGACCAGCGCCTGGCGCTAATTATCGCCTCCGACTGCAAACTTGGCTTTTATCGCCCCTGGAGGTGATTGGAGCGCTAAATCAGGCGCTTCACACCTGTCTTAAGGCGCAATGGCCAAGGAGCGAGGCGCTACCTCAGAGCACTGGCGAAGCTCATGTGATGTCAGTCAGCAATGGAACAGAGACACAATGGCGCCGGCCAGTTCTTAAAGGGGAGGGTTGATCTTGCTCTCCATCCATATCCTGCTCATTGCAGCCTTGAATCTCGACCTGGAGAGACCTGTACATCAAATCTGCTGGAAAGAACAATGGAGAGAACCAGGGAAAGAGCTCAGAGTGCAGCCCCCACAGTCTCTTCTAAATAGATGCAAGGAAGGGCAAATCCAAATGAACCTGCAAAGTGCTGCTCAGTACCCAAAACTCCTTCACACAGCGTTGAATCTCTCCAGAAGTCTCTCTCTCTCTCTCAGAATGTGTGGTGCAAAAATGTCACCAACAAAAAAAGGCAGGAAGCGTTCGCCTTTAAATAGCGCTCCCCCAGTCCCTTCCTGACTGCAAAACGCTCCCCTCAACCTGTCGTTGCTAGCGGCAGGCGGTAAGGCAGGGGGCGCCACTCAATATCCGCTCCAAGGCGCTACCGGAGCGTTGCGCACTTGACTGACGTCACGATCTGCCGGCGCAGGAGATCGTGGCGGTAGTATTTAGCGCCACCGTGAAATGTCTGGTCAATTTTGCGAGAGGCGCAGATATCGCCGCGCCCGGGCGCTAGTTGCTTTGCGCCCCATTAACGCCCTCTTAAGGCGCTAACGGGAGGCGCAAACCAACTGAATTTTTCCCCCATAGAATCTTACAGCACATGCCTGTGCATGCTCCTTGAAAGAACTATCCAATTAATCCCACTCCCCTTCTCTTTCCCCATATCCATACAATTGTTTCCTTTTCGAATATTTATCCAATTCCCTTTTGAAAGTTACTATTGAATCTGCTTCTGCCACCCTTTCAGGTAGTGTATTCCAGATCACTCCCTGCATAAAAAACAGTATTTAGTCTATCAAAACCCTTCATGATTTTGAACACCTCTATTAAATCTCCCCTTAACCTTCTAAGGAGAACAATCCCAGCTTCTCTGGTCTCTCCACGTAACTAAAGTCCCTCATTCTAGTAAATCTCCTCTACACCCTCTCTAAGGCCCTGACATCCTTCCTAAAGTGTGGGGCCCAGAATTGGATACAAAAACTCGAGCTGGGGTCTAACCAGTGATTTATAAAGGTTTAGCATAACTTCCTTGCTTTTGTACTCTATGGCCCTGATATCTACAGGGAGACGGGGAGTGAGCGGGGTCGACTTGTAGCGTCCGGGAAACCCGTAAGTACGGGGAATGTGGAGGTCCTGCCGAGCTTAACGGCAGGAACTAATTTGATTTTTTTTTCTCCGTTTCCCATCCGGCAACAGGCCAAATTGAGAGGCTGGCCGTCTGTCGGGGGCTGGAAGGCCTGCGGTAGAAGGCTGCAGCCGGGGACCGGAGAGGAGGGAGGGATGGAGGGAGGGAGCTATTGGGGGTGGGGGGGGTGGGAAGATCGCAGGGGGCGGGGGTGGGGGGGTGGTGGCTGAAGTGCCGATCTCGGGGAGGGAGGCCGATCGCAGCAGGTAAGCTTGTGGGGCTGGGGAGGGAAGCACTCCTGCTCCTCCTGGCCCACAAGCAGTGCTGGAAAAGCAATGACCTGCTGCATGTGACAGTTCTCGCCTCCCTTCAGCTGCCGGGTTTTCTGGGCCCTGGGAAACCCGGCCCTGCAGCCGTTAAATCCACATGGCTGCTAAAATCTGAGGCAGGCAGCCCCACTTAAACATGATAGTTCCCGACCCGCATCTCGAGAACAGGTCACTTGCCCGACCCCCCAACCCACCCCAATTAAACTAGAAGTAGGCAGGTTGGGGTCGGGTTTCCCTGTTCTAAGAATTTAAACCCCCTCCGCCCCTCTCCCGCCCGTCCTGGGGGATTAAAATTCTCCCCTATGCCTCAGATTGTAAAGCCCAGGAGCCCGCATGCTTTTTTAACAGCCTTATCAACTCGTCCTGCCAGCTTCAAAGATTTGTGTATGTGAGCCCCCAGGACTCCCTGTTCCCGCGCCCCCTTTAAAATTGTACCATTTGGTTCATATTGTCTCTCCTCGTTCTTCTGAGAAAAATGCACCACTTCTCACTTCTCTGCGTTAAAACACATCTGCCGTGTGTCTGCCCATTTGACCAGTCTGCCTGCCTACAGGGGAGTCAACATTTTAGGCTGGGCCCTTCTCCATCTGCCCAAAGCATCGAGCTATCTGTTCTCTCTACGTATGCTGACTTGAGCTGCTGCGTGTTCCCAGCATTTTCCGCTTTTGTTGTAAAATTGTTTAGCTGTCATTGAAATGTCATAGACACTGACTTAGATGTTGCGCCCCTTCTGCTGTCTGTGCTCCGGCCAAACGCTCTGTGCAGTAATAAGGTGGGATGCAAACATCTGTGGTATTGTAAATGGTGACGATGATCCTCTCAACTGCCTTGGACATTTAAGGGGTAATTTTTAGGTGACTACTCATATTATGGTGGAAGTGTGGCTTGGAGATGGGAACGCAAGAGCAAGAGGCCAATTGTTCGACCCGAGCCTCTGTTTACCGGGAGCGGAGCCTTTAGAAGTCACTCCCGACAGAAATGATTGGTTTCGGAAAGTGGGTCTCCCTTGATACTTGCGATTAACCAACGCTATTACCTTCTTCAAATCACGTTTAAACACTGATGCTTATTCAAGCGCAAATATCCTGAGCTGAGCCCTGATTGAATCTGAGCCTGTTGTTTTGTTCACATCAGCAACTGTAAATGTGTGCTTCACTTCTGAAGCTTTTGTACAGGGTAACACGGTGGCATAGTGGTTAGCACTGTTGCCTCACAGCGCCAGGAACCCGGGTTCGAATCCGGCCTCGGGTGACTGTCTGTGTGGAGTTTGCACATTCTCCCCGTGTCTGCGTGGGTTTGCTCCGGTTTCCTCCCACAGTCCAAAGATGTGCGGGTTAGGTTGATTTGGCTATGATAAATTGATCCTTAGTGTTAGGGGGATTAAATACGTGGGGTTACGGGGATAGGGTGGGATATGTGTCGGTGCAGGCTTGATGGGCCGAATGGCCTCTATCTGCACTGTGGGGATTCTGTGATTCTGATACTAAGATTATTAAGGGCGGCCGGTTTCCAACTCAAGATTTAGTGCTGCCTTCACCTTACAGTGCAGTAGGACATGGGGGTTGGGGGAAAGATGCTGCCAATAAACTGTTTCACTCTTTGCAGTGATATCCTATTTATCACTCGTGAAGTGATGGGGCATCGCTTCTTAGGAGTCTTGCCAGATATTTTTAGCAACTGCCTGTAATGTTTTGACGTATGGGCATTCCTGAAGACCTCATAGAGTCATCGGGGTAAAAACTCGTTTGCTTAGGGCGCTAACGGGGCACAAAGCAACTAGCACCCGGGCGCGGCGCCGCCCACGCCTCCCGCGAAATTCAACGGGAAGTTAGCGGCGGCGCTAACCAGTAGTGCCCTGCGGTGCTGCGCCGCCGGCGATGACGTCATCGCCATGCGCAGAGCCCCGCTCGCGCCCCGGCTGCGATCTTCGGGCGCGCCCCCTGACTTACCGCCGGAAGCTATGTCCGACGGGGTCAGGGGGGCCTACCTGCGGCCGGGGAGGCGCTAATTAAAGGCGAGGTGCGGGGCGGCCATTTTCGTTGCTGGCCGCCTGCCAACACCTGCCTGCGCTCCCGTCCCCGGCCTCCTGAACCGCCCCCCCCCCTCCCCGTGGAGTGCTGGCAATCCCGATCCCCGGGGGCCCAGCTGGGCCCCGGGACGCACTGCGCAAGACCCCTCCCCTTTACGTAGCGCCACGATATTCAGCCGCAGCACCCCAAGAGGGATGCGGGGTGCTTCCAGTAGCGCCCCGCTTCCCTCTTGGGGCGCGACCATTCAATTTCCGGCACGGGGGCGCTAATTTTTCCGGGGTGCTAAAAGTAGCGCCCCGGCGAAGTTAGCACCCCATCAATTTTTAGCCCATAGAGTCATAAAGGCACAGAAGGAGGCCATTCGGCCCATTGAGTCTGTGCCAGCTCTCTGTAGAGCAATCCAGTCAGTCCCATTCCCCCGCTCTATCCCCGTAGCCCTGCAAGTTTATTTCCCTCAAGTGTCTATCCAGTCTCCCCTTGAAAACATTGAGTGTGTCCGCCTCCACCACTTCCGTCGGCAGCAAATTCCAGGTCCTCACCACTCGCGTGAAATTTTTTTTCCTCATAACCCCCTGTACCTCTTGCCCAAAACCTTAAATCTGTGTCCCCTAGTCCTTGTACCATCAACTACAGGAACAGCAGGAGCAACTGTTTGCATTTTGATGTAGAAAAAAATATTCCCAGTTGCTATGCAGAGGGGTAAAATAAAAAGGGACAGACCTCAAGCCAGGATGGGAGAGTTAGAGGAGCTGGCCAAAAGCTTGGTTGAAAAGAAATATTACTTTGAGAAGGATTTTAAAGGTGGAGAGAAAAGAAGAGAGGGCGAAAGTGCCAGAACGTGGTGGCAAGGTGACTGTAGGCTCTGCCACCAATGATAGGGGCATAAGATTTAAGATGATTGGCAAAAGAACCAGAGGCGACATGAGGAAAATTTTTTTGCACTACAAGTGCTTAGGATTTGGGACGCACTGCCTGATAGGGTGGTGGATACAGATTCAATAGTAGCCTTCAAAAGGGAATTGGATAAATACTTGAAGGAGAAAACATTGCAGGGATATGGGGTAGAGCGGGGGAGTGGGACTAACTGGATTGCTCTTCGAAAGAGCCGGCGCAGACTCGATGAGCCGAATGGCCTCCTTCTGTGCTGTACTATTCCCACATTACACTCCAAAAGTACTTCATTGGCTGTAAAGCGCTTTGAGATGTCCGGTGGTCGTTAAAGGCACTATATAAATGCAAGTCTTTCTTTCTTTTTCTTTATGACTCTATGATTCTATGAGCATAAAAGAACAGAGTTAGAGGTCAAAAAGGTGCGTAAGGAGGCATAAGTCTGGAGGAGGTTGCAAGGGTAGAATGTGGTGAAGCCATAGGAACAGCAGTAGGCTAATTCTGACCCTCGAGCCTGCTCCGCCATTCAATTAGATCATGGCTCATCTGTGGGGATTGCAAGGTGGGGATTTCAAATTCAAGACATTTGGTGGACAGACAGCCAGTGTAGATCAGTGTGAGGAGAGGAGCGATGGGGCAGTGGAGTGAAGAATGTTGAAGTAGTTGGAGTTTATGAAAGGAGGAGTTTATGGCAAGGAGGACATTGGAGAAATCTAGTCTCGGGGTGACAAAAGACTGAGGGAGATAAGGCTTCGAGATCCTGGGAAAGAATGAGATCGTGTAGGAGACAGTGTCTTGATTTCGACTCAGTGAGGATGTTGGGAGGGCAAACGTGTAGGTTGATGTATTTCCATCTATGGAGGAACAAGGAGACGGGCAGTCGCTGTTATTCTATTTGAGGGAGGAGTGTTGGCCAGGACATTTGGGGAACTCCCTGCTCTTGCTCAAATAGTGCCATAGGACTTTTTAATCCACCTGAGCAAGTGGACAAGGCCTCAGTAATGTGAAAAGTGGCACCTCCGACAACACTGCACTCTGAGTCTGGACTACGATGTGTTCCCTTCATTCCCCTTCACCATCAGCGGCAGAGATTTCAGCCATCGGAGTCATGAACTCTGGACTTCTCTTTCCGTGAGCCCTTCCTCCTACTTCATCTGTGCCCAGCCCCTCAGAAGCATCTTCGAAACCTTTATCTTTCATCTCACCTTTAGTAACCTCCCCTAATTCTCCTGGTCTGTATCTGAGATATTTCATTACTTTAAAGTTGCTATATTATTGCCACTGCAACTCTCACCTCTGAGCTCTCTTACTCCAAAGCGCTCCTGGCTGCCCTCCCATCCTCCACACTCCATAAACTTTAGCTCATTAAAAACCCTGCGTCGAGTCCTGCTCACCCATCACCCCTATGCTTACTGACCAACGTTGGCCCTCAGTATTTCAACGCCCCAAAATTCTTATCTTTCCGTTTAAAGCTCTCCATGGCATCGCCCCTCCCTCGCTCAGTGGTGGCATTCTTGCCTCTGAGTCAGAAGGTTCAAGCCCCACTCCAGACACTTGGGTGCATAATCTAGGCTGACACTTTGGTGCAGAGCTGAAGGAATGCTGCATTGTCGGAGGTGCCGTCTATCGGGTGAAAGGTTCAACCGAGGCAGTCTTCTGCCTACTCTGGTGGACATAAAAAATCTTTTGGAGCTATCTGAAGAAGAGCAGGGGAGCTCTCCTAGTGTCCTGGATAGCATTTATCCCTCAGCCTACATCACTATACCAGCTTAACTGGCCATCTATCGCACTTCTGATTGTGGGACCTTGCTGTGCGCAAGATTGACTGCCATGTTTGCCTACACGCCAAAAGTACTTCATTGGTTGTGAAGTGCTTTGGCGAGTTCTACTCTACTCCGACCCAAACTTTCTGTTCTTCTGATTCCAATTCCTTTATCCTCACTATTGACAGCTGTAACTTCAGCCACTTACTCTGGAATTCCCTCCCTAAACCGCTCCACCTCTCCTTTGAGACCCTCTTTAAAACAGATCTCTTCGATCTGGTCCCTCCTCCTAATCTCTCCTTCCAGTGCCTCTGTGAAGCGCCGTGGGACATTTTTCTATGTTTGAGGCACCGTATAAATTCGAGCGGTTGCACTCAAGTGCAAGTTGTGACCTTTTCAGTCTCAATTCACATTGCTGAGGCAACGTATTAAATAAATAATTTGTGTAAGTTCACAACATAAAACATAAATTGGCAATCTCTTCAAAGAATCCAGCAGGAAGCCAGACAATGACAGAAAATGGTATAAAGAGAGATAGAATGTTTCACTCAGTCGGAACTCTTTGACTACCTTCAAGATCAGGTAATGTGAACAGGCTTGGAGAAGCCAAGCTCACGATTTCCTGCTCAAAGTTCCCTACACGGATGGTTTTAGACATTGGGCTAAGTGTGTACTATTCTGTTTGAGGTTAATTATCTGACATATTACTGTCTCTAGCTTTATGAATCTGTTAAAAGGACAAGGAAGGAATTAGCCAACAGGTCCGACAACATGTAAAACCACCGATACAAAACAACAATACCTGAAATATCAGACGGAACCAGCAGCAACAACTAGGACAGGACTCAGACAATTCCAGTCAACCCTGCAAAGTCATCATCAACAGCGGGGGATGAGGGTCCAAATTAGAATAATTCTTCCACAGACTAGTTGAGCAATAGCCTGACACAGAGTCCCATCAGCCAGATACCCAGACTCCTCCATTACCATCCCTGGGTATGTCCTGCCCCACTGATAAAATACACCCACCAGAGGTGGGGGCAGAACGGTGTAACATCGGCAGGATGTGGTCCTCAACATTGACTCCAGACCCCATGAAGTCTTGTGACTTCAGGTCACAAAAGGCCAAGTAAAACTTCAACTGATCACCACCGACTGCCCCTCAACTAATGAATCAGGACTCTACGTTGGAGGAAGCATGGAGGGAAGCAGGGAAACGCCATAGCATACAGGGCTACGGACCAAGTGCTGGAAAATGGGATTAGAATAGACAGGGCTTGATGGCCGGCGTGGACACGATGGGCCGAAGGGCCTCTTTCTGTGCTGTATAACTCTATGACTCTATAAGCCAATAGAATTAATGACAAGAAAAAAGGGAAGTGTCAGGCTAGTGCAGAAAGGAAGTACAAAAGAGGGAAGAAAGTGTGCAGTACCCAGAAACTTATAAAAAGCTTTGTGAATCAGACCTGTGTGATCGACACCCCTTCTTTGAGCACAGTGGAGGTGAAATTGACCTTCCGTGATACCGTGAAATGAGCGATAACGAATCAGCAGCCCGTCGTACACCGTGCCCGATTTTCTCTTCCGTTGAAGTCAATAAATGTGGTGTTACCAACAACGTCCACATCCCAAAAACTAATCTAAAACTGCACTATATTTTTTCATCCTTCATTTTATTACGTTAAAGTGGGGTGTTACAGTACAGGAGCATTTCACAGATACTGCAAAAAAGAATTCTGTGGAAAGCAAAGATGCAAAACATTCTCAAAAATGATGTATGTACGATCAATTGGGTCTGGAAACATATAATTCATTTGGTGTAATCATCAGAAAAAAGCCACTTTGGTCTTGGAGCGACTGCATGGGACACTCGCATACAAATATGTGAGATACTTTGATCCGCAAAGATAATAGAGGAAGGATTGGCTGCAAAGCATTCAGCCACAAGTATCTCACAGCGGAACTTTGAAAGCCGTTGTCCTGTGATTCTCAGAGGGAAAGAAATTAATTGAACTATTGATTCGCTTGTTTTTGTAGGGTTTTCAATATCAAACAGTACTTAGGTTTTGTAGATAGCAAGGGATTAATTAGAATTACCCTTGTCTGCATACAAAATTGGAGCTCTTGTCACCTAAAAGATTCCAGAAATAACGCGCTGGTTTCCGTGCATTCACCGTGTCAGCCAAGCATCCTGTTATCTTCCTTTCTGGCCTCGGGAAAGGGCTTGAAACAGTTGTTTGGTGCAGTGAATGATCTGAAACTTGCTTTCTGAGCAGCTTGCTGTGGAATAGAGCTGGAGACAGAGAGTCTCTCTCTGCAGGGAAAGCCTGAAGGGTGTTATTTTTAAAATGAACTGGTTGAACTGGTGAAGAAGAGGTGAAGGCTCGAAATCCTGACACAAGGGACTGGCATGTTGAGTTTAGTGATGAACGCATGGTGGCTGGGACAGTCATGAGGGGTCGGCCATTTAAGACTGAGATGAGGAGGAATTTCTTCACTCAAAGGGTTGTGAATCTTTGAAATTCTCTGCCCCAGAGGGCTGTGGATGCTCAAGCGTTGAGAATGTTCAAGGCTGAGATCGATAAATCTTTGGACTCCAGGGGAATCAAGGGATATGGAGATCGGGCGGGAAAGTGGAGTTGAGGTCAAAGATCAGCCATGATCTTATTGAATGGCGAAACAGGCTCGAGGGGCCGTATGGCCGACTCCTGCTCCTAATTCTTATGTTACTGCATTTGAGTTGGTGATGGGAGGCTGGGACACTCACTGAGGTTGAGTTGTGAGAGTAAAAGTAGGCTTGCCTTGAGGGGAAAACGGGGATAGGAGAATTTAAGAACATAAGAACATAAGAAATAAGAGCAGGAGTAGGCCATACGGCCCCTCGAGCCTGCTCCGCCATTCAATAAGATCATGGCTGATCATCGACCTCAACTCCACTTTCCTGCCCGATATCCATATCCCTTGATTCCCCATGAGTCCAAAAATCTATCTATCTCAGCCTTGAATATACTCAAAGACTCAGCATCCACAGCCCTCTGGGGCAGAGAATTCCAAAGATTCACAACCCTCTGAGTGAAGAAATTCCTCCTCATCTCAGTCTTAAATGGCCGACCCCTTATCCTGAGACTATGCCCCCTAATTCTAGACACTCCAGCCAGGGGAAACAACCTCTCAGCATCTACCCTGTCAAAATCCTTCAGAATCTTGTATGTTTCAATGAGATCACCTCTCATTCTTCTAAACTCCAGAGAGTATAGGCCCATTCTACACAATCTCTCATCACAGGACAGCCCTCTAATCCCAGGAATCAATCTAGTGAACCTTCGTTGCACCGCCTCCAAGGCAAGTATATCCTTCCTTAGATAAGGAGACCAAAACTGTGCACAGTACTCCAGGTGTGGTCTCACCAAGGCCCTGTACAATTGTAGCAAGACTTCCTTACTCTTATACTCCAACCCCTTTGCAATAAAGGCTAACATGCCATTTGCCTTCCTTATTGCTTGCTGTACCTGCAAGCTAGCTTTCTGTGTTTCTTGCACGAGGACATCCAAATCTCTCTGAACACCAACATTTGAAAGTTTCTCACCATTTAAAAAATATTCTGTTTTTCTATTCTTCCTACTAAAGTGAATAACCTCACATTTCCCTACATTATACTCCATCTGCCACCTTACTGCCCACTCACTTAGTCTATCTGTATCCCTTTGCAGACTCTTTGTGTTCTCCTCACAGCTTACTGTCCCACCTAGCTTTGTATCATCAGCAGACTTGGATACATTACACTCGGTCCCTTCATCTGGATCATTAATATAGATTGTAAATAGCTGAGGCCCGAACTTGTGGCAATATTTTGTGTAATATTATGAGGGTGTGAAATCACTCTGTATCTGCTAGACTTGCATATTGCAATACACAGTGGCACCTGCATGCTGATGATCCATTGATGTGGAAAAAACTTAAAATCTTCAATTGTCTTTTGTAACTGAATTGAATAATATTATTGTGATGAAATTGCTACCCACTTAAAATGCCAATTTTAGTATTAGGCTTTCATTGCTTGGTCCATAAGGAACAGTGACTGTAACATACGGACTGTGGGGACTATGAATGTCTGATCACAGTGCATTTTATCTGTTGTCTGCACATTTTTGATGCTCTAATTTATAGTGTTTTTTAAATGTGCTGAGCCCAGTTCAGCTTTCGGATTACCGGTTGTCGGGGCACAATGGGTTTTTAAATGTTCGGGATGGCTCGCAATCAGAAGATATCGAAAATGCAGCATTTCGATCAGAGGCACTGAGTTTTATAGAGTGCTATGAATCAATGTGGGAATGCAGCACCTCCTTGAGATTGAAAGGTCTGTGAATCAATGATGACCACTACACCTTATCTGTTTGCAGTCATGAATCAATATTGAGGATGAGAGACTTTCTTCCGATTAGAAAGGCTTTGGATCAATAGCGAGGTTGCCATTATCTTCTTTGCATTAGGGATTCCGTGCTGACAGCAGGACTTTCCTTCCATTGGCGACACTTTGAATCAATGTTGAGGGTGCAGCAGTTTCGAGCAGAGTGTGATCATTTACTGCGAGTGAGCTTGATCTTGCCACTGCTGTCTCCGTGTCATCAAGCTGTTTGCAACTAAAGCTCAATACGTTGGCTCCTGATATAGTGAAAAACCTCCAACAGTGAAGTGAATCATGTCACAAAAAAACCCCAGAGGGACTGATTTTAATGCCCCGCCCCCTCCACCCGCAATGCTGGGCAGGAGCAGCCTAGGCAGAAGATCGTGGAAATTTCCTGCCCGCGTCATTGGCCTGGCCCAAGGGCACCTCTGGAAACAGGCACTCCTTTTGATTTTTTAAAAATTTGTTTATGGGATCAGGGCGTCGCTGGCAAGGCCAGCATTTATTGCCCATCCCTAATTGCCCTTGAGAAGGTGGTGGTGAGCCGCCTTCTTGAACTGCTGCAGTCCGTGCGGTGACGGTACTCCCACAGTGCTGTTAGGGAGGGAGTTCCAGGATTTTGACCCAGCGACGATGAAGGATCGGCGATATATTTCCAAGTCAGGATGGTGTGTGACTTGGAGGGGAACTTGGAGGTGATGGTGTTCCCATGCGCCTGCTGCCCTTGTCCTTCTAGGTGGAAGAGGTCGCGGGTTTGGGAGGTGCTGCCGAAGAAGCCTTGGCGAGTTGCTGCAGTGCATCTTGTAGATGGTACACACTGTAGCCACGGTACGCTGGTGGTGGAGGGAGTGAATGTTTAAGGAGGTGGATGGGGTGCCAATCAAGCGGGCTGCTTTGTCCTCGATGGTGTTGAGCTTCTTGAATGTTGTTGGAGCTGCACTCATCCAGGCAAGTGAAGAGTATTCCATCACACTCCTGACTTGTGCCTTGTAGATGGTGGGCCGTGAGTCAGCAAAAGGGAGAGGAAATCCGAGCACAACTGTAGACCTCCCAGGCCTGGAACTGCATATCAGGCCTCCGGGTTTGGGACCATCCGGCCAGCTGCTGGCCTAGCGAGCAATTCAGTTATATCAAATCACCACAAGCACCTTCAACACACGGCCTGCAGTGGTTCGAGAAGAAGGCCCACCACCACCTTCGCAGGGCAACTAGAGAGGGGCAATAAACGCCGGCCTTGCCAGGGACGCCCACATCCCAAGCATTAACTAAAAAAAAATACACAGCTAAATTTTTAAGGGGGAGATTTTCCTGGGACTGCATTCACTCGCATTGGAATAACTTTAAAGAACAATTGGGCAGGTTTCTTTACAGACGGCACTCCAACCTGTTTAATCCAGATTAGCGAGTTATTTTTAAATTATTCACGGGGAGTCGGCGTCGCCCTGAGAAGGTGATGGTGGGCCGTCTTCTTCAACCGCTGCGGGTCATGTGGCGAAGATGCTCCTGTTGCGGTTTGATGCAACTGAGCGTTGATGTGGGACTGGAGTCTCACACAGGCCAGACCGAGTAAGGGCGTTAGTGAACCAGTTGGGTTTTTACAACATTCCGACAGCTTCATGGTCGCTGATTTTTTTTCAAACTGAATTCAAATTCATCGTGGGATTTGAACTCAAGTTCTCGGGATTGTTCGTCCAAACCCTTAGATTACCAGTTTAGTAACATACCCACGACGTGCCACACCCTCTCCTTTCGAGTCCACAATACGTCATGAAATCAGTGAACACTTAGAAAGGCGTGGGATAATTGGGGACAGTCAGCGTGGATTTGTAAAGGCAACATTGTGCTTGATGAATTGCTTGAGGAATAATGGGCCGGGTTTTGTGGTGGGTAATGACGGTGAACTGTCAGCGTTCGCCGTCATTACCCCTCTGCAACTGGCCGCAACTTCAGGATTTAGCGCAAGCGCGTCTAAACACGAAATCCTGAATTTGCAGTCAGTCATTCACTGCTCCAACACAGGCTGCGTTGTGGACCCCCTCTCCCCCCACCCCCCACCCTCCCCGGCACCCCATTGCCGGCAATCAGTCTAATCAGTGGAACTGACAAAAACTTGGGCTTTTCTGCGTTAATATCGCTGTTAAATATCCCATTAAATGTTAAGCCTTGTTGGAACAGGTGTAACTGGGGTTTTAACAGCGTATTGACTGCCAAACAAATGTTATGGCCCTGAAAAGCTAATTTTTATATTTGTGGAGTGTCAAATTTCTCCATTATGATAAAAATTAAAAAATTTTAAAAACATAATTTTTTTAAAATTTTGTTCATGATATTTCAGCTGCTACATTATCCACATGTGAACATCCAAATCTTTATTCGCGCTCTGTAAAATTTTTAAAAAGTGAGGATAAAAGCTGCTTTTCATTTCCTGGTTTGCTGTCTGTGAGACCTCTTCAATGTGATTGGCTGCTTAGACAGCTTGTTGACATCACTGCAGCTCTTCACTGGGGATTTCCATTACACTGCGCTACAATCAATTGCACGTCGAGAAAGGCAGCTTTCTTTGAGGTCAGCGGCGAGTGGCTTAGCTCGCCACTGACCGCAAGTTACAGCCAGTATCAACATTTGCTGATGATGCTAAATTAGGAGCATGGCAAACTGTAAGGAAAAATGCAAGAGATTGCAGGAGGACATCAATTAGTAAAGTGGGTAAATAAGTGGCAGATACAGTTCAATGCAGATAAATGCGAAGTAGCCCATTTGGGAAAAAGAAAAGTGAAGAGAAATATACCGTATATGGTAAGATTGTCAATAAAGTGATAGAACAGAGACATCTAGGGATTCAGATACATAGATATTTAAAAGTGGAAAGTACAGGTAGAAAAGGTCATAAAAATGCAAGTGGAATTCGGGGTTTGATACACAGGGACATTAAGGCCGCAATTTTTATTCAGCTGAGGGGCCGGGTTTGGAGGCGGGTCTGTCATGAAAATCGGAGAAATTGGAGGCGGGCTACGAACCCGCCTCCACGCAACTTTGGGAAGTGTCGGGTCAGCCGCTCCCAGACTGACCCATCACAGGTTGTTAAGGCAGTTAACAAGTCGTTAACTGCCTGGATAATCCTATTTTACAGGGCTGATCTGATTTTGGAGGTTTTTCAACATGCTGCCCACCTTCATAAAAACACGTCTGGTGAATCGAGCCGGGTTGAGCTGGGAAGTGAATTGTTGTCAGCTGCTCGAGCAGCTTAAAAGCGGGCCTGCAATCTCTCGTTCTTTCACCTGCCACAACTTAGTGCTTTGAAGTTTGGGAGACATTTTGCAGCTCAACTAATCCTGTGAGTGTAGAGGCTGAAATCCGTCTGCTGTGTGACCTCCTTGAAAGACCCTCTGGCCACTTTGTCTGAGCGCACACAACCTCCATTCCTTGACTGAGATATATACCAGCGGGATGGGAACCATTTATATCCTCTCATCCTGGTCGTCAGATTCGGAGGAACAGCAGCCGTGGCAGCAGCAGAACCAGGCACAACAGCAGCACCAACAGCAGGAGCGCCAACCTTCTCCTCAACCACCTGATGATGCACAGGGCAGAGGGTTTCAGCGCAGGGCTGCACCGCGCCGCAGGAGATACCCCCAACACCAGCTTTACAGGCAGAGGATGAGCTTCTTCAACATGAGTGAGCAGCAGTGCCAAAGGAGGTTGAGACTTCCGTGAGACGTAGTCGCTGACATCTGCGCAATGCTGCACCAACACCTGGAGCCCAGAGGAGCGTGTGGACACTCCTTACCAGTGGCTGTCAAAGTCTCCACCACACTCAACTTCTTTGCTTCGGGCTCCTTCCAGAGATCATCTGCAGACATCAGCGGCATCTCCCAGTCAGCCGCACACGCCTGCATCATGCAAGTTACCAATGCCCTCTTTGCAAAGGCGCACAATTACGTCCACTTCTCCACAGATGAAGCAAGTGTAACTTCGCGTGTGGTTGGCTTTGCAAATATGGCAGGTTTCCCAAGGGTGCAGGGCATCGTAGACTACACACATGTGACCATTAGGGCACCCCATCACAACCCAGCTATATTTGTCAACTGCAAGGGCTTCCACTCCCTTAACGACCAGCTGGTGTCTAACCACAGGAAGAACATTATGCATGTTTGCGCAAAGTACCCTGGCAGTTGCCATGACTCGTTCATCCTGCGGTAGTCTACTGTGCCTCAGCTCTTCAATCCACCAACCCAACTTTCTAGATGGCTACCTGGCGACAAAGGCTATCCCCTGAAAAAGTGGCTCATGACACCGATGAGGAGGCCATCAAATGAGGCTGAGGAGCGCTACAATGTGAGCCACATTTCCACCAGAAGCATCATAGATCAAACCATCTGCTTTCTCAAAATGCGATTCTGATGTCTCGACAGACCTGCTGGAGCCCTGCAGTACGCACCAGCCATGGTGTCCAGAATCATCGTCATCTGCTGTGCCCTGCACAACATCGCACAGCAACGTGGCTTAGCACTGCCTGAAGAACAAGTGGCTCAGCGCAGAGCATCCTCGGAAGAAGACGGGGAGGATGAGGAGGAGGAGGAGGAAGAGGATGAGGATGAGGACGAGGAGGCACACCTTCCGGGGCCGGATGTGGCCAATGCAGCAGAACTCGAGCACATTGCTGGCCGTCACGCAAGGGATGCACTCATCCATGCCAGATTCATGTAAGCTTACGCTTCAACCACAGGTGGCTAGCATATGGCTATGAATGTGTGGATGACATTCTTAAAAGCCATACATCATCTCTCCAATAAACAGTGCTTTCCTACCACTCTCAGCATCATCATTACAAATGCAAGTCGCCCTAAGGCCCAGAACACATAGGCCAGACCTTCAACTGTTTGCCATCACTTTACTACATTCACAAAAGCATGACAATGCAAAATATTAAACAGAACCAAAGACAACAGAACAAAACACCCAAGTGACTCCCCTTGTGACTATTTATGCTTTATCTTCCTTTTACGCGTGCTTCTACGTGGTGCTTCCCCTGTGGCTTTAGCAGATGTAGAGGCACCTTGCTGACTTTGATGCTGCACCTGCTCAGACGCTTTTGGCGGGCGTCCTCTGGGTTTGGGAGCCTGGGAGGGCTCTTCAACAGTCTGCTCTTCCTGCATCTGTGCAGGGGCTGAAATGGCCATCTCAGTTGGGTGTGTAATGTGGGTCTCTGAGCGAGGGCTCCGCAGTGGCATGGTTGTGTGAGCGCTTGGAGAGGAGCCCACACTTCCGTGTTGCCTGCCACCAACATCCCTCTCATGATTCAGCCGCACTTCAGTGCTAGCAAGTGGCTGGAGAGCACCTTGCTACACATCAGGGGGGCCATGAGGACCCGTTTCTATACTGGCAGTCCTCATAACAAGGATGTCCATATAGCTCTCCTCAATAGATGCCCATCTCTACTCCATAGCTGACAATCTATTTTGAAGAGTCACCATGTTTTTGTTAGCCTGGCAACTTAAGTCCTCCATGGCAGTTGCCACCCTCTCCATGGTGGAACCGTCATGCGCTATTGCCTCCACAAAGGCAGTGCTCATGTTAGAGATGGATTCCTCCATTCTCTCCACATTCGCAGTTACCCTGGATGCAAACCCTGTCAGAGACTCCTGCACTTGTTCCTGGAGTTCCAGCACCGCTCTCTTTCTGGATGGCCCAGAGGCTGAAAGGATATTTACTAATCCTAGCCCCATTGGGGCTACCCCGGATCAGGCGTATTTCTCAGACGTTCACTTTCAACTAAAGTTTGAGGTAGCCGAATCCTAAAGACGCTTAATTGGGTCTAAAGATGATGGCTATCTCTCCCTAAAGGAAAGGAATAACCCGAGAATGTTACCGTCTTCCAGATATCGCTTTTAATAAGTTTAGCTTGACTGTAACGTCCCGGATATTATGAGGGTCCGGAGAACTCCTTCAGAATTATATAACTCTTCACCAAAAAGTGTACAGAGATTGAGTTCGCGAGTTATTGATATAGAAGACTTATGTGAGATAATTCTAAAAATATATAGAGATTTATTAAAAGAACCGACATGCAATTTACAGTTAGTGAATCAGTCAATCGCAACGTTAACAGTTCTAAAAAGAGAAAAAATACAATCTTTTTAACAGAGAATCTTACTTTTAAATCTTAACTTCGCTACAGTATTACAGTTCTTAAAGTTTTTTATACAGGATATCCATCAATATCAAATACCTTTGATCCCCGAGGTACAAAGAGTTGAAGACCACAGAGCCACCTCTGAAGCCGAGAATCGCTTCGCCCGATTAAAGCGACTCTGATATCCCATTTGAGACTTCAATATTTATACCCTTTTCCAGTTGTATTTCCTTTAAGGTTTCTGCTGACCCCAGTTAATTATCACTATTCATCTTTCTGCTGACCTCTGCAATTCTTTACTGCTACATCAGCTTGTAATATTCCAGAATCTTGTCTCATCTCCAGGTGTTCTGGGTTCACCATATAAAACGGTGTGAAGGGCAGGTGTCCCTTATTTTATGTCATCTTTACGAGGGCAGATGTTCCTTATCTTATGTGCCATCTTTACGAAGTTTAAATTAAAACACCTTATCCAGGGTGGACCATTGTTTTTGTTCCCAAAAGTCAGCTACTCGGAGCCATGCACCTTCTGTTTCAATAAGGTTATTTATTCAGGGTCAACAGCTGTCTTATCTCAATAGCCAGAATTCTTTCATAAGATGGTGTATTTTTCTAAATAGAAACATAGAAACATAGAAAATAGGTGCAGGAGTAGACCATTCGGTCCTTCGAGCCTGCACCGCCATTTAATGCGTTCATGGCTGAACATGCTACCTCAGTACCCCATTCCTGCTTTCTCGCCATACCCCTTGATCCCCCTAGTTGTGAGTATTATATCTAACTCATATAATACTCACAACTAGGGGGATCAAGGGGTATGGCGAGAAAGCAGGAATGGGGTACTGAGGTAGCATGTTCAGCCATGAACGCATTAAATGGCGGTGCAGGCTCGAAGGACCGAATGGTCTACTCCTGCACCTATTTTCTATGTTTCTATGTTTCTATTTAGAAAAATACACTATCTTATGAAAGAATTCTGGCTATTGAGATAAGACAGCTGTTGACCCTGAATAAATAACCTTATTGAAAGAGAAGGTGCATTGCTCCGAGTAGCTGACTTTTGGGAACAAAAACAATGGTCCACCCTGGATAAGGTGTTTTAATTTAAACTTCGTAAAGATGGCACATAAGATAAGGAACAGGTTATATGGCTTATTCCTTCACAAGGCACAGCGTCTGCATGCAGCTGAGCAGAGCTAGGAGAGTCCTACGACCTCTGACGAGGACTCTCCACTGCTATGGCTGTCTCCACCATCTGCTGATGCTCACTTGTGAGCTGTGATACACCAGGTAACAACACTACTATAAGACATGAGGGCCCCGCCGAGGTGTGCGTTTCTGCGCTGGTGCTGGGTGCGCTGAGTCCTGGTGACCCTGCTCCCTCAGAGGCTGCAGGTTCCTCTGAGGAGTCGTCTGGCTCTTCCTCCTGGACAGTGGGGAGGGGGGTGCTTGATGGTCCTGTGGGAGACTAAAGGCATGAGTTAGACATCTGATTTTGATGCAGCAGACACATCCTTTTGGGCAGATGATACAAAGCAAATCTCTATGAACATCATATGCCATTGCAGTCAATCATTAAATCTAAATGACAGCGTTGAAACTCTATTCTGTCACCAGCTTCGTCTAGTGCGCCCGTCTCTCCATCCCCCACTTCCAGGTCCTCACCACCTCCAACGATTTTGTGCGCAGCCTCCTCAATACTTGTCAATGTTGTGAGGGCTGGTGTGCCTCCTCCTGTCTGTGCTCTCTCCCTCTTATTGTGGGCTATCTTTTCCTGCAAGGAGGGACACAAGTGGAGTTTCAGCGAGAGTGATGGAGTGAGTGTGAAGAATTCATAACATAGAAGCTTAGCGGGAGACCAAGATGGACTGAGGTGCCAAGAGGAAGCTAGCTCCCTGTGCGTTGTTAGTTGTTGTCAATGCATGACAGTGAGAGCGAGTGTGAGGGGTGCATAGCAGGATGGTGAATCATTCAGTACAGAGACAGAGATGGATAGGTAAGGGTGCAAGGGAAGTAAGGGTAAGGTGGGATGTGGAGGAGCAGGCTTACAAAGCAGAGTGCTGGTGATGAGAAGAGAAGGGAAGCAGATTGAAGGCAAGAGTGATGGGATACTCACTTTTGATGATCGCAGGAGATCATTAAACCATTTCCGGCATTGGATCCAGGCACGTGAATAAATGGACCTTGCGCTCACCTCCTCAGCTATGTGCAGCCAGGCTGCCTTGGCTTGCTGAGGAGGCTTCCTCCAGCCATCCGGAGGTAACAGAATCTCCCTGCGCCCTCTTACTCCCTCCACAAGAGCTTGGAGGGAGTCCTCAGTGAAGTGTGGTGCTGCCTTAGGTTTCGAAGCACTTATTGTGGCCTTGCCACTTCCAGACACCAGCAGAATCAAGAAATGAAAGGCTGAGGCTGCATGGGGCCCTTAAAAACATCCGCACTAATGATGTCATCAGAGGCGACTAACAGACCCGATCCCAGTCATTGGACCGGCCAGCTCGCACCACTCAACGTAAGGGGCCAATTAAACTAAAATCTCAACTGGGGATCGGATGCAGCGGGTCCGGACCCCGCCCACCAGGCATAGAAACATAGAAAATAGGTGCAGGAGTAGACCATTCGGTCCTTCGAGCCTGCACCGCCATTCAATGCGTTCATGGCTGAACATGCTACCTCAGTACCCCATTCCTGCTTTCTCGCCATACCCCTTGATCCCCCTAGTTGTGAGTATTATATCTAACTCCCTTTTGAATATATTTAGCGAACTGGCCTCAACAACCTTCTGTGGAAGAGAATTCCATAGATTCACCACTCTCTGGGTGAAGAAGTTCCTCCTCAGCTCAGTCCTAAATGGCTTCCCCTTTATCCTTAGACTGTGACCCCTGGTTCTAGTTTTCCCTACCATTGGGAACATTCTGCCCGCATCTAATTTGTCTAAACCAGTCAGGATTTTAAATGTCTCTATAAAATCCCCCCTCATTCTTCTGAACTCCAGAGGATACAAGTTCAGTTGATCCAGTCTTTCTTGATATGTCAGTCTGGCCATCCCAGGAATCAATCTAGTGAACCTTCGTTGCACTCCCTCAATAGCAAGAATGTCCTTCCTCAAGTTAGGAGACCAAAACTGCACACAATACTCCAGGTGTGGCCTCACCAAGGCCCTGTACAACTGTAGCATCACCTCCCTACTCCTGTACTCAAATCCCCTTGCTATGAAGGCCATCATGCCATTTGCTTTCTTGACTGCCTGCTGCACTTGCCTTCCCACCTTCAGTGACTGATGTACCATGACGCCCAGGTCTCGTTGCACCTCCCCTTTCCCTAATCTGCCACCATTCAGGTAATAGTCTGCCTCCCTATTTTTACCACCAAAGTGGATAACCCGACTCCAGGCCGCCTCCTCCATTAAAATTGCGGCCCAAATGTAAAAGCAAGGGACTGTTGTTGAATTTATACAAGACATTGGTTAGGTCACAGTTGGAGTTCTGGGCACCCCCTAATAGGAGGGATATTAGAGTCAAGGAAAAGTGTACTGCAAAGTTTCACCGCAATGATACAAGGAATTAGATACCAGGGATGTTCTGGTTATGAAGAAAGGTTCAGATAATTTTGTTTCGTTGCACTGCATCAACT
The DNA here is from genome assembly GCA_030390025.1 of Squalus acanthias. NCBI lineage: Eukaryota > Metazoa > Chordata > Chondrichthyes > Squaliformes > Squalidae > Squalus > Squalus acanthias. Next base: position 162,294,459 of record CM059428.1, on the reverse strand, counting down.
ACACTCAGAGGTAGCATTTTTATCCCTGAGTTAAAAAACCCAATTGGTGTTTGAGTCAGCCATGGCACAGTGGGTAGCACTCTCGCCTCTGAGTCAGAAGGTTGCGGGTTCAACTCCCTCCCCACGAGACTTAGGCTGGAATTTTCTGAGGTAAGAGCGGGTGGGTTGGAGGCGTGGGGGGCAAGTGAAAGTTGAAAAAATGTGAAACTATCGACGGTTTTGAGAGTGTAAACACAGAAAGATTTTTTCCATTGACTGGCAAATCATAACAATTGGGGGGGGGGATAGACTACTACCAGAAGAAGGAACAGGGAAGTTAGAAGAACTTCAAACAGAGGGTTGTTAGATGACGGAATGCTTTACCACCAGTGCCTTCAGCATTATGTAAAAGGGAATTGGCTAAGTATTCGACACGGGAAAGCATAAAAGATAACGGGGAATGGGCAGGGGAGGTAATTAGAGCAGACATTTCCAGTTAGATCGAGAGCACAGGCACCAGGGGCGGAATGGCCTGTTTTTGAGCCGTAGTTTCTGTGGACCTTTTTCCTTTTTTAAGCTATCAACTGTTCAATTCCCTGGTCTTTTTGAGCTTCAAATCATTTCTGTAGCCTGCTCTCCTCTGTATAATCTCAACAGACTATGCTGTTCACAGGAATATAAATAATTCATAAATTATGGGCGAATCCTTTGTTTAGAAGGTTTGATATAATCAGGCTGGCACAAGAAAGCTGCTGGGTAATGTAATTCTCTCATGCACTCGTTTACCCCCAGTATGTCCTCTGTCACTGCAATGTTGTACCATTGCGACTTTGATAAGTGATGGCTGGAGCATTGACGCTTATATTTTTCGATTTTCCTGACAGCGGGTAAATGCTATCTTGGTTGTTCCGAGCTGATGCCATTGTCTTCCACGTGGCAACAGTGTCACTGCAAACCGGCCCGAGCCCGGGCTTCTTAACAATCAATGCATGTTGTTGCTGCGGTCTGGAGCCCTGCGACGCTACAGCGCACAGCGAGGCCATTCAGCCCATCGAGCCTCTGTCCGTTATTCTTGCTGTGAGCCCTCTAAGTATAAACCCGCACTCCCCTGCTCTCTTCCGATACATTTAAGAGTGGGGAAATTCGTCGACGGACGGTTTCGGGCGCGAAGGTGGCCGCAACACACGCACGCGCCTGAACCCGGGGGAAGCCCGAGGCCGGACTGAAATTGGACCTCGGGGCCTCAACTAGGCGATTTGGCCGAGCTGTCACCTTTCAGCACCTCCATCGGGCAGCTCGCCTTTTTTGCAGCAACTAATTTAAAGGTCGCTTACACGCCCGTTCCTCTGGGCCTACACGGGAAGGTTTCTAAAAAGAGATCGTTTTTTTTTTTAAAGTACCTTAGGTTGGCTTTAGTTTCTTAGGCCACGGCAGCCACGGAAGAACCCTGAGTGAGGCAGGCTGATCGAACACCCATTTCCGTGAGGGGATGTAAAACGGGCGTTAGGCCCCTCATTTATATATCCAAAGGACCTCATTTTGAGTCGGGCATTTTTTAGGCGTCCTTGTGGCTCAGGACATTGGTCTCCATAATTGCGTCTCATTGCGCCCATTTTGCACCTGTTAAACGGCGCAACTGGTTCAATTTCTACCCCTTAATAATCCTCTTTTTCAATGAACTATTTAAAGGTATTTATTGAGTCTGCTTCTGCAGTTGATCGCAGAGAATTACACTTTCTAATCACCTTCTGATTGAGGACGTAAATAGAAGACTTGGCTTTGTATCTAGAGGCATAGATTACAAAAGCAAGGCGTTAAAATTACATTTGTACAAGACCTTAGGCCATAGTTGGACGATTGAGCACAGTTTTAGTTTCTGACCGTCTCTTTAATTCTTTTTGTAATCATCCCTTAATTTTTTTTCAGCTTGAGTGAAGAAAGGCTTAACTGCAACTCCCCCTCATAACTGGAACCCCTCGTGCCTGGTAACTTCCCAGTAAATCTACACAATTCACCTTTTCTATCGTTTTTATATCCTTTCTATAATGGACTGCCTAAAACTGTGCTCAATAGTCCAGCTATGCCCTAAGGTCTTGTACAAATGTAATTTTAAGGCCTTGCTTTTGTAATCTATGCCTCGAGATACAAAGCCAAGTCTTCTATTTATGGCCTGATGAACTTAGGCTGCCACCTTTAATAGAGAAGTCGCACAACACCAGGTTATAATCTCCACATCATGACCTTTAATAGAATCATAGAATGATACAGCACAGAAAGAAGCCATTCAGCCCATCGTGCCTGTGCCGGAGTGTCACTGTGTACTTGCACCCCCCAAGGGCCCTTTGTTCTTCTACCCTATTCAGAATCATACAATTTAAGGTGCATCCCCTTACGCCAATTCTTACTTCCAGAATGTCGTTTTCTACATTGAACTGTATCTGCTACCTATCTGCCCAACTTGCTAGCATATCTAGAAACTCTGCAGTCATCCACAATCTTTGTCATACCCTCCTTCCCCTAAATTTGGTGTCACTAGCGCATTTTAACACTGTGTTCCCTTCATTGCTCAGTCCAGATCTTTTACGTATGTAGTAAATAAGAGCAGCTCCAACATAGACCCATGAGGCACACCGCTTATAACATCTTTCCAGCACAAGGATCTTCCTTTTACCCCTGTCCTTTGCCGAAAACTATCTGTATCCATGTGGCCTAATTCTCCTTAATTCTACATGCCAATATCTTTACTGCAAGTCTCTTATATGCTACGTTAGCCACTACTTTTTGGAAAATCTATATAAACCACGTGCATTGCATTTTGTTTGTCTATCCTCTCTCTTGAATGATGTGCCACTTACTATCTAAGGAGCAATAACAGAAAATAGCAACTCCTGGGGAATTAATTTCCTCTGTGTGTGATATGTTTAGCAGATTGGCCAGCACAATCATGTTCAATTTGTGTCTGCACTGTTTGAACACAGTAGTGGTGCTTTTGCTAATAGTTTTGGTCACGGTTTAGATGAGGCTGATGAACCACCTGAGCTTTGTTCAGGCAGTTTTGTGATGACGTCAAGAATCCCTCGGAGGAATCAGTGGCCTGTAGCTCCAGCATTTATCTTCCTGCAAACAACCAGCTCCGTGTAAGCCACATGGCCACTGTTTACTTTGCTTCAACCAGCCTACTCATCTGGCATTTCTACTCCTTCATGACAAAGACCTCAAGCCAGCAGTTAGCAGCTGCTACAGATAATCTGCTGCTTCACATGATTGCTTTCCTTCTGTGCAAATAACACTGCCCTTGGCGTGGATTTGACTTTGTGTTGAATGAAGAGATGACTTGCATCAGAGCAGAAATGACGGCATTCGGACTCTTGCCTCAGATGTACCTAACCTGAAAAGTTCCATTCAGGTTTCACTCTGGTCCTCCCTCGGTAACTTCGGCAGGATTCCCGGGGAAACGTTGCCGATGGCCGTGACTTCAGCATGTTCTGTAGGCCCCCCTAGAGCTTCGTGTTGACTTGCCTGCCATCGTGGCGCCATTTTCCCTCCTTTCCGTCGTGCTGGACCACTGCTGTCACCTTTCGTTTACTTCTACATGTCGGGCACATGATGTAATATCATCGAATCATGGAATGATGCAGCACAGAAGGAGGCCATTTGGCCCATTGTGTCTGTGGTAGAGCTATCCAATTAATCCCATTCCCATGCTTTTTCCCCATGGCCCTGATTTTTTTTTTCTCTTCGAGTATTTATCCAATTCTCTTTTGCATGTTACTATTGTATCCGCTTCTACCAACCTTTCAGGCAGTGCATTCCAGATCACAACAATTCGCTGTGTAAAAAAAGTTTCCTCATGTTATATGAGCCAATGATGCAATATCCACAAAGTGGAGGAGAAGCATCCGGGAAGGCGCCGAACAGCTCGAGTCTCTTCGCCGGGAGCAAGCGGAAGCCAAGCGCAAGGAGCGCACCTCAACCCAAGCACCCCACCCACCCGCCCCTTCAACCACTGTCTGCCCCACCTGTGACAGAGACTGTAGGTCCCGCATTGGACTCATCAGTCACCTGAGAACTCATTTATAGTGTGGAAGCAAGTCATCCTCGGTTCCGAGGGACTGCCTAAGAAGAAGAAGAGAAGATTCCCTCGCTATTCTGTCAAACATAGGCACTGATTGTGTGGTGAGGCCCGGTAACTGTTGCTAATTGGGCTCAATTTCAAATGAAGAGGCTGAAAGGGACCAAGAAACCTGCTGGGAATGAAACACAAGGGCCATTATTGCATGATTAGACCGACCGAGAATGAAAAGCTTTGCCCAACTCGCAGGATAGGAAAGAATCACCGCTATTTTTATAAAAGGTACCATCACTCAGTTGTGCTGAGTTGATACTAACCTGTTGCTGTTCACCAGGAGACTGGATTCTGATTCTGCCGAGTTCAGTTGCTGAATTTCCTCCACTGCTCTCCTGACTTGCTGCAATACAGTTCCACAAGTGCCAACAGCCTTCCAGTACCTCACCCAAGTGTTCGTTCTTATTATGTGAGCATAGACTTAATTGTCGGCAGGCTATTTAATCGTGGAGCCAAGCCCAATCCTATTCTTACCCGACATGGACATATGCCCATATCCCAACAAACAACAACAACTTGTACTTATATAGCACCTTTACCATATTAAAACGTCCCAAGGCGTTTCACAGGAGCGTTATCAAACAAAAATTTGACACCGATTCACATATTGGAGAGGTGACCAAAAGTTTGGTCAAAGAGGTAGGTTTTAAGGAGCATCTTAAAGGAGGAGAGAGAGGCGGAGAGGTTTAGGGAGGGAATTCCAGAGCTTAGGGCCTAGGCAGCTGAAGGCACGGCCGCCAATGGTGGAGCGATGAAAATTGGGTATGCGCAAGAGGCCAGAATTGGAGGACCACAGAGATCTCGGACGGTTGTAGGGCTGGAGGAGGTTACAGAGATAGGGAGGGGCGAGGCCAGGGAGGGATTTGAAAACAAGGATGAGAATTTTAAAATCGGGGCGTTGTCGGACCAGGAGCCAATGTTGGTCAGCGAGCTCAGGGGTGATGGGTGAACGGGACTTGGTGCGAGTTAGGATACGGGCAGCAGAGTTTTGGATGAGCTCAAGTTTATGGAGGGTTTCATGGATTGGAGATCAGGTGCAGAAACTTTGACTAGATGAGCTGATCTCAGATGAAGCATTGGTTGAAAGGCTAGAAACAGCTTTTAGCCAAGAGTAACCGAGGTCATTTGCAGCATCCCCACCAGTGCCTCCACTGAGATCACCTAATGTAGCTCAAACTAGGGACATACCAGCCTGCAGGGCTCCATACCAAACCAGGTGGTGGATTTAGCCATTACACCATCGGGGGTGCTAGATAAGTGAGCTTGAAGTTAATCTTGTGCGAAAAGTAAGAGAAAGTCCATCTGGAAGATATAAAATAGCCTTTACTTTTAACAGGAGATGATCACAGGTAGTTGATAGGAAGCAAGTATCTGTATAAGTTGCACATTGCATTTAAGAAAAACAGTTGCATGGTAAAGTGGATACATGTCACCTTTTCCTCTTTGGCTATGTAATGATATAGAGCAAGGTACAGGCGCACCTCTGGGGTGGATGTGTGGATGCATTATATTCGTCTCTATCCCCCCCGCCCCCCCCCCTCCAGCTCCAAATCCCAGAATGTCTCATCAACAACTTGCATTTATATAGCGCCTTTAACGTAGTAAAATGTCCCAAGGCACTGCACAGGAGTATTTTAATACAAAAAATTTGATACCGATCCACATAAGGATAAATTAGGGCAGATGACCAAAAGCTTGGTCAAAGAGGTAGGTTTTAAGGAGCATCTTAAAGGAGGACAGAGAGGCGGAGAGGTTTAGGCAGGGAATTCCAGAGCTTAGGGCCCAGGCAACAGAAGGCACGGCCACCGGTGGTTGAGCGATTATAGTCAGGGATAGAAACATAGAAGATAGGAGCAGGAGTAGGCCATTCGGCCCGTCGAGCCTGTTCCGCCATTTAATGAGATGCTCAAGAGGGCTGAATTAGAGGAGCGCAGATATCTCGGTTGGGGGGGGGGGGCGGGTTGTGGGGCTGAAGGAGATTACAGAGATAGGAAGGGGTGAAAATCATTAAACGTGGTTGAGGCTTTGACGGAAGATATTATATCCCCTGAAAGTAGAAGTCAGAATGTGCCTATTTTCCTTTGTTTTAGTGCAGTTTGGACCAATATTTGTGTCTGTTAGACCCCAAGATTGGATGCAGACGAGGCCCACCTGATTTCTGGCCATTGTGCAGCTGGTTGGATTTCCAGGTTAGGTCTGGCGGTGGAAACTTGATTCGCATTTTAAAATGGAGATTCACGTTATCAAATCTAACTCACGGCCAGAACACTTGGAACACAGGGTTGCTAAGCGCTGGGCTTTCAGGTAGGAGTTCATTTAAAGACCACAAACTGAGTAGAATAAATTATCGTGCCACTGTAGATTGTGTCAGCTGTGGCTCAGTGGGTAGCATTCTCACCTCTGAGGCAGAAGGTCGTGGGTTCAAGTCCTACTTTCGAGACTTGAGCACAAGAATCCAGGCTGACACTCCAGTGCAGTACTGAGGGAGCGCTGCACTGTCGGAGGTTCCCGTCTTTCGAATGAGACGTTAAACCGAGGGCCCCGTCTGCTCTCTCAGACAAAAGATCCCACAGCACTATGGGGAGTTCTCCCTGGTGTGCTGGCCAATATTTATGCCTCAACCAGATTTTCTGATCATTATCACATTGCTGTTTGTGGGAGCTTGCTGTGCGCAAATTGGCTGCCGTGTTTCCCACATTACAACAGTGACTACACTTCAAAAGTACTTCATTGGCTGTAAAGCGCTTTGAGACGGCCTGAGGATGTGAAAGGCGCTACACAAATGCAAGTTCTTTCTTTCTTTATTAGCTAAGCTGCTTATATTGATACTGAGGCCGCGATTTTGCCGGCGCTCAGAGGGCAGGTTCGGAGGCGGGTCAGCTGTTAAATTCAAAATGATTGACGGCGGGTTGTCAACCCGCCACGATCCCGCCTCCGTGTGAGTTTCAAGAGTGACGGGTCTGCGATTTCACAACAGACCCAACACCAAGCGGCGGGTAAGTGATTTAAGGCACTTAACTCCTTGTTAAGTGCTTGTTAACTGCTATTTGGACAACCTTTTCCTATTTTCCAACATTTTATTCGGGTTTCTCGACGTCCGGAGATCACACCAGGTTTGTGTGTCTGGAGGACCAACGCGCTGGATACTTCACAGCTGCAACTGCAGTATAAAGGTTGAACTCTCACATCCGATCACTTTCAAATGTCAGAGGTGTCTGATTTCAGGATTTGGATGACACATTTGATCTGTCTGGAGGCTGTAAGTATGTGGTGTTAACTCTATATGCACTGTCACCTCCTTGGAGCAAGCTCTCTCACCATTGACAGATCGCTTCAGCCATCTCAACTTCAGCTGCCATCTATTCCAGCAGCGTCAGTACCCTTGAAAAATTCTCAGCTTGGTCCTCTGAATCCCTCCACGATCAGCCTCAAAACCAACATCACCAGGCACACCAACATCACCAACAACAACACCTACCTTCTGCGCAATCAACTGATGCTGCACAGGACACAGGGCATCAGCACCCAACCACATTGCTGCCCGGGAGGCCAGGGATGGCCTCACCATGGCCAGATTTACTTCACTTGACACTGTACACCCTGGCTGCCACATGATGTGCCAGGTTGGCACCACCCCACACTAACACCATAAAGCATCCCTACAATGCCCAGCCATTCCTTTCACACTCATCACCATTGCAGGGGGGTACCGTTATATCTCACCATTCACTGCAACTCACTAAGCCACTTCCAAAGGTGCACACAAATCTGTCCAAGAACGCAAAGTGTTGAAAATTAAGGTTTCAATGTTTGACACCACATTAACAGAAACTTTACATGAACATTGCATAAAACACCCAAGTGGCTACCCTTGTGTGTGTTGTTAGTTGGTATGATTGCACTAGGATGAGGAGTGGCTCATGAGATGGAAATGTAGATAGAGAGGGATGGGTGGAGATGCAAGGTAAGTTGGTGTGAGTAAGGATGTGCAGGAGTAGGGTAGGGAAGGCAGAGTGATGGGGATGTGATGAGAGACACAGCAGGATGAGGTTGAGTGTGGCTTTGCAGTAACGTTTCATGATCTACTGAGATTATTGAAAGGTTTGTGCCACTGCAGCCTGGTCCTCCTGACCACATCCCTGCTTGTGCCCTCCTGTGCAATGTGCAACCAGGCTGTGTTGATCTCCCTTCCACCCATTGAAAGGGAAGAGGACCACCCTGCGTGAGCCTGTATGCAGCCGTGCACCTCTGTGCAGTGCTTGTCAGTGTTTGCAGCACCTCAATGCTGTAGAACACTGACAGCACAACTGTCAAAATCAATGTGGCCATGGTCCCTTTAAGGAAACCGGCTGATGACGCGTCATCAAATGCTTCCTGTTAATTGGCTGGGAACCCCGCAGGGCAGGCGTAACAAGGCCAATCTACGGAAAATCATTTTCAGAGAGCGGCTGCAGACGGGAGCGGGATCGGAACCCGCCAACCAGCTCTCCCGCCGCCATCCCGCCTCCACAGGGAAAATCCTGCCCTGAGAGTGAGCACCACTGGCCTGTGTAATGCACTGTGACCCCCTCTCTCTGTGACTTTACAAAAGGACCACTCTACACTATTCAATTGTAACCAGTTCAAGGCCCCAAAACAGTGTGCAAGGCGACAGATTCTGAGCAATTAGACAATGTCACAAGGGCTATATTGAAACATTCTGGGAGGATTTAAATCATTTGATGTCACAGAGGTAGTAAAATTCATCCAGCTGACCTTTGTTGGCTGCCAAGCCTGCTTAATGGATGTTCCTGTGTGCTCCGTCTGACATTTTGTTGAAGAACAGATGCTTCTGTATCACCACAGGAATCCCACAACTTCAAGCACGATTCCTGCTTGCAGCTGCATCCCAGACAGTACAAAAATGTCACAACGTGCGCAGTGCAGCTACCTGAATAAATTACTTATTAGATGGACACAGATATACCAGTGTCAGACTAAACCGGTTATGGGGGGGGGAGGCGGACAGAATTGGAGGAACGCAGAGATCTCGGAGGGTTGAAGGGCTGGAGGAGGTGACAGAGATGGAGAGGGGCGAGGCCATGGAGGGATTTGAACACAAGAAAGAAAGAAAGAATGATATGCATTTATATAGCACCTTCTCAAGGGCAATTAGGGATGGGCAATAAATGCTGGCCTTGCCAGCGACGCACACATCCCAGGAACGAATAAACAAAAAACAACCACCAGATGTCCCAAAGCGCTTTACAGCCAATGAAGTACTTTTTGAAGTGGAGTCACTGTTGTAATGTAGGAAACGCGGCAGCCAATTTGCGCACAGCAAGCTCCCACAAACAGCAATGTGATAATGACCAGGTAATCTGTTTTAGGGATGTTGATTGAGGGATAAATATTGGCCAGGACACCGGAGATAACTCCCCTGCTCTTCTTCGAAATAGTGCCACGGGATCTTTCACGTCCACCTGAGAGGGCAGACGGGGCCCCGGTTTAACGTCTCACCTGAAAGGCAGCACCTCCGACAGTGCAGCACTCCCTCAGCACTGCACTGGAGTGTCAGCCTAGATTTTTGTGCTCAAGTCCCTGGAGTGGGACTTGAACCCACAACCTTCTGACTCAGAGGCAAGTGTGCTACCAACTGAGCCTCATATTTAAAATAGAGGCGTTGCCAGACCAGGGGCCAATGTAGGTCAGCGAGCACCGGGGAAATGGGTGAACTAATACCAATTGAGAGAAAAATGTTTCCTCTGGAGAGCACCCGTTTGTTTTTGTAACATATGCAGGTGCGGTCACACATTTACAGTCTCTTGCACAGTTCCTGAGCTGGAAGGTTGCATTAAAAGTATAACATTGACAGCAGAATCTCAGGCTGTTGATGCTGGCACTTTCATTTTACGAAGGGGACTTCTAATACCTGAGTCTGTCACAAGTATTTATCAGCCTGCCGTTGAAATGGAGCATCCCGTTAATAGTTACAGTCCTCGCGGCGATTAGTTACCACAAGGTCACAAATCAAAATGCACAGTCATGAAGCGGGGAAGAAAAGCAAGCAGCGAGTGCAGTATGAATGGGAACAGTCTACGGCAAATGACACAGGAGAAGTGTCTGTGGGATAGCAGTGGAAAACAGCCTTAAATTGTCAGCACAACGGCAAGTGGCGGTGAAAAATGGGGGAAAAAAAATTGGGATGTGTAGCTCACGGAATAAAGTACAGCTCCAAGGAAATGAGAAGCTGCTGATACAAAGAATCGAGGATGCATTGGAACCAAGGCAGGACTGGACTCCTAATCCCAGTCTCAATTGTTTTGGTGGCTGGGCTTCCCTTCAATGGGAGACTCCCCCAGTATCACTTTCTGGGGAGCAGGGAGAAAAATGTGTGCCCTTATAAGGAAGAGGGGGGTGGGGTGGGTTGTTCCCTTCCCACCCTGCTCAGCCCCACTCCCCTAACGCACGAGTCACCGAGACTCCCGACAGGCCCAACCCGTCCTGCCTGTCAAACCTGTGGAAAATAGCACAGCTTCAGAAGGACCACCTTAAGGGGACAAAATCAGAGAGACAAACGGCAAGAAAATAACAAGGCAGAAATAGGTCTTAATCCCAGGAAGCAACTGAACCGTGCAGATGTCCCAATTGGCTCCTAATGCCACATTACATCTCATTTTGCTTCTCCTCATTATTCTTTATAATTCCAGGCTGCTGCCGTCTTGGTTTAATATCCCCCTTGTTGCAAGAGATTGTTCCAGTTTGTGCACTGGATAAGACGCCTCATTTGAGTGCTACATATGATGACGATTGTGATTCGCATATTTGTGAAATTAAAATTGATGCAGCATGCTAAGTCTGTGAGACAGGCTGATTCCCTAAATGCATTTTGCATTAGTTTTCAGGGAGATTTATTTACTCTAATAGAAAATTGCTGATATTTTCATTGCATTTAAAATCCAATCAGCAGCTGGCCATGGCTCTTATGTAATTATTAATCTTGTCAGCCACTTAGAGCATGTTATTGCAGAAATGCAGGAGGTTTTAATGAGCTGTGAAAGCTGGCTTTTATTGGTGGGGGAATCAGACATCACGGAAGGAGACCATTCGGCCCATCGTGCCTCATTTGTGTTGGGCCGCTGAGCTGTGGGGCGTCCTGCGCCACCATCAGGGGAACTGCGGGGGGGGGGGGGGGTGGGGAGGGGTCGCGGAAGGGCGAGGTTCCTGGGGTGCCAGTGGCCCAGACAGGCACTGCTGCTCCTCCGAGCCCCTTAAAAAATAATATCACGCTCACGTTGGCCAGGCCTCTTTGGCTCCATCATCCGTGGGACTGGTCGGAGTGGGCCCAGCATGCAGTCGGGGTCCTAGGACTCTGATTCGCCCATTGTAATGGGCGTCCCACCTGAAACAGGCAGGCTAGGGTTGCCAACGCTGGTTGGACATATTCCTGGAGGTGTCATCATACGACCTCCCACCTCCGACCGCCCCGCCCCCACACACCCTGCTGTTGGTCGCCCAACACGTCCATACTCGCGGTGCACCGCCTTCCGATACCGATTGGAAAGCGAATAGACTCTTCATTAGCCGATTGGATGATTCTCGACTGTCATTCAAAGAGCCTTTTCTCCCCATGTCCAATATTTTTAGAACTAACAAATAGAAGTGTTCAAAGAATTTTTTTTTAAAACAATTTTTTTCCAATCTATTTTCAGGGTACGGTAGCACAGTGATAAACATAGAAACATAGACTCTAGGAGCAGGAGTAGGCCATTCGGCCTGTCGAGCCTGCTCCACCATTCAATACGATCATGGCTGATCATCCAAATCCAGTACCCTGTCCCTGCTTTAATCCCCACAGTACACATATCCCACCCTACCCCCGTAACCCCACGTATTTAATTCCCCCTAACATATCCCATCCTATCCCCATAACCCCACATATTTAATCCCCCCCTAACACTAAGGGTCAATTTATCATAGCCAAATCAACCTAACCCGCACATTTTTGGACTGTGGGAGGAAACCGGAGCACCCGGAGGAAACCCACGCAGACACGGGGAGAATGTGTAAACTCCACACAGACAGTCACCCGAGGTCAGATTCGAACCCGGGTCCCTGGCGCTGTGAGGCACCAGTGCTAACCACTATGCCACCGTGTTGCCCACTGGTACCGACTCTGGTGGGACTCGAATTCACAGCCTTTGATATAACTTTCACAAATATTAATTAGAAGTCCAATGAGCTATCCATTGCGCCACGGAGGTCACTGGGCTAGTAATCCAGAGGCCCGGACTAATGATCCAGGGACTTGAGTTCGAATCCCACCACGGCAGCTGGGGAAATTTAATTCAGTTAATTAAATAAATCTGGAATAAAAAGCTAGTATCAGTAATGGTGACCATGAAACTATCGGATTGTCGTAAAAACCCATCTGGTTCACTAATGTCCTTTAGGTGAAGGGAATCTGCTGGCCTGGCCTACAGGTGACTCCAGACCCATAGCAATGTGGTTGACTCGTAAATGGCCTAGTAAGCCACTCAGTTGTCAAGAAGGTGGCTCACCTCAAGGGCAATTAGGGATGGGCAATAAATGCTGGCCTTGTCAGCGATGCCCACATCCCATGAATGAATAAAAAAAAGGCCTTATTTCCCCATGTCTAATATTTGTATAACTAACAAACAGGTGTGTTCAAAGAATTAAAAAAAACCCACATTTTATTTATTTATATATTTACCCAAAATGGCGCCGGCCGCAATTTCAGGGTTAACGGAGCAGTAAGGCTCCCAACCCCATTTTCAGGCCTGTTAATGCCAGGCGAAACCAAGTTATAATCGCCCTTATTCATTCAGCAAGTGGGGGAAGAGAAGAAAAGTGCGTGTTAGAAAATAAGGAAATTAAGTGATAACTGCCAATGTAATTCTTTGCTCACTCGTGATTTGAAATTGCATGATTTTGATGTTCTAAAATAAATTTTGGAATTGGACAGGCACCAATAAACCTACAGCAATTTGATCATCTTTATTAACTCTTGTGTGTGGAGGGCCTTGTGCACCAACATAGGCCGTCCTAGTTGCTGTCACTTGCTGCTCGTAATCATTTATCCTTGCTTTCTATCTCTCTATCTCTAAATAGGTCTCTTACCACTAGTTCATATGCGCTCCTCTCCCTTTGGCATCCCTGATTATAATCGCTCAACCATTGGTGGCCGTGCCTTCTGTTGCCTAGGCCCTAAGCTCTGGAATTCCCTGCCTAAACCTCTCCGCCTCGCTACCTCTCTTTCCTCCTTTACGACGCTCCTTAAAACCTACCTCTTTGACCAAGCTTTTGGTCACCTGCCCTAATTTCTCCTTATGTGGCTCAGTGTCAAATTTGTTGTCTTATAATACTCCTGTGCAGCGCCTTGGGACGTTTTACTACGTTAAAGACGCTATATAAATACAAGTTGTTGTTGTTGTAACTAAAGAATAGAGCAAAAACAGAACAAAATTCACTCCACCAGTATTACTACTACAGCTGCAACTTACATTTACATAGCGCCTTTAATACAATAGCCTGTCCCAAGAGGTCCACAGAGGAGAAACAGATAGTCCTGAGATGTGCTCGAAAGCATGTTCCAGAAGGTAGGTTTTGAGGAGGCTTTTAAGAGTGGAGAGAGATGTAGCAAGGCAGAGGCCTTTAAGGAATGAGTGCCAGAGAGTAAAGGAGTGGCAGTCAATCAACAGTACATCACAACAGTGACTACTCTTCAAAAAAAGTACTTCATTGGCTGTAAAGCGCTTTGGGACACCCTGAGGTTGTGAAAGGCGCCATTTAAATGCAAGTTTTTCTTTCTTTTCTTTTAAATACTGTTAAAGGGAAAGGATATATTGGAGTAATTTCAAGACATCTCGGGGTTCAGACAGTGTTTATAATTTGCTTGAGCTTCAGTCTTGCTGTTCATAACATCATCTGAATCCACTTGGTGCAATTCTGCACTGTCATCACCCCCAGGTTTTATTGCAGTTGTTCCTGCTTCCCTGATGACTCAATGGCCGTGATTTTCTCCTCTGTGTCGGGATGGGTGCGGGACAGCTGGTTTCCGGCCTCCAGTCCCGCCCCCAGCTGCCTCCGCGCCACAGGCGTGATTTTCCCATGATTGACCTTGTTAAGCCTGCCCTGCGGGCTTACCAAGGCCAATTAACAGGAAGCGGGTCTGATGACATCATTTGATGATGCGTCATCTGCCGGTTTCCTTAAAGGGACCACGCACAATTTTATTTTGACAGTTGATTTCTCAGTGTTTGACACCATTGAGGTGCTGAAAACACTTGACAATCACTGCACAAAGGTAAACTCTTGCACCCAGGCTCTCCAATGACTCCCTCCATATGCTGGAATAGATGGCAGCTACAGGTGAGATGACAAAAGCGATCTGTCACTGGTGAGAGAGGTTCTCCCAATGAGGTGGCACTGGACTTATAGTTAGATTTAAAAACTTGTAAGCTAAAGAAATCTGTATATGTTTTAAAAATGCAGTTACCAACATTTTCTTTACTCTGAAACTCACCATGTGCAACAGTGGATCCTTCACACCACTTCTGCAGCTGTCATCTTTTCACAAACATTACACCAGACTCACAACACACCACACTTACCTGGCGTGGTGTCCGGACGTTGGGAAACCCGACCCAGAAGCGGGAAAATCCAAAAACAGGCTGAAAACTACTGACAAGTACCTGTTAATAGGCAGGTAATTGCCTTTAATCTGTTTCCCGCCGCTAGGTGTCGGGTCCATTCGCAAATCGGGGACCCGACACTTGGGAAAGCTGTTTGGAGGCGGGTTGACGGCAGGTTCGGGACCCGCCGTCAAACAATAGCACTTTAACCTCTGACCCGCTTCTCTGAGCACTGGCAAAATCACGGCCAGTGAGTCATGGGAACTGTAGCATAGTGGTTATGTTACTGGACTAGTAATCCAAGAGGCCTGGACGAATGATCCAGAGATGTGAGTTCAGATCCCACCACGGCAGCTGGGGGAGTTAAATTCCGTTAATTAAATAAATCTGGAATAAAAAACTAAAATCATGAAACAGCTATGGGATTGTTGTAAAAACCTATTTGGTTCACTAATGTCCTTTAGGGAAGGAAATCTACCATCCTTACCCGGTCTGGCCTATATGTGTCTCCAGACCCACAGCAATGTGGTTGACTCTTAACCTGCCTCTCTGAAATGGCCCAGCAAGACATTCAGTTGTATTCAAGAAGGTGGCTAACCACCACCTTCTCGAAGGCAATTAGGGCCGGGCACTAAATGCTGGCCTTGCCAGCGACGCCCACATCCTGTGAATTAATTTTAAAAAATGAAGTTTATCCAGTGAGCGATTGAGCTGTACAGAACAGGAAAGTTACAGCCCCCTGAGCTCCTCTGGGAATGTGGGTGTCTGAGTGTTGTGTGTTGGCAGCACCAATTTCAGCTGTAATGTCCCCTTGTGGTCAACTAGCCTGTTGACACCAACATATGAAGGGTGGCTCTTTGGGTGAGAATACTGTCGGATGACTAGAGCTCGTGAAACACACGGCCTCAGGGGAGGAGGAGAGGGCAAAAAACGATGACAAAAGGAAAAAAAAAAGTGGCATTTTAATGTCTTCAAAGCTGCATTATTTTTCTGCTCTGCAAGAAAAAAATCATTATTTTTAGCAAGTAATGTAAGGTTATAGATATCAATCATGGAGCCATGGAGCTTTAAAGAATTAATAAGTGTCGAGTGAAGCCCATGAGCTCATTCTGAAAGAGAGAATACCAAAGGTGAGTCAACACATGCCATGTGAGTACGCCTCCTACAGCGGCTTTAAGAGGCACAGTTGCCGGTGGCAGTGAATCATTTGCCTTACTCACTACCTTAGTGAGAGTCTGGCGTGTGGTGAGTGAGGGCCTAAAAATTTTTTTAAACAGAAAGAACAGTGCCTTCATGCTAACACTCTGGTATGGTTTTGCACAGAGAGGGGAGCACAATAGTGTGATCAGTGAGGTCGCCAGATCTCCAATCACATCTGGTGCTGGCCATTTGTAATTACTCCTCAGCTTTACTTAACAACCAAGGCCTTGAAATGAGGCTGTACTTATATTAATGTATGAATGCTTAACATGTTTGGAGAACATTTTTTTTGGTCTGCTATTTTAATAGGGGCTTTAAAATAAACAAATTAATCCCTCCATTGAAGTAGGAATCAAAGGCATTTCATAGAAACACAATAAATGTTTAGATGTTCATATAGAGACAGCTTCATTTCAATGCAGATTGTAAAGTTCCTGCAGCAGCAGATAAAGGATCTAATGAACAAACTTGCACATATGCTGTAAGTGTCATGAGAGGACACCCCAGAGAACCTTATGGAACCCCAAATGGATTATTTTTTATTTGCAGACACAGTTCTTATGTAGGTCAATTTGTGCACAGCAAGGGCCCAAACAGAAAATAAATCCAAGAATCATAGAATAGTACAGCACAGAAGGAGGCCATTCGGCCCATCGAGTCTGCACGGGCTCTTTCGAAGAGCAATCCAGTTAGTCCCACTCCCCCGCTCTTTCCCCATATCCCTGCAACTTTTTCTCCTTCGAGTATTTATCCAGTTCCCTTTTGAAAGCTACTATTGAATCTGTGTCCACCACCCTATCAGGCAGTGCATTCAGATCCTAACCACTCGTTGCGTGAAAAAGTTTTTCCTCAGGTCGCTCTGGTTCTTTTGCCCATCACCTTAAATCTGTACCCTCTGGTTATCGAACCTTCAGCCATTGAAACAGTCTCTCTTTATGACTAATCTGTGTGAATTTAACATGGTTTCCAAGGTGAGCCAGTAATGGAGTTTACAAATCCAGGTCTTCCTGACTTCCAGGAAGAGTCCGGCCAAAAATGGTGACAAGACAGTCTGTTTTGGTTTTTGTTTGCATGCATCATTAGTTGTGTCTGAATACCCTGGCCAGCTATACATTTGCACTTTACACTGAATTGTGTGACAGTAAATGTTAATCATATTGAGAGGTGATCTCATTGAAACATACAAGATTCTGAGGGGGATTGACAGGGTAGATGCTGAGAGGTTGTTTCCCCTGGCTGGAGTGTCTAGAACCAGGGGGCATAGTCTCAGGATAAGGGGTCGGCCATTTAAGACCGAGATGAGGAGGAATTTCTTCACTCAGAGTGTTGTGAATCTTTGGAATTCTCTGCCCCAGAGGGCTGTGGATGCTGAGTCTTTGAGTATATTCAAGGCTGAGATAGATAGATTTTTGGACTCATGGGGAATCAAGGGATATGGAGATCGGGCGGGAAAGTGGAGTTGAGGTCGATGATCAGCCAGGATCTTATTGAATGGCGGAGCAGGCTCGAGGGGCCATGTGGCCTACTCCTGCTCCTAATTCTTATGTTCTTAGTTTCTTAAATTATTGGACCGATGGACGGAGATGGGTCGAGCAGGAGGCTCGACAGTGCGGTCTTTGTGGAAGTGTGCCCTCCACGTAGAAACAAGCCTCGCATAACATGCAGACGAGCTGCATGATTGACTGCACAATCCGCCCGCGGGGGACGTGCTGAACTAAAGAGTCCATCGCTAATTGTAGCCACAATGTCAAGGGCTCATTGGTGGCGTCTTCCTCCTTTCAGGGATTGTAATTATATTTCTTCTGAGTGACTGATGGAGCAGCCAAGAGCTGCTTAATGAAAGGTATTGAATCTTTTATGAAGCTGCTGGGCTGGGAGGTAATTTTATTTTTCTTGCTTTCCCTATTTTAATGCCAGCTTCACCTTACACGGGGCAGAGCTTGTAGAGAACAGCACAGTAACTCGCCTGGGTTAGCTGCTTGACGCACCTCCGGTCTAATTACACTGAACCGTGTATTTAGGTGACCACAATATCAGGAAAAGGGAATTACGAAGCACATGTTGCAACTAATTCATTCTAATAGAAGAATGAGATAAGGCTTGAATGGGATGAGTCACAAGTTAAAACCATTTAGTCTTTATTTTATTTATTCTGTCTTTCGGATGAGACGTTAAACCGAGGCCCCGTCTGCTCTCTCAGGTGGATGCAAAAGATCCCACGGCACTGTTTTGAAGAAGAGCAGGGGAGGTATCCCTGGTGTCCTGGCCAATATTTATCCCTCAACCAACATCACTAAAAGAGATTATTTGATAATTTTCTTATTGCTGTTTGTGGGACCTTGCTGTGCGCAATTTGGCTGCCACTTTTCCTTCATTACAACAGTGACTACACTCCAAGAAGTACTAAATTGGCTGTAAAACGCTTTGTGACATCTTGAGGTTGTGAAAAGCATTCGTTTTCTTTCTTTCTTTCTTTTCAGCCAATGAAATACATTTGAAGTGTAGTCACTGTTGTAATGTAGGAATTATTTAACCACATTTGCAATTTGCTTCAAATACAGGTTAGCGCTGTTAAAAAAAAAATGTATAAAAATGTACCAAAATGGTTGACAATTACTGACATCAACTCCTCCATTTGGCTCTTTTCACTCAAACATACTCCATGGACACCCCACGACCAAAACAGCAGATGTTCCATCTAAATGGTACCATAACAGAATGTGAAAAATAATACAGGGCACCAGTGTTCTGGATTCTGGATTACGGAGGGCACGGAAGCAGAATGAATATCAAGTGTTGAAAGGCTGAGCCACGTTCCTTGTACGCAGTGACTCAGAAGTGTTGCATGTTTGCTGTGAACCACGCATCCCACCTGTGCGCAACCGTTCTTCTGTTCTGGTGAGCTAATCAAATGGGGTTTGGACATATTCTGCACCCTTCCTCCTCCCCTTCACTGCTGCTGGTTCAATGCTGTGCCATCAACATTTTCCGTCAGTGCCGGCAATTGATAACCAGTCACAAGATCACAGGATGCAAAAGACCATTCATAACATCATAGACTCACAGAATGCTACAGCACAGAAGGAGGCCATTCAGCCCATCGTGCCTGTGCCGGCTCTTTGGTAGAGCTATCCAATTCGTCCCACTCCCCCGCCCTTTCCCCATAGCCCTGTAAAGGTTTTCCCTTCAAGTATTTATCCAATTCTCTTTTGAAAGTTACTATTGAATCTGCTTCCACCGCCCTTTCAGGCAGCGCATTCCAGATCATAACAGCTCGCTGCATAAAAAAATGTCACCTCTGGTTCTTTTGCCAATCTCCTCAAATCTGTGTCCCCTGGTTACCGACCCTTCTGCCGCTAGAAACAGTTTCTCCTTATTTACTCTATCAAAACTATTCATGATTTTGAACAACTCTGTCAAATGTCTTCAACGCAGACTTCCCCGTGGGCTCCTTCCCTCATCCCTAGAATCATTCTCTTTGACGATTTAAATATTGAACATTTATCAATAGTACCATTGTGGAGCTACTGTCCTTGATAGAATATTCCAGTATGTTTACTTCTGAACGTACATCTGTTCTAATTTGTGTAGAAACCAAAAAATCAAATTCTATTAAATTTAAGCAAACTAAATTGTTATAATGCAAACTGTATAGTTTGCATATAGTTGTTATGATGATAGTGGGCCCTTAAAACTCACCTCTTGGACCAAGCTTTTGGTCACTCTTCCTAATATCGCCTTTGGCTTGACGTCCACTTTTTTTCCTTCTGCCTCCGTGAAGCCCTTTTAAGACATTTTTCTATGTTAATGGTGCCATCTAAATGTAAGTTGTTGTTGTTGTGTGATATTAGTAACAATCAGCATATCGGCATGAAATTCTTCCTCTGCATTTAAGTATCAACTTGTCTCATTTGGCACCATTTTCATCTCTGAGTCAAAGAACATACGAAATAGGAGCAGGAGTAGGCCATTTGGCCCTACGAGCCTGCTCCGCCATTCAATAAGATCATGGCTGATTTTCTGCCTCATCTCCACTTTCCTGCACTATCCCCATATCCCTTGATTCCCTTAATATTCAAAAATCTATCGATCTCTGTCTTGAATATACTCAACGACTGAGCCTCCACAGCTCTCTGGGGTAGAGAATACCAAAGATTCACCATCCTTTGAGTGAAGAAATTTCTCCTCATCTCAGTCTTAAATGGCCGACCCCTTATTCTGAGACTATGACCCTAGTTCTAGACTCCCCAGCCGGGGAAAACATCCTCCCTGCATCTATCCTGTCAAGCCCTGTAAGAATTCTGTATGTTTCAATGAGAGGATGGTAAGGCCTAAGGCCTGCTACATTGAGCACCTCAACTAGGCTGACGCATTAGCGTGGCACTGAGAGAGGTTTCTGGTGGGATGTCAAAGCGAGGTTCAGGTGGATGTTAAAGATCCCACGGCACTTTTCAAGTAAGAGCAGAAAGTCCCTCCCAGTGTCGTGGCTAACAGGGGTTTTGATACAGTAAATAATGAGTAACTGTTTCCACTGGCAGGTGGGTCGGTAACCAGAGGACACATTATTGAGATGATTGGTAAAAGAACCAGCGAGGAGGATGAGGAGAAATATTTTTACGCGGCGAGTTGTTACGATCTGGAACGCACTGCCTGAAAGGGCGGTGGAAACAGATTCAATAGTAACTTTCAAAAGGGAATTGGATCAATACTTGAAAAGGAAAATAAAAAATGCAAGGCTGTGGGGAAAGAGCGGGGGGAGCGGGACTAGTTGGATAAGCTCTACCAAAGAGCCAAACGCCCTCATTCTGTGCTGCAACATCCTACGATTCTATTCCATGAAAAAAAGCAGACTAATCGTTCATCTCATTGCTGTTTTGGGATGGTGCTGGCACAGACTGGGCGCCGTGTTTGCCCACATAACAACAATCTTTGCAATTCAAAGTAATTGCATGAGTCACTTAGAGATCTTTTGCCATGATAATGAGCCATCAAAATGTAAGTATTATTTAATTTATTTTAGTCCTAAGTCCCCGGAATGCTCGTGTAAACCTGGATCGGGTTCAGTTGATTCCAATGTAGCGTGTATATATTAATATCCGCATTGTTTGGTTTCTAACCATCTTATGTTATTCCTGGTCATAATTCAATTTTATTGCTGATGATTTTACAACCAGTATGACAGCGATGAAATCGCCAAGATCTGAAGTATTTTATTTTTGCTGTAAGACTCTAGAAGGTTTAGTGAAAACTCTACATCAATCTTATAGCAAGGTAATGCGTGAGATGGTGCAGTCTTTGACTCGCAGATTCTGCAGGCTGTTTTTGCCTATTATTGGGGGAAATAAAAATCAAGCTATGCAATGGGTCCATCTGGTGGTAGAAAGAGGAATAACAGTATACACAAGCCTGGGAGAGGACGAGGTTGGGACAACATTTGGTGCTGATGTCTCGGTTGTTATCTTCAAGTTACATCACGTCTACAGCACAGGCACAGGCCATTCGGCCCGACTGTTCTTTTCCAGCGTTTACGCTCCTCTCACCCCATCAGCATTCCTTTCTCCCTCACGTGCTTATCTATCTTGAATGTATCTGTGCTATTCTCTCAACTGCTCCTTGTGGTAGCGAGTTCCATCTTGCAAATTGGCTGCCGTGTTTACTACATTACAACAGCGACTACACTTCAACAGTATTTACTTGGCTGTAAAGCGCTGTGGGACGTCCTGAGGTCATGAAAAGCGCTCTAGAAATGCAAGCCTTTTTTCACATTCTAACCACTCACTGGGTAAAGAAGTTTCTCCTGAATTCCCTATCGGGTTTATTAGTGACTATCTTGTATTCATGACCTCTAGTTTTGGACTCTCCCACAAGTGGGAACATTTTCTCTACGCCTACCTTTATCAAACCCTTTCATTAGTTTACAACCTTCCATCAGGTCACCCCTCAGCCTTCTCTTTTCTAGAGAAAAGAGCCCCAGCCTGTTCAGCCTGGTTGTGTTGTCAGTGAAGGCTTTTCAGTAACCTGCAGATGCAAAATCTCTCGTTTTTTTTTTTGAAGGGGTGGAAATTATTGATGGGCTTTCATTCAAAGGGGGGCTTCACCGACAAACTGCTGCGGAGATGAGAAGGTCTCCAACTCGATTGGAAAAAAAAGTTGGTTAGCTGCACAATGGGATTTTAGCAGGCAGCTCTCGAGGCAATCTGTTTCGAACCTAATCCGGATTAAGGTCCATTGGTGAGCATTATGAGAGCTGTGATTGATCGGCAAAGAAAGAAAATGAGAAAGCATTGACAACAGTCCTTATCCTGTAGCCCTTTCCCATTCATAATATCTAATAGTGCTTGTCATCTAATTCCACGGTGACTGTTGGCAGACAGTCATCACTTCTTAATTAGCAATGCCAGCACCACAATACTTGTGAAGCGTAAATGTGATATGGATTACCGGCAGTGAACTCTGGGTTTAACATGGTGTTGGCAGTGATGTGTGGCTAGACTGATAAAACTATAAATGTTGTACTTTCAGGGACGCAGGAAGGCCATTTGGACAAGGCCATAAATATCGTCTATTCTTCAAGATGGCGAACCCATCGAGCTGAAGCAATAAATATTGCATATCTTGGGAGCAAGGGGAGCCATTTTGAAAAGTCAGTGGGTAGGAGATAGTAACTGAGAAGCAAACAAGCAGAGCCTATGGATAATCTCTGGTTTATTAAAATCATATAATTACATTCCAGTACAGGCAATTTAGGTTGTGTTTTCCATATTCAAGAGGTTTCTGATTTATATTGAAGGACGAACTGGTAGGGTGATAGCACAGTCCACTTCTTCAGTGTGTATTACTTAAGACTATGTCGCCTTTTATTCCAGTCAGAAGCGAATAGATGTCTCACTTTTTAATTAGGAAACCCAGGTAAGGGGCCAAGGCCCATAGTTCAAACAGAACCCGAGAAAGTAAGGATCATAGTTGGATGTTAAAGCCAATAGTTCTACCTGGAAGGGATAACTGCGGGGGGGAGGGGCACAGCTTGGAGGGGCTGAGGGAAGAATGGCGTGGTGAGTCTTTATTTTAACACAGAGGGATGGAGAGAGGAGGAAGAACAGGTTAGATGATCTACTGTATCATTTGAAACTTAGGAAAAGAAAGCTCAGGCACGGAGTAACAATGAGAAGTAAGAAAGGTTACCAGAGAGAGAGGTTGGAGACTTGGAGATGAGAGAAGGGTCTCCTGTCGGGTGATAGCCCTTTTACTCACTGCTTGATGTTGCCCAACCCTCCAGTGCTCAGACGTTTGCTGCCAGTCAGTCAGTTCTGAAAGAAGGGGTAATTTTCACTTAACTCGTCGGGCGAGAATCCCTACGGGCTCGAGTGGAATGCCGGTTTTAAACCCCGCCCAATATTACTCACCGTTGACTTCAGTGGAGAGTAAAATCAGGCAGGGTGCTCTCTTCTCTTCTTAGGCAGTCCCTCGGAACCGAAGATGACTTGCTTCCACATTAAAAATGAGTTCTCAGGTGACTGATGAGTCCAATGCGGGACCTACAGTCTCTGTCACAGGTGGGGCAGACGGTGGGTGGGGTGCTTGGGTTGACGTGCGCTCCTTGCGCTGCTTGCGCTTGGCTTCCGCTTGCTCCTGGCGAAGAGACTCGAGGTATTCGGCGCCTTCCCGGATGCTTCTCCTCCACTTTGTGCAGTCTTGGGCCAGGGATTCCCAGGTGTCGGTGGGGATGTTGCACTTTTTCAAGGAGGCTTTGAGGGTGTCCTTGAAGCATTTCCTCTGCCCTCCTGGGGCTCTCTTGCCGTGTCGGAGCTCCGAGTAGAGCACTTGTTTTGTGAGTCTCATATCGGGCATGCGGACGATGTGACCCGTCCATCGGAGCTGATCGAGCGTGGTCAAAGCTTCGATGCTGGGGATGTTGGCCTGAGCGAGAACACTGACATTGGTGCGCCTATCCTGCCAATGGATTTGCAGGATCTTGCTGAGGCAGCGTTGGTGGTACCTCTCCAGTGCTTTGAGGTGTCTGCTGTACATGATCCATGTCTCTGAAGCATACAGGAGGGCGGGTATCACTACTGCTCTGTAGACCATGAGCTTGGTGTTGGGTTTGAGGTCCTGGTCTTCAAACATTCTCTTCCTCAGGTGACTGAAGCTGCACTGGCACACTGAAGGCAGTGTTGGACTTCGTCATCGACGTCTGCCCTTGTTGACAGTAGGCTCCCGAGGTATGGAAAGTGGTCCACGTTGTCCAAGGCCTTGTCATGGATTTTGATAATCGGGGGGCAGTACTGTGTGGCGGGGGCAGGTTGGTAGAGGACCTTTGTCTTACGGATGTTTAGTGTAAGGCCCATGCTCTCGTACGCTTCGGTGAAAGTGTTAACGAAGGTTTGGAGTTCGACCTCCGAGTGTGCGCAGACGCAAGCGTCGTCTGCATACTGTAATTCGACGACAGAGGATGGGACAACCTTGGATCTGGACTGGAGGCGACGAAGATTGAACAGTTTCCCGTTTGTTCTGTAAATTAGCTCCACTCCAGCGGGGAGCTTACTGAGGGTGAGATGGAGCATTGCCGCAAGGAAGATCGAGAAGAGCGTTGGTGCGATGACACAGCCTTGCTTGACCCCGGTCCGTACGTGAATTGGGTCTGTGGTGGAACCGTTGTTCAGGATCACGGCTTGCATGTCATCATGAAGCAGGTGGAGGATGGTGACAAACTTTTGAGGGCAGCCGAATTTGAGGAGGACACTCCATAATCCCTCACGGTTGACAGTGTCAAAGGCCTTTGTGAGGTCAAAGAAGGCCATGTACAGCGGTTGATGCTGTTCCCTGCATTTCTCTTGTAATTAGCGCGCGGTGAAGATCATGTCCATTGTGCCCCTTAGTGGGTGGAATCCGCATTGCGACTCTGGGAGGAGCTCTTCAGCCACTGGGAGAAGGCGATTGAGGAGGATTCTTGCGATGACTTTCCCTGTGGCAGACAGCAGGGAAACTCCTCTGTAATTACCGCAATCGGACTTGTCACCTTTCTTGAAGATGGTCACAATTACGGCGTCTCTGAGATCCCCTGGCATGCTCTCCTCCTTCCAGCTAAGAGAAATGAGTTCATGAATTCGCGCCAGTAGTGCTTCTCCGCCATGCTTTAGTGCCTCGGCAGGGATTCCATCTGCTCCTGAGACCTTGTTGTTCTTCAGTTGTCGGATGGCCTTTTCAACCTCATGCCGGGCTGGGGTTGTGCTGAGATGGTGGCGGGTAGCATGCTGCGGGATGGAGTTGAGGACACTCGCGTCGAAGACAGAGTCTTGGTTAAGGAGATCGTCGAAGTGCTCCTTCCAGCGGGCACTGACTGCCTCCCTGTCCTTGATGAGTACCTCTCCGTTCTTGGCCCGCAGTGGGGTGCTTGGGCCGTGGGTGGTCTTGACTGCGCTAAAGAATCCACGCACGTCGTGGTTGTCGGCTAGCTGCTGGATCTCCTGCGCTTTCTCCACCCACCACCTGTTCTTTAGGTCACGAGTTTTTTGTTGGACCTCGGCCTTTAGGCGTCTGTAGAGCTGCTTTCTTGCTCTCGAGTTCTGTTGCTGTTTCCAGATCAGGAATGCCTTGCACTTGCGACTTATTAGCTCCTGGATCTCCTGGTCGTTCTCGTCGAACCAGTCTTGGTGTTTCCTGGTCGAGTGACCGAGCGTCTCTTCACAGGTGCTGATTATGGAGGCCTTGAGTGCAGACCAGGCGCTGTGGACACTCTGTGTCTCTGAATCACTGGGAGTCGTCAGGTTGGTTGTGAGGTGCGGGCTGAATAGGGCTTTCTTAGCGGGGTCTTTGAGTGCTCCAGCGTTGATTTTCCTGCGGCGTTGTTTCTGTTGTGTAAAACCAGCGTCGCACCCGATCCCGTCAGTTTCCCCGATGGGCGGGTTTGGTTAAAATTGGCCCCTTTCTCACATCCACCCTGCTCAGGCTACAGTGCTGATCAGACGCCTCACAGGAACATCAGCCTGCTTCGGAGCAGTTCTATGAATAACACCAATGTGTAAATTCAAAGCCGAAGAGATAAAAATAAAATCCACAGAAAATTGCACAGAGTCGTCATGTCGTTGAGAAAACTGTGCGAGAATCTGTCAGGGGATTAACACCTTTAATATTGGATGCGTTCATTCGGTTAGCTGGCATCGTCATGAGTTTTGATGTCTACTTTTTAATTGGTTTGCTTCATACTTAAAAGGACTGCGTTACTTTTCAAAGCAGCAATTGCTGGGGCGACAGGGCCGATTTTAACTTCCAGCGGTGGTAGAAGGCGGGCTTTAGTGGATTGGCAGCTCATTATACAGCCTGCCTGACTTTATTTTCCAATGACTTCAAAGCAATGGGAAATCGGACGGGGTGTATAGCGGGCGGTCGATTCGCTACTGCCCGTTTACTACATCCGGCAAAAGTTAAAATCAGCCCCTAAGAATTCGACTTACCCCCCCAATTTCTTCAGCAATCTTTGAAGATTTAGCATGCCAGTAGCTCTAAAGCTGAACCTGGGGATTCGTTTAACCCCCGCCACCCCATTCCCCACTTCCCCCCCTTTCCTCTCCTGAAGATATTGCCCAGCTTTTTGGCATATGCCATAGATCCCAGGATCTCTCCTGTAACTCACCCAGGTGGTCATTGTCCACGTGCGAATCTGGACAAGGAGTATCAGGAGGGATTTGTTCAAGGGAGGCATCGCAACTGAACCCTGTGTCCTCAGGTGATTGGTTCTCTGGCACAGCTGACTGGATGGAGACAAATGTGGCGGCCATCTTGGGCACGTCAAGCTCCCACAAACAGCAGTGAGACTAATGACCGGTTAATAAGGTCAAAGAACCAGAGGAAAGACGAGAATTTTATTTAATGCAACTAATGGCCTAGAAATTCCGTTCTCTACGGGTGTGTACGCGCTGTGTACTCACCCGTAGGGCCAATGGAAGTGCCGGTTTTATGCATGCACTGCGCATTGCGCTGGAAACCGGCACTTCTGTTCTCTGCAGAAAGGGCTTCCCAGGTCAAACGCCTGCGCCGGATAGGCAGCGCATACGTTAGAAACTTCCGTTTTTTTCCCACACTGGCTTGAGTCCAGGTAAGTCGGGAACAGCTGCGCCTAGAAAAGCAGGCGCAAGGCCTGCTTTTAGCAGGCTAATAGTTTAAGAAATTAAAAAAAAAACATTTTTTCCACTGATTTATCATTTTAAAATACTAAGAAAGGTAAGTTTATTTTTAGCCCCGTTAAAAACTTTGGGCCGAAAATTGATCCCGGGACGCGAGAGTACGCACTGCATACTCTCGCGTATTCCCACTCCAATTGCCGGTTTTCTGCATGCCCTGCGCATGCGCTGAAAACCGGCAATTGCTCTTCCGAAAAGGGGGCGGGGCCTGAGTGCATCGCGTGCGCGCTACAGGCTGCGCGCACGCTGTGCACTTCATGCTTTGGACGCGCAGGTAAGTAGGGAAGATTTTAGAAATGTAAAAAGGAGGAGTAAGACCCGCTTTTAAGAAGGTAAGTAGTGAATTAAGTATTTTTTTGAATTTTTTTTTACAGGTATATCTTTTTTATAGACTTTAAAGACAGGTAAGTTTATTTTTATAACTTTTTAAAAGATTTTAAATTTTTTCAAAAATTTAATTTTTTATTTAAAATGGTTAATTTAATTAACTATACTTATTTTATTAATGTGATGGTTATTTTTTTAAATTTAATTGAGGTTTAGCTGTTATTTTGGGGGGGTGTAAGATTCATAGCTTTCACAGCACGTATGTGAAACTTATGAATGGAAGATGGTGTGCTGCCATTGGCTCTAACTGAGTCACGTGATCCCACAGCTCGCACGAATTAACTACGCCGCTGGGATACGCAAGCCCAGCACAGCTGATGTCTGGAACATCAAGTTCGTGCGAGCTGGATCAGAAAAAGCATAAGCGAGGTGAGACATCGCGGGGAAGGCTTACCCCCGCGGGAACAGAGCGAGATCAATTTCTGGGCCATTAATTATTTTTTTCAAAAATTTACATTTTTTTTTTAAATAGTTAATTTATGTAATTTATAGTCATTTTAAAAATGTGATTTTTTTTTTAAATTTATTTGAAGTTTTACTTATGTTTTGGGGCTGATCTCTATTCATAGATTTGACAGGTCTTCCTGTCAAATCTATGAATGGAGATTCCCTGCTCTGATTGGCTCCCCGTGGCCCACGTGATCCCCTGGGATACACGTGCCCTGCACACCGGCAGTTTGCAGAGGCACAGCAATGGAATTCTGCGCCTCCCGGGAGCCCTCCGGTCCAGGCGCAGATCTTTCCGAATCGCAGCCCTCTGCCCGCGGGAGAGCTGCGAACGGAATTTCTGTGCCATTATTTATGATCCGAACGGATGGTGGAAGCAAATTCAATAATAACTTTCAAAAGCAAATTGGTTATATACTTGAAAAGAAAAACATTTGCAGGGCTAAGAGGAAAGAGCGGGGGATTGAGACTAACTGGATAGCTCTTTCAAAGAGCTGACACAGGCACAAAGGACCGAATGGCTTCCTTCTGTGTTGTATCCTTCTATGATTCTATGATCTGTTTTGGTGATGATGTTGAGGTATAAATGTGACCAGAATATCAGGAGAACTTCCCTGCACTTGTTTGAATACGGCCCTGCCATTTTTTATGTACGTCTCAACAGGCATCTGGGGCCTCGGTTAATCATCTCACTCGAAAGATGGCTCCCTCAGTGCAGCACTATAACACTCCCACAATCCATTGGCAGGATAGGCGCACCAACGTCAGTGTTCTTGCTCAGGCCAACATCCCCAGCATCGAAGCTTTGACCACACTCGATCAGCTCCAATGGACGGGTCACATCGTCCGCATGCCTGATACGAGACTCCCAAAACAAGCGCTCTACTCGGAGCTCCGGCACGGCAAGAGAGCCCCAGGTGGGCAGAGGAAACGCTGCAAGGACACCCTCAAAGCCTCCTTGAAAAAGTGCAACATCCCCACCGGCACCTGGGAATCCCTGGCCCAAGACCGCACAAAGTGGAGGAGAAGCATCCGGGAAGGCGCCGAACACCTCAAGTCTCTTCGCTGGGAGCAAGCGGAAGCCAAGCGCAAGGAGCGCATGGAGCGCACGTCAGCCCAAGCACCCCACCCACCCGCCCCTTCAACCACCGTCTGCCCCACCTGTGACAGAGACTGTAGGTCCTGCATTGGACTCATCAGTCACCTGAGAACTCATTTTTAATGTGGAAGCAAGTCATCCTCGGTTCCGAGGGACTGCCTAAGAAGACTATAACACTCCCACAACAAACTGAAAATGTAACTAATTAGAAATAATTCCAATCGTTAAAATGCCTATCTTCTGCGTTTCCCTCAAGCAAACAAGGAAATTATTTGGGGGTATCCAAAATGACGGTGGCCTTCGCCTCTCCAGTGACTCTCGCCTCACTCGTGATTGACATCTTACAGGGGAACCTCCATTTTCTGAGTTCCTAGTCTCCTCACCACACAAGAAGGATTATATTCAGCATATTTTGTTTGTATTAGGCTTGTCTCCACTCCTGTTGCTAAGGCATTGCTGTACCATGTGTGCAAAACCAAAAATTTGGGAACTCGCGATTATCTACCAATTTCCATTATCCACCAGAGAAGCCTCTTCCGCTGCGGCCTATATACCTCAGTGCCAGTGATACCAATAATTATGACCTCAGTTGAGGGCAAGTGCCGCCAACAGAGTGAGGAAAGTCAGCCCATTGGTCAAAGCTGGGTCACAGAGGTGAAAGGTCAGTGTGCAAACCTAGTCCCCTGGATCAAAGAAGATAAGAGTCGGGAATAATTTTAAAACTGTTCTAAAGTGTTTCTG
Organism: Squalus acanthias; assembly: GCA_030390025.1. NCBI lineage: Eukaryota > Metazoa > Chordata > Chondrichthyes > Squaliformes > Squalidae > Squalus > Squalus acanthias. Next base: position 162,264,669 of record CM059428.1, on the reverse strand, counting down.
TGAAACTCTGGGGGACAAAATGTCCAGCACGGGCCGAATGGCCTCCTTCTGTGCTGGAACCATTCTATGATTCTATGAAAACGTTGGTGCTGGGCATTACTGTCTGTCAGTTTTTTTTTAGTATAATGACTTATTCCTGTCATTCAGTTTATAATAAATTAGAATAATTTGCAGGGAGTCTAATCCAATACTCATTTAAGATGTTCTATGGAAATCTCTTGCTGGCCCGGGGCCCTAACGTGTAGAAAGTGCTATCAGGAAATGTGCTAAACCTTCTTCTGATGTTCAGCCTGGTTTCTTCTGTTAAAAGCCTTTGGCATTCCGTGACAAAGTTTAAACTCATCTCATTGTGGTTGCACGTCTAAAATGTAAAATGCGTGCGGGGAAACCTAAAATATCATCCTCGCAGGACGAGGAAATGGTTGCTTAAAGCAGCCTTTGGTTAGGCCAGCACACAGTATTCTTTCGCCAACCTTATTCCCCTTCTGCTCTCCTGAAGGCACTGATTCTCACTGGGGCGCAGGTCCGCGTGGATCCCTCCAGTTCCTCGTCCAAGTCGGCAATCTTCGCATGTGAACCTAAACACGTGACAGTCAGCAGTCTCTTTGGTGGTGGAGGCCATCACAGCTCAACCCAGGGCTGTCCTCTTGGATAGTCCACACACCCCTGTTTCGCTCCTGGGTGATTTTTTTCCCCCCTCGGTAGCCCTGAGATGGTGAGAGTTGTAGCACCCAGACCGCCACCTTGGCTGAGATGCAGCTATCTTGGCACAGAGCAGGGATTGATCCTGTACCTCCTTAGCATTCATTCATATAGATCATAGAATCATACAGCACAGAAGGAGGTCATTCGGCCCATCGTGCCTGTACCGGCTCTTCGAAAGAGCTATTCAATTAGTCCCGCTCCCCCCGCTCTTTCCCCATAGCCCTGCACATTTTTCCCTTTTAAGTATATATCCAATTCCCTTTCCTAAGTTACTATTGAATCTGCTTCCACCACCCTTTCAGGTAGTGCGTTCCAGATCATAACATCTCACTGCGTAAAAAACAATTCTCTTCATCTCCCCCCTGGTTCTTTTGCCAAATTACCTTAAATCTGTGACCTCTGGTTACCGACCCTCCTGCTGGTGGAAGCAGTTTCTTCTTATTTACTCTATCAAAACCCCTCATAATCTTGAGCACCTCTGTTAACTCTCCCCTTAACCTTCTCTGCTCTAAGGAGAACAATCCCAGCTTCTCTAGTCTCTCCACGTAACTGAAGTCCACCATCCCTGGTACCATTCTATCGTGTTCTAGCAAACGGATGATTGAAAGTTCCAGGGGTTTTTTTTTGAGTGGGGGTTGCCATGATGCCACACAATGATCAGATGCAGGTTTCATCCAGCACTCTGTAGAGTTCCTGATCTCGGCTATGCTGATGTGGGAGGTGCTGGGCAGAGAGATCACTTGGAAGGTCCATCGCCAGGCTACTTCTGTGTATCACTTGATGGCTGGTGAAGAGCAGCATGAACAGAGGCCCGGAAGGCAGCTGGTGTGTGGGCCACAGAGACCAAAAGGGGGGAGCTGCAAGATAATAAAGACTGGTCGTGCACTCAAAACATTAAATTATTTATTAAATATATTCCATTGTGCAAAATATGAGTTATATTGCACAGTAAGTCAGCATCTGTAATTTACATCACGAGGGGATTGAAATTGCACTTTTTAAAATATGTTCCCAGGAGGTAGGCAATGCCAGCAAGGCCCATCCACTGCCCTAACTAATTGTATGGCTTGCTAGGCCAGGTCAGAGGGCATTAAGAGTCAACAACATAGGCCGCGATTTCGCCTACCTGAGCGGCTTCAGGGCGGGAGAGGGCGGCGGCGGCGGATGACACCGCTGCCGCGTTGATCCCGGCGAAAGAGAAGATCTTCCCCTAATGGGCCTCATTAGGCCCGCCCTGCGCGTTTCCCGGCCCAGTTAAAAGGTGCGGGTCTGGTGACGTCACCGGGTGACGCGATTCTTGTCGGTATATTTAAAGGGGCCACGGCCCCATTTGCTGTCACTTGCAATTTCACACAATTCAGTGCTGGCAGTGTGTGCAGGTCTGCAGTATGAGCTCCCTGCGCCAAAGAGCAGCGCCTCGCTTCTCTGATGGCTCCCTCCGTCATCGTGTGGAGGGAGTGAGAGCACGCAGGGTGGTTCTCTTCCCTACGGACAGTAGGAAGAGGCCTCCCCAGCAGATGAAGGCAGCGTGGCTGCAGATATCGCAGGAGGTAACGGGGCTGTCAGTGGCGGTTCGCACCTGGGTGCAGTGCTGGAAGAGGTTCAATGATCTTCTAAGATCAGGAAAAGTGAGTATAAAGCCACACTTACCTTGATGCTGCTGTGCCTGTCATCACATCCCCACCACTCTGCATTGCCATCCCTACTCCTTCACAATGTTACTCACCCCAACATCCCGTGGAGCTTCATCCATCCCTCTCTCTCTATCTACATTATCAGGTCCCCATCTTACTACGCACCCCTCACACTCAGCCTCATCGTAATGCAATGACAGCAACCAACAAAGGAGGCAACTTGGTATTGGCAAGCCACTCCATCAAAGTCTCTCTGTAAAGCTCTATGCCATTCCATTCCTTACACTCATTCCATCACTCTCACTCAACCTTCTCTTCTTTCCCTCCTTGCAGGAAAAGGTAGCCCACAATAAGAGGGAGAGGGAGAGAATGGGAGGTGGCCCTCAACAAACCATGGCATATTTGACCACTGCAGAGGAGGCAGCACTGGGGATTGGTGGAGTGGTGGACCTGCCGGAAGTGTGGGCCAGAGAGAGGGGCTCAGTAGAAGAAGCTGGTGACAGAATTATTTTCCATACACTTGCATGCCTTTCATCAGTCACTCATATGGGGTCTGATGTCAACAGAAAATGAATGCTCATCATGTGGATAATGGTATGTGTCTGCAGTCGACATCTCGTATATGTAACCGATGTCTTTACTCTCCCACAGGTCCATCAAGATCCAGGAGGAACAGCAAGAAGACTCCTCAGAGGAGCCTCCTGCCTCTGAGGGCGCAGCGCCACCTCAGACATCGCAACCCAGCACCAGCGCAGAGACGCACACCTCTTCGTCGCGAGATAGAATAGTGTTGTCACCTGGTGTCTCACAGATCACAAGTGAGGAAGAGCAGATGGTGGAGACAGGGACAGCAGTGGAGACTCCTCGTCGGAGGGCGCAGGACTCTCCCAGCTCTGCTCAGCTGCATGCAGACGCTGAACCTCGGGGGACATCCAGGAAGAGGACGATCCTGGAGCTGCAGGAACAAGTGCAGGAGCTCTGACTGGTTTCGCGACCGCGGTGACTACGAGTGTGCAGAGTATGGAGGAGTCCTTCTCCAACATGAGCAACACCATGGCGCAATCACTGGCAACTATAGCTTCCTCCATGGATAGGATGGCCACCTGCATGGAGGAAACACAGCGCCAGTCTCATGAGAACATGGTTTCACTTCAAAATAGATGGTCATCTATGGAGGAGAGATGGGCATCTATGGAGGAGAGAAACCAGAGGCTCATAGACGTCCTTTGTAGGAGGGATGTCAGTGTAGACGTGGGCCCTCATGGCCCCTATGAAGAGTAGCAAGGTGCTCTCCAGCTACTTGCTCGCAGGGAAGTGTAGGTGGCCCATGAGAGGGATGATGGTGGGAGGGGACATGGAAGTGGGGGCTCCTCTCCAAGCGCTCAGACTTCCACCCCCTTGCCAACCCCTCAGTCAGAGCCCCAGATGCCTCCCTGGACAGTGATGGCCGAGTCTGCCCCTGCACAGTCGCAGGAGCAGCAGACTTTGGCGGGGCCATCACAGGCTCCAAAGCCCAGAGGACAACCGCCAAAGGCGTCTAAGCAGGCGCAGCAGGGAGGTGAGGAGGCTGCCTCTACCTCTGCTGAAGCCACAGGGGTAGCACCATGTAGAAGCACCCGAAAAAGAAAGATCCCACACAAATAGTCACAAGGGTAGTCACTTGGGTGTCTTTTTCATTATCACTGTCATCTTTATATTCTATGAAATAGTTGTAATAAATCATTTATTTGTCACACTTTGCAGTCGTTGCCAACTGTATGTGCTCAAATGGAAGTGGCAGTGTAAACAGTCAGGGCTCATTTCACATCCAGCAATGGTGGTGAGAGTCAAAACAAGGGACTAGTCATTGTTTGACTGCTCTATGGTGTTGGTGTGGGGTGATGCCAAACTGCGCACACCTGTGGCAGCCACATGTCTGAGCTGCAAAAAGTTAGTTAAATCTGGCATTGATTAGGGCATCCCTGGCGTGACGGGCAGCAACGTGCTCACGTACTGGTCGCAATGGCACCACTGGCTCCTCCAGGTCTTCGTCATCCTCGTTTTCAACCTCATGGTGCTCCTCCTCGTCCTCCGATGAGGCTGTGCGCTCTGCGCCGTCTTCCTCATCCAGTGCTAATCCTCGCTGCTGCGCTATGTTGTGCGGGGTTCTGGAGACCCTGGCTGGTGCGTACTGTAGGGCTCCTCCAGATCTGTCGAGGCATCTGAAGCACATTTTCAGCATGCCTATTGTTTGTTCTATGACACTTCTCGTCCAGATGTGGTTTCGATTATATCGTCCCTCAGCCTCATTTGTTGGCCTCCTCCAAGGTGTAATGAGCTACGTCTTCAGGAGATAGCCCTTGTCTCCAAGCAGCCAGCCGGAAAGACTGTTTGGCGGAGCGAAGAGCTGAGGGATGGTGGAGTGGTGCAAGATGTAAGAGTCATGGCAGCTGCCAGGGAATCTCGCACACACACTTATGATAATCTTCCTATGGTTGCAGACCAGCTGCACATTGAGGGAGTGGAAGCCCTTGCGGTTAACAAATACTACTGGGTTCTGATGGGGTGCCCTGATGGCGACCTGTGTGCAGTCGATGATGCCCTGCACCCATGGGAAGCCAGCCAGAGTGGCAAAGCCGAGCGCCCGCTCATTGACACTGGCTTCATCAGTGGCAAAATGGATATAATTGGCGGACTTGTTAAAGAGAGCATCGGTGACCTGCGTGATGCATCTGTGGGTGGCCGACTACGAGATACCACAAATGTCTGCTGCAGATCCCTGGAAGTAGCCTGAGGTGAAGAAGTTGAGGGCACTGGTGACTTTGACAGCCGCTGGTAAGGGGTGTCTGGGCTGCAGGTCTTGCTCCAACAATCTGCAAATAACGGCGGTGATGACCTGGCGCGATAGCCTGAGCCTCCTTTGGCACTGCTGCTCCGTCATGTTGAGGAAGCTCATCCTCTGCCTGCAAACCCTGTGCTGGGGGTAAAGACTTCAGCGGGGTGCAGCCCTGCGCTGATGCCCTCTGCCCTGTGCAGCATCAGGTGGTTCTGGAGAAGGTTGGCGCTCTTGTTGTTGCTGCTGCGGCTGATCGTTATCAGATTCTGAGGACCAAGGTGAGATAGCATAAATCGTGCCCATTCTGATGTTAGATATGATAGCTGAAGTTGAGATGACCAGAGCAATCTGTCAAGGGTGAGATATGTTGTTCCAAGGAGGTGACGGTGAATAGAGAGTTTACTCCAAACTGTATAAAGCTGAAAAGTCTCTTCCAAATACTGAAGGCTCCAGCTTCTGAGATTGAAAAAGTGAACAGCTGTGAAATGATAGCTTTTATACCACTTTTGCAGCTGTCACCTATTCAGAGCAATGGAGAGTTGTTGAAAACCCGACATTCTTACCTGACGTGATCCCCGAGTGACGTGAACCTCGTGAAGAAGTTGGAAAAATGGTTACTAGCTGGTAAAATGCTGCTTAAATACCTTTAAACATCCTCTTAATTATTTCAATTGGCTGACCCGCTGCTTAGTGCCGGGTCTACAAAGCGCAGGCAGAGCCGGCACTTGGGAAACTCACAAGGAAGAGGGTTCAGAGCGGGATACCGCCCCGCTGTCAATCTTTTCGATTTTGACAGCGGACCCGCCTCCGAACCCGCCCTCTGAGCGCCGGCAAAATCCAGCCCATAGTGTGGACTAGAATCACACGTAGGGCTGACCATGTCCTGGTGTTCTGCCCTGAAAGGTATTAGTGAATCAGTTGGGTTTTTACACCAATGGTCATTTTTATGGTCATATTTTTTGGTACTGCATTTATTGAATTCAGTTCCACAGTTTTCAACAGTGGGATTATCACTCACGATCTCAAAAGTATTCTCACAAGTTTTCAAAATGAAAGATACCTAAACAAAAGATGGTAAATATACTAAATTCAAATGGTTTTTGCCAGAGACTAAACGGTAAACAATTGGTTAGCTTATCTGGGCAATCGAAAAACACTACATAGCCATTGTTTTGGAGTCTGTTCCCTGTCTGTCTGTCAAGAAGAAGATAAAAAGAAAGGGACGCAGGCAGAGAGACATTTTGAAAGAGGAAACCCGCCAAAGGCAGTCAGACTTTTAAACAGAGAGCTGCCAAATCTTTAGGTAGGCTCAGGAAGACCGAAATACTGGAGGAACAGTTAAAAGATTGTTTTTGTCAAGTAGGATGACCCACTGATGTGGGGAAGTGCAGTATGTTCATTACTTTATGTTACTACATGAAGATAAGTTATACATGTTGATCTATGTGAAGCCGATTACAACTGTTGCTCTGTATGTTCAGTTGCCATGAAATAAAGCAGCTTAACGAGTCGTAACAACTTTTACCTCAACAACTGTCTGCTTGGCTCGCCTTTTGAAAGATTGAAAAAAGACATAAATACCCAGCTCAGGCCACAAGGAGGTGCTATTGTAACGCCTCCTGAGTCAGGCTAACAGCAAGCAGATATACAACAGCGTGAGTCAACTCCCACAAAAGATAATTCAAAACATTTACCGGTGATGACACCGCTGAACCCAAGAAGATATCAATGATGAACCCAAATTTGTCAGAAGCACATTCTTGACTAATATTGAGCAGTTCAATTTCAACCCCAAAGGTATAATGAGTGTCTAAGACACTGCACCACCCAATCCACTTGCTGTAGTGAAAGAGAAATCAGAAAGAGCTGATCTTCAGTAAGATAGGCACTAATCAGTTGGCTGCAAAGCACTTTGAAATGTGCTGAAGTCATGAAAGGCGTTATATAAATGCAAATTCTTTCTTTCTTTAAATCAGACTGTCAGTGCATCACGAATCTCACAGCTGTTTTTGAGACAGGAAATGTGGTAGAACATTGTGCGGACATCTCTCTTAAAATGGTGCCGCTCTGCTTATCTTCACAGAGGAACTTCTGAAAACCAATATTGCTCACTGGTGGTCCCCAGATGGAGCCAGGCTGGCGTACGCGACAATTAATGATTCAAAGGTCCCCGCTATGGAAATCCCGATGTACCTTACCTCCCTGTACCCGACTGGGAGAGTGTATCATTATCCAAAGGTAACTATTAAAGGGGAAAGCTCCTTACAAATAATGATGGGGTGGGGCGGGGGCAGGGCTTTCATGTTTGTTCCAAGTAAAATATCTGGATCAAAAAAGAACTGAACAATAACCAAATACACGTCAAATTGTAATGGCAGTTACTTTTATCTGGACTTGTGTCTCTTTGAGCTGTTATGAATTTTCAAAAACTTACCTTCAAATTATTGCATCTAATTGAGGACAATGATTCTGTAGGCTATATTTTTTTAAGAGACAGCGCACATTGTTGAAATGATCAAACCTTATCGTCACTGTTCTAATGTTATATCCATTCTTTACCTTTTAACTGTAGGCTGGCCAAGAGAATCCAACCATCTCACTGTACGTGGTGAATTTAAATGGGCCGGCTCATACTCGCGAGATGACCCCTCCAGAGGACACGAGAATGAAGTAAAACCTCCGACCTTTTTTTTTTCTTCCGCCTAAATTGTTTCAGCATGTATGCGTTTTCTTCGATAGTATTTGAAAGAGAACTTTTAAGAATTTTAAATTCTGACACTGGAATCTTGATGCATGAGAGAGGGGAGACTAGTGCTGAATTCAGGGCGACCGGCTAGAACACCCTTGATGTAGGGCCAGGTTTAGGAAGACAGACATTAGCTATAGCCAACCTGACAGAGCTGGAGAGTCTAGGGCCCTGAATTTCCAGGGGCCAGGAAGGCGGGGGTGGAGGGGGGAAGAGGAAGGATCTCCTCACCATGGCGGGGGGCGGCGGGGGGAGACAGATTGTTTTTGGGCAGAACCCAAATCCGCCAGGTTTCCATTCCATTTAAGGTGACCTCAAATGCCGGCATGGGGAGATAGGTGCGATCAGGTCTTCTGTCCACGTTCCTCACATCCTTGTGGTGAAGGTCTTATTGTAGTTTCTGGTAGTGGTTTGGTACAACTGAGTGGCTTGCTAGGCCATTTCAGAGGGCAGTTAAGAGTCAACCAGATTGCTGTGGGTCTGGAGTCAGGTAAGGACAGCAGATTTCCTTCCCTAAAGGACATTAGTGAATCAGATGGGTTTTTATGACATTCCAGTAGTTTCATGGTCACCATTACTTGCTTTTTATCCAAGATTTTATTTCATTAGGTGAATTTAAATTCCCCAGCTGCCATGGTAGGATTTGACTCACGTCTCCGGATCATTAGCCTAGGCCTCTGGATTACTAGTCCAGTAACATAAGCACTATGCTACTGTACCCCGTTATAACAACAAAACTAGAACAACTTGCAGTTATATAGCCCCTTTAACATAGTAAAACATCCCAAGGTGCTTCACAGAGCATCATTAACCAAAACTTGACACCAAGCCAAAAAAGGAGATATTCGGACAGGTCAAAGAGGTAGATTTTAAAAACTGTCTTAAAGGAGGAACGAGAGAGAGAGAGGTTTAGGGAGAGAATTCCAGAGTTTAGGGTCTAGACAGCTGAAGTCGGGATGCACAGGAGGCCAGAATTGGAAGAACGTGAGTTTTCAGAGGGTTGTAGCCAGGAGGAGGTTACGGAGATAGGGAGGGGGGAGGTCACGGAGGGAATTGAATATTGTGCCAGCGTAAGCACTAGGGGCCATGCAGAATCCGTGCTTAATGATGTGGAAAATACTTCATCTTTTAATGGTTGTGGTTCTGTATTAAAAAAAATGAAGTTAATCAGTGAGGACGATTCACTGCATTTCAGGAACAATAAACTGGAATTAGACTTTTGGAATATAAGATAGTCTCATCAGCATCCCCAATGTATTGTCTCAGCGTCATTTTGTTTTCTTCTTCAGCGGGCTTTTGACCTTTTCTTCACCTTCATGAAGGTCAAGATATCTTTTTTCAAAAAGGATTTTAATCCACCCCCTCGCCAAGAAACCCGCTCTAAGCTCTTCTGCTTTTAGTCTTTGCGATTTTTACTGCCTCATTGCGTGGCCATGTTTGGATTTGTGAGCGTCTTACGTTGCTTTCCTCTTATTTTAACGGCTTCAAAAACAGACGAATTTGTCCCATGTTCCCTTTTTCCAGTAAAATTGTGAAAACCTCCCTAAAACTGTGGGGCAGATTTCCGTCCTCACTGCCTGGGCGGTATTCTGGTGGGAAGGATCACCCGCCACTATTGAACCCGTCTGACTTTCATTCCGTTGAAATTCAATAAAGGGTGGGCGATGGGCCTCGCCCGGTTACTGCCCAGGCGATGAAGATGGAAATTCACCCCGATATGTTTACGGTTTTGCTGCAAACGTTATTCGGCACAAGTCTTCCCCGCAAGACGTCTTCCACGTGCCGCATCTCGACGTTGTCACTGAGGTGAGGGATAGGCCAATAAAGCAACAGATTTTCCTTGCGGCCCCACCCCGAGGGTTGCCAATTCTCCAGGATTGCCCTGGAGTCTCCAGGAATTGAAGATTAATCTCCGGGACACTGCTGCGAGCAACACCCGGGAGAAAAAATCATAGGGGCATTAAAAAAATGTGGGTTTTTTAAATTTTTCTTTGAACACTTTTCTTTATTAGTTTAAATAATATCAGTCATAACAACAAAGGCTGTTTGACTGACAGTCACGAATTATCCAATTGGGTAGTGAAGAGTCTTCCAATTGGTGTGGGTAGGTGGTGTGTCGTGACTATGGGCGTGTTGGGCGATCAGTGGCGAGAGTGGGGGGGGCAGGAGCTCATGTGATGACACCTCCAGGAATATGTCCAACCAGAGTTGGCGACGCTACCCTCGCCCACCCCGCCCCCCCCCCCGCCCTTCCAAACATGTTTGAAGCTACAGCTTCTGTGGATTCAATCTGAGTGCTGGAACTGAAGAAGGAATTTTATGTCTCGTGCAAACACAGTTTGTCCCCCGGGGCATTTCACAAAAAAAAAATGCGTTACATGAATCTGTGATCTGGAGGACAGGATGACTGCCATATGTATCTCCTCACTACCTGCCTATAGGGGGCAATTCAGAAGAATTGTGATGGATCTGCTGAAAATACTGTCCCATGGTCTGATGCCCCTTGTAGAGGCATCAATGGGAACTGATCCAAGACGGTAGATTTAGGTGACATGCAGACCTAGGCCGAGGGCTCACGCCTCGCAGAGGAGGGTCATAAGAACATACATAAGAACATAGGAGCAGGAGTCGGCCATACGACCCTTCGGGCCTGCTCCGCCATTCAATAGGATCATGGCTGGTCCGAACCTAGACTCACGTCCACTTCCCTGCCCGCTCCCCATAACCCTTAATTCCCTTATCAGCTAGGAAACTGTCTATCTCCGTTTTAAATTTATTTAATGTCGCAGCTTCCACAGCTCTCTCAGGTAGCAAATTCCATAGATTTACTACCCTCTGAGTGAAGAAGTTTCTCCTCATCTCAGTTTTGAAACGGCAGCCCCTTATTCTAAGATTATGCCCCCTAGTTCTAGTCTCACCCATCAGTGGAAACATCCTCCCCGCCTCCACCCGATCAAGCCCTCTCACAATCTTATATGTTTCGATAAGATCGCCTCTCATTCTTCTGTATTCCAATGAGTAGAGGCCCAACCTACTCAACCTTTCCTCATAAGTCAACCCCCTCATCTCCAGAATCAACCGAGTGAACCTTCTCTGAACTGCCTCTAGAGCAAGTATATCTTTTCTTAAATATGGAAACCAAAACTGTACGCAGTATTCCAGGTGTGGCCTCACCAGTACTCAGCAGTATCCAGTGCTTTATTGTTACCAGGATAACCAGTAGAAAAGTTATTTACAGTTAAGAACAGTAAAGGAAGAGAAAAGGCCATTCGACCTATAATTGAAGGTCCACCTTCAACTGAAAAAAAGACTTGCATTTATACAGTGCCTTTCATGTTCTCAAGACGTCCCAAATTGCTTTGCATCCAAAGCAATACTTTGACGTGTAGTCACTTTTGTATGGTAGGCAAAACGCAGCAGCCCATTTTCACACAGCAAGATCCCACAAACAGCATAGATAAATGGCCACAACAAAAGCAAAATACTGCGGACGCTGGAAATCTGAAATAAAAACAAAGTGCTGGAAATACTCAGCAGGTCAGGCAGTATCTGTGGAGAGAGAAACAGAGTTAACGTTTCAGGTCGATGACCCTTTGTCAGAACTGGAAACAGTTGGAGACGGAACAGGGTTTTAAGCAAGTGTAGGGGCAGGGAAAGGGGGGAGGGGAGGAAAGAACAAAAGGGAAGGTCTGTGATCGGATGGAAGGCAGGAGAGATTAAGAGACAAAAGGGATGATGGTGCAAGGCAAAAGGAGATGGTAATGGGACAAGTTAAGAAACAAAAGATGACTCTAGGATAATCCCCCCCATCCCAGGAATCAGTCTAGTGAACATTTGTTGCACTCCCTCTAAGGCAAGTATAGGTAAGGTGATCAAAACTGTACACGGTAAGATTCTGCTTCTTCAGCTGAGAAGCTTAAGGGTTGACCCGTAGGAAAGACACGACAACAAGTAGTCTTAGTTCAACTATTTGATTTGATTAGTCAACAGTAAGCAAGCAATACATACACTTTCTTGGTACAAGTCCAAACGATTGATTAGTTCGGTTGAGCTCTTGTAGATCTTTGTGTGGGGAATCAACCCACCCAGCTGCAGTACAGCTGCTTAGTCTCACAGTCCTTTATAGCCCCTGGGCCAGTCATATGACCGGACTGATATCTGTCTGTCCTTTATGTGATGTTGTTCCTGGTCATCCACTCTTGGTGCGTCATGCCGTAATGGCCGTCTCGGCAATTAGGGTTTTGACCAAGTCTCAACATGATGTTCCACTCTTGAGTCAAGGTTTCAAATACAATCATAACTTCTTTCAACACATACCCACAGGATTCCAGTGTTAGCAAACTCAATCAATAACAGTGACTAAATGTAAGAGGCATAATAGAAACATAGAAGCAGGCCATTCGGCCCGTCGAGCCTGCTCCACCATTCAATACGATCATGGCTGATCATCCAAATCCAGTACCCTGTCCCTGCTTTCTCACACAGAATCCCCATCGAGCCTGCACCGACACATATCCCACCCTATCCCCGTAACCCCACGTATTTAATTCCCCCTAACATATCCCTTCCTATCCTATCCCCGTAACCCCACATATTTAATCCCCCCCGAACACTAAGGGTCAATTTATCATAGCCAAATCAACCTAACCCGCACATTTTTGGACTGTGGGAGGAAACCGGAGCACCCGGAGGAAACCCACGCAGACACGGGGAGAATGTGCAAACTCCACACAGACAGTCACCCGAGGCCAGATTCGAACCCGGGTTTCTGGCGCTGTGAGGCACCAGTGCTAACCACTATGCCACCGTGGAGTTCCATAGCTTTCTTATCGAAGAGTCTATGAATTGAATAGGCCTTTGTGGTTCCTAGGCAGTTATCTCAAAGAGGAGCATAAGATCTAATCAACAGCTAAAGCCTCCAAGGATAAGCGTTTCTCATTGTTAGCTGCAACAGTTTCCACTGCCTACTGGGTAGTTTTTTGGTCAAGTAAACCATACATTTAAATGGAGTCCACATCCTTATTACAAATACATGATTGTATACGGTTTCTTCACTCTCTGCACCTCCAGAAAATGGTACAAGTTATACATACACTCCTTCAGTCCACCCTTCAGTGGATATGTTAAGTCATTACACATGAACACTTTGAATACGATATGTGACAGGCCAATTTTATACAATATTAGTCTTGGTGTTTTGTACATTGCAGTAGTATTGAACATATGCACTCCACGCCAAACCCCTTGGTCTTACAGTGCACGAGATATACATACACTCCTTCAACACAGTACTCTATGTGTGGTCTCACCAAAGCCCTATATAATTACAGTAAGAATTCTAGGACGCATAAACACCGGCATGGACTTGTTGGGCCGACTGACCTGTTTCTGTGCTGTAAAATTCTATGTATGTAGTTTGTTTGCAGCAAGGTCTCAGAAACAGCAAATGAGATGAATAGCCATTTAATCTGTTTTGTTTTCCATTGCCGTTGATTGATGATAAATGTTGAGCAGGACACTGAGAGAACTCCCTGTTCCTCTTCAAGTAGTACCATGGGATCTTTAAACATCACCTGAACAGGCAACCGTGGCCTCGATTAATGCCTCACCTGAAAGACAGCACCTCCAACAACGCAACGCTTCCTAAATTGCTTTTCCTTTCGCCTGCGCTGTGTCAGGCCAGATTAAACGCTTGGTGTGGGCCTCGAACCCCACGACCTTTCTGGGAGTGCTAAATAGGTCGATTTAGTCGGACACAAACATTACGAAGCAATAGGCAATCAGTCAGCTTCGCTTAAAGCAGCAAAGTTACTGCGTTATCAGTGCATTCAAAGCGTGGTCCAAGGCAATCTGATAATATAATATCATTTAATGGACCAGTATGAGAATGTTGTTTTAGTGGCAGTAAGAATTCAGGCAGCTGAGGTGTGAAGGCTGCTTGATGTAAAGGTGGTCTTTGGAGATAGACGGAACAAGTAATATAATAGAGCGCAGGTTCGTCATCAGTGTCTTGACTGCAAAAACGGTTTTTCTTTTATCTTTTCAGGCAATATTATGTTACCATGGTGACGTGGGCAAGCAGCACCAAACTAGCAGTGAACTGGCTGAACAGAGCCCAGAACGTTTCCATCCTGACTGTATGTGAGGCCACGACGGGCATTTGCACAAAGGTACTGGCACATCCAGTGAGCAATAACTGAGCCCTTAAATCAGGCAAGAAAATAATTACATCACTGATTCTCTGTATAACGTCGGTGACGTAAGAAAACTACTAGGCACTTGGTCTAAGCGTTCAACAAAGCTTTAATCAACTGTTTTTCAACATGGAGATCTAGTTGTGTCCTTAACTAGTTCCTGTTGAGGAATGTCCTAAGCAAGCTGGGCCCATGCCCGAGTATTTATACTCTCCCTGGACAGCGCCACCAGCAGGCCACCCAGTATTACTTCCTACATGAATGACAAGATTCATGTCTGAGAAGTCGCACAACACCAGGTTATAGTCCAACAGCTTTATTTGAAATCACAAGCTTTCGGAGCGCTGCTCCTTCGTCAGGTGAAGTGAAGAGATGCATATAGGCACAGCATATGTAGTCAGAGAACACTGCCAGATGATTACAGTTAATCTTTCTATGCATCTCTTCACTTCACCTGACGAAGGAGCAGCGCTCCGAAAGCTTGTGATTTCTAATAAAGCTGCTGGACTATAACCTGGTGTTGTGCGACTTCTCAAATTTGTCCACCCCAGTCCAACACTGGCATCTCCACATCAAGATTCATGTCAGTCAGTAAGGCTTTTCTGCTAAGGAGCGGCAAATTGGAACACAAGGCCGCAGCTGCCCTTCTGGTCTGCGTGGCTCAGATACACACCGACACAGAACAGGAAAGATGCCAGCTTCAATCCCTGGTTTGTGCTGAGTTAGCTGATTTCAGGCTGGGTCATGATAGTGGCACTACGATTGGACTCAGCACCCCTGGGCTAAGGAGGGGTAGGAAATCCCACTCCGGTCACTGTCCACTAGCTCCCGCTGGAAAGTCCCTATGTGTTAATAATGAGCACAGGATCGAGCTTGGTGAGGATTCACACCATGGTGGAATAGCGTACTCATGGGGTTGGGGGGGGGAGAGCGATTTTAACCCTATTCACTCAGCAGAAACCAGGCGGGTGGGCAGTTAAAATCGCCCTGGCTCTTACTTGTCTGAAAGCCGCCGTGATCGCAACATCTGCCATTTTAACCTGCTCTCCTGAGCAGGCAGCAAGGACACACGCCCGGAGCCAACAGGGGTCCTTCATTACATATCCATGTCGCGGCCCGATGACATCATTGAGACCCGACTGTAATTTTAACCCGGGCCTGAGCCGGGAATCCACCTGGAGTTAAAATCGGGGCACTGTATGGGAGGCTTACATGTCAGAAGTGACCACCTGGAAACTGGTTGTCATGGATAATTTTAGTTCGAGCTGTGAGGGGAAGTGGAAACCAACTCGAGGCCTGGTGTTTTCCCACGGGCTGGGAAGGTGGGGGGTGCGGGGAATCAGCGGGCGGGTCATTCCAGAATATTCTTCCTGTGGTTATTTTTTAAACGGTTAAAAAGAAAGGAAGAAAGACTTGCATTTATATAGCACCTTTCACAACCTCAGGAAGACCCACAGCGCTTTACAGCCAATGAAGTACTCTTCAAGCACAGTCACTGTTGTAATGTAGGAAACGCGGCAGCCAAATTGCGCACAGCAAGCTCCCACAAACAGCAATGTGATGAGGACCAGATAATCTCTTTTTAGTGATGTTGTTTGAGGGATATTGGCCAGCACACTGGGGATAACTCCCCTGCTCGTCTTCGAAATAGTGCCGTGGGATCTTTTACGTCCACCTGAGAGAGCAGGCGGAGCCTCGGTTTAACGTCTCATCCGAAAGATGGCACCTCCGACAGTACAGCACTCCCTCAGCACTGCACTGGAGTGTCAGCCTAGCTTTATGTGCTCAAGTCTGTGGAGTGGGGCTTATTAAATGGTATTGAACTGCCCCTATGTGCTGTACTGACATGGACACCTTACCTCAATGTTATTTACTGTTACAGAAACATGAGGATGAAAGTGAAAGCTGGCTCTCCAGGCAGGTAAGAAATAAAACAACAGAATGGTCTGTTTCCCTCTCTCTACTTTTTTTTATTTTGCCCGCTTGCGGAATTATCTGTAGGATGTCGCAATTTATCGAACAGAGGCGCCACGTTAAAACGGAGCTCATTACATTAAATAAAAGGCAACAGCGCCCCCGATGGCTTAGTGGGTAAATGCACCACCTGGTGTGGTCCAGAGCCACTGACATCAGTAAGCTTCCAGGTTCAGGCTTCCTCTCCTGTTCTGTACTGTCTGTTAATCTCACTCTGAGCAGCAGCGCTGCAGTGTTACACTCGCCCCCCCGCCGCACCCCTTGGATGGAGAAGAAGAAACAGTCAGTCAGGATTGTTACTCCTAGTGTTGTTCAGTGGCCCCCGCTGAAGGTGGCATGTGTGCCAGTGTTTGGTGAGGCAGGTGTTGGGTCCACTGTAATGTTCTCCTGTCAATACTCACTGGCTATGCTCACCAATGGAAAAAGTGGCCAATTGCGGAAAGGGAAAGGAAGGGAACAGGATGAAAGTGAAACGACTGTTAATATCTAACAATTGATCACATCTCTCAAAAACGTCACAAAGCCCTTCATGGACAATTACTTTGAAGTGCAGTGACTTATATAGACAAACACAGCAGCCATTTCAAATTGTAAAATCCCATGAACAGTAATGAAATGAATGAGCAGTTATTGTGGCGGAAGGAATATTAAACCTGGACACCAAGAGAGCCCTTTAAACAGTATCATGGAACTTTATCATCTACCTGACCCACGGGAACGGACATCTCGGAGGTCATTTTAACTACTGCCGATGGTGTTTAACGGGTGCTATCGGATCGGCCGCCCGTTATACCCGTGGTGGAAAGGAAAATCGGGCGGGTGGTATAATGGACATCCCATCCGCTATCAGCCGTTTTACACCATCATTAAAGTGACAACCTTCATCGGAAGGGCAGCGCCACCAACAATGCAGCGCTCCCTCAGTATGGCGCCGGACTCGCAACCTCGATTGCACGCCTCAGCCTTCTGACTTTGGGGGTGAGAGCAATATCACTGACACTACCAAAGGGTTGCTGGCATCCATGGATCTATAACCCTCCCCCAACCTGAGTCTGCACCGTTAGGAGGGGAAGAGAGGTGAGAAAACTGGCAGTGGTTCAGTCTGGATGTCACGTCAATGGCACTGAGCTCACTGTTCGTCACACCGACATCTGGACCTAGCTCAAAAACAAACCCAAAAATCAATAAATCATCCAGAATATGAATGGGTTTTCAGATGGTGATTAAGCACTTGGCCTTCTTACTCATGGTCCACTGCACAATCTGAACACTCAATCAGATTATTTACGTGTCTGCGCTCCCAATTATCAGTTATTCTGCATTGTAATGAGGCTTTCTGGGTTTGTGAGCTGAAGGAACAAAGAATGATATTTATAGAAGGGTACTGGATGTTAGAATCAAAGAATCATAGAATCACACAGCACCGAAGGAGGCCATTCGGCCCATCGAGCCTGTGCTGGCTCTTTGAAAGAGCCGCCCAATTAGTTCCACTCCCCTGCTCTTTCCCCATAGCCCTGTCAATTTCTCCCTTGAAGTATTTATCCAGTCCCCTTTTGAAAGTTATTATTGAATCTGCTTCCACCATCCGTTTCAGGCAGTGCATTCCAGATAAGACGGACCCCTAAGTACCTCAAGTTCAAAAAACATCCATTAAACACTACTCTCTATTTCCTATCCTTTAGCCAACTTCCTATCCATGCTCCCATGTTTCCCTGCGCCTTGAATTTGTTGAAAAATTAATTTGATCAAGAAACCTCATGCATGGCACGCTATTAAATGCCTTTAGAAAATCCATATCCAATATATTTTCCTTCGCTACATTACCACAGTGATTACACTTCAAAAGTACTTAATTGGTTGTGAAGCACTTTGAGACACCTAGAGCTCATTAAAAATGCTATACAATTGCAATTCCATCCATCCTTCCTTCCCTCCCTCCTTCCTTCCCTCTCTCTCTCCTTCCTTCCTTCCCCGTTATTTTCTGAAAGATCTCTATTACCACATATGACTTGCAGATCCCTACAAGTTGTCCTTAATTACCCATGTCTCTTTCTAAGTCACAATTAATTTTAAGTTGAATTTTAATGGACTGCACCAGCTTACCCACTACTGACGTCAGGCTGACTAGTCTATAGTAGCAGAGGTGTTACATTAACAATCCTCCAGTCCTTTCACCCAGTGTCTATAATTAAAGATTGTGGTCAGAGCCACTTCTATTTCCTTTCTGACTTTTCTCAGCTCTCCACGAGGCATGTCACCGGGACCCGGTGCTTTTGCACTCGGACTCCCGCCAACATTTTTAGTTCTACTTCCTTGTGTATAGCCAGGATCCCTCGAATTCTCCGACGCCTCGAAGCCAATTCCTGTGGCAAGCCCAACCAAATTCTGCGGCAAGAAATTGCGAATTCCGCAGCACCTTTCCAAGGGATCTACACGCACTTGCGCCTTTAAAGAAAAGTGTCACAGCAGCCATTTCTAGATTTGAAAGAAACAGCGGCAATTTAGAGAACGGCACTTGAAGTATAAACTTCCAGCACAAGAGGAGGAGGAGGAGGAGAAGAGACGGAGAGCCGATGAAGGTAGAAATGCAGCCGACTGGGCAACAGAAGTCGGCTAATTCATCGCAGAGCGGGGCGTCAAACCTGGAGCCTCCTGGTCCAGACGGCTCAGCCACACATCGGGCTGGATTTTGAATGACCCATGGAGTCGGGTTTGGAGGCGTGTGGGGGGTTAAATTTGCGGGGTCGGGGTTTGCGACTCCATCCCGGCTCCACGCAATTTTGACATAATCAGTCGCGGGGTTCCCGACTCCGTCCCGCCTTCAAGAGGCGGGAGAGGCCATTAAAGCCCTTAACAAGCTCTAAATTGGCTCTGTAATGCCATTTTGAAATGCTGTAGCTAGTTTAACCCTCTTCTGACGTGAAGCACGCCTGGTGTGAAACACTCCAGTGAAACCTGGCGGGAGCACAAGTGGATAGCTGACTATCGGCTGCAGGTCCACTATTACAACGGAGATGTGATGAGGTAGTAGTAGTAGTATTAGGTCTGAACGTCGCCTCTGATGCTGCTGCATTGAATGTCTTCAGAGACTGCCTGGGAGGACTTGCTTGGCAAAAAACTCTCTCTCTCTCTCTCTCTCTCTCTCTCCCTCTCTCCCTCTCTCCTCTACACCACCACCCCCCATTTTTGCATCCAGGTCCACTCACATCAAAAGCCAGGCAGGTCCTCTCTCACCAACAGTCTCTGAGACTAGCCAGTCAGCAATGATGACATCATCAGAGGCGGCTTTCAGACTGAAAACACTAATTAGTTCATGGGTTCCCACATGCTCCAACTCAATTGCCCAATTAAGTGAAAATTGCATCAGGCATCCACATTAATCTGGAGTCGGGAGGGAAACACGAAATGCGGATTACACGACCCCAAGACAAAATCCAGCCCATCGTCTTAATCGGACGGGCTGAGCTGTTCACTCGGGTCAGGGTGAGCGGGCACTCCTGGCGGGCGAGGCGCCACACACCGGGAGCGCACATTTGGAAAAGCCGCCTCACTATCTTAACCAGCTCAGCCGTCATGACAGGCCTGCTGTAGCTCTGAGTGACTACCCCTGAACACTTGGCCATGGGCCGGCAAGGTGACATTGACAAGAAATTAGGCAGCAAAGTGAAAGCTGTAGGAAAATGTAAATATATAGCAATATAAAATGATTGATTGTACTGAGCATTGTAATATTAGATGAATACAAAAGCTGACTTGACATTGCGAAGGAGACAAAACTGAATGCTTCAGTGTCTTGCTCTGCTCCCATTACGATCACAGTACATTGTCAAGTCTGGTTAAGAAAAAATATGGATCTGACATATTTGAAGTAATAAAAGGGAATAGAGTAATAAAACATATGAACTCTTTGTAGCCATGAAATGCCTTTACAGCCCCTGAATTTATTTGCAATGCCAGCCCAGCTCAATGACTATTTCACTCTTTAGTAAAAGTTTATTGAACGCGCCTGTAATAAGCCATCAGTTGGAGCTCTCGGCTAAAGCTGGTCTTATTATTAACGTATGCAAATTAGTTTTCAACATAATGTAGCCTGTTAGCAAGTGAGTGTTGAAGATTCTTGAAAGTGAATTCGAAATTTATTTTGTGATAAACTTTTAATACTTTCCAGTTGTTTGCACCGTGGAAAGCTCAGCTGGGAGAGCGGTGGAATGAAGGGCAACAGGGAGGAAAGCAAGCTGAAGGTCACCAAATTCAAGTCCAGTTTAAAGGAATGTGTGTGTGTGTTTAAGGGTGTGGAGTAATGGAATTAGAGTGGATAGATCCAGTGTGGAGCTTGAGTTAACAACATGTTAAAATACTGCAGAGAGGACAGCACTGTCCAGGATCAGTGGGCCATATAGCAGCTTCCGCTGATTCAAATTTGCTTTAAAAAAAAGGGAGATAAATAGAGATTTTTTTTAAAAGTCTGTTTTTGCATTTCCTTGTGGTCCCACCTATTATTGGGACACCAAAGCAGATGTTGTGAGATTTGTGTCCGTATTAAAGTTGTCTTAGGTACCAAGTTTAATTCGAATCCCCCTCAACCTTAGGTGTGCTTCCTTGTCAGGGTAGGGTTGTCTCCAGAACTGGCAGACTGTCTGGCTTTCACCAGCTGGGGAGTCTTGAGTGAAGTAGTTGCATTTCCCAGCAGTGGTTTTTAGCGTCAGGATGGCGCAGTTAAAATGGAACATTTGCGAAGTCTCCCGTCTTTTCATATCATTTACTGCCCCAAAACAAACAAACAAGAAAAATTAAACATTTCATAGATCTCAGGATTTTCCCAATTTCATGAAATCACGCTCTTCCTCCTCCTTGCACGCTCTCTTGTGTCCAAGAGTTGTCACTTGGTCTCCCACTCATTCGTTCCCAGCCCTTCGAAACTGTGGAATTCCTTGCCTCCCTCAGTCCTCCCTTCCTGCTACAATCTTCAAGCTTTTAAAACCCCAACTTTGGTGTCACCTAACCAACACGACTCGGGTTGTCTTCCCCTACTCTTTTCATCCTTTCTGGTGTCCTGCACCGTTGACCTTTGATCTTCACCTTGGCTTCTCAAAATATTAAAAATTGTAGTTCCCTCCATACCCTGTTCCTGAGTTTATTTGGTCAGCGGAGCCCATTTTACTGTTGCCACACAAATATTTCCAGTTCGATCCACTGGGGTAGATCTTGACTTTGGGCGCTAGTGTAAAACGGGTGATAGCGAGTCGGCAGCCCCTTTTACATCTCTCCTGATTGAAGTCAATAGAAATAATAATCGTTTTACACAATCGCACAAAATCAAAATCTACCCCCATTGTCTATATAGCGTCACCATTTAATTCTTAATCTTCATTTAAAAGCTGGCTCTCGACCCCATTACTTTGAGATATGAATGTAGACCCACTGAATGCAGTAGAATAACACTCTTTTTTTGATTCTTGCAATTTTGCTGTCCATTTTGCTTTCGAGTGCATCTCAGTTCTAAAAGGTCAATGTTTTTACCGATCACAGAACGAGGCCCCTTTATTTTCCAAAGATGGAAAGAAGTTCTTTTTCATCCGCCCCGTTCCGCAGGGAGGCAGAGGGAAGTTTTACCACATCGCGATGTCATCTGCTCAAGTAAGTACCTCAGAGGATCAGTAAAATCCTTAGCTTTCATTGCTCAGTATTCAGATAAATGACTCAGTATTCAGATAAAACATTTTACGCTGAAAGATAAGAGCCTAATTTCAGTCATCTGACTCTACGATTGTAGACGATATCAAATCTGGAAGGACGGGTCAGGAGGCTTTTATTTGTCCCTGACTGTTCTTGTACATCTTGACACTTTGCTAATATTTGTGCAGTTCACTAATGTCTCAATGTCGGACTCGCAAATATAAATATTCTGGAAATGTAACCATGCAATTAGATATTATTGAGCCTGGAAGGACTGGCAGGCATGGGAGATAATACTCCTCCAATGTCTATGCATGGTACCACATGCACCTACAATGATTTTCCTTGGAGTATAATTTGAAAGTCCACAACACTCACCTGAACCTCCACTGCTGTCGCACAAATTTGAATGAGAACAACAGCAACTTATATTTATATAGCGCCTTTAACGTAGTAAAACGTCCCAAGGCGCTTCACAGGAGTATTATAAGACAAAAAATTTGAAACCGAGCCACATAAGGAGAAATTAGGGCAGGTGACCAAAAGCTTGGTCAAAGAGGTAGGTTTTAAGGAGCGTCTTAAAGGAGGAAAGAGAGGTAGAGAGGCGGAGAGGTTTAGGGAGGGAGTTCCAGAACTTAGGGCCTAGGCAACAGAAGCCATGGCCACCAAAGGTTGAGCGATTATAATCAGGGATACTCAAGAGGGCAGAATTAGAGGAGCGGAGATATCTCGGGGGTTTGTGGGGCTGAAGGAGATTACAGAGATAGGGAGGGGCGAGGCCATGGAGGGATTTGAAAACAAGGATGAGAATTTTGAAAACGAACGGTAGCATAGTGTTTACGTTACTGGTACTAGTAATCCAGTAGGCCTGGATTAATGGGCCAAAAATTCATCCCGCTGCGCGAGAGTACGCACTGCGTACTCTCGCGTATTCTCTCTCCAATTGCCGGTTTTCTGCATGCCCTGCGCATGCGCTGAAAACCGGCACTTGGTCTTTTGAAAAGGGGGCGGTTCCTCGGTGCATCGCGTGCGCGCTACAGGCTGCGCGCACGCTGTGCACTTCGTGCTTTGGACGCGCAGGTAAGGACGGAAGATTTTAGAAATGGAAAAAGGAGGAGTAAGACCCACTTTTAACAAGGTAAGTAGTGAATTAAGTATTTTTTTGAATTTTTTTTAACAGGTATATCTTTTTTAGAGACTTTAAAGACAGGTAAGTTTATTTTTATAACTTTTTAAAAGATTTTAAATTTTTTCAAAAATTTAATTTTTTATTTAAAATGGTTAATTTATTTAACTATACTTATTTTATTAATGTGATGGTTTTTTTTAAATTTTATTGAGGTTTAGCTGTTATTTTGGGGGGGTGTAAGATTCATAGATTTCACAGCACGTATGTGAAACTTATGAATGGAAGATGGTGTGCTGCCATTGGCTCTAACTGAGTCACGTGATCCCACAGCTCGCACGAATTCACTACGCCGGTGGGATACGCAAGCACTGCCCAGCTGATGTCTGGAACATCAAGTTCGTGCGAGCTGGATCTGAAAAAGCCAACGCGGAGTGAGAGATCGCGGGGAAGCCTTACCCCCGCGGGAACAGAGCGAGATCAATTTCTGGGCCATTGTATCTGGAGACATGAATTCAAATCCCACCACGGCAGCTGGGGAATTTAAATTCAGTTCCTTAAATAAATCTGGAATAAAAAGCTAGTATCAGTAATGGTGACCATGAAACTAGCAGATTGTCATAAAAACCCATCTGGTTCACTGATGTCCTTTTGGGCAGGAAATCTGCCGTTCTTACCCGGTCTGGCCTATATGTGACTCTGGACCCACAGCAATGTGGTTGACTCTTAACTGCCCTCTGAAATGGTACCAAATTGCTACAAAGAAGTATCACCACACGGTTCAAGAAGGTGGCTCACCTTCTCAAGGGCAAGTAGGGATGGGCAATAAATGCCAGCCTTGCCAGCGACGCCCACATCCCGTGAACGAACAAATAAAAAAAATGATAAGGATTCAATTGAGCATGAAGACTTTTTTTTAAATTAAAGGGCATCCTAATGAAGCACAATGATGCAGCATGTATGATCACCCAGTATACAATGTTAGAGTATGAGAGCTGGCTCTGTAGCCCCATCCTAACACTCCCAGAGTTCTATCTGAGTCAATGTAGGGAAATACTGAGCAGAATCCCGGTAATCCACACTGGGAGAAATTGGCCCAGTTAATGCACTCATGCAAAATTCCTCTGTGCTCTATTTTAACACATTTATTAACCCATTTACAGAGAAATTAGCAATAGCACGCTTATTATATTGTGCAACGCATTAACCAGTGTGATATAGAACTAGAGGTCACAGTCTCAGAATAAGGGGTCGGCCATTTAGGACTGAGATGAGGAGAAATTTCTTCACTTAAAGGGTTATGAATCTTTGGAATTCTCAGTACAGAGGGTTGTGGAAGCTCAGTCGTTGAGTATATTCAAGACTGAGATCGATAGATTTTTTGATACTAAGGAAACCATGGAATATGGGGATAGTGCAGGAAGGTGGAGGATTGGAGTATAAGAGTAAAGTCGTCTTACTGCAATTATACAGGGCTTTGGTGTGACCACACCTGGAGTACTGTGTACAGTTTTGGTCTCCTTACCTAAGAAAGGATATACTTGCTTTAGAGGGAGTGCGATGAAGATTCACTAGACTGATTCCTGGGATGAGGGGATTGTCCTATGAGGAGAGATTGAGTAGACTAGGCCTATATTCCCTCGAGTTTAGAAGAATGAGAAGCGATCTCGTTGAAACATATAAGATTTTTAAGAGGCTTGACGTGGTAGATGCAGGGAGGATGTTTCCCCTGGCTGGGGAGTCTAGAACCAGGGGGCACAGTCCCAGAAGAAGGGGTTGGCCATTTAGGACTGAGATGAGGGGAAATTCCTTCACTCAAAGGGTTGTGAATCTTTGGAATTTTGGATACTAAGGGCACCAAGGGATATGGGGATAGTGCAGGAAAGTGGCTTTGAGGTCGAAGATCAGCCATGATCTTATTGAATGGCGGAGCAGGCTTGAAGGGCCAAATAGCCGACTCCTGCTCCTATTGCTTATGTTCTTATGATCTTATACTGGAGGAAAATAATCCCGCCGACATTATTCTGATGAGTTTACTTCCCTAAACAACCCCGCCATTCCCTCTCATAAACTATCATATACTTGTTTTCAAATTAATACTTCGCAAAACATTGCGGAGAGTAATGAGACATTCCTCCTGCTTTCCAAAATTTGGCAAAAGTGCTGCTGAGCTTTCTCAGAGCAACAGAAAATGCTGCAATGAAGGACATGGGGCGAGATTTCCTGCAGTCACCATGTGTCACCAAACTCCTACACATAGCAGAAAGATTTGCTATTACTGATTGAAGTGTAAAAATATCCTAAAATAACACGTTTATGATTTTGCTGGAAATAGCAATCGGAGGAAATCTGCCCATAGTTATTTTTAGTAGTAAAACCTACTCGCGCCAACTAAAGAAATCATCCATGAAATGTTTAAAAAGAGGAAAGGATTAATAAATGGTGTACGGTCTCCAGTAAACCATTAATAAATGGTGTACACTCTCCAAGTGATGTCAATTCTGACAGTTTTGTAAATATGATTGTCTTTTCTTCTGTTCCAGGTTAACAACAGTAATGATAATTTGCAATCCATCACTTCTGGTAACTGGGATGTGACACAGATTTTGACATATGACGAACTGCATCAAAAAATGTAAGTCTCCAGAAATTATTGAAACAATTGAGAGATAATGGGGGTAATTATGACTTTTGACGGTAGTAAAAAGGGCTGATATGAGATTGGCCATCTGTTAGACATCTCTCCATTGACTTCAATGGAATCGAAAATCGGGAGAGATGGCTAACGGGCGACTGATCGATATTGGCCACTGTACACTATCCCCCAAAGTTGCAAGTACCCCCAAGTAGGATCTTGGCACTTAGAGGTTTCAAATTATACTCAGAGCTGATGTACTCAATCTGTGCTACCTCTGAGTATTTGGGCAGAATCTGAGTCATGTTTGATACAGTAGAGATCAAAATAAAGGGAGCTAATGATGGGAATCTGAAATGAAAGCAGTAAAGGCTGGATATCCGCAACAAGTGGGTTGGTATCTGAAAGAGAAAGATAGGTTAGCGTTTCAGTTGGGACTCTATGTTCTCTTTCCAATGAGCTTTGGCACCCAAAACATGATCCTGTCTTTTTTTTAGATGCTCTCAATCTTTGGGCACTATTCTTTACACTTTCCCTCCCCACTGCATCCTTCGCACATCCCCCTTCCCACCCCATTCCCCGCACCTCCTCTCCCCATCCCATAAGCCCACAACTCCCCTCCCACTGCACCCTCCCCACCACCCTTCTCCACTCTTATAATGTTTCTGTTGGATATTGTAATGTACATCTATGAGTTAAACACACAGTTTATGTAACACATATTTATCTGTCCATTCAACTTACATCCTAAGATTGTAATAGTCTAGAATGGTAATAGTAGATTCTAGAATGGTTCCCACAGATTGGAAGGTAGCAAATGTAACCCCATTATTTAAGAAAGGAGGGAGAGAGAAAACGGGGAACTACAGACCAGTTAGCCTGATATCAGAAGTAGGGAGAATCTATTATTAAGGACGTGGTAACAGGGCACTTAGAAAATAATAATAGGATTGGGCAAAGTCAACACGGATTTATGAAAGAGAAATCATGTTTGACAAATCTGTATTTTGAGGTTGTAACAAGCACAATAAATAAGGGGGAACCAGTAGATGTGTATTTGGATTTTAAGAAGGCATTCGATAAGGTGCTACACAAGTGGTTATTAAATAAAATTAGGACTCATGGGATTGGGGGTAATATACTAGCATGGATTGAGGATTGGTTAACGGACAGAACACAGAGAGTAGGAATACACGGGTCATTTTCGGGTTGGCAGACTGTAACTAGTTGGGTACCGCAAGGATCAATGCTTGGGCCTCAGCTATTCACAATCTACATCAATGATTTGGATGAGGGGACCAAATGTAATATATCCAAGTTTGCTGATGATACAAAGCTGGGTGGGAATGTAAGTTGTGAGGAGGATGCAAAGAGGCTTCAAGGGGATATAGACAGGCTAAGTGAGTGGGCAAGAACAGGGCAAATGGAATATAATGTGGAGAAATGTGAAGTTATCCACTTTGGCAGGAAAAATAGAAAAGCAGAGTATTTTTTAAATGGTGAGAGATTTGGAAATGTTGATGTTCAGAGGGACCTGGGTATCCTTGTACACGAATCACTGCAATAACATGCAGGTACAGCAAGCAATTAGGAAAGCAAATGGTATGTTGGCCTTTATTACAAGAGGATTTGAGTATAAGAGTAAAGACGTCTTACTGCAACTTCAGTGTTCTTGCTCAGGCCAACATCCCCAGCATCGAAGCTTTGACCACGCTCGATCAGCTCCGATGGACGGGTCACATTGCCCGCATGCCCGATACGAGATTCCCAAAACAAGCGCTCTACTCGGAGTTCCGGCACGGCAAGAGAGCCCCAGGTGGGCAGAGGAAACGCTTCAAGGACACCCTCAAAGCCTCCTTGAAAAAGTGTAACATCCCCACCGACACCTGGGAATCCCTGGCCCAAGACCGCACAAAGTGAAGGAGAAGCATCCGGGAAGGCGGCGAACACCTCGAGTCTCTTCGCCGGGAGCAAGCGGAAGCCAAGCGCAGGCAGCGCAAGGAGCGCACGTCAACCCAAGCACCCCACCCACCCGCCCCTTCAACCACCGTCTGCCCCACCTGTGACAAAGACTGTAGGTCCCGCATTGGACTCATCAGTCACCTGAGAACTCATTTTTAATGTGGAAGCAAGTCATCCTCGGCTCCGAGGGACTGCCTAAGAAGAAGAAGAAGATAGGGCCTTGGTGAGACCACACCTGGAGTATTGTGTACAGTTTTGGTCTCCTTACCTAAGGAAGGATATACTTGCCTTCGAGGGAGTGCAACGAAGGTTCACCAGACTGGTTCCTGGGATGGGGAGATTGTCCTATGACGAGAGATTGAGTAGACTAGGCCTATATTCTCTAGAGCTTAAAAGAATGAGAGGTGATCTCATTGAAACATACAAAATTCTTACAGGGCTTGACAGGGTAGATGCAGGGATGATGTTTCCCCTGGCCGGGGAGTCTAGAACCAAGAGTCACAGTCTCAGAATAAGGGGTCGGCCATTTAGGGCTGAGATGAGGAGAAATTTCTTCACTCAGAGGGTGGTGAATCTTTGGAATTCTCTACGCCAGAGGGCTGTGAAGGCTCAGTCGTTGAGTATATTCAAGACAGAAATCGATAGATTTTTGGATATTAAGGGAATCAAGGGATATGGGGATAGTACAGTAAAGTGGAGTTGAGGTAGAAGATCAGCCATGATCTTATTGAGTGGCGGAGAAGGCTTGAGGGGGCGAATGGCCTACTCCTGCTCCTATTGCTTATGTTCTCTTAATAGTTACAACCGATGCATGTGCTACAGGATCCTTGTTACAACAACTCAGTGGCCACAGATAAGAATTAATATTAGATCCTGAACAGAGGACTAAGAGCCTGTAGTACAACCCAATGTTGATGAGGCAGAATTGATTGCCTTCCAAGAACATAAATGCTTTACAATGCAATTCTTTCAAAAACACTTGTAAGGTGTAGAAAACACAGCAGGTTCCCAAACCCTTGGATTTCATGTAGAACTGTTCCCGAGTGTCAGTGTATGAATCTTAGTTTTAGCTAACCTACAGATGTGGAAACTCTCTCATGCGTGAAAACCATTAAAATTTCAGTTTCCCTTTCCTGGCTTTTTTAATAGCTCCACATTGAAACTGACAATAACATAAAAGTCAACTGTCTTCACGTTCAATCTCTGTAATTATGCCTGTCTGTTCATTTTGTTCTTTACTTGGAAAGTTATTTAGGAGTACAGTTATAATACTATTGTCACCTCGATGCAAAGTGTTTTTTGAGAGCTCATCGACATGAGTGTGGCAGTAGAACTTGGCGATCGGGACACTATCTGACTGCTGGATGCGCTTAATTGGAAGGCAACCTCTGGCTGACAGTTTGACACTGGTTCGATTTTTGCAACAGGTCCAGTTTAACCCCAGCCTGGTACAGAGTCACATTTCAAGTTCCAGTCCAGGGACTTGAGCGCAAGATCCAGGCTGACACTCCCGTGTGGTACTGGGAGAGTGCTGCACTGTCGGAGGTGCCGTCTTTCGGATGGGAAGTTAATCCGAGGCCCCAGCTGCCCTCTCGGGGGGATGTAGGAAATCCCATTGCACTATTTTGAAGAACAGCAGGGGAGATCTCACTGGTGTCCTGGTCAATATTTATCCCTCAACCAATATCATTAATAACAGATGATCAGGCCATTATCACATTGCTGTTTGTGGGGGTTTGCTGTGGGTAAATTGGCTGCCGCGTTTCCTACATTACAACAGTGACTACACGTCAAAAGTACTTCATTGGCTGTAAAGAGCTGAGGTCGTGAAAGACACTATATAAATGCAAGTTCTTGCGGCCACCTCTCTCTCCAGTTTGATGTGTATTCATTTCAAAGGTCTGCTGTTTCCTCGTATAATGTGGTATAAACAGTGACGTAAGAAAACTACTAGGCACTTGGTCTAAGCGTTAAACAAAGCTTTAATCAACTGTTTTTCAACATGGAGATCTAGTTGTGTCCATCACTAGTTCCTGTTGAGGAATGTCCTAAGCAAGCTAGGCCCATGCCCGAGTATTTATACTCTCCCTGAACAGCGCCACCAGCAGGCCGCCCAGTATTACTTCATACATGAATGACAAGATTCATGTCAAACAGCAGTTGGATTCCCATTGAGTGTTATCCCCGCTGTCTCTAAGTGAAGATGGTCTATGCATACAGCTGGCCCAGTCTGAGCGGCTGCTTCAAAGCTCCTTGGATCGCTACTATCATCGCTGTGATGTATGGTAATGAGTTCCTCAGCGCAGCTTGGCTTTGGCTCGGCATTGGAGGATCAGGGTAAACAATGGCGATCGTCGGCAGTAACGCCGTTGCAGCAAACTCCGGGCCAGTAATAATTCTATTCTTCTCTGCATTGAACTGCATCTGACATCTACTGGCCCAGATAGCTGAAAGATCGAAATCCTTTCTCCTAATTGCCCTGCCTCCGATTCATGGGCCATCTGCAAACTTGGATATTTTGCTTCAGATAGCTTCATTTAAAATCAATATATGTATTGAGCACAGCAATGGACCCAGGACTCAGTCCTGGTGTATCCTGCCTATAAACTCTTTCCAGCTTGAAAAACAAGCTAAAATGTTGTATGTTGCCACCATGAGGCTGGAAGCCTGTCCAATGAGAAGAGATGTTAAGAATGACTGCAACGGCCTGAGGTTAAGGGGAGATTTAATAGAGGTGTTCAAAATCATGAAGGGTTTTGATAGAGTAAATAAGGAGAAACTGTTTCCAGTGGCAGAAGAAGAAAACCACGTGTCCAGGTTTGCCGATGACACAGATATCGGCGGCATTGTAAGCAGTGCAGATGGAAGCATAAAATTACAAAGAGATATTAATAGATGAAGTGAATGGGCAAAACTGTGGAAAATGGATTTCAATATGGGCAAGTGTGAGGTCATCCACTTTGGACCTAAAAGGGATAGATCAGAGCACTTTCTAAATGGTGAGGAGCTAGAAATGGTAGAGGTCCAAAGAGAATTAGAGGTCCATGTACATAGATCATTAAAATGTCATAGACAGGTACAGAAAATAATCAAAAAAGCTAATGGAATGCTGGCCTTTATATCTAGAGAACTAGAATACAAGAGGGTAGAAGTTATGCTGCAGCTATACCAAGCCCTGGTTAGACCACACCTGGAGTACAGTGAGCAGTTCTGGGCACCACACCTTAGGAAGGATATAGTGCAGCGTAGGTTTACCAGAATGATACCTGGACTCCAAGGGTTACATTATGAGGAAATGTAACTAAGGTTGTATTCCCTGGAATTTAGAAGGTTAAGGGGTGAGTTGATCAAAGTTTTCAAGATATTAAGGGGAACTGATGGAGTAGATAGAGAGAAACTATTTCCGCTGGTTGGGGACTCTAGGACTAGGAAATAGACTAAAAGTTAGAGCCAGACCTTTCAGGTGTGAAGTTAGGAAACACTTCTACACGCAAAGGGCGGTGGTAGAAGTTTGGAACTCTCTTCCGCAACCAGCAGTTGACGCTAGGTCAATTGTTAATTTTAAATCTGAGATTGACTGATTTTTGTTAACCAAAGGTATTAAGGGATATGGGGCAAAGGTGGGGCTATGGAGTTAGGTCACAGATCAGCCATGCTCTTATTGAATGGCGGAACTGGCTCAAGGGGCAAAATGCCCTACTCCTATTCCTATGTTCCTAAGGGTCGGTAAATAGAGGACACAGATTTAAGGCAATTGGCAAAAGAACCAGAGGGGAGATGAGGTGAATATTTTTTTTTATGCAGCGAGTTGTTCTGATCGGGAATGCACTGCCTGAAAGGGTGGTGGAAGCAGATTCAATAATAACTTTCAAAACGGAATTGGTTAAATTCTTGAAGGGGAAACATTTGCAGGGCTGTGGGGAAAGGGCAGGTGAGTTGGACGAATTGGATAACACTTTCAAAGAGCCGGCACAGGGTCGATGGACCGAATGGCCTCCTTCTGTGTGTATGATTCTATGAGGAGTCGAGATTTTCAACCATGGCACATATAAGACTAAGGAAGAAAGACTTGCATTTCTATAGCGCCTTTCGTGATCTCAGGATGTCCCAAAGCGGTTTACAGGCAAGTAAGTAGTTTTGAAGTGTAGTGACTGTGGTAATGTAGGAAACACGGCAGCCAATTTGCGCACAGCAAGTTCCCACAAATGTGATGCAATGTGATAATGACCAGATAATCTGTTTTTATTGATGTTGGTTGAGGGATAAATATTGGCCAGGGAGAAGTTGCCTGCTCTTCTTCAAAATAGTGCCATGGGAGCTGAGAGACTAGATTGTAATTAATCTGATCTAAACTGTTGGTTGCATTGATATGGAAAAGGAAACTATTCAGTGAATTTATTCCTTTTATCCGCAGTTACTTTCTGAGCACAGAGGACTCTCCTTTGCGCCGACAGTTGTACAGGTAAGTGCCTATCTCTGGTGTGTGTGCATGTGCGTGCGTGCGTGTGCCCACGTGTGTGTGCGGCGTGCATGCGTGTGAGATATATATATAAGTTTGAGACCCGGACACTATAGACAGCACATTTCAAAGTGTCACATCTTGTTACAGATGAATTAAGAGGCAGAAAGTCATTTCCTGCTTATTTGTCTGGCCTTTAAGGAGGAGTTTGGGATTTACAATCAGCTGCCAATCTACAGAGAAACAATACCCTTCAATTGACCTCTGGATGTGTGTATTTGCTGCTTTGAGGCCTCAACAGTAGCTGCAGAATAAATTATTGTGCATTATATCATGCAATGCTCCTGCCCTTAGGAACATAGGAACAGCTAGATATAAAAAAAAAGACCAAGGTCCACCTAGTTCGACTTCTACCATCCTGGTAGTCGCACGGTACAACAATAACGGAGGTGTTGACTAATCAATGGCCGTCAATCTCCGTCAATTAGTCTACAATAGGCCCAGGTTGGAGGCGAGGAAAAGCCAGACCAGGTTTCCAGGGGAGGGCGATCGATTGCACCACGGGACAGGCCTGAGGAGTGCCCCTATGGCGCGGGCGCCCGCCAGACCCAAGCAAATGAGGAGCCTTGCCACTGACCCCACGAATTGCAGCTGGGGGCAGCACTGGCGGGCACCGTCCCAGTGTAACTGCTATGATTGCGGCCCTCGCCTCTTCAGAGGCCTCAGCCTTTATTTACAGGTAGAGGGCCCTGTTGGCTGACTCAGCACTCCTCGGCCCTCCATAGTGGCTGGAGCTCTTTATCAGATGCACGTACCTTACAAATAATTGCTCAGTCCATCCTACGCATACCTCTGCACTCGGGGGAGTGACAATTTAAATTATTGACCTCAGCCTCGCAATTCACCCTGCTACCCTGGCCGTGAAGCTCATCGTGTTGATGTATTTATGCCCAGAGCCACAGTTTTGGATTTGTGCCAATGATTGCTCACACAGTGAGTTTCTGATAATCACCCGGCGCATCAGAGAGGAGCCCAGCAGAGGCAAGAAACCTCTGCACAAGTCAGCGAGGAAGGGAACTAAGATCGGAAAGCACCGAGCTGCTCACCTGTGCCATCTAGTGGCTGACTCAGGATCCTCCCACGCCCAGGAGCAAGTTCATTCCCATCCTTTTCCAAAGGCTGCTATATTGTGTAGAAATGAGGAGAGCTAAGAATGAGGCACAATACTTTACAAAATGGGCTAAAAACATGATTTTTTTTTTTAAAAAGGTAAATTAATAGCCTGTAAAAGAACTTGTACTGTATTTGAAATGGTTTTTGAAATTCAGCTAATTAGTTTAGGAGCATTATCAGACAAAATTTGACACCAAGCCACATAAGGATATATTGGAGCAGGTGACCAAAAGCTTGGTCACAGAGGTAGGTTTTAAGAAGCGTCTTAAAGGAGGAGAGAGAGGTAGCGAGGGGGAGAGGTTTAGGGAGGGAATTCCAGAGCTTAGGGCCCAGACAGCTGAAGGCACGGCCGCCAATGGTGGAGCGATTAAAATCGGGAATGCGCAAGAGGCCAGAATTGGAGGAGCGCAGAGATCTCGGAGGGTTGTAGAGCTGAAGGAGATTAACATGCACCTGTGTGACTTAAATAGTACCGACATAGCCACTGCTGCATTTCACAGATGTTCATTACTTTTGAGCTATTTTGACGCGCTAAGACGCGATATAAATGCAAGTGTTATTAATTGCAAATGATAGTAGCTTTAGCTTCATCTCCTAAAAGACCATCCTTCTTCCTTCAGTGCAGAGACCAGCGGAACTTTTAACCGACGCTGCCTGTCATGTGACCTGATCCCTAACTGTACATACTTCAGTGCTTCATTCAGCCACAATATGCGTTACTTCTTGTTGTACTGCAAAGGTAGGTGAATTTTTTATTTTTAAAACTTGCGTTTAAAAAATTCCTTGCTCACTGTAAGCTATTTAGAATTCAACAAGTCCGTTCCCAAATGCTGTCCTGGCGTTAATTAATCTGAATCGTGGGTGTCTCTTCGTTTATAAAACTAGCCCGTCCCGAGTTGCCCTGAGCAGGGAGTGATGGGCCTTCACCTTGAGGTTCGATACAACTGAGTGGTTTGCTAGTTAAGAGTCAAGCCCATCGGCCGAGGACTGAAGTCGCGCAACGGAAGGCAGGTTTCCTTCCCTAAAGGACATCAGTGAACCAGTCGGGTTTTGACGGCAATCCGACAGCCTCGTGGGCAGTTTTACGGATACCGGATTTTCGTTTCCAGGCTTTTTAAACTGGGGTTTGCACATACGTTCGGCATTTCGTGCAGATGGATTTGAACACACTGGGTGAGAAAGCCGTCTCGGGCGATAGCCACAAAAAACGGGGCGTTATCGGATCGGCCGCCCGTCGCACGCAGCGCCTCAAAATCAGTTCCATTGCGGTCAGTGGAATTCAATATCAAGCGCTGCGTACAACGCGCGGCCGATCCGATACCGCCCCGTTTTATGCCACCACCCAATCCGAATTTCTAGCCCACATTCTGCGTTCGTAGTCCAGGCCTCTGGATTGCTAGTCCAGTAACAGAACCACTGCACTGCTGTACCTTTTGAACTAATCTATAGCAAGGTAGAAGTTCAACAGAATCATGGCTTGGCCGGCAATACAAAAAGACTCCAAAGACAAAAGGCAGGGGCCAGGGTTTCAGTTTCTGCCGCCCGCAATATTCCGCCCGCTCCCGTTAACGGGCGGAACGTCGCAGGATAGCGCCCGCAGCCGTGGAAAAAACCTCCCTGTGGGGAAACAGTTCATGCCACCTTGGGAACTGCCTCGCGACCAACGGAAACCGGAGCGGGAATCTTCCACCGACGGCGGAAAGTAAAGCAGGAAAGAATTCGAAATTCAGTTGGACTCTTTCGCCCGGCCACGCGCGTCGAGTGAGAAGTCGCAGTGGAAATGAATGCGGCTTTTTTGCTGCTGTATTAAAGGATTAAAATTTTAATTGGCCGTGGATCGCTGGATGCAAAGCCAAGGTGGTAAGAAGAACGAGGGCCCGGTCTGCGGATTGGCTTACCATCATGAAATATTCAGTGTCCTGACAGGTTTTTCTGAAGGTTGACGGCTGTGTTGTGTGATTCAAGTGCCGCGCTGCTATTTTCGCAACAGCTGTTACTCCTGGTTTTCTCTTTGATGGCACGTCCGTGATCCCCGGAGCTGCTCCCTCACTGGGCTGTTTCATTAAGATGGCTCTCACGCTGATAGACTTCCCGCACACCTCATGCCGCTCCGCAGGACACGCAGTAACCTTTAAGTGTTCAGCACAGCAAATTGTAAGCAAGCTTCAGGGGAGAAAGAGGAGGGTGGGGGAGGGAATACCCACGAGATGAATGGGCAGAAAGGAGAACAAAAGCTGCAACGGCAAAGTAATTTGGAAAAAGGAATCTGCTGAAAAGGTTT
Organism: Squalus acanthias; assembly: GCA_030390025.1. Classification (NCBI taxonomy): domain Eukaryota; kingdom Metazoa; phylum Chordata; class Chondrichthyes; order Squaliformes; family Squalidae; genus Squalus; species Squalus acanthias. The sequence goes on along the minus strand of CM059428.1, from coordinate 162,229,289 downwards.
CGCTACACTAAACTTCAAATCATGACGGGTGCAGTGTTAATTATGATGATACCAGAACTGAGAGGTTATACCGATCAGGAAAGATTGGGGCTGAGGGCTGACCTGATCGAGCTCTTTAAGATTATGAAATGGTTTGATAGATGTAGAGAAATTGTTTCCACTTGTGGGTGAGACCAGAACTAGGGGCCATAAATGTAAGACAGTCTCTAATAAATCCAATCGGGAATTCAGGAGAAACTTCTTTACCCAGAGCGCGGTGAGAATGTGGAACTCGCTACCACAGGGAGTGGTTGAGGCGAATAACACAGATGCATTTAAGGGGAAGCCAGATAAACACGAGAGGGAGAAACTAATAGAAGGTTATGCTGATAGGGTGAGATGAAGAGGGGTGGGAGGACTCGAGTGGAGCATAAACAGCAGCGTGGATTAAGTTGGGCCGAATGGCCTGTTTCTGTGCTGTACATTCTATGTAAAAGCAAATTAAACTTCAAATAACGACGGGTATTAAGTTAATTACATGACATTTTTTCACCCGGTGAAATAAAAGTTCAAATTATAGAAGATTCTGAATGAGTACTGGTGGACTGCAAGATTGTAATCCAAATGAAGGTGTTTGACTGTCATCGTAAACTATAGGAAGAAAGCTTAAGGGGTTTACTGCTAGCTGAACCATAGATGTTAACCCAAGATCACATGAGGTATGAACCCAGAAATTGTAGGCCTACCCCCTGTAGTTACTATTAGTGTCGTTTTAAGGGGTGCTCTCAATGTTTTCTAAAGAATTGAGAGACCTGCGTGGATTGAGAATAAGTGGGCCATGCCTGAAGAATCTTCGATGAAGAAGTTACTAACTTGGGTGGCTATTAAAATTCAGTCAATACAATCAACTTGGATTTTCATAAGTGTAAAAGTTTCACACATGAGGCTTATGAGGATGAGGGTAATGTAATTAATGGCACGTTAACTAACTGAATTAAAACTGCTTTTGCAATATAAAGCAGGTGATGATTAGTGGAAAAGCTCTATCTTAGAGGCAGTCACTATTGGAGTACTGCACAATCTGCTCTGGGTCCTGGGTTATTCACACTATCCATTGATGATAAGGTGAACTAATAGGGTAGATAGAGAGAAACTATTTCGCTGGTTGGGGATTCTAGGGCTAAGGGCCATAGCCTAAAAGTTAGAGCCAGACCTTTCAGGAGTGAAGTTAGGAAACACTTCTACACGCAAAGGGTGCTAGAAGTTTGGAACTCTCTTCCGCAAACAGCAATTGATACTAGATCAATGGTTAATTTTAAATCTGAGATTGATTGATTTTTGTTAACCAAAGTATTAAGGGATATGGGGCAAAGGTGGGTATATGGAGTTAGGTCAAAGATCAGCTATGATCTCATTGAATGGCAGTCTCAATTGTGGCTTTCAAAAGGGAGTTGGATAAGTACCTGAAGGAAAAAAAAATGCAGGGCTACGGGGAAAGGGCGGGGGAGTGGGACTAGCTGAAGTGCTCTTGCAGAGAGCCAGCACAGGCTCGACGGGCCGAATGGCCCCCTTCTGTGCCGTAACCAATCTATGATTCTAAGTGGGTCACTGATTGAACAACAATCAAGCAATAACACAATAATGAGCTGTCTTAAGAAGAAGTAGCTTCTGCTGTTTTTCTTCATTCCATTGATTGAGGGACATAATTAGCACAGATCTTCAAAGTTCTGATTGTGTATCAAGGAAACTGAACTTTGCTCCCCAGTACTTCAATGAACATAAGAACATAAGAAATAGGAGCCGGAGCTGGCCATTCGGCCCCTCGAGCCTGCTCCGCCATTCAATAAGATCATAGCTGACCTGATCTTGGCCTCAACTCCACTTTCCTGCCTGTTCCCCATTACCCTTGACTCCCCTGTAACTCAAATATCTGTCTGTCTCCGTCTTGAACGTATTCAATGACTCCACCTCCACAGCTCTCTGGGGTAGAGAATTCCAAAGATTCACGACCCTCTGAGAGAAGAATTTCTTCCTCATCTCCGTTTTAAATGGGCGACCCTTCATTCTGAAACTGTGCCCCTGCGTTCTAGATTCCCCCACGATGGGAAACATCCTCCCTGCATCTACCCTGTCCAGCCCCCTCAGAATCTTATATGTTTCAATAAGATCATCTCTCATTCTTCTAAACTCCATTGAGTATAGGTCCAACCTGCTCAACCTTTCTTCATAAGACAACCCTTCATCTCAGGAATCAACCTAGTGAACTTTCTCTGAACTGCCTCCAATGCAAGTATATCCCTCCTTAAATAAGGAGACCAAAACTGTACGCAGTACTCCAGATTTGGTCTCACCAGTGCCCTGTACAGTTGTAGCAAGACTTCCCTACTTTTATACTCCATCCCCCTTGCAATAAGGGCCAATATTCCATTTGCCTTCCTAATTACTTGCTGTACCTGCATGCTAACTTTTTGTGTTTCATGTACGAGGACCCCAGATCCCTCTGTACCACAGCATTTTGTAGTCTCTCTCCATTTAAATAATAATTTGCTTTTTCATTCTTCCTACCAAAGTGGATAACCTCACATTTTCCCACATTATACTCCATCTACCAAATTTTTGCCCACTCACTTAACCTATCTATATCCCTTTGCATACTCTTTATGTCCTCCTCACAACTTGCTTTCCCACCTATCTTTGTATCATCAGCAAATTTGGCTACAGTACACTCGGTCCCTTCATCCAAGTCATTAATATAGATTGTAAATAGTTGAGACCCCAGCACTGATCCCTGTGGCACCCCACTAATTACCCCCAACATCGTGAGCTCTTATCTTGTGCAGTAACCTTTTATGTGGCACCTTATCGAATGCCTTCTAGAAATCCAAATACACTACATCTACTGGTTCCCCATTATCCACCCTGCTCGTTACATCCTCAAAGAACTCTAGTAAATTTGTAAAACACGATTTCCCTTTCATACAATCAAGCAGAGTCAACATGGTTTTATTATGATTTTCTAAATGTCCTGCTATTACTTCCTTAATAATGGATTCCAGCATTTTCCCACTGACAGATGTTAGGCTAACTGGCCTATATTTTCCTGCTTTCTGTCTCCCTGACTTCTATCTATTGACATCTCTTCAAAGACTATTTCCTGCTGCAATACTTAATCCATACCTCTCTGTTTAGAAAGGCTTCAGCTTTCCAGTGTGTCACTGCACAGAGTAAAGGTTGTTGTCAACGTATTTCAATTATTGTTTGGATCATGGCGAAGGAGACGTAGTAAACAGGGGGGAGGCACGGATGACACAGTGATGCCTGTGATATAATTGTTTTTGGTCTTGTTAAGAATTTGGGCCCAGATGGAGAGTAACCTGAGGTCGGCTCAGAGTTTATTATGCCTCTCAATGTGACAGATAATTACATAGTATGTACAGCACAGAAACAGGCCATTTGGCCCAACTGGTCTATGCCGGTGTTTATGCTCCACACGAGCCTCCTCCCACTCTCCTTCATCTAACCCCATCAGCATATCCTTCGATTCCTTTCTCCCTCATGTACTTATCTAGCTTCGCCTTAAAGGCATCTATGCTATTCACCTCAACTATTCCATTCTAGCCACTCTCTGGGTAAAGAATTTTCCCCTGAATTCCCTATTGGATTTATTAGTGATTATCTTATATTTATGGCCCTTAGTTTTACACTCCCCCACCCGTGGAAACATCTTCTCTATGTCTACCCTATCAAACCCCTTCATAATCTTAAAGACCTCGATCAGGTCACCTCTCAGTCTTCTCTTTTCTAGAGAAAGAGCCCCAGCCTGTTCAATCTTTCCTGGTGGGTATAACCTCTCAGTTCTGGTATCATCCTTGTAAATCTTCTTTGCACCTCCTCCAGTTAGTATCCAGTTATTCGGAGTATAATGGAACCTAAGGGGGTTAAATTTGTCTGGTAGCACACTGGTTAACACATGAGTGTAAAATTCCTTTGTGTGCTATTTTAATGCAGCCATTAACCTATTTAAAATATAATAAATGGGTTGACAACTGTGTTAAAAAAGTGCAGACAGAGATTTAATGCAAATGCATTAATAAATGGTCTAAAAATAGTTGACAGAGTAAATTAGTCCCCCCGCTGTGCATCTTCATGTATTTTCTAATTTCACATTTCCAATTTTCATGGTTTTAAATCTAAGTTATTTATAGTTTTATTGCTAGACTGCGGCGAGGTTCCGCACTGACTTTAAACAGCGTTGTATATGATCATTTAAAGCACAGGAGAGTGAATCTTTTTTGTTTTTAGAATTTCCCATATAGGTTTTCAGCCTAGATGCTGTCGCTAGATGCAAAATAATATTGCCTAAAATAATTGTCCTTCAGTTTGTAAATCCTCCCCTCTCCCCTGCACCGCCCCCCCCCCCACACCCCCAAAATAGACCCTGAATAATTCAAATAAACTTGAATTCGACGTCAGCCAGTAAAAGCAGCCCGCTTGATCAGCAGCCCCACCATCTTTAACATTCACTCCCTCCACCTCCGGCGTACCGTGGCTGCAGTGTGTACCGTCTACCAGATGCACTGCAGCAACTCGCCAAGGCTTATGCAACAGCACCTCCCAAACCCGCGACCTCCACCACCTAGAAGGACAAGGGCAGCAGGTGCATGGGAACGCCACCACCTCCAAGTTCCCCTCCTAGTCACACACCATCCTGACTTGGACATATATCGCCGTTCCTTCATCGTCGCTGGGTCAAAATCCTGGAACTCATAACCTAACAGCACTGTGGGAGTACCGTCACAAGAAGAAAGCTCGCCACCACCTTCTCAAGGGCAACTGGGGATGGACAATAAATGCTGGCCTTGCCAGCGACGCCCACATCCCGAGCATGAATAAAAAACGCATAAATTCTGTTCTTTCTGAGAATATTTGTGTTAAATCGAAGTACAATGTCAGAATGGCGCTGGAGTTTTGCAGCCTGTGAGAAACATTTGAGAGCGGAAACCAATTATTGATTGCAGTTTCATTTTCCACAGTGTCGGTGCCATGTTTCATGGAAAAACAATCTCCGCACGAAAATAAAAGGGGAGCTATTAATCATGGCCTGACAGATCTCGTCGCTGATATCATTTAACGTTTTTGATCTTCGTGCAAAAAACCTTGTTATTTGCAACTTTTAAATTACTTACACATTAGTACAAAATAGCAAAGCGGATAGCTTGCACCGATCAATTTGAATGACAAATGTTTTATGGAAACAATCTGCATGTATTAGTTCCAAAAGCATGATCAAAATATTTGCACATAGGAAGCTGCCTCTTCCTACTGTACACAACTGCCCCCAGCAGGAGAACAGCAGCAATACCTCAATGCCTACATACTTCAATACCATTTTGAACTCCACGGAAGAAAAACTTGCTTTTATACAGCACCTTTCATGACCTCAGGACGTCCCAAAGCGCTTTACAGCCAATGAAGTATTTTTTGAAGAGTAGCCACCGGAAACGCGGCAGCCAATTTGCGCACGGCAAGCTCCCACAAACAGCAACGTAATAATGACCAGATAATCTGTGATGTGGGTTGATTTGAAGGATAAATATTGGCCAGGACACCGGGGATAACTCCCTTGCTCTTCTTCAGAATAGTGCCATGGGATCTTTTACGTCCACCTGAGAGGGCAGACGGGGCCTCGGTTTAAGGTCTTATCCAAAAGACGGCACCCTCCGACGGTGCAGCACTCCCTCAGCACTGCACTGGAGTGTCCGCCTAGATTTTGTGCTCAAGTCTGTGGAGTGGGACTGTGAACCCACAACCTTCTGACTCAGAGGCCAGAGTGCTACCAACTGACCCACAGCTGACACAATGATACACAACCATCATGTAACGCCTATTTTATTTCTGCCGCTCCCTTCAAATTGATTTTAAAGTTATAATCCGAGCGTGTCAACATCCGGTTTGAGGTATGTCGACCATGATCTCAGTGAATGGGGGAACAGGCTCGAGGGGCTAAATGGCCTACTCCTGTTTCTATATTCCTATATCAAACCTTTTATTTTATTCCCGGTTTCCTCACCTCCTCCTGATTTACGCTGACAGTTCCACTGGACATCCTCCAGTACCTTGCCCAACTGAATGAAAGGGTGGTGCAAGCAGATTCAATAATAACTTTCAAAAGTGCATTGGATAAATACTTGAAGGGAAAAAAATGTACAGGGCTCTGGGGAAAGAGCAGGGGAGTGGGACCAATTGGATAGCTCTACCAAAGAGCTGGCAGAGGCACGATGGGCTGAGTGGCCTCCTTCTGCGCTGTATCATTCTATGTGTTAGCTGTGTCTCAGTGGGTAGCACACTCACCTCTAAGTCAAGAAGGTTGTGGGTTCAGTTCCCACGCCAGGGACTTGAGCAAATAAATCTAGGCTAACACCCCACTGCAGTGCTGAGGGAGTGCGGCACTGTTGGAGGTGCCGTCTTTCGGATGAGATGTTAAACCGAGGCCCCGTCTGCTCTCTCAGGTGAGTGTAAAAGATCCCATGGCACTATTTCAAAGAAGAGCAGGGGAGTTATCCCTGGTGTCCTGGCCAATACTTCTCCCTCAACCAACATAATCAATACAGATTATTTGGTCATTTTCACATTGCTGTTTGTGGGAGCTTGCTGTGCGCAAATTGGCTGCCGCGTTTCCCACATTACAACAGTGACTCCACTTCAAAAGTACTTCATTGGCTGTAAAGCGCTTTGAGACATCCGGTGGTTGTGAAAGGCGCTATATAAATGCAAGTTTTTCTTTTTTATGATTCTATGCTGTTACAACGGTGAATTTATTATTAATTTATACATATTTTTATTAAATTGCCATTCACCTCCAGAGTTTTCTCCCTATGTGTTACTGTGAAGTGGCAATAGCATCTTAAATTAAGCCAGGCACACATGGTGCTGGAATGTTGTTGGAAGCCCTTTAACCGAGGTGAGAATAGAGCCTCGTGTTGCACTGTCCCTCGTTATTGAGCTGGAGAGTATCGTGCAGACAGTATTTGTTTCTCCAGCATAGGCCCGAAAATTAGACCTAATACGCGAGAGTACGCACTGTGTACTCTCGCGTTTTAGGTCTCCAATTGCCGGTTTCCAGCATGCACTGCGCATGCGCGGGAAACCGGCAATTCGTGAACTCAAAAGGGGGCGGTTCCTAGGTGAACCGCGTGCGCGCTACAGGCTGCGCGCACGCAGTGCACTTAGTGCTTTGAACGCGCAGGTAAGCATGGAAGATTTTGCACATAAAGAAAGGAGGCGTAAGACCCTCTTTTAACAAGGTAAGTAGTTAATTAAGTATTATTTTAAATTTTTTTCAACAGGTTTATCTTTTTTAGAGACTTTAAAGAAAGGTAAGTTTATTTTTATAACTTTTAAAAAGATTTAAATTTTTTCAAAAATTTAAGTTTTTGTTTAAAGTGGTTAATTTATTTAACTATACTTATTTTATTAATGTGATGGCTTTTTTTTAAATTTAATTGAGGTTTAGCTGTTCTTTTGGGGGGGTATAGATTCATAGCTTTGACAGGTCTTCCTGTCAAAACTATGAATGAAAGATGGTGTGCTGCCATTGGCTCTAACTGAATCACATGATCCCAGAGCTCGCACGAACTAACTGCGTCTCTGGCTCACGCAAGCACTGCACGGCTGCAGCCTTGAAACTAAAGTTCGTGTGGGCCCGGAGGGAAAAGGTAGGCGCGCAGTGAGATATCGCGGGGAAGCCTTACCCCCGCAGGAACGCTCAGTGTTTAATTTCTGGGCCTATGTCTCTACACACGCCCTCAGGCACCCGGTACTTCTCGCTCCAGCTCCCATCACTCCGCTGTCGGTGGCTGCTCCTTCAGTCATTGCATCCCTGTTCTATGGAACTCTCTCCCGAAATCCCTCTACCCTGTCACCTCCCTCCTTGTTATCAAAGCCTCTGTAAAAACCTTCACTTTGGCTTTTATTTTTGGTCCACCCCCCCTAAGCATCGTAGGTTTGGATGTTTCTTCTCCCTATTTGGTATCTACCTTTCTTCTGCCTTGTAAAGCAGTCTGAGGCATTTCTCCTTGCACAGTGAGCTCTTTAGAAATTAAAGTTGATGACTTACTAATAATTCTGCTGCAACGAGGATAAATTATATCTGTCAAAAAATCTGTGATAGATACCCTGGTTGGATGTGCTTCAAAAACTAACTGAGTTGGGGCCTCTTAATGTTCTCCATGCTCTTCAGGTGTAAGTGGGTGATATATGCTTGGAAACAAATTGATTTCTGTTTTGATCGCGGCATTATTCACACAGTGCATTGGTCTCACTAGGGAAGAATTTCCTGTTCCTGCTCCTGGATTACCCGAATGAGCAAGCACAGGAATATCAGGCAGGGTGTCCCTAAAGGAGTGCACCTGATTTTTTTAATTCCATTTGTTAACATCACAGCAATGACAACACTTCAAAAGTACCTCATTGGTTGTAAACTGCTTTAGAACATCCTGAGATCACGAAAGGTGCTGTATAAATGCAAGTCTTTCGTTTTTTCTTTTTAATTTAAATGAGTGGAATGTCAGGCAGGCTCCCTTATGAGCGCTCATTCCTCCAAGCCCAATGTGTCTGCGCTAAATGCTCTCAAGTGACCTAGGACCTCCCAAGTGCAGAACCAGGAACCTTTTCTCCATTGAGTTCCCATTCGGGGTTTTGATAGAGTACATAGGGAGACACTGTTTCCACTGGCAGGAGGGTCGGTAAGCAGAGGACGCAGGTTTAAGATAATTGGCAAAAGAACCAGAGGGGAGATGAGGAGAATTGTTTTTACGCAGCGAGATGTTCTGATCCAGAATGCATTGTCTGAACGGGTGGTGGAAGCAGATTCAACAGTAACGTTCAAAAGGTATTTGGATCTCGACTTGAAAAGGAAAAATTTGCAGGGCTATGGGGAAAGAGCAGGGGAGTGGGACTAATTGGATAGCTCTTTCGGAGAGCCGGCACAGGCACGATGGGCCGAATGGCCTCCTTCTGTGCTATATGATTCTATGAGTCTATGATTGAATTTGTACATCTGGGGGTAGATTTTGACTTTGTGCGATGATATAAAATGGGTGATTGCGAATCGGCAGCCCGTTTAACATCTGCCCCCGGTTTTTATTTCCATTGGCTTCATTGGCCATTGGCTACCGACTCGCTAGCGGCCGTTTTACACGATCGCACAGGGTCACGATCTACCCCCCGTGGTCTGACACTGGATTCGCTACTCGCAAAGGTGGGATCGCACTGAACTTGCTGTGCATTCAGGGAACGAGTAAAACCATTGAAACATCACTGGGAGGAGGAGCGCTGCGAGTGTGAGCTTTCACAAACGAATTGTTTCAAAGAATTATTTTCACAACGCTAAGCGGCAGGTTGTTGCTGGGGAGAGATGTCTCTTTTGTTCTGAGAAGAGAAGATTTGAGAGCTATGATTGTCTTAGGATGAAAGGACGTGGCCTGCAGAGTATTAAAGTGCGATGGCTTGTTATAAAGGTGAGCGGGCTGAGGTGGTGAGCGGGCTGGAAAAAGCGGTGAATCATTTATTGCTTTGCTGGTGGAAATTCCCAATTCTACTGCCTTTTCACTCAGTTGTTCGGATGAAGTGAAAGTTGGACAGTTAATCTTAAATGCCATTCAGATGTTTCTAACCTGTCAAGACTTCCTGGAAGCAATTGTGTCCAAAACAGCAAGATGAAAAACAATTTAAAGCTGTAACGGATTTTGAATCACTTACAGCCTGCAAACATGGAGCTGCCCCTCAGAGTATTGCGTTCGTTCTTTTGAACAACCACTTTGTTGTGACCGCCGAACCCAATCCCTCTGATAATCAAGTACATGTTCCTTTGTAAAGGACGATCTACCCCACCACCTGCCCGCCCCCCCCCCCCTAAAATATGGAGATGTTAGAAGAAACTAGCTAAATCCTTACCAAAAGGAGCGTGCCTCCTCGCACAACCCACTCAGTGGCACTGCCAGTCCCTATGGAGGACCCCTCAGCCCAGGGGAAGCTGCAACACAGGACTACATGCGTGCTAAAAAGCGGAAGCAGCATGCTATAGACAGGGCTGAGCCATCCCACAATCAACGGATCAGATCAAAGCTCTGCAGTCCTGCCACATCCAGTCGTGAATGGTGGTGGACCATTAAACAACTAACGGGAGGAGGAGGCTCCAAGAATATGCTCCAAATTCTCAATGATGGTGGAGCCCAGCACGTGAGTGCAAAAGACAAGGCTGAAGCGTTTGCAACCAACTTCAGCCAGAAGTGCCGAGTGGATGATCCATATCAGCCTACTCCCGAGGTCCCCACCATCACAGAAGCCAGTCTTCAGCCAATTCGATTCACTCCACGTGATATCAAGAAATGGCTGAGCGCACTGGATACAGCAAAGGCTATGGGCCCCAACAACATCCCGGCTATCGTGCTGAAGACTTGTGCTCCAGAACTAGCCGCGCCTCTAGCCAAGCTGTTCCAGTACAGCTACATCACTGGCATCTATCTGACAATGTGGAAAACTGCCCAGGTATGTCCTGTCCACAAAAAGCAGGGCAAATCCAACCCGGCTAATTACCGCGCCATCAGTCTACTCTCAATCATCAGCAAAGTGATGGAAGGTGTCATCGACAGTGCTATCAAGCGGCACTTACTCACCAATAACCTGCTCACTGATGCCCAGTTTGGGTTACGCCAAGACCACTCGGCTCCAGACCTCATTACAGCCTTGGTCCAAACATGGACAAAGGAGCTGAATTCCATAGGTGAGGTGAGAGTGACTGCCCTTGACATCAAGGCAGCATTTGACCGAGTCTGGCATCAAGGAGCCCTAGTAAAACTGAAGGTCAATGGGAATCAGGGGGAAAACGCTCCACTGGATGGAGTCATACCTAGCACAAAGGAAAATGGTAGTAGTTGTTGGAGGTCAATCATCACAGCCCCAGGACATCGCTGCAGGAGTTCCTCAGGGCAGTGTCCTAGGCCCAACCATCTTCAGCTGCTTCATCAATGACCTTCTCTCCAACATAAGTTCAGAAATGGGGATGTTCGCTGATGACTGCACAGTTCAGCGCCATTCACAACTCCACAGATAATGAAGCAGTCCATACCCGCATGCAACAAGACCTGGACGACGTTCAGGCTTGGGCTGATAAGTGGCAGGTAACATTTGCGCCACAGAAGTGCCAGGCAATGACTATCTCCAACAAGCGAGAGTCTAACCACCTCCCCTTGACATTCAATGGCATTACCATCGCCGGGACTGATGTCCTAGGGGGAGTGTTTGCTAGTGCTCTGGGGGAGGGTTTAAACTAAAATGGCAGGGGGTTGGGAACCTGAGCAGGGAGACAGAGGTAAGGGAAACAAGGATAAAAGCAAAAGATTGGAAGGAGAAAAACAAAAGTGGCAGTCAGAGAAATCAACGGTTTAAATCAAACATGGCCACAGTAAATACTAATTCTAAGGCTTTGTGTCTTAATGCAAGGAGCATTCGGAACAAGGTGGATGAATTAGCTGCGCAAATAGAGGTAAATGAATATGATTCGATTGTGATTACCGAAACATGGCTCAGGGTGGCCAAGGCTAGGAACTCAACATCCAGGGTACTCAATATTCAGGAAAGATCGGCAAAAAGGAAAGGGAGGTGGGGTAGCATTGCTGGTTAAAGAGGGGATTAACACAATTGAAAGGAAGGATATTAGCTCTGATGATCTGGAATCTATCGGTTGAACTGAGAAATAACAAGGGGCAGAAAACGTTAGTGGGAGTGATATATAGACCGCCAAACAGTAATGCGGAGGTTGGGGATGGCATTAAAAGGGAAATTAGAGAAGCGTGCAATAAGGGCACAGCAGTCATCATGGGTGACTTTAATCTACATATAGATTGGGCTAACCAAATTAGTAAGAATACTATGGAGGAGGAATTCTTGGAGTGTTTACGGGATGGTTTCCTGGACCAATATGTCGAGGAACCAACCAGAGATCAGGCCATCTTAGACTGGGTATTATGCAATGAGAAAGGATTAATTAGCAATCTTGTTGTGCGAGGTCCCTTGGGTTGGAGTGATCATAATATGATAGAATTCTTCATTAGGATGGAGAGTGAAGTAGTTGACTCAGAGACTAGGGTCCTGAATTTAAATAAAGGAAACTACGATGGTATGAGGTGCGAGTTGGGTAGGATTGATTGGGGAAAGTCACTCAAAGGGTTGACGGTAGATAGGCAATGGCAAACATTCAAAGACCGCATGGACGAACTACAGAATTTGTTCATCCCAGTTTGGCATAAGAATAAAACAAAAAGGGTGACTCAACCGTGGCTAACAAGGGAAATTAGTGATAGCATAAGATCCAAGCTGAGGGCGTATAAATTGGCCAGAAAAAGCAGTAACCCTGAGGATTGGGAGCAGTTTAAGATTCAACAAAGGAGGACAAAGGGATTAATTAAGAAGGGGAAAATAGAATACGAGAGTAAGCTTTCAGGGAACATAAAAACTGACTGTAAAAGCTTTTATAGATATGTGAAGAGAAAAAGATTAGTGAAATCAAGCATAGGTCCCTTGCAGTCAGTCAGGGGAAATTATAATGGGGAACAAAGAAATGTCAGACCAATTAAATACATATTTTGGTTCTGTCTTCACAAAGGAGGACACAAATAACCTCCCAGAGATGTTGGGGAACATAGGGTCTGATGAAAGGGAGGAACTGAAAGAAATCAGTATTTGTAGGGAAATGGTGTTAGGGAAATTGACGGGATTGAAGGCCGATAAATCCCCAGGGCCTGATAATCTACATCCTAGGGTACTTAAGGAAGTGGCCCTAGAAATAGTAGATGCATTGCTGATCATCTTCCAACATTCGATGGAATCTGGAACAGTACCCATGGATTGGAGGGTAGCTAATGTTACCCCACTATTCAAAAAGGGTGGTAGAGAGAAAATGGGGAATTATAGACCGGTAAGCCTGACATCGGTAGTGGGGAAAATGCTAGAGTCCATTATAAAAGATGTAATAGCTGAGCACTTGGAAAACAGTGACAAGATCGGACAAAGTCAACATGGATTTACAAAAGGTAAATCATGCTTGACTAATCTACTGGAATTTTTTGAGGATGTAACTGGTAAAATAGATAAGGGAGAACCAGTGGATGTGGTGTATTTGGACTTCCAAAAGGCTTTTGATAAGGTCCTGCATAAGAGATTAGCGTGTAAAGTTAAGGCACATGGGATTGGGGGCAAGGTATTGACTTGGATAGAGAACTGGTTGGCAGACAGAAAGCAAAGAGTTGGAATAAACTGGTCTTTTTCCGAGTGGCAGGCAGTGACTCGTGGGGTACCGCAGGGATCGGTCCTTGGACCCCAGCTATTCACAATATATATTAATGATCTAGACAAGGGAACTAGATGTAATATCTCCAAGTTTGCAGACGACACAAAACTGGGTGGGCATGTGTGCTGCGAGGAGGATGCCGAGAAACTCCAGGATGATTTGGACAGGTTGGGTGATTGGGCAGAAGCGTGGCAGATGCAATATAACGTGGATAAATGCGAGGTTATCTACTTTGGTGTCAAAAACAGAAAGGCAGATTATTATCTGAATGGCAATAGATTGGGAGAAGGGGAAGTGCAACGAGACCTGGGTGTCCTTGTGCACCAGTCGCTGAAGGTAAGCATGCAGGTGCAGCAGGCGGTGAAGAAGGCAAATGGTATGTTGGCCTTCATAGTGAGAGGGTTTGAGTACAGGAACAAGGATGTCTTGCTGCAGTTGTTCAGGGCCTTGGTGAGATGACACCTTGAGTACTGTGTGCAGTTTTGGTCGCCTTATCTGAGGAAGGATGTTCTTGCCATGGAAGGAGTTCAGCGAAGATTCACAAGGCTGATACCTGGGATGGCAGGAATGACGTATGAAGAGAGATTGGGTCGATTGGGCTTATACTCGCTGGAGTTTAGAAGAATGAGAGGGGATCTCATTGAAACTTATAAAATTCTGACAGGACAGGACAAACTAGATGCAGGATGGATGTTCCCGATGGTCGGGGAGTCCAGAACCAGGGGTCACAGTCTAAGGATCTGGGGTAAGCCATTTAGGACAGAAATGAGGAGGAATTTCTTCACCCAGAGAGTGGTGAACCTGTGGAATTCTCTGCCACAGAAGGCAGTAGAGGCCAATTCATTAAATAGATTCAAGAAGGAGTTGGATATATTTCTTAAGGCTAAAGGTATCAAGGAATATGGGGAGAAGGCAGGGACAGGGTACTGAGTTTGGATGATCAGCCATGATCGCATTGAATGGTGGAGCAGGCTAGAGGGGCCGAATGGCCTACTCCTGCTCCTATCTTCTATGATTCTATAACAGCACTGTGGGAGCACCTTCACCACAAGGACTGCAGCATTTCAAGAAGGCGGCTCACCAGCACCTTCGCAAGGGCAACTAGGGATGGGCAATAAATGCTGGCCTTGCCAGTGACGCCCACATCCCATAAACGAATATAAAAAAAAAAAGATCATGCTGAAGCTGGACAGTTGTCTGCTCCTGGTACACTGTCAATGGTTTAGGTCACTGTGACACAAGACCCTGTCAAACACACTGACGTCAATCACTCAGTACATGCCTTAAGGGGAAGCTAGATAAGTGCGTGAGGGAGAACGGAATAGAAAGTTATGCTGATAGAGTGAGATGAAGAAGGGTGGGAGGAGGCTCGTTTTGGAGTGTAAACAAGGGTTAAGTTACGAGGAGAGATTACACAAATTAGGGTTGTATTCCCTAGAATTTAGAAGGTTAAGGGGCAATCTGATTGAAGTTTTCAAGATATTAAGGGGAACAGGTAGGGTAGATAGTGAGAAACTATTTCTGCTTGTTGGGGATTCTAGGACTAGGGAGACCAATTGTTCATTTTAAACCGGAGATCGATAGCTTTTTGTTAACCAAAGGTATTAAGGGAGATGGGCCAAAGGCGGGTATATGGAGTTAGGTCGCAGATCATCCATGATCTCATTGAATGGTGGAACAGGCTCGAGGGGCTGAATGGCCTACTCCTGTTCCTATGTTACTAACATCGGCATAGACCAGTTGGGCTGAGGGGCCTGTTTCTGTGCTGTACATTCTATGTAGTAAATGTCACGCGCTTGACTTGTACGCTCTGCTGAGAATACATGTCCGATTGCGCAGAATAAAGCAGCGCAGCATTAAAAGAGAGACATTGAGGATGGCGGGGATGGAGCTGAGGACATTGTTGCTGAATGTGTTTTGGGCCATTTTCTTTAGACATGGACAGGAGGGTTCCTTAAAGAGGGAGCTCAGGCACTAAGCTAAATGTATCTTATATCAGTGCTCCAAGCTGCACTGGCGTTTCTGGTGCTACTCCCTCCTCATTTTCACAGCCTTTTTCCTGCACTGGCAGGATTCTCCTCCTCTTCCTCCAAGGTTCGGCCTCTTTACAGAGCAAAGTTATAGAGCATGCAGCACCTGCCAATAGTTTTGGAGATCTGGGTGGGGAGGCCTGTACTGTAATGAACCATCTGATCTATCCGGTGGCAATTTTAACCTTACTTGCCCTTTGGGGAACTGACGGGATTGGGTGCAACGCTGGTTTTACGCCCCGTCCTGATTTTACTCTCCAGTCAAGTCAACGGAGAATAATATCGGACAGGCTGTGAAGCCGCGTTTCACCCGATCCCGTTGGTTTCCCATCCGGCAAGTTGGGTTAATATTACCCGCTTATGTTAATGGTATGTTCAAGAAGGATCCTGGTAGTTACATGGGCCTTCTCGTATCTGCATTCTACTTCTGTCCGTGGATATTGCAAAGATATTATTGGTCGGCCAGAAGCTTATCTTCTACTCTCAAATAAGGGTGGCACAGATGATTGTCACAAAGCAAATGCTTTATGGGGATCCAGCCATTGTCTTGCAGTAATAAAAACAGAGAATGCTGAAAACGCTCAGCCAGTCAGGCAGCATCTGTGGAGAGAGAAACAGAGCTAACGTTTCAGGTCGATGACCGTTCATCAGAACATGGTGGCATGGCGGTGAGTCCAGACAGTATACCTTTAGTGCCATCTGACATCTCTAGCAGCTCTTTCCTGTTCCTGCTCCTGTTCATCTTCCTTAGCCAAGCCGGGGGGGTGGGGGGGTGGGGGAGGGCGGGGGCACTGAATGCAATGAATCCAGCACAACTTTCTGTCAAGGTCTGTGGCTCACTCGGGGCTCCCCATTCTGTCAAAAGCAACTGACGAAAGGTCATCGACCCGAAACGTTAACTCTGTTTCTCTCTCCACAGATGCTGCCTGACCTGCTGAGGGTTTCCAGCAGTTTCTGTTTTTATTTCAGATTTCCAGCATCCGCAGTATTTTTGCTTTTGTGTTGTCTTGCGGTATTCTGTCCGTTGGTCATGAAGGTGTTAACTCTCCTGAAAAATGCATCAGTCTCTTCCTTGATGCATCTGTGGGCATCAAAGGGGACACTGAAGTTGACCTCAGCACGAGGGCGGAAAGGAGCCAGAAGCAAAAGCAATTGAAGTCCACGGTGACCTTGACAACCGCTGGCCGTGTTGTCTGGATTGCAGTCGTCGCTTGGAGACCTTCCTGCAGGCGATTGCATGACTCAGTCCCCGCCGCCCTGCTAAACCACCGCCTCCTGAGCCACTGCCCTTCGCTCAATCCCAGGCAGATATGCCTGGCATGGTCCACCCAATGGGTGGCATGGCGATGAGTCGAGACAGTATACCTTTAGTGCCATCTGACATCTCTGGTAGCTCTTTCCTGTTCCTGCGCCTGCTCATCTTCCTTAGCTAAGCCAGTGGGGGGGGGGGGGGGGGGGGGCGGGGGCACTGAATGCAATGAGTGCAGCGCAACTTTCTGTTAAAAAGCTGTCCAGGCTTACTCGGGGCTTCCCATTCTGTCAAAAGCAACTGATTACTCTGGACTCCTCACTGCGACACATGATCCCTGAGCTCTTAACACCCGAATTCTGAGCGCGCAAGCTCAGCATTTCACCTCTTACCCAGTAATTATGCTGTTATTAATCTCTTTAATTGGTCTCATGCCTGTGTCGCACATTTTGGTGCACAGACTCTCCCTAGGATCCTTCACAAGCAAAAATGATGAACTTCCTGCAGGATTTCGCAGCTGCGCAGCCGAATCAAAGTGCGAGCATTTTACTCAAGGTCAGAGCTGCAATTAGTGAGTTTAATGAAGGGAGAGATTTTGGAGTATCACCACAACACTGAGAATGAATTACACAGGGAACATATCTGCCCAAGAGTGTAGATCTGGTGGCAATTTTGCACTGGGTCATTGGAGGAAAGAGGAGACAGAACAGCTTGGGAGTGCAGAGCGCACAGGCGGGTATGACTATCCAGGCAACGGGTGTATCACAGTTCGACTTAGCTACCTGGGGCATGCTGGAGGAGCATAGAAACGTAGAAAAATAGGAGCAGGAGTAGGCCATTCAGCCCTTCGAGCCTGCTCCGCCATTCAATATGATCATGGCTGATCCTCTATCTCAATACCATATTCCTCCTCTCTGCCCATACCCGTTGATGCCTTTTGTGTCTAGAAATCTATCCATCTCCTTCTTAAATATATTCAGTGACTTGGCCTCCGCAGCCTTCCGTGGTAGAGAATTCCACAGGTTCACCACCCTCTGAGTGAAGAAATGTCTCCTCATCTCAGTCCTAAATGTCTTATCCCGTATCCTGAGACGGTGACCCCTCGTTCTAGACACCCGCCCCCCCCCCCGCCCCCCCAGCCAGGGGAAACATCCTCCCTGCATCCAGTCTGTCTAGCCCGGTCAGAATTTTATACGTTTCAATGCATGAGGAGGCTCAGATCCACCAAGTAGGCTGTGACTGAGATGCATCTCCTAAGCATTACCAGCGACAGTGAAGATCACTACTTCCTTCAGTAGTTTCTGTCATGAGAACCTCGCAGGCCCCCACAGCAGACATAACAGGAATCAGCCACTTTTGCTTTAGAAAGAAAGAAAGAATTGCATTTATATAGCGCCTGCCGCCTTTCCTACATTACAACAGTGACTGAACTTCAAAGGTATTTCATTAGCTGTAAAGCGCTTTGGGAGGTCCTGAGGTCGCACAAGGCACTATATCAATAAAGTTCTTTCTTTCTTATTATTCATCTAATTTTATGAAATCACAGGAACGGCGTTGTACGCTTACTCGCCCTCAAGACGAGAGGGAGCGTTATCGGCTCCAGTCTGGCTGCAGCAGCAGAAGCCGATGCCGCCTATGTTCTAATTACACGCCGGCCTGTAAAGGATTGTTTATGGTCATGATAACGTATTCATGTTTTATTAGCTCTAAAGACGCTCATGAATAATTCAAGCCTTTGCAAATAAAGAGATCTGATGGCTGCTCACAAGAGACCTTTGTCGCCAATTATCCGCAGGCCCAGAGCCGGAGCCTGCTCACTGCTCGCCGCTCGCAGCTGCTCTCTTGAATGATTTATGAGCGGGTGCGATGAAAGGCGGCCGCGGCGGGTTCTAATTGCCTTTGTGCAGCCAGTGAAAGTCTAGCCCTGGGTGGGGGAGACGTGGGTGTGGGGGAGGGGTGGGGTGGGGTGATGGTGGGGTGGGTGTGGGGGGGAGGGTGGGGTGGGGTGATGGTGGGGTGGGTGTGGGGGGGAGGGTGGGGTGGGGTGATGGTGGGGTGGGTGTGGGGGGGAGGGTGGGGTGGGTGAGAGGGTGTGGGGTGATGGTGGGTGGATGGTGGGGAGATGGGGGATGGTGGGGGGTTGGGGGATGGTGGGGGGATGGGGGGATGGTGGGGGGATGGTGGATGGTGGGGGGATGGTGGGGGGATGGTGGGGGGATGGGGGATGGTGGGGGGATGGGGGGGGGGTTGGGGGGATGGTGGGGGGGGATGGGGGATGGTGGGGGGTTGGGGGATGGTGGGGGGTTGGGGGGATGGTGGGGGGTTGGGGGATGGTGGGGGGATGGGGGGATGGTGGGGGGTTGGGGGGATGGTGGGGGGTTGGGGGATGGTGGGGGGATGGTGGGGGGTTGGGGGGATGGTGGGGGGGGGATGGGGGGATGGTGGGGGGTTGGGGGGATGGTGGGGGGTTGGGGGATGGTGGGGGGTTGGGGGAGTTGGGCGATGGCGGGGGGATGGGAGGATGGGGGGTTGGGGGAGTTGGGCGATGGCGGGGGGTTGGGGGGATGGGGGGTTGGGGGAGTTGGGCGATGGCGGGGGGTTGGGGGGATGGGGGGTTGGGGGAGTTGGGCGATGGCGGGGGGTTGGGCGATGGTGGAGGACCCTTCTCCAGCACCACTGGAAATACAAGTTGCCAGCATGGAAATGATACCATGAACCTCCAATGATAAAGACACAACTTATATTAGCTCAGCACACAAGATATCGCACAGCTGTTGTTTACTCAGCTTGTCGCATCAATTCTAATATTGCACTCACTCTGCACACTGCCATATTTGATGCTGGAAATCAAAGTTAACTTCTCAGTCAAGATAGATCTGTCCCCTGTGTTTTTTATTTCAGTAATCGCTCTGTGTGTTTTGACAAGCCTCGAGGTTACTGTAAGTGGTTGTGTAAAGTTGGAGACAAGATATTGGCTCCCTGAGCACACCTTTACACTGCACGCCTCCAGTTAACGTCTCCTCTTATTTAAAGGTCAGGTGACACAGTAGAATTTGTTTCTGCTGTAGCATGCTTTATATGAATAACATAAATGCAAATTTCTGTAGAAAAGGAACCAGCGCCTTCGGCCAGAGCCATTCAGCAGGAAGGTCACACTGTTTGGTCATAAATATAAGACAGTCACTGCTAAATCCAATCGGGAATTCAGGAGAAACTTCTTTACCCAGCGAGTGGTTAGAATGTGGAACTTACTCCCCCGAGGATTAGTTGAGGCGAATAGCACAGATGCCTTTAAGGGGAAGTTAGATCAGCACATGAGGGAGCAATGAATAGAAGGATACGCTGATAGATGAAGAGGGGTGGGAGAAGGCTCATGTGGAACATAAGCACCAGCATGGACCAGTTGGGCTGAATGGTCTGTTTCTGTGTCAGAAGTTCTATGTAATTCTATTAATACATTACGTGCTTACCAGTATTTTCCTAACTAAAAACGAAAATAAAAATGACTTGCATTTATATAGCGGCTTTCACGACCTCCGGACATCCCAAAGTGCTTTACAGCCAGTGAAGTGCTTTTCAAGTGTAGTCTTTTCAACGTCTGCCCAAAACAGCCGTGAATTCGGCAGAGCAGAGAGATCTGGACCAACTTCAGGTTCGGGCCTTATTTCAATGTAGCCGGCAAGCTAAGGGAGCCAAACAGGCACCTGGTCGGCCCTGGGGTGGGGGGTGGTTGGGGTGGGGGAGAGGGGGCGGTGGTGGTGCTGGTGGAGCCGGGGATTAGCTGATCCCGGAGCTGGGGTGAACACGGTCCGTTAGCGGACTGCAGTACTTGTGGGTAGCGCTCCTGCTCCCCGTAGCCCCGCAAAAATAAAACATAAACGTTTTTTGAGCGCCTTAGTCGCCAGTCGCCCTGTTAAGGTCTGCTGGTTAGGCCACTCATCGCCTGGTATGAATTGGTGAAGCATGTACGGCGCATCCATCTGGTGTACTGCCTTCAGTTTGGGCACCGCACCTCAGGAAGGATTTTTTGTGTAATTCGTTCCTGGGATCTGGGCGTCGCTGGCAAGGCCAGCATTTATTGCCCATCCCTAGTTGCCCTTGAGCAGGTGGTGGTGAGCTGCCTTCTTGAACTGCTGCAGTCCGTGTGATGAAGGTACTCCCACAGTGCTGTTAGGTAGGGAGTTCCAGGATTTTGACCCAGCAACGATGAAGGAACGGCGATATATTTCCAAGTCAGGATGGTGTGTGACTTGGAGGGGAACTTGGAGGTGGTGGTGTTCCCATACGCCTGCTGCCCTTGTCCTTCTAGGTGGTAGAGGTCGCGGGTTTGGGAGCTGCTGCTGAAGAAGCCTTGGCGAGTTGCTACAGTGCATCTTGTAGATGGTACACACTGCAGCCACGGTGCACCGGTGGTGGAGGGAGTGAATGTTTAAGGCGGTGGATGGGGTGCAAATCAAGCAGACTGCTTTGTCCTGGATAGTGTCGAGCTTCTTGAGTGTTATTGGAGCTGCACTCATCCAAGCATGTGGAGAGTATTCCATCACACTTCTAACTTGTGACTTGTAGATGGTCGAAAGTCTTTGGGGAGTCAGAAGGTGAGACACTACCGCAGAATACCCAGCTTCTGACCTGCTCTTGTAGCCACAGTATTTATGTGGCTGATCCACTTAAGTTTCTGGTCAATGGTGACCCCCAGGATGTTGATGGTGGGGAATTCGGTGATGGTAATGCTGTTGAATGTCAAGGGGCAGTGGTTAGACTCTCTCTTGTTGGAGATGGTCATTGCCAGGCACTTGTGTGGCGCGAATGTTACCTGCCACTTATCAGTCCAACCCTGAATATCATCCAGGTCCTGCTGCATGCGGTCACGGTCTGCTTCATTATCTGAGGAGGTCCGAATGGAACTGAACACTGTGCAATCATCAGCGAACATCCCAACTTCTGACCTTATGATGGAGGGAAAGTAATTGATGAAGCAGCTGATGATGGTTGGGCCTAGGACACTTCCCTGAGTAATTCATGCAGCGATGTCCTGGGGCTGAGATGATTGACCTCCAACAACCACAACCATCTTCCTTTGTGCTAGGTATGACTCCAGCCAGTGGAGAGTTTTCCCCGATTCCCATTGACTTCAGTTTTACTAGGGCTCCTTGATGCTACACTCAGTCAAATGCTGCCTTGATGTCAAGAGCAGTCACTCTCGCCTCACCTCTGGAATTCAGCTCTTTTGTCCATGTTTAGACCAAGGCTATAATGAGGTCTGGAGCTGAGTGGTCTTCGCAGAACCCAAACTGGGCATCAGTGAGCAGGTTATTGGTGAGTAAGTGCTGCTTGATAGCACTGTCGACGACACCTTCCATCACTTTGCTGATGATTGAGAGTAGACTGATGGGGCAGTAACTGGCCAGATTGGATTTGTCCTGATTTTTGTGGACAGGACATACCTGGGCAGTTTTGCACATTGTCGGGTAGATGCCAGTGTTGTAGCTGTACTTGAACAGCTTAGCTAGAGGCGCAGCTAGTTCTGGAGCACAAGTCTTTAGCACGACAGCCGGGATGTTGTCAGGGCCCTAAGCCTTTGCTGTATCCAGTGTGCTCAGCTGTTTCTTGATATCACGTGGACTGAAACGAATTGGCTGAATACTGGCTTCTGTGATGGTGGGGACGTCAGGAGGAGGCCAATATGGATCATTCACTCGGCACTTCTGGCTGAAGATGGTTGCAAACGCTTCAGCCTTGTCTTTTGCACTCGTGCTGGGCTCCGCCATCATTGAGGATGGAGATATTCATGGAGCCTCCTCCTCCCGTTAGTTGTTTAATTGTCCACCACCATTCGCGACTGGATGTGGCAGGACTGCAGTGCTTTGATCTGATACATTGGTTGTGGGATCACTTAGTCCTGTCTATAGCATGCTGCTTCCGCTGTTTAGCATGCATGTAGTCCTGTGTTGTAGCTTCCCCTGGTTGGCACCTCATTTTTAGGTACGCCTGGTGCTGCTCCTGGCATGCTCTTCTGTACTCCTCATTGAACTAGGGTTGGTCCCTTGGCTTGATGGTAATGATAGAGTGAGGGATATGCTGGACTATGAGGTTGCAGTTTGTGATGGAATACAATTCTGCTGTTGCTGATGGCCCACAGCACCTCATGGAAGCCTAGTTTTGAGCTGCTAGATCTGTTCTGAATCTATCCCATTTATCATGGTGGTAGTGCCACACAAGACGATGGAGGGTGTCCTCAGTGTGAAGACGGGACTTCGTCTCCATATTGACTGTGCGGTGGTCACTGCCACCAATGCTGTAATGGACAGATGCATCTGCGACAGGTAGATTGGTGAGGACGAGGTCAAGTAGGTTTTTCTCTCGGGTTGGTTCTCTCACCACCTGCCGCAGTCCTAGTCTGGCAGCTATGTCCTTCAGGACTCGGCCAGCTCAGTCAGTAGTAGTGCTACCGAGCCACTGTTGGTGATGGACATTGAAGGCCCCCAACCAGAGTACATTCTGTACATTCGGTGCTTCTTCCAAATGGTGTTCAACATGGAGGAGTACTGATTCATCAGTTGAGGGAGGGTGGTAGGTGGTAATTAGCAGGAGGTTTCCTTGCCCATGCTTGACCTGATGCCATGAGATTTCATGGGGTCCGGAGTCAATGTTGAGGACTTCCAGGGCCACTCCCTCCCTCCCGTATACCACTGTGTCGCCACCTCTGGTGGGTCTGTCCTGCCGGTGGGACAGGACATACCCAGGGATGGTGATGGAGGAGTCTGGGACATTGGCTGAAAGGTATGATTCTGTGAGTATGACTATGTCAGGCTGTTGCTTGACTAGTCTGTGGGACAGCTCTCCCAATTTTGGCACAGGTCCCCAGATGTTAGTGAGGAGGACCTATGTAATAGACTTAATGCCCACTTTAGGCGGCCACCATTGTGCTTTGAAGAATGACTCGCTCCAGTTTCGGGTAGTACGTCTTTTCAGGCATCCTTGGGGCACTGGATGTTGGTCCCACAATATTGTTGCGATGGATGCGACAAGGTCCACTTTCTACCCTGCGTGTTTTTTCTTGTATGGTGCTGTTGTGCTGTGAATCTTACCAGCACGCACTTTCCAAAATGCCATAGCACTCATTTGGTGGCCCTGCTACAAATCCTCGGTGCTAATCTTCCAATTTCCAGTTAATCCAAACTAGACCCAAACACACTTTGAAACAACTGTCACAAGTGGCAACTCCGCAGGAGTAAAGTTGGTCCATATTTTCTTAATGGTGAGAGACTGGGGGGGGGGGCTGTGGAGGAGCAAAGGGATGTAGGCGCCCATGTACACAAATCACTAGAAGTTAATGCATAGGGTACATAAAGGCTAATGGAATGTTGGCCTTTATTTCAAAAGTGAGGAAGTGATGCTCCAGTTATACAGAGCCTTGGTCAGACAGAATCATGGAATAGTACAGCACAGAAGGAGGCCATTCGGCCCATCGAGTCTGCGCCGGCTCTTTTGAAGAGCAATCCAGTTAGTCCCACTCCCCCACTCTTTCCTCAGATCCCTGCAATTTTTTCAAGCATTAATCAAATTCCCTTTTGAAGGCTACTATTGAATCTGCCTCCACCACCCTATCAGGCAGTGCATTTCAAATCCTAACCACTCGTTGCGTAAAAAAGTTTTTCCTCATGTCGCCTCTGGTTCTTTTGCCAATCACCTTAAATCTGTGCCCTCTGGTTATCAACGCTTCAGCCATTGGAAACAGTTTCTCTTCATAGAATCATAGAATGGTTACAGCACAGAAGGAGGCCAGTCAGCCCGTTGAGCCCGTGCCGGCTCTCTGCAAGAGAACTTCAGCTAGTCCCACTCCCCTGCCCTTTCCCTATAAATCGCTCAATCATTGGTGGCCATGCCTTCTGTTGCCTGGGCCCTAAGCTCTGGAATTCCCTGCCTAAACCTCTCCGCCTCTCTTTCCTCCTTTAAGACGCTCCTTAAAACCTACATCTTTGATCAAGCTTTTGTCATCTACCCGAATATCTCTTTATGTGTCTCGGTGTCAAATTTTTTGTCTTATAATACTCCTGTGAAGTGCCTTGGGATGTTTTGCTACGTTAAAGGTCTGTATAAATACAAGTTGTTGTTGTTGATAACACTTTTCCTATATAACTCCATATAGCCTTGCCCTTTGACCTCTGCTCGTCCCTCCCCCTCCCCCAGCCATGCCGCCATCTTGGCTCCATTCCCCCTTTTCCCTCAAATTAAAGCCGTTTATTCCCACTATTCACACACACAAACTTCCCAAAGCTGCTCCTACAGATTCAGGGGGCTCCCTCTCCCTTGATTCCCAGGGCCGCAGGCCTTATCCTGGGCCTTCGACCCACACGCTTTGCCGACTTCCCTCAGTCCGCCTGCCCAGCGCCCTCAGCGCTGTGAGCAACTGGAGTACAACAGTGTTCAGTTTTGGGCATCGAACCTCAGAAAAGATATAACAACAGAAAATGCTGGAAATACTCAGCAGGTCAGGCAGCATCCTTGGCGAGCTTCATTGGAACAGTGTAAGAGGCTGAGGATAGAGAGGTCAGAGTGGGAGTGGAGCGGAGAATTAAAGTGACAAGCGACCGGAAGCTCGGGGTCACCATTACGGACTGAACGGAGGTGTTCCGCAAAGCGGTCACCCAATCTGCGTTTGGTCTCCCCAATGTAGAGGAGACCGCATCGTGAGCAGTGAATACAGTATACTAAATTGTAAGAAGTACAAGTAAATCGCTGTTTCACCTGGAAGGAGTGTTTGGGGCCCTGGATATTGGGAAGGGAGGAGGTAAAAGGGCAGGTGTTGCATCTCCTGTGCTTGCACGGGAAGGTACCGTGGAGAGGGGAAGGGCTGGTAGGGGTGATTGAGGAGTGGACCAGAAAAGATATATTGGCCTTGGAAGGGGTGCAGCGCAGATTCACCAGAATGATACGAGGATTCAATTATGAGGACATGTTGCATAAACGTGGCTTGTATTCCCTCGAGTTTGGAAGGTTGAGGGGTGATCTCATCAAACTGTTTAAAATGATTAAGGTACTCGATAAGGTAGATACGAACAAACTATTTTTTCACGTGGGGGAATCCAGAACAAGAGGGCATAATCTTAAAATTAGAGCTAGGCCATTGAGGAGTGAAATCAGGAAGCACTTTATCACACAGAGGCAAGTGGAAATCTGGAACTCGCTCCCCCCAAAAGGCTGTAGTTGCTGGCTCAGTTGAAATTTGATGAGTGGAATGGCTTAGATTTGGGGGGGGCGGGGGGGGGGGGGGGGGTGGGGTTTCCATGAATTTAACTTCGGGCAATCAAGGGCTCTAAATAAGTGAACTTGACAATGCCTGAGGACAAAAAGGCTCTTTTGCTCACATCCTACTGAGGGCCAGAGCGACCTCTGAATTGGTTAATTCCACGTTAGGAAAGCAGGAAGACTCAAATGATTGTGACGGATCCCTTCACCGTCGTAACCAGTTTGTATTAGTGTTGAGGTGAGAAATGGGGCTGGTGCAGTTTGCTGGACAAATTACTTGACTCCTCCGAACCGTCAGCCATGGTTTATAGATTTGCTGTTTGCTGTCTTTGCGCTGCCACTGTTGTCTCAGTTAAAATGTCTGATGAGTGTGGGTCTGTAATTAGTGCGGTGGAGTTTAAGGGAACTCTCAGCAGTAATTGTTATTCTGCTGGAAGCAAAATTCTACTCATTTGAATAAAGCTAGTTTCTTTTAGTTACAGATGTTTAGCCTCAAACAGTTTCATAATTGAAATCATTGTGAGTCATTACCCAGTTGGTACTTCTCCGAGTATTTTGGCTATCAAGTGGCTCAATCAAGGGGATGCACGAACCTAATGATTTTCCCACATATATCTGGATTGTGGAACATAAATTCTCCGTTGCACTTGTCATTCTTATTTCTTTAAAGTCGCGCTTTCTTTGGTTTTTCGATCTAATTGGGTTTCCAGACTCTGGCTATGATTGCTCGCTGCTTCTCATTGTCTTTTTAGTTTGATAATTAGCTGTCCTTGCCAGAGCGCAACCGCAGTTTTCCACTTTTTCTTTTTTTAAGACCGCCTACTTCCACCTCCGTAACATCGCCCTGTCTCCGCCCTTGCCTCAGCTCATCTGCTGTTGAAAATCCCATCCATGCCTTTGTTACCTCTAGACTTGACTATTCCAACCCACTCCTGGCCGGCCTCCCACATTCCACCCTACGTAAACTTGAGGTCATCCAAAACTCGGCTGCCCGTGTCCTAACTCGCACCAAGTCCCGTTCGCCCATCACCCCCTGTGCTCGCTGACCTACATTGGCTCCCGGTTAAGCAGCGCCTTGATTTCAAAATCCTCATCCTTGTTTTCAAATCCCTCCACGGCCTCGCCCCTTCCTATCTCTGTAATCTCCTTCAGCCCCACAACCCCCCGAGATATCTGCGCTCCTCTAATTCTGCCCTCTTGAGCATCCCTGATTATAATCGCTCAACCTTTGGTGGCCGTGCCTTCTGTTTCCCACATTACAACAGTGACTCCACTTCAAAAGTACTTCATTGGCTGTAAAGCGCTTTGAGACGTCCGTTGGTTGTGAAAGGCGCGATAGAAATGCAAGTCTTTCTTTTCTTTTAGGCCCTAAGCTCTGCAATTCCCTGCCTAAACCTCTCCGCCTCGCTACCTCTTTCCTCCTTTAAGACGCTCCTTAAAACCTACCTCTTTGACCAAGCTTTTGGTCACCTGCCCTAATTTATCCTTGTGTGGCTCGGTGTCAAATTGTTTTTTTTTGTCTTACAATACTCCTGTTAAAGGCGCTATATAAATACTACGTTGAAGGCGCTATATAAATACAAGTTGTTGTTGTTAAACACTGCTCTTTGGTTAGTCTTTCAACCACATAGCTGGGTCTGTTTGCTCAATCAAGGGGATGCACGAACCGAATGATTTTTCCACATATATCTGGATTGTAGAACATAATTCTTCCAGTGCACTTGTCATTTTTATTTCTTTCACTGGTGGGATTGACTACCCTCTGCAACTCAGTCACAGCCATAGGCTGGGATTTTGCCAATCTATCAGCACTTATTATTTTTACACCTTCAACTCGTGCCCACCCAGGGACGCCAATGTTAGCGGATCTCTTAGTGGTTACCGTCGCAACAAAGGGTTGTTAGTCCGGCGACAATAACTCCGCTTATGATTCACGCCTGAGTGTTTTTTCTTATAACAGGCTTTATTGCATTGACTAATAACAGTATTAGATTTTATATAACTGCTCTACAGTGTTACATTAGATGACAAGATGACACGCAAGTAATACAACCTGGTTCCCTGACCCAAAGTAGGCTGCCTGCGTGGGCTTCAGCCTGCTCATGACATGTTTACCTGACTAATAGAAGAAATATGTCCCATTCTTATACGATTTGACTACCTTGAGCTACATCTGCCCTCAACATAAACGTGCAGATCCCGCATTTTAAGGTGTTTACCCAGCTTATATCTTTCAGCCTTTGCCTTTGTGCTACAAGCTTTGTTTTTGGTACAGTTCATCAAAGAACTCAATCAGGTACGTACTGCCTCGGAATAGAGACAAGATTAAGATTTCTCTTTCTCCCATATTGCTATAATAATGCAAAACCGAAGCGAAAGGATGCTGGAATAGTTTGACTAACTAAATCATCTTAAAGCATTCTAACAGTATCCAATCCCAAACCAAGTCCCATTCGCCAGCCACCCTTGTTTCCGCTGACCTGCATTGTTTCTGGTCCCCTGATGGCTCAAATTTAAAATCTTCATCCTTGTGTTTAAACCCTTCTTGGCCTCACTCCTCCCTATCTCTATAACCTCCTTCAGTCCAATAAACGTCCCCCCCCAAACCTCTCCCCAACCCGATCTCTCCATTCCTCCTACTCCACTCCTCCCACCTTTCGACCCACCACTGACAGCCACCTAGGCCCCAAGCTCTGGAATTCCCTCCCTAAACTTCTCCACCTGCCTCTCCTCTTTTCGATATACCTATTTGCTCCACAAAAACACGCACAGCGGCATCGAAATTTTAGGCACTGGTTCCTGTGTATCTGCCTGTGGAGCTCTCAAAGTAGCCACCCTCTTTTTATTAGCCAGGACCCAGCCTCCATTTGGCAACGACCTCTGACAGCCCAGCTGATATCACGAGCTCAAGGGGTGTGGATTCATAGGTTTAAGCCTGCGTCCCGTCACTTCATGGTCCAGCCACTTTACATTCACTGATGTACAGCACCACTATTCGGTCACAGAATCATAGAAACTTACAGCACAAGAGGGAGGCCATTCGGCCCGTCGTGCCTCTGCCGGCTCTTTGAAAGAGCAGTTGTGCTTCGTACCACACCCCCGCCTTTTGTCCGTAACCCTGTAAGTTCCTCATCCTCCAGGACCCGTCCAACTCCCTTTTAAAATTATTTATGGAATCAGCTTCCACCAGCTTTTCAGGTTGAGCGTTCCAGATCCCGACACCTCCCTGAGTGAAAAATGTTCTCCTCATCTCCCCTCTAGATCTTTTGCCAATGATTTTGAATCAATGACCTCTGGTTATTGACCCACTCGCTAGGAGGAATAGTTTTTCTCTCTCTACTCTGTCAAAACCTCTCATCATCTTGAAAACCTCCATTAGGTCACCTCTTAACCTTCCCTAACAGTCCCAACTTTTCCAACCTCTCCTCATAACTGAAGTTCCTCATCCCTGGTAACATCCTGGTAAACCTCCTCTGCACCCTTTCTAAGGCCTTTACATCTTTCCTGAAGTGTGGTGCCCAGAATTGTCCACAATACTCCAGCTGAGGCCTAACCAGTAATTTATAAAGTTCTAGCATAATCTCTTTGCTTTTATATTCTATTCCTCTATTTATAAACCCAAGTAACCCATGTGCTTTTTTAACCACCTTATCAGTTTGCCCTGCTATCTTTAAGGATTTGTGTATATGGACACCAAGGTCTCTCTGCTCATCTATACTTTTCAAAATTGTGCCATTTATAGTACACTGTCTTTCCATATTAGTCCTCCCAAAGTGCATTACTTCACACTTCTCCGCATTGAATTCCATCTGTCATGCTTCTGCCCATTTCACCATCCTGTTTATGTCATCCTGAAGTCTACAACTGTCCTCATCACTATCTACTACTTTGCAACATTTGATATCATATGCAAACTTTATAATGCTGCTCCCTACACCCGAATCTAGGTTGTTTATAAAAATATGTCTCATTTTTTCTCAATAAATAAAAAAAAGTGAAAAAAATAAATTCTGAATGACTTTGCTCTTTACTGAAGCTGGTCATTCTAATTATTTGTTCATTGAACAACCATTCTCCTCTCCAAAAATAGTGGCCAAAAGACTACTTGGGTCCATCTCTTTCTTCCTTGCTCCCCCTTTCAGTTATTTTTTACTGTAATCTAGGCTCAGGGCTAACGCCCATATTGCAAGCCATCACCAACTGTGAAAATAATAGGATAAAAGACAAGATACATTTTCTTCTTCTTAGGCAGTCCCTCGGAACCGAGGATGACTTGCTTCCACGTTAAAAATGAGTTCTCAGGTGACTGATGAGTCCGATGCGGGACCTACAGTCTCTGTCACAGGTGGGGCAGACGGTGGTTGAAGGGGCGGGTGGGTGGGGTGCTTGGGTTGATGTGCGCTCCTTGCGCTGCTTCCGCTTGCTCCCGGCGAAGAGACTCGAGGTGTTCGGCGCCTTCCCGGATGCTTCTCCTCCACTTTGTGCGGTCTTGGGACTGGGATTCCCAGGTGTCGGTGGGGATGTTGCACTTTTTCAAGGAGGCTTTGAGGGTGTCCTTGAAGCGTTTCCTCTGCCCACCTGGGGCTCTCTTGCCGTGCCGGAGCTCCGAGTAGAGCGCTTGTTTTGGGAGTCTCGTATCGGGCATGCGGACGATGTGACCCGTCCATCGGAGCTGATCGAGGGTGGTCAAAGCTTCGATGCTGGGGATGTTGGCCTGAGCGAGAACACTGACGTTGGTGCGCCTATCCTGCCAATGGATTTGCAGGACCTTGCGGAGGCAGCGTTGGTGGTACCTCTCCAGTGCTTTGAGGTGCCTGCTGTACATGGTCCATGTCTCTGAGGCATACAGCAGGGCGGGTATCACTGCTGCTCTGTAGACCATGAGCTTAGTGCCGGGTTTGAGGTCCTGGTTTTCAAACACTCTCTTCCTCAAGCGACCGAAGGCTGCACTGGCACACTGAAGGCGGTGTTGGACTTCGTCATCGACGTCTGCCCTTGTTGACAGTAGGCTCCTGAGGTATGGAAAGTGGTCCACGTTGTCCAAGGCCTTGTCGTGGATTTTGATAATTGGGGGGCAGTACTGTGTGGCGGGGGCAGGTTGGTAGAGGACCTTTGTCTTACGGATACATCAATAAAATAGTGGTTGGGCAATTCCAAGTTTAGAGTTTAAAAGATGTTGGAGGAAGAGAAGACTGCGTTTCATTGGGGGTTTGAAATCTTGAGGAAGGATGCGCGAGAGGATAAAATGGTGTTCTGATTGAAACAGAGTGAGGTTGAAAAACATGTAGAACGACCCAGAGGTCAAGGGCTGGATTTTCAATGACCCGTGGAGTCGGGTTTGGAGGCATGTGGGGGGTTAAAGTTGCAGATTCGGGGGTCCCGACCCCATCCCGACTCCATTCCGCCTCCACGCAATTTTGACAAAATCGGTCGTGGGTTTCCCGACTCCATCCCGCCTCCAAGAGGCGGGAGAGGCCATTAAAGCCCTAAATTGGCTCTGTAATGCCATTTTGAAACGTTTTAGCTAGTTTAACCCTTTTCCGACGTGAAGTACGCCTGGTGTGAAACACTCCAGTGAAACCTGACGGGAGCACAAGTGGATAGCTGACTATCAGCTGCAGGTCCACTATTACAACGGAGATGTGATGAAGATAGTAGTAGTATTGTGATGAAGGTAGTAGTAGTTTTAGGTCTGAAATTCGCCTCTGATGCTGCTGCATTGAATGTCTTCAGAGACTGCCTGGGAGGACTTGGTTGCAAAAAAAATTCTCTCTCTCTCTTTCTTTCTCTCTCTCTCTCTCTCTCTGAGATGCTGCTCATTTTGCATCCAGGTCCTCTCACAGCAAAGGCCAGGCAATCTCTGAGACCAGGCAGTCTCTGACCTGCAATGATGACATCATCAGAGGCGACTTTCAGACTGAAACCACTAATTGGGTCATGGGTTCCCACATGCTGGAACTCAATTGCCCACTTAAGTGAAAATTGCATCAATCTCCCACATCCAATTGCAGGCGGGTGGATAACACGAAATGCAGATGACACGACCCCAACCCGCCCCAGTATCAAAATCCAGCCCTGAGTTCAAATCCGACCAGGGCAATTTCTAAAACGGAATTAAAAATTTGGTAACTTGTAAACTGACACTACAACAACAACAACTTGTATTTATATAGCGCCTTTAACGTAGTAAAAAGTCCCAAGATGCTTCACAGAAGTGTTATATTACAAAAAAAATTTGACACCAAGCTACATAAGGAGAAATTAGACAGGTGACCAAAGCTTGGTCAAAGAGGTAGGTTTTAAGGAGCGTCTTAAAGGAGGAAGGAGAGGCGGAGAGGTTTAGGCAGGGAATTCCAGAGCTTAGGGCCAAGGCAGCTTAAGGCACGGCCACTGGGAGAAATACCCATGATAGCTTCTGGATTGTTATAAAAACCCAACTGGTTGATGAATGCCCTTCAGGGAAGAGAGCTTCCCACTCCTGGCTTACAATAGTGCAACACCAGAGAGCTTTGGCTGGACGGTTTTCTGTGCGATATCTAATTTGCATTTCGAGTCACTCTCCAGCATTTCTCTTCCCCATCTACCTCACCTCCTGGCTCACATAACCTTCATATCTCCTCCGGGTCGCCTGCATATATACTGAGCCAAAATTATCTGTGGCGTTTTGTAATTTATTTCCAAAGAACGTCTTGATACCCTGAGATAAAAAAATGCAGGTTTCATAATTGAGATGCAGAGATTCAGTTTGTTATTGATTACTTTTTTCCCTGGCAAAGACAGCGAGATTTATTGATGGGATGTTGATATAAACCGATTGATTTATTACTTAGAAAATGGAGCATTATAGTTGACTAGTTCAGTGAATAAGATTAAATCTGCACGTTAATAAAAACAAGATTTATGCAACACAGAACCACAAATCCAAAGCAGGGGACTGGTTGGACTCGCCGGTGCTTGCAATCCGTGCATTATAAAATTGAGAACATGCTTATTGAGCAACAGTTCTTCACCAATCAGCAAAGCAGACGTGTAATGTCTAAACTTAGCTTGAATTCCCTTGAGTAATAGAAGGTTGAGCAGTAATCTGATTGAGGTGCTTAAAGTGATAAAAAGGGTTTGATAGAATAGATACAGAGAAACTATTTCCTCTGCTTGGGGGAATCCAGAACAGAGGCAGGGGGTGGGAGGGGGCGCAATCTTAAAATTAGAGCGAGACCATTCAGGATTAAAGTCAGGAAGCACTTTTTCACACACAAAGGGTAGTGGAGTCAGGAACTCTTGTCCCAAAAGGCTGTGGATGCTGGGTCAATTGAAATTTTCAAGATTGAAATTGATAGATTCTTGTTTGGTAAGGGTACCAAGAGATACAGACCAAAGGTAGGTAAATGGAGTTGAGGTAAGGATCAGACATGAACGAATTGAATGGCGGAATAGGCTCGAGGGGCTGAACGGCCTACTCCTGTTCCTATATTCCTACGGATATTTATATTGCACACATCGGGTAAAAGTTAATGGTTCTGTCAGGTCAGGTACTGCATGGTTTAGTTGTGAGGCTGCACCAATTCCTGTTGTAAACTGGGTAAGTTCTACAGCTACAATAGCAGAAAAGCTGACATTTGAGAGCGGGACAAGATGGTGGAACAAACGGGCGACAAGTCGGCGGAGCCATTGCTCTGTGCACCGTGCATGGAGGCCCGAGGCCTGAGCCCAATTCGGCACGGGTGAGGGGGGTGGTAGGGAGGGGGCCATGCCACGCGGAGTTGGGGGGGGGGGGGGGGGGGTGTCTGAGCTTAGGCAGGCAGTCGCCCACAGTAAACGTTGCATTTTCAGGAGAGAAACAGACGGCCGTGAGTTTAACTTGACCCTTCGATGTGTTAAAGGATAAAGACAAGGGGCTGCTTTTAAGATGGGACCAGCTAACTTATAAAACATCCATTCTCTTTTGCATCATCAATCTGTCTAATTGAGAAGTGATAAATAAAAAACAAATTAATCGCATTCCAGACTGAAATTCTCTTAAACGGTGTATTAAAATGCAACGAGGCAGTTATCTGTCTGAATAACAAGTGTGGGGGGAGGCGGGGGGGAAACGAATTAAGCAGAATCCAGACTTCCTTCCTTCTGTGAGTCCTTTTAACTCATGTTGTAAGTTGAAGTACAGTCCTAGTTCTTATCAGCAAAGTATGTATTTGTGTCCTGCCAGAAGCTTGCAATTGAGCAATAAAGCATTAACTTTACCAGTGGTTGTGGTTGAAGGTCAATCATCACAGCCCCAGGGTATCGCTGCAGGAGTTCCTCAGGGCAGTGTCCTAGGCCCAACCATCTTCAGCTGCTTCATCAATGACCTTCCCTCCAACATAAGGTCAGAAATGGGGATGTTCGCTGATGACTGCACAGTGTTCAGTGCCATTCACAACTCCTCGGATAATGAAGCAGTCCATGCCCGCATGCAACAAGACCTGGACGACGTTCAGGCTTGGGCTGATAAGTGGCAGGTAACATTCGCGGCACACAAGTGCTAGGCAATGACTATCTCCAACAAGCGAGAGTCTAACCACCGCACCGTGGCATTCAACAGCATTACCATCGCCGAATCCCCCACCATCAACATCCTGGGGGTCACCATTGACCAGAAATCTAATTGGACCAGCCACATACATACTGTGGCAACAAGAGCAGGTCAGAGGCTAGGTATTCTGTAGTGAGTGTCTCACCTCCTGACTCCCCAAAGCCTTTCCACCATCTACAAGGCACAAGTAAGGAGTGTGATGGAATACTCTCCACTTGCCTGGATGAGTCCAGCTCCAACAACGGTCAAGAAGCTCGACACCATCCAGGACAAAGCAGCCCGCTTGATTGGCACCCCATCCACCACCTTAAATATTCACTCCCTCCACCACCGGCGCACCTTGGCTGCAGTGTGTACCATCTACAAGATGCACTGCAGCAACTCGCCAAGGCTTCTTCGGCAGCACCTCCCAAACCCGCGACCTCTACCACCTAGAAGGACAAGGGCAGCAGGGGCATGGGAACACCACCACCTCCAAGTTCCCCTCCAAGTCACACATCATCCTGACTTGGAAGTATATCACCGATCCTTCATCGTCGCTGGGTCAAAATCCTGGAACTCCCTCCCTAACAGCACTGTGGGAGTACCTTCCCCACACGGACTGCAGCGGTTCAAGAAGGCGGCTCACCACCACCTTCTCCAGGGCAACTAGGGATGGGCATTAAATGCTGGCCTTGCCAGCGACGCCCACATCCCATAAACGAAAAAAGAAAGTCAGCATCTTTGAAAGGCAATGAGGCCGAAAATGCTCGGTCCTTCTGGCGCACACCTGTCGTAACGCGCTGGAGGGGTTGAAACCAGATATGCTGGGTACCAGGCTTTCCCTGGAGTTTCCAATGGTCTTTATTGTAGGCAAGGCCTCCACCCAGCCCAAGCAAGGCCACTGATGTGGATGGGCTGGGACTTCCACCTTGGGATTTCCCTGGCCTAGGTGTAGATTGGAGGAAGATCAGTAGCCGGTACGCCCAGTGATAGGAGACCCACGGTGCCTGCCAATTGACAGACGTGAAGCTCACCTGGAAGTGCTTGGCAATTTAAAACATTTTTTTTTAGCCCTCTTAGAAAGGGGACCAATGGGAAATTCTGGTACTGTATCCAGTAGAGCCTTGGCAACCTCTCCGGACCTCATTCAACTCCACCGGCATTACTGGCCTCCATCAGCGGGCATGCCTGAGATGCGCCCCATAATGATGGAGGTGCCCACTGGGCCTATTTAAATGAGGCGACCTCCCACCAATCCCGAATGCTGTGGTGGAGTCAGCGCTAGAAGTCACCAGCGAGCGCAATTGCAGGGTAGTTACCAGGATCATGATCTGAACATTTGCCGCCCCAATGTGATCTTTCACCTGTATTGACGTAGGTCGCATTGGGTGAATGCTTTTATATTGATGAATTCTGACCTTGTCTGACATGGACATTCTCATGCAAGTCATCCTATTATCTAAATTGCTTAAGAAAAGGTTGGCCGAACTTGATATTGTTAGGTGCCAAGATTCTTCATACTAATTTCTCCCAACGGTTAAAATCTGTCACTTCCTTCAGCGTTAATGACTGCAGCAGTTTAGTTATTTAAAGGGAAACCATCTTCCTGATTAAAAATAAATCTTTCTACAGGAGAGCTCGGCATCAATGTTGCCATATTGATGTGCTTCAGCACGATTTAGATCATTGCGATGGGTTTGTAAAAAAAAATGGAAAAAGGGTGCTGTCAAACACTCTTTTCTGAAGTATTTCCCTTTCATGAACAAAGCACAAAAGTGACGCTTTCTAATCTGAGCGGGTGGTGCACCATGAAGGGCAGGCAGTCTTCCAGCAACCCAATTCCAGCCCGCCTTACCCACCGCCCCCTTAGGCCCCACCTCGGCCCCAGAGAAAGAACTGGAGCAGCATCAGACAATTGGGATAACTGGATCTTCCCATTGCCCACAATGACTTGGCCATAGAGTACACACAGAGTTGCCCAAATCTCACTCCAGACCCAGGGATCACATCACCGTTCTGAAGCACTTCAATTAAGCCATGTGATCGATAGCGTATAAAGGCTCGGTGCGTTTGTAAGATTTTCTGACGTCCACTATTTTAGCAGAGGCCCTGACTAATGTTCCCGCTAAGGTGCGCGGCCGCGCAGTAATCTCAAAGGTCCCGCGCAGGCCGCTCACCGGCTGTTACATTGTAAATACCGCGCAGGCGCAGAAATTTAAAGGGACCGCGCGTTAAAAGAAACAGGTCGCGCAGAACAAAGCGCAGCCTACAGGGAACATTGGCCTTAACCCATTTAAAATAAAAGAGTTATCGCCTCTGTCAAAACAGCTGACAAGGAAATTTTTATATGAAGGTGTCAAATGTTCATATGCTAATGCTCACACAGCATCATTTCAAGGACCGAGAGACTACGCTCTATCCAAACCCACCCACAGCCTGTGTCCAACAAGAGCCACAATCCCTCGCAATGGCTTTAAGTCCCCTTTTATCAAGGGATCACCCTGGCTCTATAAACCATTCATACATAGCGCTACCTAAATGTACAGAACTATATTAAATCCTTAATAACAACAGACAATGCTGGAAACACTCAGCAGGTCAGGCGGCATCGAGGAGAAAGAAACAGAGTCAACGTTTCGAGTCGGGGACCTGGAATATGCTAGAGGTTGTATAAGGTCATCATAGAATCTTACAGCACAGAAGGCGGCCATTCAGCCCATCATGTCTGTGCCGGCTAACGGCTAAATCTTAATCTGCTAATGGTATGAAAAGCAATAAGCTAAAAAAAAACTTGGCAGAAAACCTATTTGAAGAAATCACAGATACGAAACATTTCAATTCATAAGGTATCATTCTTCCTAAATGAAGACAGTGAGTGCAATTAGAGACTTTCGCCACACTTATAAAAAGACTTTATGACACAAGCAGTTTATTTTGATTCTTGTTAAGATGTTATTGTTCATATGAACCATAATTTTAATTGTGGGATTTGTTAAGGTTATTGAAACATACCAGAGGGAACATTTGCCTCATGTTTGACGCAGTCCACACTCAAATGAACCTGCCCAGCCTCTCACACTGTCATGCTGAGCAAATCCCAATTGACTCCATGTTTTCTTTCTCTCTTCCCTACGTCTGACCTGTTAACTTTCTTCTTTACCTTCTCAGGCCCAGGAGTCCCGAGAGTCACAGTTCACAGCACCAGTGATAGACACAGTAAGTAGTCAACTTTCACCTTGACCTCATGGGATTGCACTTGACCAGTGGAAACTCCTTAGCAATCTACCTCCGTCAAGTCAAACTGCTGACTTTATCTTTGTGGCATCAATCAGCAGCCGTGTCTCCCTTGCGTACACGTACCCTTCCTTTCTTTGGACGCGCCTATGATTGCCTTCCGGCTTGAATGCTTGGCGACCGAGAGTGTGACGGCTCGAATGAATCTGAAGATTTTTATCCCCTCGGGTCCTCAATGTTGTCAGCAGCTTGTGGCAGGATTTAGCGCAGTTGGAAATGAGCAGGAATGTATTACTCTCAGGAGCAGTGCTGACGGAGTATTCGGCAGTAGGTCTCCGTATGATGGGGCGCTTTCAGATTGAGCAGAAAAAAAAAAGAAATTGCTATCAACTACCAAAAATTCAGAAAGGGTCGGGTCAGGGCAGACCCGAGTGTTATTTCTGTGTTTCTTCAGCTGTTCGTGTCGAGGCTGCGACATCATTCTTTTCTGCTCACTAAGTGTAGTCCCGACAGATGTTTGAAATTCAGGCCTGTTGTTAATTGGAATGTGGCCGTGAATTTAAATTGCCAAATTCAAAGCAAAATTTAACCAGCACAGGAGATGTATGAGAAGCAGAGTGGTACCAAGGCTGGGTTTGTTGAATAAGTCACACGATTTGTGTGTATTTCTTATTTTTTCCCTTCTTCCAATTTTCTCTTTCCTTTGCCCTTCTCTCCCCCCCCCCGCCCCCTGAAGGTGCTGAATCGTGCTGTGATATGGTTTCACGCCTACCGGCCGCCCTCCAGATACCTCACCAAAGTGACCATCCTTTATGTGTGAGCCTAAGCAGTGAGAGCCGGCAGGATGTGGGACTGTGCATGGGGAGGAGAAGGGGAGGGGGCGGAATCCAAACCCAATTCTGTCCTCATCCAGCATTCGTACACAAGACACTTTCTGGCACAGGTCACTGGGTAGCAGTCAGAATTGGGATCCCTGCCAGATTTTGTCTGCTCCCGACCCTAAAGGCATTGTGGCCCGTTGCCCTGCCTCTACTCCCACCATGGTTAATATCAGCTAATTCAACACAGCCCAGGCATCAAATCTGGTACACTCACAGTCTGTATGCTTGGTACCACACTAGGCAAAACCTTCACCCAAGAAGCTAGACTTTCGTGCTTTTCTGATGTTATTGCGGTCAGCCATGGCTCAGTAGGTAACGCTCTCACCTCTGAGTCATAAAGCTGTGGGTTCATGTCCCACTCCAGAGACTTGAGCACAAAATCTATGCTGATACTCCAGTGCTGAGTTTGAGGTGCCGTCTTTCGGATGAGACGTTAAACCGAGGCCCCGTCTGCCCTCTCAGGTGGATGTAAAAGATCCCATGGCACTATTTCGAAGAAGAGCAGGGGTGTTCTCACCAGTGTCCTGGCCAATATTTATCCCTCAATCAACATAACAAAAAACAGATTACCTGGCCATTATCACATTGTTGTCTGTGGGAGCTTGCTGTGCGCAAATTGGCTACCGTGTATCCTACATTACAACAGTGACTATACTTCAAAAAATACTTCGTGGCCTGTGACGTCCTGAGGTCATGAAAGACGCAAGTTCTTTCTTTGTTGAAGATGTGCGCATTTAGCTAACAGTTGCAGTGACAGGATGTTGGGATTCAGATCCTATTTCTATATTAACACTTGTGACAATACTAATTAGCACTAGATGGATGCCTTAATTTAAAAATTAAATTATATTTTTGGCACCTAATAAGGAATTGTGAGAAAGCTGTGAGTGTCCCTGTGAAAAGATACATCCAGCTCTTCTTAAAATAATTTCAACCGGTTCTATTTATAATTGCTGCTGCTCAAAGATGCAATCATCGTACCAGCTAATCAATTTGTGCTGATGAGTCAGAATTCCAGCAAGAGTGCCAACGATGCCACCAGGGTACGTTAGTCGGTCCAGTTATGTTACGGGACTAGTAATCCGGAGGACCTGGACTAATAATCCACAGAACATAGCCGGAATTTACTGGGGTGTCAGCGGGCGGGCGGGATCAGTGGCGGGTCGGGTGGGAAAGTGTTTTTATTTTACAGTGGGTCTGGAACCCGCTGTCAACCCGCCTTTCCCAATGTCGGGACTGCCAGCGCTGAGCAGACCCGACAGGCAGTGGCGGGCGACCCAATTAAACTCATTATAATGTACTTACATAAACATTGGATAAAACACCCAAGTGGCTACCCTTGTGAATTGTTAGTTGGTATGATTGCACTAGGATGAGGGTGAGTGTGAGGGGTGGCTAGTGAGATGGGGATGTGATAATGTAGATAGAGAGAGATGGGTGGAGGTGCAAGATAAGTTGGTGTGAGTGAGGATGTGCAGGAGTAGGGTAGGGAAGGCAGAGTGATGGGGATGTGATGAGTGGCACAGCAGGATGAGGTTGAGTGTGGCTTTGCAGTAACTTTTCGTGATCTACTGAGATCATTGAAACCTTTGTGCCACTGCAGCCTGGTCCTCCTGACCACATCCCTGC
Source organism: Squalus acanthias (assembly GCA_030390025.1). NCBI lineage: Eukaryota > Metazoa > Chordata > Chondrichthyes > Squaliformes > Squalidae > Squalus > Squalus acanthias. Next base: position 162,189,139 of record CM059428.1, on the reverse strand, counting down.
TTGTGCCCTCCTCTGCAATGTACAACCAGGCTATTTTGGTCTCCTGGGGAGGTCTCTTCCGCCCATCAGAAGGAAAGAGAACCTCCCTGCGTGCTGTGACTCCCTCCATAAGCATGTGGAGGGAGTCATGGGAGAACCTGGGTACAGCCCTGCACCTCTGTGCAGTGCTTGTCAGTGTTTGCAGCACCTCAATGCTGTAGAACACTGACAGCACAAACATGAAAATAAAGTTGGCCATGGTCCCTTTAAGGAAAGCAGTTGATAACGCGTCATGAATGACATCACCAGACCCGCTTCCTCTAATTGGGCCAGGAAGCGCGCAGGACGGGCTTAACAAGCCCTCTCAACATAAATTCATTTTAGACAGCAGCGGGCCCGCGACCCGCCTCCGACATCGCCCGCCACAGACACGCCGAGGTGAGCAAAATCCCGGCCTATGAGTTCAAATCCCACCACGGCAGTTCTGAGAATTTGAATTCAGTTTTAAAAATCTGGAAATGCGTATCTGGTAGCACTAATAGTGACCACGAGACTGTCGTAAAACCCCAACTGGTTCACTAATGTCCTTCAGGGAAGGAAAGCCACTGTCCTTGCCCAGTCTGGCCTATGTGTAAGTCCAGTCCCACTCTTAACTGTCCTCTGAAATGGCCTGTCAAGCCACTATCAGTGGTTCAGAAAGAAGGCCCACCACCTGTTCAAGGTAATAAATGTCAACCTTGGCCACATGCCGAGAATTAATTTTTAAAAACTAAGCAAGTTGTTAACTTGTCTAAGACTTTATGCCTCTGCTCTGTTTCTATGAAAAATGCAATAAAACATTAATTGGAACGATAATTCCAGTGGCCTTTGGGTTGAAATCGCACTGTGCGATATTAATACTTAATACCTTCGTACGAAGGTCCTCTACTACATTAACCTTTGTTACAATAGAGGAGTTTCATAGGGCTGTGTGAAAATATTCATTATTATTATTACAGTATTATTGTTTGCACAATTTCATCCATTTATTTTCATTGGGAGGTGAACAATCTATTCACGGAAGCCTCTGGGTTAGCGAAAACATCTTTCTTTATACTTGCTGTTAGGGTTTGAGAGCGGAGGCTGCATTTATTGCCCATCCCAAGTTGCCCCGAGACGGAGATGGGCCTTTTTCTAAATTGTACTTTGTAGGGATTGTTTTTTCAATTAAGTGCAGGTCAGATCAGGTAAGGGTACAACCTTCCTTCCCAGATGGATTTTAAGGCAAGCTGACTGCTTTTATGATCTTTTCTGTTTTCAGTTTTTCTGGCCTCTGCTTACAACTTAGAGATTCATGGAATTAAATTTTACAACTAGTCATGGTGGGATTTGAACTCACGACCTCTAGGTTGCGAGTATCACGGCCAGTGCACTACCAGGAAATCTTTGAACTCACTGAAAATGCTTACGGGATGATTTTAACTCGGGTATCGGGGGTGGGGGTGCGGGGGCCTGAAGCGGGTGGCGAACTGTTGGCTTGGGCTAAAAACACACAGGCCTTATTTACCTGCCCCAACAGTTTCCTCGCCCACCAGTGGTGACGTCATTCTCGCTGGCTTCAGGCTGGAGTCAAAATTGGTGGAGGGGAGGAGGAGGTGGGGGTGGTCAGGCTGCCACTGGGGACCCATGGAAATGGCCCACGGCAAGGCAAGTGTGGATTAGAGGGTACATAGGAATAGCAGTCCCTCGAGCCTCTTCTGCCATTCAATTTGATCAAGGCTGATCTGTATCTTAACTCCATCTACCCGCCTTGGTGGAGGCAGACTCAATCGTGGCTTTAAAAGGGAGTTGGATAAGTATCTGAGGGAAAAAAATTTGCAGGGCTACGGGGAAAGGGCAGGGGGAGTGGGACTAGCTGAAGTGCTCTTGCAGAGAGCCGGCACGGGCTCGACGGGCTGAATGGCCTTCTTCCGTGATGTAACCATTCTGTGATTCTATGATTTTATAATTGTTAGATACTTTGATCTTTGCTGTAACATTTCTTATTGCTGTGGTGAAGTTAAATTGACCATAAGGTTGTTAACATTCAACTGTTAGTCAACCTCTTGATGGTGAAGTATACAGAACAGACTTTATTGATATCTAGTATAGGTGATCGGCCCAACTGGGCACACAGAGAGTGGCTTTCGGTTTCTAGTTCTATCTTTCGAGCCCTCTGAAGAACTGTTGAAAACCATGCTCCTTTATATACCATTATTGCCTACATCAAAGGTACATGTCACAGATAATAGCTCATGACGTATTTATTCCTAAATCCCTTGAAAACAGTCTGTTCATGTAAACAGTTGTAGCTGTTTACTCCAAAGCTACTTCCCTCAAACAAGACTTCCTGACTTAACGGTTCTCAAATCCTTTGAAGAGTAATCTTTATTAACTGTTATCTTTCTATACTATAGTTAATGGGGGAAAAATTAAGTCGCGCCCCCTTTGGGGCGCTAACTTCGCCGGGGTGCTACTTTTAGCGCCCCAAAATTTTTTAGTGCCTCCGCGGCTGAAGTTGATCGGTAGCGCCCCAAGAGGGAAGCGGAGCGCTACTGGAAGCGCCCCGCCTCCCTCTTGGGGCACTGCGAGGGAATATCGTGGCACTGCGGCATGTCGCGCCGTGGTACTGCAGGCCTTCCTCCCCTTCTTAAAGGGGAGGAGCCCAGCGCAGCGCGACCCGGGGCCCAGCTGGGCCACCAGGGATCGGAGTGCCGGCAAAAGAGCCCTGGCACTCTGCGGGGGGGTTGAAGAGGAGGCCGGGGACAGCAATGAGGGCAGGTGCTGGCAGGCGGCCAGCAACATAAATGGCCGCCCGGCACCTCGCCTTTAATTAGCGCCGCCCCGGCCGCAGGTAGGCCCCCCTGACCCCGTCGGACATAGCGTCCGGCAGTAAGTCAGGGGGCGCTACAGAAGATCATGAGCGGGGTGCTGCGCACGTCAATGACATCATCGCCGGCGACGCAGAGCTGCGGGGCGCTAACGGTTACCGCTGCCGCTAACCTCCCGCTGAATTTCGCGGGAGGTGTTGGCGGCGCAAAGCAACCGGATTTTTCCCCCAATGGATCTCTCTACCTATGTTTATCACACTAGCCACCAAAGTTATACTTTAATCACCCATGGTTGATGTCATTCCTGTCACTTATTTCCTTGCGCAGGAATTTCTCGTGTATAACACTTAGACACTAAAAGCAGAAGACAAGCCATGCTTTCCTCTCATGACACTTCAAAGCCATCCTGTTTATCTTGGAAAGTCAGTTGCTGTAAGATACAAGGAAGTTCAATTATTAACCCTTAACTCCCCAAGATGTCCAACATGCAACTCTCCAGGATGTCCAACAAAGGTCGAAGGTAAGTTTTATTTTAATCTTGGCAGACAGTAACAAACTAGAAGTTCTGAATAAATAATTAGTCTCAACCCAAACCAACCAGGCTGCGTTCTCTGTATTGTGGCACAAATGGAGTTACTATATGATTGAAGTGGGAATAAATTGTCTCTCATTTGTAATCAAGCAAATTAGCAATGCTATTTGGTAATAGCTGTTGAGGCAGTCAAGTTTCAAATTACAGCAACGCTGCAGTGGAGAAAATGTTAAACCCAAAAGTTAATGAGCTGACTGAGCATCTGCAGAACACAAGCAATTTCCTAATAGATGCAAGAATAAATTAAAGCTGTGCACTTGATGAAAATAAGGGTTCACTCGCAAGGAATATTTATTATTGCACCCATGTGGGCAAAACACAGTTTGTTATTTTCTTTGGTTAGGAATTGAGTGGAGTGCCATGGAGTGCAGTCAATGTGTCGAACGGGTATATACATAGAGGGCAGTCAGTATATACAGGGGTTATAGACATATAGTGCAGTCAGTGTTGTAATATAAGGAAAAGCCAATTTGCACACAGCAAGCTCCTACAAACAACAATGTGATAATAGCCAAATAATCTGTTTTATGTGTTGGTTGAGGGATAAATATTGGCCAGGACACCAGGGAGAACTCCCTGCTCTTCAGAATTGTGCCAAGGGATCCTTCGCGTCCAACTGAGTGGGTAGACGGGGTTTCGGTTTAACGTTTCATCCGAAAGACGGCACCTCTGACAGTGCAGCACTCCCTCAGTACTACAGTAGGAGATAGTGCTACTCACTGAGCCACGACTGCCACCATAAACCATTGGATGGAGAGGCGGTCTCTAGTAGCTCTGCCTCCAGTTGCCATACCCTCCCTCCGCCCCCACCCCCCTCACCCCCCAACCCCACTATCCCAGGCCTGCAGTCATGGTTCAAATAGCAGTCCCAGGGAACGGACGCGATGGGAAGCCCGTCCAGCATTTGCACAGTGGTGGGTGGGGAAAGAGCAGTCAGCGGCAGTCCCAACAATGGGAGAAGAATTCGGGACAGGGCAGTGAGGTGGCACTGAGCCTTCCTGCCCCATCCCACCCCTTCTTTTCGCCAGCCTGGTTTCAGGAGAGATTGGCAGAAGAAAATCCAGCAGCAGTTCGGAGCAAGAATACTCGATGATTAATAACCTTCAGACTCGAAAAGGATTTCTATCCATTGTTTGTAGTCCTCAAAAAGAATTCCTATTTCATTATATTCAGTATGTCCTTGCTCATCAATGCACTGGAGCATTTCCCTTCACAGTTATTTTAATAGAGAAAACAATTCAACCTTTTAAACATTTACTCTTTTTCTTTATAAATTTTTTAACAGAATAAAGCATCAAAATTTGATTTAAACGAACCCTTGAATGTGCAAAGAAATGTTGTCGCCTTGAATCAAATTGTCTCCATGAACACAGACTTGTTCTGGAATTCTATCATTGCCCTTGTACATTATGTCCAATTAACATTTTTTCCTCTCACAGATCACAGAATCCCCACAGTGCAGATAGAGGCCATTTCAGCCCATCGAGCCTGCACCGACACATCCAACCCTATCCCATAACCCCATAGCCCACGTATATTTAATCCCCCTAACACTAAGGGTCAATTTATCATAGCCAAATCAACCTAACCCGCACATCTTTGGACTGTGGGAGGAAACCGGAGCACCCAGAGGAAACCCACGCAGACACGGGGAGAATGTGCAAACTCCACACAGACAGTCACCCGAGGCCGGATTCGAACCCGGGTCCCTGGCGCTGTGAGGCACCAGTGCTAACCACTATGCCACCGTGTTTACCTAAAATGAACATTTTACTTCGCACTAATACATGAACTTTTCTCATCGAATAAATGTCACAGATTACATCTGTGAAACATTTCTCTCAAATGCCTCCACTCAATTATTGTACAGAATTCATGACATTTTATTGAAGGTCACAGAACCACTTGACATCTTATTCTTATTCTTAACGCTGCGTTTCCAGTGAGACAGATGTTCCCCCTTCTACCAAACGTGCAGCTGCTCCTGTCCAGTCGTAAGCAACCAGTATTCTCCACTACAAAACATTCCCGTGGTCCACGGTCCCATGCAAACCATTGTCGTGAGCCCATGCAAACAGCAACTTGCATTTATATAGCACCTTTAACATGCTAAAACGTCCCAAGGCGCTTCAGAGAAGCGTAATCAGACTAAAATTGTCACCGAGCCAAAGAAGGAGACATTAGGACAGGTGACCAGAATCTTGGTCAAAGGGGTAGTTCTTGAGAAGTGTCTTAAAGGATGGGAGAGAGAGGGGGAGAGGCGGAGAGATTTAAGGAGAGAATTTCAGAGCTTGGGGCCTAGACAGCTGAAGGCACAGCTGCCAATGGTGGGGCAAAGGAAGTCAAGAGGCCAGAATTGGAGGAGCGCAGAGTTCTCGGTGGGTTGTAGGGCTGGAGCAGGTTACAGAGATAGGGAGGGACGAGGCCACGGAGGGATTTGAGCACAAGGGTGAAATTCAAGGCATTGTTAGACCGGGAGCCAATGTAGGTCCGGGGTGATGGGTGAACGGGATTTGGTGCGCGTTAGGATACGAGCAGCACCGTTTCAGTGGAACCACAGCTCATTTTTCTGATGCTCACTTCGCATGTTAGACTGACTTTCCCCACAGTATTACCTCAGCTCTTGCAACAAGCAATTAATTTCCCCTATTACGTGGAAGCAGCCATGATCCAATCTTCTTGACACGTGCCGGATTCTAGACTACATTGCACCATGTATGTTGTTAACCATGGGAAGCACCTTTGTGGTAGCATATCGCGCTTTGCAGCAACTGAATCCATGCTTTGCTTCCCTGGAAGAAATGCAGCTATTTCTGGCACTCCTGCATCCATACTGACGTGCCAAACATGCCACTGGGAGTTGGGTTAGGTGGGGGAATACCCATGGGAATGGGATCGGATCAGGTCAAATTGGGCTGCCACAGAGTGTCAGGTTGGGCCTACCAACCAGAATGTGGTCAGGGCTACCAGCGACAGTCAAGTTAATAAGGGGGCTGTGGCCAAAAAATCTTTAAACCTGCCACTATTTGCTGCTGCGTTATGTGTGTTTGTCTTCTATCCTCCCCCACCTCAAGTTAAAAAATATTCACAACACATCTGGATTAGGCTGTCTGACAAGACCCCCCTACAGGGCTCCCTAATCCTCTCCGCCTCCCTACCTCTCTTTTGTCCTTTAAGACGCTCCTTAAAACCTACCTCTTTTACCAAGCTTTTGGTCATCTGTCCTAACATCTCCTTGTGTGGCTCGGTGTCAAATTTTGTTCGATAACGCTCCTGTGAAGCGACTTGGGATGTTTTACTGCGTTAAAGGCGCTATATAAATACAAGTTGTTGTTGTTATAAGCTCAAGTTTAGAAGGGGGAGAGTTTAGATTCAACTACTTGAAGCAAAGGGCGATGAGTGTGTGGATTGGAGGCAATAGTGTGGACTGTAGAGTTGTTTTTCCAGCCCTGTACTGCGCAATGTTCCCCTTTATTCTTGAAAACAACAAAATATACCTAAATGACGTGATGGAACCAAATATATATATCTTTACAATAGCAAAATACTGCGGATGCTGGAAATCTGAAAAAACAACAGAAAATGCTGAAAACACTCAGCAGGTCAGGCAGCATCCGTGGAGAGAGAAAAACAGAGTTAACGTTTCACAACTGTGACCCTTCGTCAGAACATGAACACTCTCGACCTCTCCCTTCAGCAGCACCGACGCACTCTATCTCAAAGCTGTCCTTGTCCACAGTTCCATTTCATCCTTCGCTTCAACAAAAAACTTTTTTTCTTGTCAAAATATATATCTTTATTTTGGTTCTGAAATGCTATTATCACAGCCCTCAAAGGAAAAAGGGTTATTACCAGAGAACTGGAAAAAAAATTCATTCCGCTGCACCGAAAATTTTTACTGTTCAGGTAGATTGCTTCCACAATTCCATTTCTGTTTTCCCTCTAAGCAAGAGCCCTAGGGCTAGAAACCCTTTACTGGGCTGTTGACTGAAGTGGCTATAATCTTCTTTCTGTCGGAAGAGTGACAAAGTAATCTCTCTTTCTTTGGATAATGTATTTATCAGCCATTGGAGGCAAAACAATAGTTTTAGTTCTGTCATAAAATGGGTGTTCACTTAAAAAGAAATAGGGAGTAGAGGACTGGAGGACAAAGAGCTCTGACCACACGATGGAATGGTACACATCGTAAGCACTAAACTTTAAAGAAACATTTTTATTTCATTCTTTTTACCTTGCATTTCATGTATATAATAATGTTATGCGGAAAACGCATTCCACAACAGCAATTTCCATTGATTTAGCGCCTTTAACTGCTAGAGTCCATTATAAAAGATGCAACAGCAGAGCACTTGGAAAACAGAGACAGGATCAGACAAAGTCAACATGGATTTACAAAAGCTAAATCATGCTTGACTAATCTACTGGAATTTTTTGAGGATGTAACTGGTAGAATAGATAAGGGAGAACCAGTGGATGTGGTGTATTTGGACTTTCAGAAAGCATTCGATAAGGTCCCGCATAAGAGATTAGCATGCAAAGTTAAAGCACATGGGATTGGGGGTGAGGTACTGACTTGGATAGAGAACTGGTTGGCAGACAGGAAGCAAAGAGTTGGAATAAACGGGTCTTTTTCCCAATGGCAGGCAGTGACTAGTGGGGTACCGCAGGGATCGGTGCTAGGACCCCAGTTATTCACAATATATATTAATGATCTAGATGAGGGAACTAGATGTAATATCTCCAAGTTTGCAGACGACACAAAGCTGGGTGGGCGTGTGTGCTGTGAGGAGGATGCAGAGAAACTCCAGTATGATTTGGACAGGTTGGGTGATTGGGCAGATGCATGGCAGATGCAGTATAATGTGGATAAATGTGAGGTTATCCATTTGGTGGCAAAAACAGGAAGGCAGATTATTATCTGAACGGCAATAGATTGGGAGAAGGGAAAGTGCAACGAGACCTGGGTGTTCTTGTGCACCAGTCGCTGAAGGTAAGCATGCAGGTGCAGCAGGCGGTTAAGAAGGCAAATGGTATGTTGGCCTTCATAGCGAGAGGATTCAAGTACAGGAGCAAGGATGTCTTGCTGCAGTTGTACAGGGCCTTGGTGAGACCACACCTTGAGTATTGTGTGCAGTTTTGGTCGCCTTATCTGAGGAAGGATGTTCTTGCCATGGAGGGAGTGCAGCGAAGATTCACCAGACTGATGCCTGGGATGGCAGGAATGACGTATGAAGAGAGATTGGGTCGATTAGGCTTATATTCGCTAGAGTTTAGAAGAATGAGAGGGGATCTCATTGAAACTTATAAAATTCTAACAGGACTAGACAGACTAGATGCAGGAAGGATGTTCCCGATGGCGGGGGAGTCCAGAACCAGAGGTCTAAGGATAAGGGGTAAGCCATTTAGGACTGAGATGAGGAGGAATTTCTTCACCCAGAGAGTAGTGAACCTGTGGAATTCTCTACCACAGAAGGCAGTTGAGGCCAATTCATTAAATATATTCAAGAAGGAGATAGATATATTTCTTAAGGCTCAAGGGATATGGGGAGAAAGCAGGGACAGGGTACTGAATTTGGATGATCAGCCACGATCTCAGTAAATGGCGGAACAGGCTCGAGGGGCCGAATGGCCTACTCCTGCTCCTATCTTCTATGTTTCTATGTTTAACGTTAAAAAAATAGTCCCAAAATACCTCACAGATAGACATATGGAAAGTAGATGCTGAGCCAGGAAAGAGATGGGTTTGAGAAGGTTTTTTGAAGGAGGAGCGAAAGGAGTAGAGGGTTTAGGGAGGGAAATCCAGAGAGTAGAATTTAAGCGGCTGAAGGGTCTTCCGCCTATGATTGGGCAAAGGGAGAAGGGATGCCTAGGAAGCAGAGGGTTCAGGCTGGATATAAAGCTGAAGGAGATAGAGTGGGGCAAGGCTATGGAGAGATTTAAAAACCGGGATGAGGATCAGGGGAAGATATTGATGATCTCAGCTAACGTGGGGGCCAGCAGAGAGACTTGGGTGGTCAACTGTGGAGTGGAAAGGGGATCAAGGGAGCAGGAGTTGAGTCTCATGGATGAGATAAGCTTGGAGAGGACAGAGGGGAAGATGAGAGAGAGGCTGCAGAGAGACGGGGGTTCAGGACTAGTGTGGGTGTCAAACTTTGGGGGGGGCGGGGGAGGGCTGGGTTTGGCGAAGGGGATGGGTCGAATGCAACAGAGGCACTGCACAGATGGCGTCAGTCTTGCTGATGAAGAAATTCAGCAGTTGCTCGGATGTTTGAAGTGAGGATGTTGGTTATTGAATAAAGGAGCCCACAGTTGGTGGTTGAACTTTAAATGACATGGGAGGGGTGTTGATCCTGGAGTAGTGGGGCATTCAAGAAAAGTAGAGTGAGGCATGGTGGAGCTTTGATGTGGTCCAGCCAGATCTGGCGATGGATGGCTAAGTCAATTGTGCATAAGATATGCGCAAGTTTACATTCTCAAGTGTTCGTGCTTATGCTGCTGGATGTAATTTGCTTGTGTCATCTTCAGCCCTGCACTCCCACGGAGGTAGGGTCCCAATGCTGATAAAAGCATAGAGGAATAGTGTGCACCCGCCGTTTAAAATATTGCAGAAGATGTTCCTTATCCAACTCCACCCTCCTCGCCCGATGATCAGTGTTCAGCCGGAAGATCCTGAGGGGGCTGTTGAACCTCTCAACAATGGCCCTACCTTGCAGGACCCCAAAGACCCTCCTGGTTGGCAGGAATTCAGGGCGAGGCCACAGTGCCACGATTTCCGGGCACCCTTGCCTTTAGGTGCCTAGCTAAGTCAGTAGGTCCCAGCCGTGGAAAGTGCTCCATTCCCCAGCCCCAACACCCCTCACCCTGATAAGTGCGACCAAAAAATGGATTAAAGATGAAGCGAATGAATTAGCACCTCCATTACCACAGCACTCTACGAGGAATGTCGTAGCAATGTGTTGCACATCTGGACAATAGCATTGCAAAGTGTGATTACACCCCAAAAGCACAATACCAGCTGGATTAGGCAAAGAGCTAGCCTAAGGAGGAGAAATTCGGAATAGCCCCGTTTGAGGCACTGAAACTTTAAAAGTTGAAAAATTAGCGCCAGCCGCTAATCATTCTCGCCTCCCGCAAAATTCAGCTTTAGCGCTCAAGAGGGAAGTGGAGCGTTAAATCAAGCGCTGAACACTTCTCTTAGGGCGCTAAAGTCCGAGAGCGGGGCGGTAGCGGCAGAGCGCTGAACAATTTCGAGCGCATTGTGAACGGCACTCTTTCATCACAGAGGCTGCTTCCCTCGCTTAAAGGGAAGGGCCAATGATGCTGCACAAGCTAGGTTGTCGTCAGTCAAGGCGACCTGGGCGAGACTGCCATTACAGCCCCAAACACTCTCACACAGTGGAGGGCTTGGACATCTTGCACCAATGAAACATTAAAACTTTGCGCAGGCACCAGACTGGTGCAAATAATAAAGGTTGCGCTAACTGAAAATCATTCCCTTTAATGACCGCTCCCGAAGCGGCCAGCCGAGTTCACAACGCCTCCTCCTGCTGGCGTTGTCGGCGCGAGGCGATACAGCAGGGGGTGAGAGTCAATTCTCCATACGGGGCGCTGCGCACTTTATGACGTCACTATCTACGAGGCGCTAGATGCCCAGGCGCTAAGAGTTAAAGCGGCACTGAATTTCACGGGTGTCGCTGCATTTGCCGCGCCAGGCGCGAACGGAAGCGTTAGCAGACCGAATTTCACGGCCTTAAGATCTAACTCTCCCTTTTTTCCCCCTTTAGAATATTTTGTGTTGGAGCAAAACGACAAGGTGCAGAACGCCACTGAGAGCAAGCAAATGCCCAAAATAGATTTCAGGGAAGTTCTGATAAAGGATTACAGTGAGTATCTGCACATTTAGGTCATTGGCAATAGGAATAGTTCTGACTGCCAATATAGTATTAGTCCTGGAGTTATCTATTTTGTAAGGGTTTGTCTTGGATTTTATGTGCTTAAGGTCTCTGTTTGCCACTGGAAGTAAGATGAACATTGTCCAATAAAATATTGATGTGGTTTAACTATTCTACAACTTAGCTTGTTATCAATCAAGTGCACTCAGAGATTATGAGGATGTGGCCTTTACTCAACTTGCAATACACTGCCTGTGGGTCCATGAATAATTTAAGTGTGTCTTGTTGGCTATTTATGCTCAGACACATATATATATACAAAGAAACAACCTTATATGTTTGCAAGTTAAATAATCCTTCTGTTGCTTTTTAGTTATTGATCTCCAGCATTGTGCTTTGCAGTTCATTTCTGACAAGCCTACATGCATTCAGAGTCAGGGAATGTACGGCAAATAGCTGGCAGCTTGCTGTTGCTTAGTACTGCTACGACTTTATTGATCGGTACATTTTTCGTAGACCAGAGCAATTCTGTGGAGGGCCAGCCATTAGTATTTGAGTGCAGCTGAACTGTAACTGTAAGATCTCTAGTGGTGCAGAAAACTCAGACACTCACCGGGTGAGTTCCTGATCTCAGTCTGGCCATCTCAGGAGAGAGATGGAAGAGGGGGGGGGGGGGGAAAGCAGAACATAAGTAAACAATAGTTTCTGTCATGCCCTTGCCAGAGCAGGGCTCGAGTGGCAGAGGCCTGAGCAATAGTGCATGGTATAGAGACTGTAGGAATGGTGCATGTTAGAGAGGGCCATAGGCAGAGGCATGTGCATGGTATAGAGGGCCATGAGCAGAGGCATGTAGAATGGTGCATGGTATAGAGAGCCATAGGAAGAGGCCTGAGGAACGGTGCATGGTATAGAGAGCCATAGGAAGAGGCCTGAGGAACGGTGCATGGTATAGAGAGCCATAGGAAGAGGCCTGAGGAACGGTGCATGGTATAGAGAGCCATAGGCAGAGGCCTGAGGAACGGTGCATGGTATAGAGAGCCATAGACAGAGACCTGAGGAACGGTGCATGGTATAGAGAGCCATAGGCAGAGGCCTGAGGAACGGTGCATGGTATAGAGAGCCATAGGCAGAGACCTGAGGAACGGTGCATGGTATAGAGAGCCATAGGCAGAGACCTGAGGAACGGTGCATGGTATAGAGAGCCATAGGCAGAGGCCTGAGGAACGGTGCATGGTATAGAGAGCCATAGGCAGAGACCTGAGGAACGGTGCATGGTATAGAGAGCCATAGGCAGAGACCTGAGGAACGGTGCATGGTATAGAGAGCCATAGGCAGAGACCTGAGGAACGGTGCATGGTATAGAGGCCCTAGGAACGGTGCATGGTATAGAGAGCCATAGGCAGAGACCTGAGGAACGGTACATGGTATAGAGAGCCATAGGCAGAGACCTGAGGAACGGTGCATGGTATAGAGGCCATAGGCAGAGACCTGAGGAATGGTGCATGGTATAGAGGCCCTAGGAATGGTGCATGGCACAGAGAGGAATTGAGCACAGGTCTAACCGAGGGCAGCGACAGGCATAAAAATAATCGTAAAAGTGTGACATTTTGAAATGAAGTATTTCAGGTTAAGTGAATTATTTACAGTCCATATTTTATTCACATATCGGAACTATTAGTTTATGAAGAATTCATAGGAAAATCTGAATAATAATTCTCTGGTGCACAGTTTCTTGCAGCCTTTCAAATTCAGTGGAAAAATAGTTCCTACTTAAAGTGTTACAGACGGGTTTCATTTTAAATAACTAGAATTGGACAGGCTGTTGGAAACACTGAAGTTGTATAATAGATAGCACCTAGAAGGACAAGGGCAGCGGGCGCATGGGAACACCACCACCTCCAAGTTCTCCTCCAAGTCACACACCATCCTGACTTGGAGATATATCGCCGATCCTTCATTGTCGCTGTTTCAAAATCCTGGAACTCCCTCCCTAACAGCACTGTGGGACTACCTTCACCACACGGACTGTAGCGGTTCAAGAAGGCGGCTCACCACCACCTTCTCAAGGGCAATTAGGGATGGGCAATAAATGCTGGCCTTACCAGCGACACCCACATCCCATGAAAGAGTTTTTAAAAAAAGATTAAAAACAGACCACGTTAAGCACAGCAGATAATTTGAGTTGCGAGCATAAAGGGTGACTCTGCAATGTGGTGCTGCCAGCGGGGACTGGCGCTCACCAGGAGTGCATTCAGGAAATCCTGGGCCTCCAGCGGGTGACTTCCTGTCGGTGGGCTGAGCGCCGTGATTTTCCAGCATGTGCTCCCTGCAAGTGCTGCTCCCTGCTGGGAGTGCCGCCATTCAAAATCACCCCAATTCTTCTTCTTAGGCAGTCCCTCGGAACCGAGGATGACTTGCTTCCACACTAAAAATGAGTTCTCCGGTGACTGATGAGTCCAATGCGGGACCTACAGTCTCTGTCACCGGTGGGGCAGATGGTGGTTGAAGGGGCAGGTGGGTGGGGTGCTTGGGTTGACGTGCGCTCCTTCCGCTGTTTGCGCTTGGCTTCTGCCTGCTCCCGGCGAAGAGACTCGAGGTGTTCGGCGCCTTCCCGGATGCTTCCCCTCCACTTTGTGCGGTCTTGGGCCAGGGATTCCCAGGTGTCGGTGGAGATGTTGCACTTTTTCAAGGAGGCTTTGAGGGTGTCCTTGAAGTGTTTCCTCTGCCCACCTAGGGCTCTCTTGCCGTGCCGGATCTCCGAGTAGAGCTCTTGTTTTGGGAGTCTAGTATCGGGCATGCGGACGATGTGGCCCGTCCATCGGAGCTGATCGAGCGTGGTCAAAACTTCGATGCTGGGGATGTTGGCCTGAGCGAGAACACTGATGTTGGTGCGCCTATCCTGCCAATTGATTTGCAGGATCTTGCGGAGGCAGCGTTGGTGGTACCTCTCCAGTGCTTTGAGGTGCCTGCTGTACATGGTCCATGTCTTGAGGCATACAGGAGGGCGGGTATCACTACTGCTCTGTAGACCATGAGCTTGGTGCTGGGTTTGAGGTCCTGGTCTTCAAACACTCTCTTCCTCAGACGAGCGAAGGCTGCACTGGCACACTGAAGGCGGTGTTGGACTTCGTCACCTAATTGTTGACAGTAGGCATGGAAAGTGGTCCATGTTGTCCAAGGCCTCGTCAACAGTGCAATCTTAAAATAAAAATATTCAACAGGGTGAAGAGCTGCAATGGTTTAAAAATGTTCATTGATTTTGTTACATAGTAGTTTTTATTTGTTTTTCTTTTAAATCAAATATTCCACCCAGATTTGATCTGTGACCACGTTCACAAATGTGAAGACAGTGGAGGTAGATCTTGACTTTGTGCGCTAATGATAGCAAGTCGGCAGCCCATTTTACATCTCTCCCCATATTTATTTCCATTGACTACACTATCGCACAAAGTCACAATCTATCCCAGACACTATGGACTGGATTTTGATACTGGGGTGGGTTGGGGTCGTGTTATCCACTTTTTGTGTTATCCACCCGACTGCATTTGGATGTGGGAGATTGATGCGATTTTCACCTAATTGGGCAATTGAGTTCCAGCATGTGGGAACCCATGACCCAATTCGTGTTTTCAGTCTGAAAGTCACCTCTGATGATGTCATCATTGCTGCTGCATTGAAGGTCTGCAAAGACTGCCTGGCCTTTGCTGTGAGAGGACCTGGATGCAAAATGAGCAGCAGCAGCCCTAAGTCTACTCCCAGATATTTTTGCACCACCACTCCCAGATATGTCTCCTCCTCATCATCCATCCATCCATCCATCCATCCAGATCAGTCAGCCAGCCAGCCAGTCAGCCAAATGTGCTCCCGCCAGGTTTCACATTTGTGGTTCAGAACAGGCATGCTTCACGTAGAAAAAGGGTTAAAATCACAAAGGCCTTTCAAAATGGCATTATAGAGGCAATTTAGTGCTTGTTAAGAGCCTTAACAGCCTATCCCACCTCTTAGAGGCGGGACGGAGTCGGGACCAGCAGACACGATTTAATGAAAATTGCGTGGAGGCGGGATGGAGGCTGGCTTGTGCCCGCCCGCCAGTTTTCGCAATTTTAACCCCCCACACGCCTCCAAACCTGCCTCCACGGGTCAATGAAAATCCAGCCCTTTGGCTTTGTATTGCTGTGGGGTTTTTGGGAATGCAATCAATGCGCACCCCCCACCGCCCCCAGCCCCTTCCCAAAAATAAGATAGTATACATAAATATTGTTAAATGTTGGAAAATATGTACAATTTTATTTTGTTCAAAAATACGTGAATAATTTTGCTTTTCCCAATCACTCTGATTATAAACAATCTCATGTTCCATTCTTTTTAACGCCTGTAAAAATTTCATTATACTGGGCCAAATCTCCCTGGATAAATAACAGCGTGTTAACGACGCACGGCGCTATTAATGTGCAATTTGGCCAGCAAGTTCAGGGGAAGAAGAGGTATGGCGTGAGTTGTGAATCTCCAGAAATTGCTGGTCGATTTACACCACTCCACTGTTTGCCTAACTAACTAAGTCTAGTCATGCCGCTAAGATGCCCCGCTCCAGCAAGGTATGGCCCAATAGCTGATGTGTAGACGGTGCAGCGGGTTAGACCGTGTAGAGGACTGGTGCAGCGGGTTAGACCGTGTAGAGGAACTGGTGCAGCGGGTTAGACCTTTGGACCCGGGTTCAGATCCAGCCCAGCCCAGTGAGATGGGAGTCTCTTGTGGGTCTGCTGTATTTAAAGACTTTGGGCAAATCTCAAATCAATGGCCATTGGCTTGTGCAGCACAAAGCCTCTCCCTAATGTGGTACTAATTGGCAACCTGACCCACAGATGTCACGGGATGGCTGATGCATGTTTTAGAGGCAGAATTGTCAGGAAGCACTTCTTCACACAAAGGGTAGTGGAAATCTGGAACTCTCTCTCCCAAAAGGCTGTGGCTGCTGGGGGTCAATTGAAAATGTCAAAACTGAGATTGATAGATTTTTGTTAGGCAACGGTAGTAAGGGTTTCGTAACCAAGGCGGATAAATGGAGTTACAATACAGATCGGCCATGATCTAATTGAATTGCATTACTGCAATTATATAGGGCCCTGGTGAGACCACACCTGGAGTATTGTGTACAGTTTTGGTCTCCTTACCTAAGGAAGGATATACTTGCCATAGAGGGAGTGCAACAAAGGTTCACCAGACTGGTTCCTGGGATGGGGGGATTGTCCTATGAGGAGAGATTGAGTAGACTAAGCCTATATTCTCTAGAGTTTAGAAGAATGAGAGGTGATCTCATTGAAACATACAAAATTCTTACAGGGCTTGACCGGGTAGATGCAGGGAGGATGCTTCCCCTGGCTGGGGAGTCTAGAACCAGGGGTCACAGTCTCAGAATAAGGGGTCGGCCATTTAGGACTGAGATGAGGAGAAATTTCTTCACTCAGGATGGTGAATCTTTGGAATTCTCTACCCCAGAGGGCTGTGGAGGCTCAGTCATTGAGTATATTCAAGACAGAGATCGATAGATTTTTGAATATTGAGGGAATCAAGGGATATGGGGATAGTGCAGGAAAGTGGAGATGAGGTAGAAGATCAGCCATGATCTTATTGAATGGTGGAGCAGGCTCGAAGGGCCAAATGTCCTACTCCTGCTCCTATTTCTTAAGAACATAAGAACATAAGAAATAGGAGCAGGAGTAGGCCAATTGGCCCCTCGAGCCTGCTCCGCCATTCAATAAGATCATGGCTGATCTGATCCTAACCGCCAATCTACTATCACAGAACCATCTCCTGAACCTAACAGAATTGGACACACAAAATAGGAGCAGCATCAGGCTACACGGCCCCTGGGCCCGCTACGCTACCCACAGGGCCATGACCGATCCGAACCTAGACTCATGTCCAAATTCCTGCCCGCTCCCCGTAACCCTTAATTCCCTTTACTTCTAGGAAACTGTCTATTTCTGTTTTAAATTTATGTTCTTATGTAACAGGCTCAAGGGGCTGAATGGCCTACTCCTGTTCTTATGTTCCTATATAATTAAGGGAGTCTATCTTTGCATTTGGCTGTGCTTGATGGGTGCATTGTACGGGGAGAGTCCCATCCCCAGTACTAGCATCTCCCCCTCATCTGTGTTTTTTAAACAAATGCTTTTCTCTGACTAGATGCTGGGAAAGTGAATCTAATAGTGCAGACGACGGATTGTATATTGTTCTGTGGGATTTGTTGTCTGTCAATTCTTTTCCTCCTGTAGTCTGTCTCTTTCAGTTCCGGGGAATTGGAAAAAAAAATTTAAAACCAAGGAACTACATTCACTGTTCACTGATACCAAGTCAAATATTCACATCAGAAGTTTTACATTATTGTACAATTTAATTCATTTTGTTTAGGCGTGAAATGATGTTGGTATTAAATTGCAATTTAGTCGCTTTCCTTCAATTGTAAACTGTTTTCATATTAAATTTAAATTCATTTCATTGCAAAGCAATAAGGGAAATCGACTTTTCAACACGTTAGTTGATTGGCACAGCTAAATTGTGCAACTGGGATTAAAAACTATTAATACTAACCAAACTTTCACTTAGAAATGCATGAAGATTCTGTGCAAATGTAAAATGAATTTGATATGCAGTGTTTGTAGTTTAGTATTAAATAATATTGATTGTGGATAAGCACTCAGATGGTCCTTTGGCACATACGCTAGGCTTATTATGGCAGACAACTTCCCTTCAAAATAGGCAGCTGCCCCCACAATGTGGCTGGGCCACCTCATCGGTACTGGATCATCACCGTGTCCTGTGTCGATACCTCTTTAGAGTGTAGTCGAAGCCATGCGTTTAAGAAAAGTATCAACGTTTTATGAATTAACTAAGCATGTTAAACTTACATGAGTTGCAGGAGTCAGTGCTGAGCTCCACGTGTTATTTCTGGGTCGATTGTAGACTAATTGATAGAGATTGATCGCTATGATTAGTCAACAACTCCATTATCGTTGTATCATGGGACTACCAGGATGGTAGAAGGCGAACTAGATGAACCTGGTCTTTTTTCTTCTAGCAATTCCTATGTCCCGAAAAGGTAAACCCAGAACATTATTTCAAACTAAACCATGACAACTGGGCAAGGGAACTCAAGTTCAAACCAACAAAAAGCAAACTTAGGACTGATGTCAGGATCTTTTTTTTCACACAGAGTAATCAACACAGAGAATAGAGGTTCATGTAAAGTAGTGGAGGCAAAAATCCTGAAATCATTTAAAAAAACAACTGGATACTTACAGGGGAACTAAATGGTTGAGCTATAGAAACATAGAAACATAGAAACTAGGAGCAGGAGTAGGCCATTCGGCCCGTCGAGCCTGCTCCACCATTCAATACGATCATGGCTGATCATCCAAATCCAGTACCCTGTCCCTGCTTTCTCACACAGAATCCCCACATCGAGCCTGCACCTATCCCACCCTATCCCCGTAACCCCACGTATTTAATTCCCCCTAACATATCCCATCCTATCCCCATAACCCCACATATTTAATCCCCCCCTAACACTAAGGGTCAATTTATCATAGCCAATCAACCTAACCTGCACATTTTTGGACTGTGGGAGGAAACTGGAGCACCCGGAGGAAACCCACGCAGACACGGGGAGAATGTACAAACTCCACACAGACAGTCACCCGAGGTCAGATTCGAACCCGGCCTTCGTCATAAGTAACTATCTTGTGATTTGAAATGGGTCTTGACGATAGCACAAAACGGGCGAGAGCGAATCGGCAGCCTGTTATACATCCCACCCTATTTTCTTTGCAACTGAAGGCAATGGATAAAGGGAATCGTGTGGAGTGCAAATTTGGTTTCCGATTCGCTATTGCCTGTTTTGCGCAACCGCCCAAGGCAAATTCATACCCCAATGTGCTTTATGTCCTCTTGTTAATTATTGTGAACAAATTTTAAATAATGGTTTGCCAAATAGTTACTTCTTGACGATGGTTGTCCCTTAACGGTGACTGGTGTGCGTAGTGTACACACAATATTGGCAGACACAGAGCATGCTTGGTAAAAAGTGTCTTACCCAGTCAACTTAAAATTTAAATAGTCTTTCACGATGGTGCATTTTTCTTAAATAACAACAGAAAATGCTGGAAACACTCAGCAGGTCAGGCAGCATCGAGGAGGGAGAAACAGAGTCAACGTTTCGGGTTGAGGACCCGTCGTCAGAACTGGAAAAGGTTAGAGAAGTAACAGATTTTTAAGATGGGGCAGTGGCAGGGACAGGGAGGAGGGGAGGAAAGAACAAAGGGAGGGACTGTGATAGGCTGGAAGGCAGGAGAGATTGACTGACCAAAGGGATGATGGTGCAAGGCGAAAAGAGAAGGTAATAGGACAAGTTAAGAAACAAAGGATGACTCTAGATGACTGTGCATTTTTCTTCCTTGTCTTATTCCCTGATTAACGTCAAGAGATGTGCATCGGGCCTGTGTTTTTTCCAGCTGTAATAGTCCCTGTGGAAATGTTTTATTCTCTGGTTGTTATGGGCATTGTTAATGTTAATGCAACTGCATCTTCATGTTTTTCAGCACTGAAAATGCAAATGATCAAGCCAGCAGGGTTCTCAGAGATGTCTCAATATCCTTTGTTACTTATTGTGTGAGTATTATTTTAGACTTATGGTTAGAGTGGGGCTCGGTGATATAAACATTTCTATTCCCCTGGTCAGAACACTCTGTACTCATATATTGAGACTATCTAGACTTCAGTTACATAAGAACATAAGAAATAGGAGCAGGAGTTGGCCGCATGGCCCCTCGAGCCTGCTCCGCCATTTAATAAGATCATGGCTGATCTTCGACCTCAACTCCACTTTCCCGCCCGATCCCCATATCTTCGCTGTCCAAAATAGTTTCCTTGTTCCCATAAAGGTTAATTATTAAGGTATCCTCCTTGGCTCAGTGGTAGCACTCTGAGTCAGAAAGTCATGGGTTCAAGCCCCACTCCCAAGATTTGAGCACCTAATCTAAACTGACACCTCAGTGCAGTACTGAGGGAGTGCTGCGCTGTCGGAGGTACCGTCTTTTTAATGAGATGTTAAACTGAACCCTGTCTGCCCTCTTGGGTGGATTTAAGAAATACCATGCCACTATTTTGAAGAAGAGCAGCAGAGTTCTCCCCTGTTTCCGAGCCAATATTTGGTCATTTAACTCATTGCTGTTTGTAGGACCTCGCTGTGCACAATTTGACTGTCATGCTTTCCTACAATTCACTAGTGACTAAACTTCAAAAGTACTTCATTGGCTGTATAGCATTTTGGAAGGTCCTGAGGTTGTGAAAGGCGCTCTATAAATGCAAGTCTTTCTTTCTTTCTATGATTAGGACATGTGATCTGGTAAATCTCAATTTTGCATAACAAGAATCAGACCTGATGAAAATGCCAATCTCCCAATTAAAGCAAATTAAGTACTTTCTCATGATTCAAGTGCGCTTGTCCCATGGCATTAACTAATATAGGCTTTCTAAGAACTATCTGATACCCAAATATCTTCTCATTATTATAAAGAAAGACTTGCATTTGTATAGCGCCCTTCACAACCTCAGGACGTCCCAAAGCGTTTTACAGCCAATACTTTTGAAGTGGAGTCACTGCTGTAATGTAGGAAACGCGGCAGCCAATTTGCGCACAGCAAGCTCCCGCAAACAGCAATGTGATAAAGACCACAGCTATTCTGCAATAAAAGTTGCAGTCAACACTCCTGGTTTCCCCAGGTTCAGATGTAGTACAAGATCCAGTCATCAGAAGCAGTTTATCATTAGACATTTGGGCCGGGAATTTCTGCGGGAGTTCTCCCAATCTCCCACCATCCCTTCATTGGCAGATACGGTGGAACCCCCAGAGAAATGGCGGAAGTGACTAAACAACAGCAACAACTTGCATTTATAGATCACCTTTAACATAGTGAACGTCCCAAGGTGGTTCACAGGAGCAGTTATCAAACTAAATTTGACACCGAGCCACATTAGGAGATATCAGGACAAGTGACAAAAAGCTTGGTCAAAGTCTTAGGTTTTTCGGAGCGACTTAAAGGAGAAGCGACCGGCAGAGCGGCGGAGCGGTTTATGGAGGGAATTGCAGCGCTTAGGGCCCAGGCAGCTGAAGACACAGCCGCCAGTGGTGGAGCCATGAAATCGGGGGGGGGGGGGGGGGGGTGCCAGAAATGGAGCAATGCAAAGATCTCGGGCTGGATGAGGTTACAGAGCTAGGGAGGGGCGAGGCCATGGAGAGATTTTAAATCGAGGCATTTATGCTGCTTCACCATGGTTTCCTCCGATCTTCCACCAAAGTTGCGGTGGGATATTGGGAGAACCCTGCTGAAATTCCCCCCCACCCCCAAGGTCAACTGCAGGCAACTCACTCTGTGATGCAGCTCATGGCCTGGCATCTTCTTGTATTCGACAGGGATCTCATGCATGGGTGTTTAGAAGCTTGAGTGTTTTATATACCTTGGTCTGAACCCCAAGATTAGATTTCAGCTTTAAAATCTGTCCCTGATATATATTTCTGTTTATAAATAATATTAGTTATAATATAAATTAGATAGATTTCTTTCAGAAAATAACATTTTGGGATAGAGTATATGAGTCGTTTGAGATATGACATGTGGTAAGTGTAAAGAAAGAAATACTTGCATTTTTACAGCGCCTTTCACGACCACCGGACGTCTCAAAGGGCTTTACAGCCAATGAAGTACTTTTTGAAGTGGAATCACTGTTGTAATGTGGGAAACGCGGCAGCCAATTTGCGCACAGCAAGGTCCCACAAACAGCAATGTGATAATGACCAGATAATCTGTTTTTCTGATGTTGGTTGAGGGATAAATATTGGCCAGGACACCGGGGATAACCCTCCTGCTCTTCTTCGAAATAGTGCCGTGGGATCTTTTACGTCCACCTGAGAGAGCAGACGGGGCCTCGGTTTAACGTCTCATCTGAAAGACGGCACCTCCGACAGTAATGGTATTGCTTGAGAGGAATGTTAGACAGGGCACTTAGTAACTGACATCTCAAGATAATGAACATTATTGAAGGTTTATCTATAAAAATAATCTGCAGTTAATTCTGTGTCCAGCATATATCACTTCTACTTATCAGATTTGGTTCAAAATTGTACAAGATTCTTTCAGCGTGGGAACACCACCACCTCCAGGTTCCCCTCCAAGTCACACACCATCCTGACTTGGGTGTATATCGCCGTTCCTTCATCGTCGCTGTGTCAAAATCCTGGAACTCCCTCCCTAACTTGGGCAGGACTGGAACCGATGTCCTCAGGGTAATATTTGCTAAAGCAGTTCGGGAGGATTTAAACTAATATGGCAGGGGAAGGGGAACCTATGTAGCGAAACAGGGGGAAGTAATATGCAGTCAGAAACAAATGTTAGAAGGGTGAGAAACAACAGGGGAAGGCCGAGTAAACAAAGGCAAGAAACACAAAGGGCCATACTAAATCATAAGTCTAAAAGGACAAAGGTAGTTAATAAAATAAGCCTAAAGGCTCTGTGTCTTAATGCAAGGAGTATCCGTAATAAGGTGGATGAATTGACTGTGCAAATAGATGTTAACAGATACGATGTGATTGGGATTACGGAGACGTGGCTCCAGAACAATCAAGGCTGGGAACTGAACATCCAGGGGTATTCAACATTCAGAAAGGATAGAATAAAAGGAAAAGGGGGTGGGGTAGCATTGCTGGTTAAAGAGGAGATTAATGCAATAGCTAGGAAGGACATCAGCTTGGAGGATGTGGAATCAATATGGGTTGAGCTGCAGAACACCAAAGGGCAGAAAACGTTAGTGGGAGTTGTGTACAGACCTCCAAACAGCAGTAGTGAGGTGGGGGAGGGTATGAAACAGGAAATCAGAGGTGCGTGCAAAAAAGGCACGGCAGTTATCATGGGTGACTTTAATATGCATATAGATTGGGCTACTCAAACTGGAAGCAATACGGTGGAGGAGGATTTCCTGGAGTGTTTAAGGGATGGTTTCCTAAACCAATATGTTGAGGAACCAACTCGAGGGGAGGCCATCCTGGACTGGATGTTGTGTAATGAGGAAGGACTAATCAGCAATCTTGTGGTACGAGGCCCCCTGGGGAAGAGTGACCATAGTATGGTGGAGTTCTACATTAGGATGGAGAAGGAAACAGTTAAGTCAGAGACCATGGTCCAGAACTTAAATAAGGGCAACTTTGAGGGTATGAGGCGTGAATTGGCGAGGTTAAATTGGCAAGCGATATTTAAGGGGCTATCAGTGGAAGGGCAATGGCAGACATTTAGAGATCGCATGGATGAACTACAACAATTGTACATCCCGGTCTGGCGTAAAAATAAAAAAGGGAAGGTGGCTCAACCATGGCTAACAAGGGAAATCAGGGATAGTATTAAAACCAAGGAAGTTGCATACAAATTGGCCAGAAGTAGCAGCAAACCCGGGGACTGGGAGAACTTCAAAACTCAGCAGAGGAGGACGAAGGGTTTGATTAGGGCAGGGAAAATAAAATATGAAAGGAAGCTTGCAGAGAACATTAAAATGGACTGCAAAAGCTTCTATAAATATGTAAAAAGAAAGAGGTTAGTAAAAACAAACGTAGGTCCCCTGCAGTCGGAAACAGGGGAAGTCGTAATGGGGAACAAGGAAATGGCAGATCAATTGAACAAGTACTTTGGTTCGGTGTTTACTGTGGAGGACACACACAACCTGCCAGAAATAAAAGGGGTCAGAGGATCTGGTAAGAGGGAGGAGCTGAGGGAAATCCTTATTAGTCGGGAAAAGGTATTGGGGAAATTGATGGGACTGAAGGCTGAAAAATCCCCGGGGCCTGATGGTCTGCATCCCAGAGTACTTAAGGAGGTGGCCTTGGAAATAGTGGATGCATTGACGATCATTTTCCAACATTCCTTAGACTCTGGATCAGTTCCGATGGAGTGCAGGGTGGCCAATGTAACCCCTCTTTTTAAAAAAGGAGGGAGGGAGAAAGCAGGGAATTATAGACCGGTCAGCCTGACATCGGTCGTGGGTAAAATGATGGAAGCAATTATTAAAGATGTCATAACAGACCATTTGGAAAGTGGCGACATGATAGGTCCAAGTCAGCATGGATTTGTGAAAGGGAAATCATGCTTGACAAATCTTCTGGAATTTTTTGAGGATGTTTCCAATAGGGTGGACAGGGGGGAACCAGTAGATGTGGTGTATTTGGACTTTCAGAAGGCCTTCGACAAGGTCCCACACAAGAGATTGGTGAGCAAAGT
This sequence comes from Squalus acanthias, assembly GCA_030390025.1. NCBI lineage: Eukaryota > Metazoa > Chordata > Chondrichthyes > Squaliformes > Squalidae > Squalus > Squalus acanthias. The sequence goes on along the minus strand of CM059428.1, from coordinate 162,164,508 downwards.
TAAAGCACATGGGATTGGGGGTAATGTGTTGACGTGGATTGAGAACTGGTTGGCACACAGGAAACAAAGAGTAGGAGTAAATGGGTACTTTTCAGAATGGCAGGCAGTGACCAGCGGGGTACCGCAGGGTTCGGTGCTGGGACCCCAGCTGTTTACATTATATATTAATGATTTGGACGAAGGGATTAAATGTAATATCTCCAAATTTGCGGATGACACTAAATTGGGAGGCAGTGTGAACAATGAGGAGGATGCTAGGAGGCTACAGAGTGACTTGGACAGGTTGGGTGAATGGGCAAATGTATGGCAGATGAAGTACAATGTGGATAAATGTGAGGTTATCCACTTTGGTGGTAAAAATAGAGAGGCGGACTATTACCTGAATGGTGGCAGATTAGGGAAAGGGGAGGTGCAACAAGACCTGGGCGTCATGGTACATCAGTCACTGAAGGTGGGAATGCAAGTGCAGCAGGCAGTCAAGAAAGCAAACGGAATGATGGCCTTCATAGTAAGGGGATTTGAGTACAGGAGTAGGGAGGTGATGCTGCAGTTGTACAGGGCCTTGGTGAGGCCACACCTGGAGTATTGTGCGCAGTTTTGGTCTCCTAACTTAAGGAAGGACATTCTTGCTATTGAGGGAGTGCAGCGAAGGTTCACTAGATTGATTCCTGCGATGGCCGGACTGACATATCAAGAAAGATTGGGTCAACTGAACTTGTATCCTCTGGAGTTCAGAAGAATGAGGGGGGATCTTATAGAGACATTTAAAATCCTGACTGGTTTAGACAAATTAGATGCGGGCAGAATGTTCCCAATGTTAGGGAAAACTAGAACCAGGGGTCACAGTCTAAGGATTAAGGGGAAGCCATTTAAGACTGAGCTGAGGAGGAACTTCTTCACCCAGAGAGTGGTGAATCTATGGAATTCTCTTCCACAGAAGGTTGTTGAGGCCAGTTCGCTAAATATATTCAAAAGGGAGTTAGATATAACACTCACAACTAGGGGGATCAAGGGGTATGGCGAGAAAGCAGGAATGGGGTACTGAGGTAGCATGTTCAGCCATGAACGCATTGAATGGCGGTGCAGGCTCGAAGGACCGAATGGTCTACTCCTGTACCTATTTTCTATGTTTCTATGTTTCTATGTAACAGCACTGTGGGAGCACCTTCACCACACGGACTGCAGCGGTTCAAGAAGAAGGTTCACCACCACCTTCTCAAGGGCAAAAAAATGCCAGCCTTGCCAGCGATGCCCACATCCCGAGAATGAATAACAATAAAATTTACACATAACTGGTTTGAATTCTATTACAGTGGACTGCGCTCAGTCATAAATTATAAAAGATTTATCATTGAGGCTATGAATTGGTGTTGAACTTTAAAATAGTACAGTGATAAATAATGCTTAGAGCCTCCTAAATGTAACAATATGTACCTTAGACAGGTTACTGACTGCATTAAAAGAGTACGCACAGCAACCTAGCGCAAACGCATTAACTAGAGTGCAAAACAACACTCAGGAAATTAAGCCCTATGGTGCATTACTTCAGCATTTAATTCTATGGATTTATATCCTTCAACAGTGAAGGAGTTTTAGGGACATAAGACGTTACACAAGGAGAATCGTTAGCCGTTCTTATGCTGAAGCTAGCTTTTTTCTAAAGTTTGGATTCCGGGAGATCGGCATCCAGGGCGACAGTTTGCGGCATTCACAGCGCCACACGTAGCTCCCTCATCCCAGAGGCAGGCTCATGAATCCTAGGCTTTCATGGGCCTATGAGTTTGTTGCTGAGATAAGGCAGCTGGATTTAACAGTGTAAGCACTGGAAACCAGTTCAGCAGCATTGATCTCGCAGGATCTGAATTAAAACAACGGCAGTGTGACAGTGACTAGATCTCTGTCTCTGTTGTTACTCAGTATTCTCTCAGAATCGTACAGCACTGAAGGAGGTCATTCAGCCCACCGTGCCTGTGCCGGCTCTTTGAAAGAGCAATCCGATTAGTTCCACTCCCCTTGCACTTTCCCTATAGCCCCGCAAATTTTTCCTTGTCAAGTATCTATCCAATTCCCTTTCGAAAGTTGATATTGAATCTGCTTCCATCACCCTTTCAGGCAGTGCGTTCCAGATCGTAACAACTCATTGCGTAACAACAATTCCCCTCAACTAATGAGTGAATCTGTGTTTTTTGCTTACAGCGGTGACAGTCCTGGTAGCCAGATTGTCACAGAGCAGTTCCAAGTAGATTGGGCAACTGTACTTGTTAGTTCATTCAACATCATTGTGGTTAAATTCGATGGCCGTGGCAGTGGTTTCCAAGGCACTAAACTCTTGTATGAAATAAAGGGAAACCTGGGGACCGTGGAAGAAAAGGATCAAACAGATGCTTTGAAGTAAGTACCTTTTTGATGATAGCACATCGTAGACCTATCTCCGATGTGTTTTGAACAAATAACTATAAGTAGAAAAACAACAGAAAACGCTGGAAAAACTCAGCAGGCCAGGCAGCATCCGTGGAGAGAGAAAGAGAGTTAACGTTTCAGGTCGATGACCTTTCATCAGAACTGATGAAAGGTCATCGACCTGAAACGTTAACTCTCTTTCTCTCTCCACGGATGCTGCCTGGCCTGCTGAGTTTTTCCAGCGTTTTCTGTTGTTATTTCGGATTTCCAGCATCCGCAGTATTTTGCTATCGTATAAGTAGAAAAAGTCCTGTTGGGCCGTTCTTTTACGTAACCTCGTCAAATGCTCATTAATCTTGTTATTAGCACCTGAGGTGGTTTCAAATGTGTCCATGAGAACCCAAATGCAAAGAGCTTGAAGCCAGAATGCAAAATACAAATATTAATATTCATAAGACTTGCACTTGGTAATTATCACTTCCAGTTTCAATGCTGTTAATGGAGTTGTTGCCTGTGGGAAGCTTATAATCCTATATTCTGGAGGTAAATTGATCTGCTAGTCATAAACACAATTAAAAGCAAGGACTATGAGTATCTGAAGGTTCAGATAGCAGGATATTTGCTCATCATGCCCTAATACCTATTTGCAGTGCTGTGTTTGTCGAAAGGGGTTGCAAATGTCTGTAAATAAGTAACAACGGTAAATAATCTTGCAAAGTCTTCATTGCGGATGCACTGGTCTGGCCTCCAACGCTTAGCTGCGCAATTATCTTATGCAACGGTATTCATACAGGCACACAAGAAATGTTCAAGACAGGAAAAGCCTATGTAGCCCTCCAACTTATTTAAACGAGAAGCGAAAAACTGCAAACGCTGAAAATCGAAAACAAAACCAGAAAATGCTGGAAAGACTGAGCAGATCAGTCAGCATCTGTGGAGAGAACAGGTGGGTTAACATTTCAGGTGTTACCCTATATTAGAACAGTTGTGATGAAGGGTTATACCTAAAACGTTAACTTGCAGGTTCTCCTTAAAACTTGTCACTGGATATCCTGCTATTTCTCTGTTATGGATGGTATGCAGATCACATGTAAGGACGGGGTCTAGATGTTAGTTACTCCTAGTGGAGTGACATTGGGTCAAAAATCAATTGTGTACCACATTCACTACTACAACAACTTGCATTTAAGTCATTAACATATATGGTGAAAAGTTAAGGCCCCAGTACAGATCCTTGAGGAACACCACTTGTCACATCCTGCCAATCAGAGTGCATTTCCTTTATCCCTACTCTCTGTCTCCCAACTCCCAAACAATTACCGACCCATGTCACAAGGTTACCTCCAGTTCATGTGCTCTTATTTTTGTTAATAATTTCTTGTGCGGAACCTTATCAAATACCTTCTGGAAGTCCATATAGAAAATATCCATAGACTCTCCCCTGTCCACCATGTTATTGATGATCTCAAAAATTCAACTAGATTAATCAGACATGACCTACTCTTCACAAATCCATGCTGACTCTCTTTGATCTACTGATACTTGTCCAGGTGCTCAGTCACTCTGTCTGATGATAGATTCCAGTAACATCCCCACATTTGATGTTAAACTAACAGATCTGTAGTTACCTGGTTTCTCTCTTTCCCTTCTTAAATAATAGAGTGACATTTGCAATTTTCCAATCTAAGGGCACAACTCCTGAATCTAGAGAGCTTTGAAAAATTATGACTAATGCATCTGCGATTTCCTCATCTATTGCCTTTAATACCCTGGGGTTGGAAACTATTGGGTCCTAGTGATTTGTCTATCTTAAGTCCCATTATTTTTTCCATTACCATTTTTTTAACCTACAACACCAACGACTTGCATTTATATCGCACCTTTAACGTAATGAAGTTCATAAAGTTCCTCCTGTTATTTTTAGGTATTACTGCTGGCATTTAATGCTCCTCCTCCACAGTTTAAAAATGATGCACTCTTGCCATCGTGCTACTAGGAAATATATGTTAAAAATAGCATTTGACAAAATAAAACAGAGTCCTTAGTCTTCCCAATTTGATCTGTTGCGTGCTTTCATTTCAGGATCCTCTTGAAGGAACCGTACATTGACACAACCAGAGTTGGTGTATTTGGACAGGTAATATTATACTCAGCAAAAAAGGTTTTAAAAAATTATATATATATTTTTTAATTCTGACAGCCGCTGACGGTTGCAATCAGCATGATCAGCACCCCACCTTCCACTGCCCACCCCACCATCCCGCTGCTGCAAGGCAGGCGGCCCCCAAATCTGTGGTGCAGGAGGGTGGGCTGCCTGTGGAGGAGGTGTGACAGGCGCTGGCAGCTCACCCAGATTATTTAGATGAGACCCGAGGCCCAATTTTCGGCCAGCCTCGTGCCTCCCGGTTCAGGCGCACGGGTGTTGCAGCAGCGTCATCGCCATTGTGCCAAAAACCAATGGCGTCGAGGCATTTCTACCCCTGTGCCGTCAGAAGAGATGAGGAGACAGTCAGATTCTATGTAATCCATGGTCAGAAGACAGATCAAATGCTGCAGAATGAATCGAGTTCAATTGGGATGAGAGGGCTGTCCTATGAGAGAGATTGAGTAGAATGGGCCGATACTCTCTGGAGTTTAGAAGAATGAGAGGTGATCTCATTGAAACATATAAAATTCTTACAGGGCTTGACAGGGTAGATGCTGAGAGGCTGTTTCCCCCGGCTGGAGAGTCGAGAACTAGGGGGCACAGTCTCAGGATAAGGGGTTGGCCATTTAGGACTGAGATGAGGAGAAAGTTCTTCACTCAGAGGCTGGTGAATCTTTGGAATTCTCTACCTCCAGAGGGCTGTGGATGCTCAGTCGTTGAGTATTTTCAAGGCTGGGATCAATAGATTTTTGGGCTCGAAGGGCATCAAGGGTTATGGGGATAGTGCGGGTAAGTGGAGTTGAGGTCGAAGATCAGCCATGACCTTATTGAATGGCGGAGCAGGCTCGAGAGGCCGTATGGCCGACTCCTGCTCCTATTTCTTATGTTCTTATAATGTCTTCAGATAATAGCGTAAAAATGTCATTTGAATTCCAATAATATGTTCAAGAGCAGAATTAACTGAACTTTACGAGAATTATAATTTTGTCTTATTGATGTACAGATCGTGCACTTATGCTGAAGGTATTAATTGCCGTCACGTGAAAGATTAACGTCTCCTGTCTGCTCTCTCCAGGCTTATGGTGGTTATCTGAGTGTGATGCTGCTTACCACAGGAAACGACTTAGACAAAAAAAATGCCTTATTCAAGTGCGGAATTGCAGTTTCGCCAATCACAGACTTTAAACTGTACGGTAAGCATCAGCTTGCAAAATTCCCTGCCTCTGCCCATCTGAAACTCTCACCCCTTTGTCACCTGCTGTCTCGACTATGCCAATGCTCTCTTGGTCAACCTCCTATAACAACAACAACAACAACTTGCATTTATATAGCGCCTTTAACGTAGTAAAACCTCCCAAGGCCCTTCACAGGAGCGTTATCAAACAAAATTTGACACCGAGCCACATAAGGAGATACATGGGCAGATGACCAAAAGCTTGGTCAAAGAGTTGGTTTTAAGGCACATCTTAAAGGAGGAAAGAGAGGTAGAGAGGCGGAGAGATTTAGGAAGGGAATTCCAGAGCTAAGGGCCCAGGCAACAGAAGGCACAGCCACCAATAGTGGAGCGATTAAAATCGGGGATGCTCAAGAGGCCAGAATTAGAGGCGCGCAGATATCTCGGAGGGTTGTGGGGCTGGAGGAGATTACATTAACTTCAAATCATCCAAAACCCTGCTGCCCTTATCTTATCCCACACTAAGGCTGCAATTTTGCCGGCGCTCAGCGGATCCGATTGGTGGCCGGATCAGCTGTGAAATTTAAAATGATTGACAGCAGGTCGGGAACCCGCTGTTAAAACGCGCACACCTGCGTTTCCTGATGTCGGGTCTGCCAGCGCTGAGCAGACCTGACAGGCAGCGGCGGGGGAGGCAATATAAATCATTCATGGCTTGTTTACAGCCACTTAACAATGATTTTTTCCCCAGCTTTTTGATTTTGGCAGGTCACCAACCGGTTCCCGCTGTGCCTAGGCCTCGTCTGTGAAGCTGAGGCGGGAGGTCACTTACCATTGAATCAGCTGATGAGTTGACAGCTTCAAATGTCAAGTCAAAACTCCCAGCTGATTGATAAATATTCCCTTAACCACCAGCTTCTCTAAACTGCATTTCCACTACAGATTCAGGATGCTGCAAGTCTTTACACAAGTCTCCATCCAGTCTGACCTCATTACCTCTCCCACCATTGACAGATCGCTTCTGTCATCTCAACCTCACCTGCAATCTATTCCATCAGCATGGGTGCACTTTATACTCTCTCACCTTGGTCCTCAGAACCTGACCATGCCACACCATGGCCACATTTACTTCACTTGACACTGTACACCCTGGCTGCCACATGATGCGCCAGGTTGGCACCACCCCACACCAACACCATAAAGCATCTCTACAATGCACAAGCCATTCCTTTCACACTCATCAGCATTGCGGGGGGTAACGTTATGTCTCACCATTCACTGCAACTCACTAAGCCACTTCCAAAGGTGCACACAAATCTGTCCAAGAACGCAAAGTGTTGAAAATAAAGATTTCAATGTTTGACAGCACATTAACAGAAACTTCACATGAACATTGGCTAAAACACACAAGTGCCTACCCTTGTGTGTTGTTAGTTGGTATGATTGGACTAGGATGAGGGTGAGTGTGAGGGGTGGCTAGTGAGATGGGGAAGTGATAATGTAGATAGAGAAGGATGGGTGGAAGGCAGAGTGATGGGGATGTGATGAGAGACACAGTAGGATGAGGTTGAGTGTGGCTTTGCAGTAACGTTTCATGATCTACTGAGATCATTGAAAGGCTTGTACCACTGCAGCCTGGTCCTCCTGACCACATCCCTGCTTGTGCCCTCCTGTGCAATGTGCATCCAGGCTGCGTTGGTGTCCTGTGGAGGTCTCTTCCGCCCATTGGAAGGGAAGAGAACCTCCCTGCATGCGAGAGCCTGGGTGCAGCCAGGCAGTGCTTGTCAGTGTTTGCAGCATCTCAATGCTGTAGAACACTGACAGCACAAATGCCAAAGTAAATTTGCGCATGGTCCCTTTAAGGAAACCAGCTGATGATGCGACATCAAATGAGGTCATCAGACCCACTTCCTTCAATTGGCCGGGAAACGCACTGGACGGGCTTAACAAGCCCAATCAGGGGAAAGTCATGTCGGAGGCCGAGATGGAGCCAAGCAGCGGGGTCGGGACCCGCCACTGATGTCGCCCGCTACAGACCCGCCGAGTTAGGGAAAATCGCAGCCCATGTCCCGCTCGTCCATTACTCCTGTCTTCACTGACCTACTCCCAGTGCCCCAACACCTCAGATTTAAAATTCTCATCTTTATGTTTAAATCTCTCCATCGCCTCACCCCTCCCTACCTCTGTAATCTTCTCCAGCCCAACAAACCCGCATGATCTCTGTTCCTCTGACTGACCTCTTTAACATCCTCCCCTCCCTTCACCCTACCATTGGCAGTTGTGATTTCAGCCATCTAGGCCCCACACTTAATTGGAATTCCCTCCCTAAGCCCCTCCACCTTTCCACTTCTCTCTCCTCCTTTAAGACCTTCCTTAAAACCCATTCCTTGACCAAGCTTTTAGTCATCCCTCCTAATCTTTCCTTCTTCGACTCAGTGAACTGTTTTTCCTTACACCTCTGTGAAGTGCCATGGGAGATTTTTCTTGTTTTTCCGCAAGTTGTTGTTGTTGATTATTATTCATTTACCTGGTTAATGTTAAATAAATGTGTCTGTTGGTTTATATCCTGGGCTGAGGTCTGATTAAGTGTACATTCTATCCCCTAAGGCAAGGAAATTAAGTAGCGGATAATAATGTCAGTTTGCTAGCACAGAGTGGCAAAGACGGTCTAAAACATAAGAACATAAGAATTAGGAGCAGGAGTAAGCCATACGGCCCCTTGAGTCTGCTCCGCCATTCAATAAGATCATGGCTGATCTTTGACCTCAACTCCACTTTCCTGCCCGATCCCCATATCTCTTGATTCCCCTAGAGTCCAAAAATCTATCTAACTCAACCGTGAATATACTCAACGATTCAGCATCCACAGCCCTTTGGGGTAGAGAAGTCCAAAGATTCACAACCCTCTGAGTGAATAAATTCCTCCTCATCTCAGTCTTAAATGGCCGACCCCTTATCCTGAGACTATGCCCCTAGTTCTCGACTCTCCAGCCAGGGGAAACAACCTCTCAGCACCTCTACCCTGTCAATCCCCCTCAGATTCTTATATGTTTCAATGAGACTATTTGACCCCTGGGTCTCACGAGATTTCCCTAAATATTGGGCCGGTGAAAGTATGTTCTGGTCCCTAGAGGATGAGGCTTTTGATGCTGATTTATGAGAACATGCTGGGGAAAATTGGACTAGAAAGCCTGAAAATAAGAAGGTATCCAACAGGTGATTTTATAGAGTTATATAAGATAGATAATGCAATGGAATTAAATTGTGAGACTAGAACAGGGGGCGCAGGTTCAAACTAGTGAAAAGGTAAATTTAGAATTGATATCAGAAAGTTTTTTACACAAACCGTGATCAACATATAGAATAAATTTCCACAGAGATTAACAAAGGCAAAAACACTGGAATCATTTAAGAAACAATTGGATGCTGGAATGGGTGGATTTTAAAAGCTGTCCGGATGGATGAATTTAGATCGGCCAAATGGTCTTCCTCATGCATAATTATCTTGTGATCTTACGAGTAAGAAGCTCTGCCTGACTTCTCTTCTTACTTCCAATTTCCTGATGTTATACATGTGTCCCCTGCATTTGGCCCCTTCACCATGCTGAACTACTTGCCTGGATCAGCTTTGTCAGTTCCATTCATAATCTCGAAAACTTCTATTAGATCACCTCAAAAAGTCTTAGTTCCCATGAAAACAAGCCTACACATATTTGTAAAAAGGAAAGCGCAGTATTATCCTCGAGTCTGAATTTTCCATCCTTACAGTGCTCCAGGGAATTCTGTGCTTCCTGGATCAGCCAATTTTAAAGTTTGACGCTCACTCGCCATGACGCTGAAACAAGCCCTAATATTGCATCGTGATCAGGAGCATGAACCCTGGCTGAGTTTTTCCCTTCCTATCGCAGGGGCTCTGAGGCTAATTGGAGCAGCCTTACCACTAACCCGGCACAGACACGATGGGCCGAATGACCTCCTTCTGTGCCGTACATTCCTATGATTCTATAACCCCACTGAGGTCAGCTCAACTCAAGACAGGTCAGGGACTGAAGCTGGAACCTGCCTAGCCATCAGGGAAGCTGCGATCCTGCCTTTAACTCCATCCCATCCTTTGTCATTTGGAAACAAATCAGGCGAGAAATTGCTGCTTGTGGTATTAGTGCCTAAACGCGTAACGTAATTGTATGACTTTCTTCTGTCTGCTATTTTGACTGAGGTTAAACCGACTGAAAATACGAGCGTACGAAAAATGACGGACAGGAAAAGAGCTGCTGGTCCATCCTGCCTGTCCCGCACAGTTGTGATGCCTTGTGATGACTCAAAATAAATGTGTCCTTCTTTCCGACGCATGCAGACAAATACTGTGGGATATTATGGTCGCTGTGTTTTTAACAGTGCTGCATTTCTTTGCGCATCTGACCTGCCGTCTCTTTCCTCACAGCATCTGCATTCTCCGAACGATATTTGGGCATGCTCAGCAGAGCTGATAGACCTTATGGGGTAAGTGCCAAAATAAAAAACAAGACAAGGTTTTTGGGCTATCCGAATCAGTCTTGTTAAACACTGTAGGGGAGATTTTCCGCTATTTAAGTGAATGGACGGAAACTGGATGGGTTCCTTTACAGGGGTGCGCTCCGCTTTACCCAGTTTTTCAGTCAATCAGTGCACCCGGGCACAGACCCAGGATAATCTACCCTTGTGTATGAGTTTGATAAACAAACAGGTAGCTTTGAGACAGTCTCCTACATGCGTCCAAATGCTAAAGAATGCACAATTCTTTCTGAGTAATATCGAGGTTCCGGCCTCATGCTATATCTTTGCTTTCTTTTCTTCTTGTATTTCAGTCCCCAAAGAGATAGTAAATGTTTCATGAAGTAAAAAGAGCATTCTGTTTGTTAATAAATCTACATACTTCTGTAATATACTGTTAATTAAGAAGATTTGGCCTATAGCTTTAATCAACCTTGCTTGCATATTTACGTCTGTGACATACTGTAGTATCACTGTGTTCCTAAGGGGGTCAGTGAGGTTAATTGGATGTGAGTGAGGCAAACACAGTACCTGCTAGCGATCATAAATGTCGCATTAAGTATATTACTTTCTTTGAATTATAAGAAGCAGGGGCACACAGTCATTTTTCCGACTTTTATGTATAATTCATCGCTTGCAGTTGGAAAGGTTTTTTTTGTCCTGACTTTTACAACTTTATACAAATTGTGTAATTTTTATATATCGTCGTAAGTCCTCCCTCCAGACATTTTGTTCTAAAGGAACACCCAATGGCCTTGAAAGTATGCTGTTCCCTATTGGCGTACAAATTTGCAACGTGTTCCTGTAAAATTCCTTTGCCCGCTATGTTGTCAGAGTTGTTAATCTGCTTGTTTTGAGCAGGTTAGTGCCTGCATTAAAATAGTAGACAATAGTAGGAATTGCAAATTAATTCACCATTTGTAAGAACCATTGTGCAGCTTATTTGCAAGACCTATGAATTTGTCTTGTGATTTCTTTTTCTTCAAATGTTTTTTTTTGTGCTGTGGGTGTTACTGCTGAGAGACTAATATTATGTGTAGATGGAATGGATTCCCATATTTATTAAAGCGCATGCTAAAGGCTACTTAACAATAATTAAGCATTTTTGTCAAGTTTTAGCTTGGTACCTCCAGACTCGACTATTCCAGTGCTCTCCTGGCCGGCCTCCCATCTTCCACCTTCCATTACCTTGAACGCATCCAAAACTCGGCTGCCCGTGTCCTAACTCGCACCAAGTCCCGTTCACCCATCACCCCAGTGCTCGCTGACCTAGATTGGCTCCTGGTCCGGCAACGCCTCGATTTTTAAATTCTCATCCTTTTCAAATCCCTTCATGGCCCCTCTGTAACCTCCTCCAGCCCCACATCCCTCCAAGATCTCTGCGCTCCTCCAATTCTGGCTTCTTGCGCATCCCCGATTTTAACCGCACCACCGTTGGCGGTTGTGCCTTCAGGTGCCTGGGCCCGAAGCTCTGGAATTCCCTCCCTAATCCTCTCTGCCTCCCTACCTCTCTCTCTCTCCTCCTTTAAGACGCTCCTTAGAGCCTACCTCCTTGACCGTCACCTGTCCTAATATCTCCTAATGTGGCTCGGAGTTTGATAACGCTCCTGTGAAGCGCCTTGGGACGTTTTACTACGTTAAAGGCGCTATATAAATGCAAGTTGTTGTTGCTGATAGTGGCACCTTGAATTCAGTCACGATCCATAAGGAGTTCAAATCCATCTATTTCAGAATCATGTCCCCAGCCTAACTCGATGCAATGTTGTGAGGGGACTACTAGTTGGTTTTGGTCTCCAAGCTGATAACTTGAGAGAGAAGACAAGCAGTACAGTACAAACACAAGCACTAGTGTGATTTGTTCGCAAGTTTATAATTGGCAGCTTCTTTTGAATGTCGCTGACAGTTATTCAATTTTGCGAAGCCCCCGGCAACTGTTTTCGGGCTACTTAAATAGCTTGGACTATTGAGAATCAGTCTGGGGCCTTCAAAGAGACTCATCAAATTACTTAGTCCCCATATCTGGAGACTGAAGAGGAGAAGAAAAGAGTAACGACGAGTATAAAAAGTTAATTATAAAATATAGTTTAGTATTTGTGATTGCAAGCATTTATTATTTTCCTTAATTCAAGGAGTTAGCATAATCTAATATCTACTGTAAATACAGGTGTTTTACTACTACGTATTTGCTTATTCCTCTATTAGAATCTTACAGCACAGAAGGAAGCCATTTGGCCCATTGTGCCTGTGCCGGCTCTTTGAAAGACCTCGCCAAGTAGTCCACTCCCCCGCTCTTTCCCCATAGCCCTGCAAATGTTTCCTTTTCAAGTATATATCCAATTCCTTTTGAAAATTACTATTGAATCTGCTTTCATCACCTTTTCAGATCATAACAACTCACTTCATAAACACATTTCCCCTCCTCTCCCCATTGGATCTTTTGCCAATGATCTTAAATCTGTGTCCTCTGGTTACCGACCCTCCTGCCAGTGGAAACAGCTTCTCCCTATCTACTCCAGCAAAACCCTTCATCATTTTGAACACCTCTATTAAATCTCTCCTTAACCTTCTCTGCTCTAAGGAGAATAAGCCCAGCTTTCCTAGTCGCTTCACATAACAGAATTCAGCCAGCCCTGGTATCATTCTAGTAAATCTCCTCTACACCCTCTGCAAGGCCTTGACATCCTTCCTAAAGTGTGGTGCCCAGAATTGGACGCAGTACTCCAGCTGAGGCCTAACCAGTGATTTATAAAGGTTTAGCCTAACTTCCTTGCTTTTGTACTGTGTGCCTCTAGTTAAAAAACCAAGGATTCCATATGCCTTTTTAACAGCCTTATCAACTTGTCCTGCCACCTTCAAAGATTTGTGTGTGTAAACCCCCAGGTCACGCTGTTCCTGCACCCCCTTTAAAATGGTCCTAGGAGTGAGTCTGTTGCACATTGGTAGCACAGTGCTGCATTGTAAGGTCCACTGAGGTACCGTATGTTTCATGGTGGACCGCAGTGTTTCCATTCTATGCAAGGATAGCTCTGCTGGTCCGACACCTGCTCAAGGTACCTTGGTACAGTCTCCAAAGTTTGCAGCAATCTCTGACGCTCAGAAAGCATGCTCCTTTTAAAAGCAGACCCCTTGAGGTCCAGCTCCCTGACCGCATGGGCTAAGGATGGAAGCGAGCTGGCCCTCCAGACAGCAAGTTGCTATCCAGCCCTCCTCTGTCTGCTCCTGCTCACTCATGTTCTGTGGATCACCCTTGTGCGCTCTTTTCAGCCTTAATCTCAAAAGCCCCTCAGGGTGGATTTACCTGAGGCGCTGTGTGAGATAGGTTCGAGTGAGTGCTGCTGGATGTGGTGAGTTGTTGTTTGGCTAGTATGAAAATGCATTGTGCAGACACAGTAGATGAAATTATGGAAAAAAGCAATTAAGGATGTAAGAGGAAGGGACATTTACAGGAAGAGGTTACAGGTGTGAAGTGTACCTGTTGTATTAAGGGCATTAATGGGAAGCATTTAAAATACATGAAACACAGAGAGTTAGCATGCAGGTACAGCAAGTAATTCGGAATGCAAATGGAATGTTGGCCTTTATTGCTAGGGGGATGGAGTATAAAAGTAAGGAAGTCTTGCTACAACTGTACAGGGCGTTGGTGAGAGCACACCTGGAGTACTGCGTACAGTTTTGGTCACCTTATTTAAGGAGGGATATACTTGCATTGGAGGGTGTTCAGCAAAGGTTCACTAGGTTAATTCTTGGGATGGAAGAGTTGTCTTATGAAGAAAGGTTGAGCAGGTTGGGCCTATACTCATTGGAGTTTAGAAGAATGAGAGATGATCTTATTGAAACATATATGATTCTGAGGGGGCTTGACAGTGTAGATGCTGAGAGGATGTTTCCCCTCGTGGGGGAATCTAGAACTAGGGGGCATAGTTTCAGAATAAGGGGTCGCCCATTTAAGACGGAGATGAGGAGGAATTTCTTCTCTCAGAGGGTCGTGAATCTTTGGAATTCTCTACCCCAGAGAGCTGTGGAGGCGGAGTCATTGAATATATTTAAGGCGGAGATAGACAGATTTTTGAGCTACAGGGGAGTCAAGGGTTATGGGGAACAGGCAGGAAAGTGGAGTTGAGGCCACGATCAAATCAGCCATGATCTTATTGAATGGCAGAGCAGGCTCGAATGGCTCACTCCTGCTCCTATTTCTTATGTTCTTTTGTACTGTAAGACTGTGCGAGGGGAGGTAACTCTTATTCCCATGTGTGCTTAGGATGCAGCATTAATTTAAGACTTTGGTAGGGTCTCCTACCTTGGCACACCTAACGAGGGCATTCAATGTTATAGCACTAAAGCCAGGTACACTAAATTGTGCAACAGACATTCACATTTGCTGCAGAACTGTCTGAAAGAGGACCTCCCTCCTCCAGCACACTTGCTTCAGTAAGATCTTTACATTGGACAATCAGAGCACCCTGTTGCTGGAGCGAGCCATTTTCCTATACTTAATAATTCTCGTTTGCTATCAGAAAAAAAAAATCCCTTTACCTGATAAACGGGTCTTTTTCAGGATGGCAGGCTGTGACTAGTGGGGTACCACAAGAATCAGTGCTTGGGCCCCAGCTATTCACAATCTATATCAATGATTTGGATGAGGGGACTAAATGTGACATTTCCAAATTTGCTAATGATACATAGAAACATAGAAACATAGAAAATAGGTACAGGAGTAGACCATTCGGTCCTTCGAGCCTGCACCGCCATTCAATGCGTTCATGGCTGAACATGCTACCTCAGTACCCCATTCCTGCTTTCTCGCCATACCCCTTGATCCCCCTAGTTGTGAGTGTTATATCTAACTCCCTTTTGAATATATTTAGCGAACTGGCCTCAACAACCTTCTGTGGAAGAGAATTCCATAGATTCACCACTCTCTGGGTGAAGAAGTTCCTCCTCAGCTCAGTCTTAAATGGCTTCCCCTTAATCCTTAGACTGTGACCCCTGGTTCTAGTTTTCCCTAACATTGGGAACATTCTGCCCGCATCTAATTTGTCTAAACCAGTCAGGATTTTAAATGTCTCTATAAGATCCCCCCTCATTCTTCTGAACTCCAGAGGATACAAGTTCAGTTGACCCAATCTTTCTTGATATGTCAGTCCGGCCATCCCAGGAATCAATCTAGTGAACCTTCGCTGCACTCTCTCAATAGCAAGAATGTCCTTCCTTAAGTTAGGAGACCAAAACTGCGCACAATACTCCAGGTGTGGCCTCACCAAGGCCCTGTACAACTGCAGCATCACCTCCCTACTCCTGTACTCAAATCCCCTTACTATGAAGGCCATCATTCCGTTTGCTTTCTTGACTGCCTGCTGCACTTGCATTCCCACCTTCAGTGACTGATGTACCATGACGCCCAGGTCTCGTTGCACCTCCCCTTTCCCTAATCTGCCACCATTCAGGTAATAGTCCGCCTCTCTATTTTTACCACCAAAGTGGATAACCTCACATTTATCCACATTGTACTTCATCTGCCATACATTTGCCCATTCACCCAACCTGTCCAAGTCACTCTGTAGCCTCCTAGCATCCTCCTCATTGTTCACACTGCCTCCCAATTTAGTGTCATCCGCAAATTTGGAGATATTACATTTAATCCCTTCGTCCAAATCATTAATATATAATGTAAACAGCTGGGGTCCCAGCACCGAACCCTGCGGTCCCCCGCTGGTCACTGCCTGCCATTCTGAAAAGTACCCATTTACTCCTACTCTTTGTTTCCTGTGTGCCAACCAGTTCTCAATCCACGTCAACACATTACCCCCAATCCCATGTGCTTTAACTTTGCTCACCAATCTCTTGTGTGGGACCTTGTCGAAGGCCTTCTGAAAGTCCAAATACACCACATCTACTGGTTCCCCCCTGTCCACCCTATTGGAAACATCCTCAAAAAATTCCAGAAGATTTGTCAAGCATGATTTCCCTTTCACAAATCCATGCTGACTTGGACCTATCATGTCGCCACTTTCCAAATGGTCTGTTATGACATCTTTAATAATTGCTTCCATCATTTTACCCACGACCGATGTCAGGCTGACCGGTCTATAATTCCCTGCTTTCTCCCTCCCTCCTTTTTTAAAAAGAGGGGTTACATTGGCCACCCTCCACTCCATCGGAACTGATCCAGAGTCTAAGGAATGTTGGAAAATGATCGTCAATGCATCCACTATTTCCAAGGCCACCTCCTTAAGTACTCTGGGATGCAGACCATCAGGCCCCGGGGATTTTTCAGCCTTCAGTCCCATCAATTTCCCCAATACCTTTTCCCGACTAATAAGGATTTCCCTCAGCTCCTCCCTCTTACCAGATCCTCTGACCCCTTTTATTTCCGGCAGGTTGTGTGTGTCCTCCACAGTAAACACCGAACCAAAGTACTTGTTCAATTGATCTGCCATTTCCTTGTTCCCCATTACGACTTGCTCTGTTTCCGACTGCAGGGGACCTACGTTTGTTTTTACTAACCTCTTTCTTTTTACATATTTAGAGAAGCTTTTGCAGTCCATTTTAATGTTCTCTGCAAGCTTCCTTTCATATTTTATTTTCCCTGCCCTAATCAAACCCTTCGTCCTCCTTTGCTGAGTTTTGAAGTTCTCCCAGTCCCCGGGTTTGCTGCTACTTCTGGCCAATTTGTATGCAACTTCCTTGGTTTTAATACTATCCCTGATTTCCCTTGTTAGCCATGGTTGAGCCACCTTCCCTTTTTTATTTTTACGCCAGACCGGGATGTACAATTGTTGTAGTTCATCCATGCGATCTCTAAATGTCTGCCATTGCCCTTCCACTGATAGCCCCTTAAATATCGCTTGCCAATTTAACCTCGCCAATTCACGCCTCATACCATCAAAGTTGCCCTTATTTAAGTTCTGGACCATGGTCTCTGACTTAACTGTTTCCTTCTCCATCCTAATGTAGAACTCCACCATACTATGGTCACTCTTCCCCAGGGGGCCTCGTACCACAAGATTGCTGATTAGTCCTTCCTCATGGCGGTGCTGGAGCTGCGGGTGGACTCACTCTGGAGCATGCACGATGCCGAGAACTCGGTGAATCGCTCATTTAGTGAGTTGTCCACACCGCAGGTAAAGGCTAGGACAGACAGTGTATGGGTGACCAAGAAGCAGGGCAATATCAGGAAGGTAGTGCAGGAGTCTCCTGTGGTCATCTCCCTCCAAAACAGGTATGCCGCTTTGGATACTGTTGGGGGAGATGGCCTACCAGGTCATAGCTAGGTCGTAGTGTCAGTTGTGAAGAGGATGTGAAGAGGCTTCAAGGGGATCTCGACAGGCTCAGTGAGTGGACGAGAACATAGCAGATGGAATATAATGTGGATAAATGTGAAGTTATCCACTTTGGTAGAAAAAACAAAAAGGCAGAGTATTTCCTAAATGGTGATTGGGGAATGCAGATGCTCAAAGGGACCTGGGTGTCCTTGTACATGAGTCACTGAAAGTGAATGTGCAGGTGCAGCAAGCCATTAGGAAGGCAAATGGTATGCTTGCCTTCATTACAAGAGGATTTGAGTACAGGAGTAAAGAAGTCTTACTCCAATTATATAGGGCCTTGGTGAGACCACACCTGGAGTACTGTGTACAATTTTGGTCTCCTTACCTAAGGAAGGATATACTTGCCATAGAGGGAGTGCAACGAAGGTTCACCAGATTGATTCCTGGGATGGCGGGACTGTCGTATAAGAGATTGAGTAAACTGGGCCTGTATTCTCTTGAATTCAGAAGAATGAGAGGGGATCTCATTGAAGCATACAAAATTATTACAGGGCTTGATAGGGTGGATGCTGGGAGAATGTTTCCCTTGGCTGGGGAGTCTAGAACCAGGGGCCACAGCCTCAAGATAAAGGGTAGGCCATTCAGGACTGAGATGAGAAGAAATTTCTTCACACAGAGGGTGGTGAATCTTTGGAATTCTCTACCCCATAGGGCTGTGGAGGCTCAGTCATTGGGTATATTCAAAACAGAAGTCGATATATTTCTGACTAGTAAGGGCATCAAAGGATATGGCGATAGGGCTGGTGAATGGAGTTGAGGCAGAAGATCAGCCATGATCTCATTGAATGGCGGAGCAGGCTCGAAGGGCCGAATGGCCTACTCCTGCTCCTATTTCTTATGTTCTTATTTCTTATGCTGCAGGCCTTTAAACCACTTCAAAATTATCCATTGATGGATAATGAACAGTTGGGACTGTTCTCCTTGGAACAGAGAAGGTTAAGAGGTGACCCAACAGAGGTTTTCAAGATGATGTGAGGTTTTGATAGAGTAGATAGAGAAAAACCGATTCCCTCTGGCGAGTGGGTCAGTAACCAGAGGTCATTGATTCAAAATCATTGGCATAAGATCTATAGGGTAGATGAGGAGAAATGTTTTCACTGAATTGTCAGGATCTGGAACGCTCGACCTGAAAAGGTGGCGAAAGCTGATTCCATAAATAATTTTAAACGGGAGTTGGACGGATACTGGAGGATGAGGAACTTCCAGGGTTACGGACAAAAAGTGGGGATGTGGGACTGAGCACGACTGCTCTTTCAAAGATCCGGCACAGGCACGACGGGCCGAATGGCCTCCTTCTGTGCTGTAAGTTTCTATGATTCCATGGTGAAGCGTTTTGAGACATCCTGAAGATGTGATAAGTTGCTCTACAAATACAAATTTGTTCTTTCTTCACATTCCGCAGTGTAAAAGGGACAGTAATTGGGTGGATGCTTTTCAGAGTGTGCACTTGATAAATTTTCATTGCTTTGGCTAGAACAAATAGGCTACAGATTTAAAACTGTATTGTTGTTACGATTATTAATTATACATGAGCTGTGTAATCTGATGTCAACAAGGTACTTTTTCCTTCATGAGTAGATATCCGAATTCACGTATCGAATGTCGCGACTGCGAGAGGAGGAATTGTTGCTAATCCATGGGACGGCAGACGGTAAGAGCATGAACAAGTGAATTCCATAGCCCTTCCGTTAAATTCACCAGGGCATCAGCTCCCCGCACCTTCCCCGCCTCCCCATACATACCGGGGCCCAGGAGTCCAGCAGCCAAGAGGTGGATTCCCAATGCTTATGCTGTTAAATCCAGTTCCTATAGACCGCGCAGTTGACTTCAATTTTACCCGAGTCTGCAAGCTTGCCGCTAGTCTATGAAAAACAGATTAAACAGCATACAGGCTGGTGGCCAGCTCTCTGATGTCTGGCTGCGAGAATCCTAATTAAAAGGTCCTTAAGAGCATCGCCCAAGAGACTTGCTGGCCTAAGTGCAGTTTTATAGCAGATTGGTGCCAATACATTAACTAAGCCTAGTGACAACATTTCTGATACATTCCAATGGCACATCAGCAACAGAAAACTCAATTTGTAAAGAGTTGAGCAGGGAATATCAATTGGCGCATCGCAGATTAAAAACAAACACTCATTTAAGAACATAAGAACATGAGAAACAGGAGCAGGAGTCGGCCATACAGCCCCTCGAGCCTGCTCCGCCATTCAGTTAGATCAAGGCTGATCTTCTACCTCAGCTCCACTTTCCTGCCCGGTCCCCATTGAAGGCACTTGGGATATGATAACTCAAAGTGCTCCGAATTAACCCTGAAAAATTGCCCTTCTGGTGATGTTGGAACTTCATGAATTGTGAGCGTTGCGAGCATTAAGCGTGCCTGCTCTCTGAAAGAGCTGTCCAATTAGTCCCACTCCCCTGCTCTTTCCCCACAGCCCTGCAAATGTTTTTCCTTTTTAACTAGAGATCCAATTCCCTTTTGGAAGTTACTACTGAATCTGTCTTCACCCATGGTGCCTGTGCCGGCTCTTTGGAAGAGCTTTCCACTTGGTTCCCCTCAGCTGCTCTTTCCCCAGAGCTTTTTCCAAGTACATAGCCAATTCCTTTGGAGATGGGGGTGGAGAATTGGGGCTGCGGCATTACAGCCCTGTTGACGGCCTACACTCCCTGTGAACGTGGCTCCCTGCTGGGAGCGCACCATTGCGGGATGTTGGTATTAAAATTTCACCAGCATTTAGGTGCCGATGTGGTTCCGCCCATGTGTTGAATCTTGTTGGAGCAGCGCTCCATTTCCCGAAGCAAGATTGGTTTCGGAGTCTCCTCCGTCATATCTTTGGTGTGCTGGCTTCGTGCACAACGGTCCTTGAACCCGAAATATTAAATCTCACTGTGCACTCGAACTCGGTGTGTGGCATACTTCTAACGAAGCAGACTCCACTTGTCCTGGGAATCTTCTCAATCGATCTCAAGGTCACGTTTACTCAGTTGACGGTTCTTTTATTATATGAGATGATCGAAGTCAATTAGAAGTGAGCATTTTAAAACCATGCACAGAAGTGTTAGAAGGTGTACGACCCACTCGATGGGCTGACGCTTTGATGTATCACTGTGCATTTTGCTGTACTTTATGTTACCAAAAGTCATAGAATGCTAGTGTTAAGGAGCAGTTCATTAAATGATAAATCGCACTGAACCCAAGTCAGAAATAATAATGTTATATTTCTTTTTCAGCACGAGGGAAAGTTTTACGTTTTAAAACTAGAGCACACTGGAAATGTACGACTGGAAATATGCAATAGGTTGCCCAGCTTTGAAAAGAGAAAAGTTCTGGGCACCGCACCTCAGGAAGGATATATTGGCCTCGGAGAGGGTGCAGCGCGGATTCACCAGAATGATAGCGGGGCCAAAAGGGTTAAATAATGAGCACAAGTTGCATAGACTAGGCTTGTATTTCGTTGAGTGTAGAAGATTAAGGAGCGATCTGATTGAGGTGTTTAAGATGATTAAAGGAGTTGATAGGGTCGATAGAGAGAAACTATTTCCTCTGGTGGGGGGAGGGAGTCCAGAACAAGGGGCCATAACCTTAAAATTAGAGCCATGCCGTTCAGGGATGATGTCAGGAAGCACTTCTTCACACAAACAGTAGTGGAAATCTGGAACTCTCTCCCCCCAAAAAGCTACGGCTGGGGGTCAGTTGAAAATTTCAGGACTGAGATCGATAGATTTTTGTTAGCGAAGAGTTTTAAGGGATATGCAACCAAGGCGGGAAATTTGGAGATAAGATACAGCTCAGCCATGATCTAATTGAATGGTGGAGCAGGCCCGAGGGGCTGAATGGCCGCCTCCTGCGCCTATGTTCCTAAAAGTCAGTTAATGTTTTAGTTGTAGACCTTCCTCTGTATTTGTTTGTTCTCTTTTCAAATGCGGATATCCCTGCTGTTTATTTCCCCTATTGGTTTACTTTATTTCAGCTTTCCAGCATTTACAGTTTGTTTTTCCTTCATACCTCATCGCTGTCTCTTTCTTTTTCAGAAACTGTCCATTTCCAGCACACGGCAGACCTTATAACCCACTTAATCAATGCAAAGGCTAACTATTCTTTGCAGGTATTTTTATCTTTGCATGATTTACAGAGTCGCTGCTTTGTATTAAAAGGGGCGCGGTCCCTTCTCAAACTGCCATGGTGGGATTTGAGCTCTCGTTCTCTGGATTACTAGTCGTATGATCAGTAAGTTCGCAGATGACACGAAAATTGGTGGAGTGGTAAATAGCGAGGCGGGAAGCCTCAGGCTACAGGACGATATAGACGGGTTGGTCAGATGGGCAGAACAGTGGCAAATGGAATTTAACCCTGAAAAGTGTGAGGTGATGCATTTTGGGAGGACTAACAAGGCAAGGGAATACACAATGAATGGTAGGACCCTAGGAAGGACAGAGGATCAGAGGGACCTTGGTGTGCATGTACATAGATCCCTGAAGGCAGCAGGACAGGTAGATAAGGTGATTAAAAAGGCATATGGGATACTTGCCTTCATTAGCCGAGGCATAGAATATAAGAGCAGGGAGGTTATGATGGAGCTGTACAAAACGCTAGCTAGGCCACAGCTGGAATACTGTGTGCAGTTCTGGTCGCCACACTATAGGAAGGATGTGATTGCATTGGAGAGGGTGCAGAGGAGATTCACCAGGATGTTACCTGGGCTGGAGCCCTTCAGCTATGAAGAGAGACTGGACAGGCTGGGGTTGTTTTCCTTGGAGCAGAGAAGGCTGAGGGGGGACCTGATTGAGGTGTACAAAATTATGAGGGGCATAGATAGGGTAGATAGAAAGGAACTTTTCCCCTTAGTAGAGGAGTCAATAACCAGGGGGCATAGTTTCAAGGTAAGGGGCAGGAGGTTTAGAGGGGATTTGAGGAAAAACTTTTTCACCCAGAGGGTGGTTGGAATCTGGAACTCACTGCCTGAAAGGGTGGTAGAGGCAGGAACCCTCAACAACATTCAAGAAGCATTTAGATGAGCACTTGAAACGCCATAGCATACAAGGCTACGGACCAAGTGCTGGAAAATGGGATTAGAATAGACAGGGCTTGATGGCCGGCGCGGACACGATGGGCCGAAGGGCCTCTTTCTGTGCTGTATAACTCTATGACTCTAGTCCAGTAACATAACCACTACATACAGATACGTGGATAGACTGGAGAAGCTGGGGTTGTTCTCCTTGGAGCAGAGAAGGCTAAGAGGAGATTTGATAGAGGTGTTCAAAATCATGAAGGGTTTAAAGAGAGTAAATAAAGAGAAACTGTTTCCCAGTGGCTGAATCGATAAGCAGAGGGCACGGATTTAAGGTGATTGGCAAAAGAACCAGAGGCGACATGAGGGAAAAAAAATTACGTAACGAGTGGTTAGGATTTGGAATGCGCTGCCTGGTAGGGTGGTGGATACAGATTCAATAGCAGCCTTCAAAAGGGAATTGGATAAATACTTGAAGGAGAAAAAAATTGCAGGGATATGAGGAAAGAGCGGGGGAGTGGGGACTCACTGGATTGCTCTTCGAAAGAGCCAGCGCAGACTCGATGGGCCAAATGGCCTCCTTCTGTGCTGTACTAGTCTTTGAGTCTATGATACCCTACCCATAAAGTTGTGAATTTTCTTGCTGCCATGCAGACTCTTCAACAGGATCTCCCTCCGTGCTAGGCCACTTGGGTGGCATCAGTTGCGGTGAACATCCTCATGCTCATGAGTGCTGGAGTGCTGCGTGGAGAAGGACTGTAAATGGGCCTAAGAGCCACCTGACCTAGGCCCGGTGTGGCACTCTGGAGTCAGCACCTTTGGAACAGTTCTCAGCTGATTTGAAGTCTCACACACCCAATAGAACCACTCTGTATAGTTGATGTCACTGGCAAGGCCTAGCACAGAAGCAGAACCAACTCTACAGGGCGGTTGGGGTGGGGGGGGGGGGTGGTGGTAAATTTCACTTTGGGTGATGCTGTCAAACGGGCGATATCAATTCAGCCGCTCGTTATACCTCTCTCCCGATTTCCATTTCCATTGACTTCAATGGAAATGAAAATAGGTTAAGATGTGTAACGGGCGGCTGAATCAATATCGCCCGTTTGACGCTATCGCTCAAAGTCAAAATTATCCCCAACGGTCTGAAGAAAAACATCAAAGAAGTTTATGGTGGGTATACTATTTCCTTCTATTCAGGCTCAGTGGGTAGCACTCTCGCCTCTGAGTCAGAAGGTTGTGGGTTCATAGTCCCACTCCAGGGACTTGAGCACAAAAATCTAGGCTGACACTCCAGTACAGTGCTGAGGGAGTGCTGCACTGTCGGAGGTGCTGTCTTTCGAATGAGATGTTAAACCGATGCCCCGTCTGCTCTCTCAGGTGGACGTTAAAGATCCCATGGCACTATTTCGAAGAAGAGCAGCGGAGTTATCCCCGGTGTCCTGGCCAATAGTTATCCCTCAACCAAAAAAACAGATTATCTGGACATTATCTCATTGCTGTTTGTGAGAGCTTGCTGAGTGCAAATTGGCTGCCGCGTTTCCCACATTACAACAGTGACTATACTTCAAAATTACCTCATTGGCTGTAAAACACTTTGAGACGTCCGGTGGTCGTGAAAGGCGCTATATAAATGCAAGTCTTTCTATTAAAAAGAGGGAGCACTGTAATCTCCCACTGAACTTTCCTTCCCTTTTTAATGAAATCACATTTTAACATCTTGAAATCTGAAGATGAACCCAGATTTGCATGTGGTCCGTACTGCAGCTCATTTCCACTCCCAAATCAATTACAGCTCTGGAAATTGCTGTAATCCCATCAGGAACAGGCTGGAATGGCCGGAAACTATGCTGGATCCTAGCCTGGCACCAACCTGGAGTGTCAGCCTAGCTTTATGTGCTCAAGTCCCTGGAGTCGGGACTTGAACCCACAACCTTCTGACGCAGAGGCGAGTGTGCTACCAACTGAGCCACAGCTGACACTGAAAAAAATGTTGTCGATCACCAGAAAAGGAACCACGAAAGCTGCTGGATTGTTGTAAAAACCCAACTGGTTTGCTAATGTCCTTCGGGAAAGGGAATCTGCTGCCCCCTACCTCTTCTGGCATACGTGTGCATCCCATCCCACACTACATGGTTGACTCTTAATGCCCTCAGGGCAGGTATTGACAGGCAAAACATTACTGCATTGCCAGTGTTGCCCATGATCCAAAGGAAAACAAGCAGCATCCGCGCCCCATTAAGGTATTAACACATTTGCCTTCCTCCTTCCCTCGCTGTAGACATTTCCACCAATATAAGATTTGTAGTAAAGAACAAAAAAGGTGAATGAATCAATCCTATGCTCCCAGTGTACCAAGGGAGCATGAAACATAGAAAGGACAACACTGTAGACCTCATTCTTCACCAGCACTCCCTTTGACTGCAGCTCCCCGGTGGGAGTGCAGATACAAGAATTTGCTCTATAATTTGAATTCCCACTGTTGATCAGTGGCAGCTAGTGGTGTTACAATGGGATAAATTAATAAGATACACGTTTGCTCGTACAATATATCGATAAAACTAGCGGCCTAATACAGGGCATAAAACAGGAGGGAATCCATTTGAAAGAAATGATACGGGAACTTTAACACTGATGTTACCTCCAGACTCGACTATTCTAATGCTCTCTTGGCCGGCCTCCCACCTACCACCCTCTGTAAACTTGAGCTCATCCAAAACTGTGCTGCCTGTATCCTAACTCCGACCAAGTCCCACTCACCCTGAGTCTTTGGAACTCTCTTCCTCAGAGGGCGGTGGAAGCAGAGTCTGTGAATATTTTTAAGGCAGAGGTAGATAGATTCTTGATAAGCAAGGGGGTGAAAGGTTATCGGGGGTAGGCGGGAATGTGGAGTAATCGGATCAGCCATGATCTTATTGAATGGCAGAGCAGGCTCGAGGGGCCGAGTGGCCTACTCCTGCTCCTAATTTGTATGTTCACCCGTCATCTCTGTGCTTGCTGACCTACATTAGTTCCCAGTCCGGCAACGCTTGGATTTTAAAATTCTCATCCTTGTGTTCAAATCCCTCCATGGCCTCACCCCTCCCTATCTCTGTAACCTTCTCCACCCCTACAACACTCTGAGATCTCCTCCAATTCTGGCCTCTTGCACAGCCCCGACTTCCTTTGATTGACCGCTGGCGGCTGTGCCTTCAGCTGCCTCAGCCCTAGCCTTAGGAATTCCCTTTCTAAACCTCTCCGCCTCTGTACCTCTCTCTAATCCTTTAAGTCACTTCTTAAAATCTGCCACTTTGACCAGCTGTCCTAACGGGGCGGTTTTGCGGTCAGCGGTGAACGAACGGAGCTGACCATTCATTACAATTAGAATAGTTCATTCAATGCCAAATCATGTGCAGAAAGCGCAATAGAGAGGGAAAGAAAGATGGGATTAAGAGAGATAAAAGAGACAAAAAGAAAAAAAATGTAAAAAAAATTTTTTTTTAAATCTCCAACAACAATTAAGACCTGAAGGAATGCGACTCCACACTTGTAAAAGTTAATTTTCAGTGCCAGAGAGGTTGTTTGGGAATAACTAAGACTTATCACAGCATTAAAAATTCAAGCCTAACTTTTTCTGGTATGTTTAGCGGGTATCTATCATGTAAGTACCGCAACTTCACGCACTGCATGTGTTTCTATGCAGAGCCTCTCGGCGAGATACAGGAGGAGCAGAGCAACTCGGACAGCAACTTCCTGATTTCCCCGTTCATAGCTGCGCACATGCAGTCGCCGGAGGTTGCTGTCCAATTTACTCTTTAATTAACGGTGAGCGCTGATAGCCTCACCGTAGCTTTGACCGCAGTATCTCTTCACGTGGCTCGGTGTCAAATTCTATTGGATAACGCTCCTGTGAAGCGCCTCGGGTTGTTTTACTGCGTTAAAAGGCGCTACATAAATGCCAGTGGTTGTTGTTGACGATGTCAGAGCGGGTCATCTTTTTACCGGAGTACATCTCTCTGCTGCTTACACGTGGAACTACCTCTTTTACAGATATACCCCGATGAGGGCCACTTCATGGAAAAAGTCGCAGTTAAGCAGCACCTGCTCAAGTCCATTGTCAGGTTCTTTGAAAAATGCTTCAATCCCCCCGACAAGATCCCAGTAAAAACAGAAGTGGAGGAGGAAGAGGATGATTAAGTTTTTTTTGAGCGGCGTGTGCCAAGCACAAACATCTCTTTTTATAAAACACAACTGATTTTGTTTCCCAGAACAGTGTTATGTTAGCATGTTACAAAGACTGAGAGCAGTAACTGTCTGCTTCACTGATGTCGCTGCTTCCTCGTCGGAAGAATCTCCAGCATGAAAATAAAAAATCGAAGCGGTTGGCTGTTTCCGGTGTAATTGACATCCTCCCCCCCTCCCCCCCCCACCCCCGAAAAAGTGGTGTCAATTTCTGTAATCTCTCACGTGATGGGGCGTTACAAAAATACACTTAATGGTTGACTAAGGAGAGCATCAGCAGGCGCAGAGGTCAAATAGATCAAGAAGGTTTGCCCACACGTTCAACGAATGTTTTGTCAGGGTCACCTAGATATCAACAACAACAACAACAACAAAACCAGTAGAACAGCAAACGTTCAAGTTATTTTAGGGCTTGAGGTGGAAACCGAACTGCATAAGCAGTTTTATAGCACAACAACTACAACAACAACATACGATAGCAAAATACTGCAGATGCTGGAAATCCGAAATAACAAAGTATGTTGTTACAACAACAACATACTTTGACTTGCAGTGGAACCTCCATTATTTGTATTTCAATTGTCCACTTTCCCCATTCAGCCACTTGGGATTTTCATGGGACGAAGCTGTAAATGAGACGTCACCTCATCGCTCAGTGTGCCCCTCCTGCCTGGTTATAAGTCAACCACGGAGCCCAAGAAAGATTAAATTCACTCTATTTTATATGTCTTGTACTTGTCTCCATTCCCATCTCTGAGGTATTGGCTGGACCATGGGGATTTGCAATTATCCACCAGTTACCTCTATTCCACTAGGCGGGGCCATCTCTATTATGGCAGATAATGAAGGTTCTGCTTGTAATTCTAAAGCTTGGAACCATTTGGTGTTCCCCAATGTGGGGCTGCATTGTCCGAATAAGCTAAACTGCCATTCCTCTTTGTTTGAACACAATTTTTCTGCTTTTTCCTTCTGTTCTGTTTGTGTTCATTTTCATCGACTTGCAAAACTTCGGTTCAACCCATCCCAACGGTAACATTGAAACCCAACTCCAGCGCTCACAGTTGCCGTATCCTTTGCTATTACGTTAATGAATGTATATCCTAGTTGCCGACAATAATGTTACAGGTTTCCAAATGTCCTTCTTCTGTATTTCTGTGTCAGTCTCAATAAGGTTCATCTGTGCATGGCAATACACCTCTCCATCTCTGAAACTATTACAAAGTGCTTGCTTTAAGTGTACAGTTGCAGTGTCGCTATTTTCAAGCAATGTGAATGTGTTTTTTTTTTTAAATACCCATGCTCATTTTCTTCTGTACAGCTTCATGTATCAACAGGGTTGCCTTCTCCACCTCCCTCACACTTTTCACTGAATCGGTGTTGGTGTTCGGTTTCTTTAATCCTCTGAGTGCTGCTGATCTGACCTTTCAGTCACATTGCAGCAGTTTTGCAAGTTCTCGTCATTCGAAAGCTCCATTGACCCCCGCGAAGATCGGAGAGCTGCACCTCGCAGAAACTGTTTTCATCGTCCGATTCCCCCAAATGATCTTCGGTTGTAAAATACAGTTTGATTATTAACCATTAAGTGACCGGGGAAGATGCACAAGAAGAACCAAACCAGTTACGTTTTTGTAAGTGTTCTTAAAGAAAAATGAAAAAGATCTATAAAACGTTCTCACGTATTTTACATACCAGCTGCAATGTAGTCCTTGCATAATGAATATTTTGTGATGTGTGAAAAATATTATCCGTCGCATGTTTTAGTTACTCTGAAAATAAACGAGTGGTGGGGGAGAGGCTGAAAAATCTTGTCATTCATGGTACAAAAGGGGTTGATTTAGTACTCAGAGGATTAACAGTGTGGACTCTTCCTTTGGAAATCATCTCTAATTTATGGATTTTTTAAGTGTTTTGTCCACAGATTTAGTAAATGGCTAATTTTGCAACTTTGCACTCCCGCCTGGGACCCAGAATATTACCCCGTTACACTAAGCCTTCTCATTTTAAGGATAAAAGGAACTATGATAAAACCAATCACAATATCAGGTTGGACAAGGAAGACATTTAGGGGGTGAAATTCGGGGCGGTAACCGAATTATCGCCGGAGATTTAGCGCCCGGCTATCTCGGGCGCTCCACTTCCTCTCGGGACGGTGTCGGGGGCGCAATGCCCAGAGCGCTATGCGGCCGCTCTGTGTAGCGCTGACGTGTTTCAGCGCCTCTCCCCTCCCGTTAAAGGGGAGGGACGCTGCGAGCTCTGCAGGGCCTCCGATGGCCCACATTAGCCCACCAGGGCGGCGTGGTGCCGTGGCTGCAGCCCGGCACCGAGATGCGGTGCCGAGCTGCGCGATGGCGGCCACGGACCACACCAAGGGCCGACACGGAGTAAAATGGTGGCGCGGATCGTGGCCGCACCTCCCTTTAGTTAACGCTCCGCGAGCGGAGGTCGGCCCGGCTCGCGACCCGCGAGGCTGGCGCTGACACCGCCCGCGCCGGCCTCATGGGGCGTAGCAGAATTTCTGCCGCGGGGCGGTAAGGGGTCATGGCGGGGCGCTAAGGGGTCGCGCCGCATGGCGATGACGTCATCGCCGGCGGCGTAGCAGCCCGGGGGGCCATCGGCTAGCACCTCAGTAGCACCCCGCCGAATTTCTCGGGAGGTGCTATTAGCGCCCCACCGGGCAATCAGCCCTTTGCTCCCCGTTAGCACCCCCCGGAGGTGCTAACGGCAGGCGCATAAGAGCCGAATTTCGCAGCCTATCTCATTCGGAATAACAACCCTATGGCTTCCCCTTACAGCCTCTAGCTGTTTCTTAAATTAGTCTTGGCCTCAACTACTCTTCCCAACAACCTATTGCAGCTTTTGAGCACTTTGTGTGTGAAGAAACCCTCTTGATTGCTAATGGTTAACCCGATCACAACTGTATTTTAGGAACATTTACTTTCACTATTCTTTAAACCTGTAAACATTAGAGTTTTCATATGTGACATAATATTCCAAAATATTCACCGACAGTTTCACCACTGTGGTGAAGACAGGAGCTTGGGACCTAAAAAAGGGATTAAAGGAAATGCCAAGCAGTCAAAGTACTAACACCTTACCATCGGACTACCAATCCTGTACTCCAACTTCAGCAACATTCATGTTAGAAAACCATATTATAAAATCTCGCTGTCAAAGTATCAATAACTATACTATAGGTGCATTTATATCATTGCTTTAAACATCTCATTTTTATTATTGCTGTGTATGTAAAACTGTCTCACAGTACTCATTGAGTTGAAGGTATTATCATTTCCTACCAAACTTATTAAATAAACAGTATTAAATTCTGAGATCCCTCAATTTACGGGACTGGTCTGGATTTATTTCTGAAAACAGAAGTTTTAAGTAGCAGGTAAGGGTTTGAGAGAATCATTCAGCCAGATCTGGCTCTCCAGGATAAGTTTCAACAGCTAAGGCCTTTAGCAAACTGAACAAGCAGGTACTCTTGGCGTGTAACGCTGACAGTATAAGAGAGAATTGTATATTTTCATCTCCTTCATAGTGATTACAAGTGAAGAACCGCTGTCACGTCAACCCAGATTTTGCAGTCAGCAGTGAACGAACGGTGCTGACCGTTCATTACACTTACACTTGCCCGCAGATTTTCTATGGAGTTTTGCACTGGAACTTGCGGTGATTAGAAATCCATTTCAGCACCGTGCCCTCTACAGGGGATCTGGGACCTGTGTGAACAGGGCAAGCAAAGGTGGGTCTCCTTAACCAGTCAGATTGAAGAATTCTTAATGAAGAATTTTTAACCAGAGTCTTAACCAGGAAGTGTAAGTAAGAATACTTAATTCAATGTCAAATCATGTACAGAAAGCAAACTAAAGAGAGGGAAAGAAAGAGGGGATTGAGAGAGATAAAAGAAACAGAAAGAAAAAAAAATTACATTTTTTATTTTTTTTAAATCTCCAACAATAATTAAAAGCTGAAGGAATGAGACTCCACACGCATAAAAGTTAATTTTCAGTGCCAGAGAGGTTGCTTGGTAATAATTAAGATTTAACTTTTTCTGGCGTGTTTAGTGGGTATATATCACGTAAGTACAGCAGCTTCACCCCCTTCCATGTGTTTGAATGCCAAGTCTCTGCAAGATACCGATAAAGCTCAGCTTCTGGAGGAGCAGGACAACTCGGACAGCCACTTCCTGATTGCCACGTTTGACTGCACATGTGCAGTCGCTGGAAGTTGCTGTCTGCTCTAACCTTTAATCATGGTGAGCGCTGATAATAGCCTCGACGTTATTTATACCGCAAAATCCGGGCCATCGATAAAGTGGGAGGGAAAAGGAAATGGAGATTTTAACCGCCTTTCAATCAACAGTAATCTCACCACCTCTCACGCCAAGTATTTGAAGAGTGGGACTGGGCAACGATTGGAAATGCCAGTAGAATTCCTGCGGCATTGCCCATGGGTACTCCAGGTACGGTTATTGCAGTTTACCACAGGGCTGATGCGGCCTCATTGCCCAAGTAGTTTGTCCAATGCCGAGAATTAACTGAAGAAATATTATGCATGATTGACACAGGATAAAAATGTTACAAGCAATGCTCCCATTAAGCTGCGCGGCCACGCAACGCTCTGGAGATCCCATGCAGGCTGCCCACGGACTTTTCAATGTAAATCATGAAAAATTGAATGGGCCGTGCAGCCCGTTAAAGGGGCCACGCATCCAAAAAAGCATTAACAAGAACATTGGTTACAAGCCTTACTTGTAACACTATTTACATACTTTACAAACTTGCTTTCTTCTTCCCAAAGCCTCTTATTCCCAATTGTTCAATTGTGAAATATTTATTTCCTCTATTGTAGATTTACAGTGTTGCTTAAGCCGCACATAGTTTATTTGTTTATTTTTCCCTCCTCCTCCTTAAAAACCTTTTATTTTCTTAGTTATTTACATGGTCATAAAAGATATTTTCTCTCTCCTTAACTTCCCACAGTAGACTTCTAGTTCTTGTCAAAACTGTCTTGAGTGTAGTTCTGCCCAAGGAGATTTTCCCCACCTGTTGAACCACAAACGGCTAATGCTTGACCAGGGGTTAAGTCACTATGGTTGGAGTCTGTCTGACTGAGTCCACCCATAATCTTCAAGGTAAGCATCAAAGAACCTCATAAATACCTTTAACGGCATTAGCCTTGACTCCGTCTTAGCATTCTCGTTCATGAGTCAGAAGGACTTGAGCACAAAATCTGGGCTGACACTCCAGTGCGGTGCTGAGGGAGTGCTGCACTGTCAGAGGTGCCGTCTTTCAGATGAGACGTTAAACCGAGGCCCGTCTGCACTGCCAGGTGGATGTATAAGATCCCACGGCACTATTTCAAAGAAGAGCAGGGGTTTTATCCCCGATGTCCCGGCCAATATTTATCTCTCAACCAACATCACTAAAAAAAAGATTATCTGGTCATTATCACATTGCTGTTTGTGGGATCTTGCTGTACACAAATTGGCTGCCGTGTTTCCTACATTACAACAGTGACTACACTTCAAAAGTATTTCATTGGCTGTAAAGTGCTTTGGGATGTCTTGAGGTCGTGAAAGGCGCTATATAAATGCAAATCTTTCATTTTTTCTTTTTAGTTTTCACATTCATTGGAGGGACAATAAATTTCGTCTTTCCAGTGTCGCCCACATATTGGAAAAACATTTTTTAATGTGGCTGTTGGGTGAGGGGGATTGTTTCTAATCTATAGACTCATTTGAGGTTTGTGCTTGTGTGCTCAGATTATAGGTTATGTAGCTTGCTTACATTCAACCATCCACATCCCTCAACATTTTACAGACTTGGATCACGTCACCTCTCCATTTTCATTTCTCCAGTGAATACAAGTGACTGCCCTTCATAACATTGAGCCCTAAACCCTGGGATTATCTTTATTTGTACCGTTCTGCTGTGAATCTTCTGTAGGCAAAGACAGGTATCTCGTCTAACTGTTGCAAGATAAATTATTTTGATTGGCGCCAGGTAATTACAAATATGGGATATAATGTTCAAGAACAAGAAAAGTCAAGGATGAGATAAGGCCATCCAGCCCTTCGAAGTCGATCATTTTCTAATCCAAATTCTTTATTATAGTAAAGCCACTGGGAGTGGAGGAGGTGTGGGCTGGTGTTGGGATGGGGATCCCCTCTCTGTACATGGCCAGTGAGGTGGTCCGCACCCCTGGGGTCTACCTGCCTTTCTTCTGCCACATTTTGTGGCCACAGGAACCTTCCTCTATCTTTGCCTGATTTTCCAGCCTTACCTCCCATCTGCTATTCTGTTGTAACAATTTACATTTCTTCTGGATTCAATAGTCTATTTCTATACTTGTCCCTTTATCACCTCCTTTTGCCATGTACCATCATCACTTTTGTTATTTAATCGCTCCTGCCCCTCCACCCTATCACAGTTCTCTCCCTTCTGTTCTTTCCCTGCCCTCTTTTCCAAGGTCCTGCAATTGCTTAAAAGCTGCTACTCTCTAACAACTTCCAGTTCTGATGAAAGGTCATCGACCTGAAACGTTAACTCTGTTTCTCGCTCCACAGATGCTGCCTGACCTGCTGAGCATTTCCAGCATTTTATTTCAGTTTTCTAGCATCTGCTGTATTTTGCTTTTGTTTCGTTATTAATTATAGTATCCAGCTTCATTCTGAATATCTCGAATGTTCTTGTCTCTATCATCTCAGCTAGCAGATTATTCTAACCAATTAGCACTCATTCAGTAGTTGGCCCAATAATCGGTTGTAAATTTACTTTTCCCATTTTAAATGAATGACCTCTGATTTTACTTAATTGACATAATGTTCAAGGTTTACGTTATCTATACTATTTAATATTTTACGTCACGCAATAAGGTTCCACCTTAATCAATTTCTTTCCGGACTGTAAAATTTGAGCATCTCCCATCTTTTTTTTCCTGGTTCATCCTCGTCGTGCTTGGATTCAGTCTTATTTTGGTCTTCTCTGCAAGTGTATCGTGTTTTGATAGCCTGCTGCCCAGAACTGAGCAGAGCAGAGTAAATTCAGTGATCCCATACTCCCCGGCACTGAGCCACACTTGGAGAGAGCACAAGGATGGAGCTGCAGGGCAACAGTATTGTAGCTCTAACTCTGACCCATGCTCCCTTCAAGGCTGGTTCAATGCTGGAAGTACAGGGTCATCAGATATTCCAAGTGTGGTCTAACTAACCTTATAAAGCCCCACCATGATATCTGAAGACTTGTATTCTTCTGGCTACATAGCCCAGCATTCCATTTGCCTTTTCATTGATTTGTCACGTTGTTCAGACATTGTAAGTGATGATATTACCATTACTTTTAGATCCCATTTGAAGTTTCCCTCTATCAATCCAATTTCATTCATTGCTATAATTATGATGCACATTTTCTTTTCAACCAATGTGTAGTGTATCACACTTATCAGTGTTAAATTCAATTCATCATTTCACTTCTCAGTTGTGCAGCCAATATAAATCCTTTTGTAAACCATTAGCTGCATCCTCTATCTCTACATTTACTGTCATCAGCAAGTTCACAATATAGCGCCATTAACATAGTAAAACGTCCCAAGGTGCTTCACAGGAGCGTTATCAAACTAAATTTGTCACCGAGCCACCTAAGGAGATAAAAGGGCAGATGACCAAAAGCTTGGTCAAAGAGATGGGGGGAAGAAATTTGGTACCTTAGCGCCTCCCATTAGCCCCTCCAGGGGGCGCTATCGGCTTTGCGACCGGGTGCGGCGAAAGTACCAACACCCACGAAATTGACGTGGAGGTCTGTGGCGACGATAACCACTGTTTATGCCATGTGCATCGCCCCGGTAATGCCCTGGACCCAAACTTTGGTTCCGCCTCCTGCAGCATCGCCGGGCGACAACACCGACAGCTGCAGGAGGCGTTGTTCGGGAGGCCGGCAGCTTCGGGGATGGAAGTTAAAGGGGATGTTGGTGCGGGTAGGAGAAACATTTTAACAACGTTGCAATTGATTTTTTTCGATTGCTCCTGGGCCGCGATCGATCAGCTCGGCGCTCTGCTGGAGAGCACGGGGCTGATCAGGCCGGATCGCGGCCGTTGTCGGGGACCAGCTCACTGGTCCCAATGCAGAGTCTGCAGCGATGGCCTTTCCCTTTAAGGGAGGGAAGGAGCCTCGGATCGCGGCAGCGCTGCACGGGACATTATGCAGCACTGCACCATTACCGCCCCACCTGCGTCCTTTAGCGCTCCAGGAAGGAAGTGGAGCGCTTGATTTAGCGCTCCACTTCCTTCCTGGAGCGCAAACACCAAATTTTGCAAAAGCTGGGAATTATTAGTGGCCCAAACGGGGCGATAATGAATTTTTCCCCCGTAGGTTTTAAGGAGCATCTTAAAGGAGGAAAGAGAGGTGGAGAGGGTTAGGCAGGGAATTCCAGAGCTTAGGGCCCAGGCAGCTGATAGCATGGCCACCAATGGTGGAGCGATTAAAATTGGGGATGCTCAAGAGGCCAGAATTGGAGGAGCGCAGAGATCTCGGGGGGGGGGGGGGGGGGGGTTGTGGAGTTGGAGGAGATTACAGTGATAGGGAGGGGCGAGGCCATGGAAGGATTTGAAAACAAGAATGAGAATTTTAAAATTGAGGCGTTGCTTAACCGGGAGCCAATGTAAGTCAGTGAGCACAGGGGTGATGGGTGAACGGGACTTGGTGCGAGTTAGGACACGGGCAGGCGAATTTTGGATCACCTCAAGTTTATGTAGGGTAGAATGTGGGAGGCCAGCCAGGAGTGCGTTGGAACAGTCAAGTCTGGAGGTAACAAAGTCATGGATGAGGGTTTCAGCAGCGGATGAGCTGAGGCAAGGGTGGAGATGGGCGATGTTACGGAGGTGGAAATAGGCGGTCTTAGTGATGGCGTAGATATGTGGTCGGAAGGTCATCTCGGGGTCAAACATGACACCAAGGTTGCGAACAGTCCGGTTCAGCCTCAGACAGATGCCAGGGAGAGGGATGGAATCGGTGGCAATGTTTCCTGGAAGCTGCACGGAGCGGGCGCATGGGAACACCACCACCTCCAAGTTCCCCTCCAAGTCACACACCATCCCGACTTAGAAGTATATCGCTGATCCTTCATCGTCGCTGGGTCAAAATCCTGGAACTCCCTCCCTAACAGCATTGTGGGAGTACCTTCACCACACGGACTGCAGCGGTTCAAGAAGGCGGCTCACCACCACCTTCTCAAGGGCAATTAGGGATGGGCAATAAATGCTGGCCTTGCCAGCGACGCCCACATCCCATGAATGAATTATAAAAAACTATTTTACCTGTTTTAAACTAACTCCTTATCCGGTTCCATGTTCCATCCTGGATTCTTGTTGCTTTTCATTTAATCAGAAGTCTTACATTGTGAACTTTCTGGAAGGCTGCTGCACTTCAACATAATCTATCTCACAGAGAATTCTACAGAGATTCCATTGTTTTGCCAGTTATTCATGTTCGTTCATGGAATGCATTTGCTTGGGTCAGATCTACCGCCCTTTTAAATCCAGGCACTTTGTTAGCTTCCGGTCATGGAATTAATCAGTGCACAGTGCAATTCTCAGATACATGAGAGCTGAGATTCCACAGGGATACCATCTCTCTCCCATCAAAACTCAGGCAGGAGACCGGCTGAACTCCTAGGGAAACAGGTTGGGGTGAAATTGGACACGGACAGTATATAAAACAAAATAACAACAGAAAACGCTGGAAAAACTCAGCAGGCCAGGCAGCATCCGTGGAGAGAGAAAGAGAGTTGACGTTTCAGGTCGATGACCTTTCATATAAAACAGGTGGTCTCACATCAGTCACCTGTTATAGGCTCCGTCTGATATTCAGCTCCATTGGGCCGGATTTTCCGATCAGAGGCTTCCTGCGTGCGGATGCCTCCGATCGGGAAAAATCTACGCACTCACCTGCTGGCTCCGTAGGTCCCAAGGCTTGCGATCCTGGGCCTCTCCACTACGAAATGCACACCTGGGATCACATGGGCCATGGGGAACCAATCAAAGAAGGGAATCCCCCTTCACACTTTTGACAGGTCTGTACACACAGATCTGTCAAAAGTATGAATGGGGATCACTTGAAAAACACAGCTAAACATTAAATATTTTTTTTTAAATCACATATTTAAAATTAGTTAAAATTACATTGAATTAAATATTTTAAACAAAAATTTAATTTTTTGTAAAGAATAATTAAAGTTTTTTACGGGGCTAAAAATAAACTTACCTTTTTTTTAAAAGTATTTTAAAATTATAAACGAGTGGAAAAAAAAATATTTTTTTAAACTCTTATGCTGGCAAAAGCAGGCCTTACGCCTGCTTTTACCAGGCGTAAGATTTTTAAAGGTTTTCAGTGGGCGTAAGTTGTGCAGAATGCGGAACTCCCTGCCCGCGGAGGCCCGTCTCCCGGGCAGGCGTGCGACCTGTCAAGAGGATTCTTGACAGATGGAAAGTGCCGGGCTTTAGTGCATGCGCTTCGCATGCCTGAAACCGGAACTTGCGAGGCCCCTACGGGTGCAGCTCGTACACACCCGTGGGGGGTCAGAATATCCGGCCCATTGACTTTAATGGAACTCAAGATCGGGCCTGTCGGTTGACGGCCGGCCAATGCGATTCCTTTGTGTCCCCGCCCGTGTCAAATTTCACTGCCCCCACCCGTGTACTTTAGATGTCTTTACCTTATCTCTGCTGTGCTAACTTCAGAATCCTCGAGGATATTGGGTGTTCAACAAAAAAATGATATACGGCGGTATGTTATCTTCACGGATGAATGCTTCTGAGAAATATTCGTTTTAACACTTCAACTATTTTGCCTTCTCCAATTTCACTGCCACATTTGGCACTTCAGCTCTCGAACTGACATTTGACTGGTATGATGCTGGGGAAAAAAGTAATTTAATCTGTTGCATCAAATTGCTGTCTGTGTGCCTCCCCTCTCCTTCTATTTGTAACCTTCGTACTGCTTGTTTCTCTTATTAACAAAAAGCACAAGAAACTGCAGATACTGAAAATCTGGAACAGACAGCAGAAAATACTGGAAGCACTCAGAAGATCATAGAATCATACAGCGCAGGGGGAGGCCATTCGGCTCATCGTGCCTGTGCTGGCTCTTTGAGAAAGCTATCCGATTAATCCCACTCCGCCAGCTCTTTCCCCACAGACCTGCAAATGTTTTCTTTTTCAAATATTTATCCAATTCCCTTTTGAAAGTTATTGAATCTGCTTCCACCGCCCTTTCAGGCAGTGCGTTCCGGATCATAACAACTCGCTGCATAAAAAATAAATTCTCCTCATCTCCCCTCTGGTTCTTTTGCTAATTATCTTAAATCTGCGTCCTCTGGTTACCGACCCTCCTGCCACGAGAAACAGTTTATTCTTATTTACACTATCAAAACCTGTGGGAAAGATGAGATGAATTAACCTTTCACACCTCAAACATTAACTTATCTGTTCTCTCCTGCTGAGTGTTCCCGTCACCTTTTTTTGTTTTCCTTATTCCCATTAAGTTGGCCTAATTGTCCATTTTGTGCACTGTTTGTTTAGTTTACATTAAAAGGTACCAATAAAGATTATAAAAGGTTTGCTTTAATTCATGCAAACTGGGTAGTGGTATTACATTGGCACTGCTTGATGCTAAACTCAGTTCAACATGATTCACATCCATTTACTCAGCAATGAATCCCCTCCTTGAAAGTTTAATTATCCACAATTGTCACAGGCATGAAATTCCTCCTGTTAATAACTTTAACAATCAAAAGGGGGAATTTTGCCAGTCTGATGAAAGTACCTGCATTTATATAGCATCTTTCCCATCCTCAGGACATTCCAAAGCATTTCACAGCCAGTGAAGTACTTTTGAAATGTAGTCACTGTTGGGAAGCATGGCAGCCAATTTGCGCACAGTAAGATCCCACAAACAGGGCTAAGATAAATGACCAGATAAAGTGCTTTAATGATTTTTGGTTGAGGGATAAATGTTGGCCAGGACACCAGCAGAACTCCCCTGCTCTTCATCAGGGGGCAAGAGCGCGACCACTGATCCCAGGCTGACCCTTCACATCTGGAAAGGCATTAACCAGTGAAGAATTGGCAAACCAGTCTGTAATAATATTTGTACAACCAAGAAAGGACGTCTCACATAAAATAACTCCCCTCTAGGAATACGACAGAGAATTACATTTTGCTGCCAATGTAGTTAATTCGGTTATGAAAGGAAAGCCACCGTTCCCATGTCGGTGACTATTCGTTCATTTTGTGTTTCATCCTTATCAGTCCGCCCTCCCAAAAAGGTCGGCAGCCCTGATCACGCTGGCTCCCAGTGCTAGCGCTGACTGTGATGGGTTTGTCATTTACACAGGTAATTGCCACAGCTCTTGACCGAAGGTGCTCCAAGCCAGCCAATGCATGCCGTGCATTCAAATGCAGCGATGCCCTTCTGCAGTCCTCACACAGAGCGAGCCTCGCAATACCACAATAACCAGATAATCAGTGTTGTTTCCCTCCCCCCCTCCCCACCCCCAACTTCATCCGCTCTCAAGAAATTGATTTACACCTTACAGCCTCTGAAGCAAAATGAGTTTGAAAAGTTAAACATCTGAGTAAAGGCTTTAATGGACCCCTTATTGCTGACAAAACAGTCAGATTACACCTACAAATTCCCAGTTTCCAGTGATGGACGAAGGCCAGGGAAATTACTATTGAAGTTAAGTAGCAATTCAACAGAAGAGTGAGTCCATTAGAATCTGAATGTAAGTTTGTCCCAGAGGTTTCTTCTGTGTCCCCGGTGCATGTTGTCCGCTCTTTCGAAACTACGATTACTGTGAAATTAAGTAGATTTGAAATAAAGCAGTTCTCATTTCGAAAAGAGGGATCGGAGCAATTCTCACCTTGATCAGCAGCACCACGCACTATAAATCCAACAAATTACTTCCTGTGTTGTACTGCTGCCATCAGCGCTGCTCGTTATGAAAACAAATTGAGGTTCTAAAGCAGCCTCGCAAAGCCTTCAGAGTAACAATTTATTCAGTAATTTGTCACAAAAGAAGATCTTTTTTAATGAAAACATGCGCCGTGGATTTGCTTGAAAAATATTCTGTCCCCAGGCCACATTAAAATGGTAGTTAAGTAAATATTGGAATAGATACGTTTTTTTCCCTTCACTTTTTAGCTGTTAGCTTGCCTCTGAGTCAGAAAGTGGTGGGTTCAAGTGTCACTCCAGTGACTTGGGGCACCTCTAACCTCCTTGAGATAAAGGCCAACATTTCATTAGCCTTTTAGATTACTTTTTGTGCCTGTGCGCTAGCTTTTAGTGATTTGTGTACATGGACACCTAAATCCCTTTCCTACTCCGCAGTTCCTAGTCTCTCACCATTAAGAAAATATTCCGATTTGTCTCTCTCAGATCTAAAGTGGACGACCTTGTATTTGCCCACATTGAACTCCATTTGCCACAGCTTTACTCTGCTCACTTAGTCTGCCAATGTCCCTTTGTAACTTCCTCCTCTCATCCACACAGCTTACTGTGCCTCCCAACCTAGTG
This sequence comes from Squalus acanthias, assembly GCA_030390025.1. NCBI lineage: Eukaryota > Metazoa > Chordata > Chondrichthyes > Squaliformes > Squalidae > Squalus > Squalus acanthias. The sequence continues at coordinate 162,124,135 of CM059428.1, read as the reverse complement.
TCATCTGCAAACTTGGATATGCAACTCTCCATACCTTCATCCGTGTCATCAATAAAAATGGTGAAAAGCTGAAAAGGATGAGATCAAATAAGCCAAAGGACCTTCTTCATCCAACTAGCAGTTGGATGTAGGTCTATTTGGATTTTCAAAAAGCATTCGATAAGGTGCCACACAAGACGTTATTACACAAAATTAGGGCTCATGGGATTATGGGTAATATACTAGCATGGATTGAGGATTGGTTAACGGATAGAAAACAGAGAGTAGGAATAAACGGGTCATTTTCGGGCTGGCAGGCTGTAACTAGTTGGGTACCGCAAGGATCAGTGCTTGGGCCTCAGCTATTCACAATCTACATCAATGATTTGGATGAGGGGACCAAATGTAATGTATCCAAGTTTGCTGATGATACAAAGCTGGGTGGGAATGTAAGTTGTGAGGAGGATGCAAGGAGGCTTCAAGTGGAAATAGACAGGCTAAGTGAATGGGCAAGAACATGGCACATGGAATATAATGTGGAGCAATGTGAAGCTATCCACTTTGGTAGGAAAAATAGAAAAACAGAATATTTTTTAAATGGTGAGAGATTGGGAAATGTTGGTGTACAGAGGGACCTGGGTGTCCTTGTACGTGAATCACTGAAAGTTAACATGCAGGTACAGCAAGCAATTAGGAAAGCAAATGGTATATTAGCCTTTATTACAAAAGGATTGGAGTATAAGAGTAAAGAAGTCCTACTGCAATTGTACAGGACCTTGGTGAGACCACACCTGGAGTATTGTATACAGTTTTGGTCTCCTTTCCTAAGAAAGGATATACTTGCCTTAGAGGGAGTGCAACGAAGATTCACTAGACTGATTCCTAGGATGGGGAGATTGTCCTACGAGGAGAGGTTGAGTAGACTAGGCCTATATTCCTTAAAGTTTATAAGCATGAGAGATGATCTCATTAAAATGTATAAAATTCTTAAAGGGCTTGACAGGGTAGATGCTGGGAGGTTGTTTCCCCTGGCTGGGGAGTCTAGAGCTTAGTGGCACAGTCTCAAATAAGGGGTCGGCCATTTAGAACTGAGATGAGGAGGAAATTCTTCACTCAGAGGGTGGTGAATCTTTGAAATTCTCTACCCCAGAGGGCCGTGGGTGCTCAGTCGTTGAGTATATTCAAGACAGAGATCGATAGATTTTTGGATACTAAAGGAACCAAGAGCTATGGGAATAGTGCAGGAAGGTGGGATCTTATTGAATGGCAGAGCAGGCTCGAAGAGCCAAATGGTCTACTTCTGCTCCTATTTCTTATGTTCTTATGTTAATCTACCTTGTTTTTATTAGCATCGTGTCTACGCACACACAGGCTTGCTTTTATGTAGCGCCTTTCACAACTTCAGGACGCTCCAAAGCGTCAGTATCTAGAGTGTAACCAACTGAGCTGTGGCTAACACAAAGTGATGGAATGTCTTGGAGCTCCAATAGCATCTGGATATGGAGCTCATGCTCATGATTCCCAGATAGACAGGTTACGCAGCCCTCCCTACCTTGTCCAAGTGGCTATTTTTCATGTGTGAGCTTAGGCAGTGAGTGCTGGCTGACTATTCCATTACACGTGCACTTTCCAGCAGAGGTTACTAGACAGTGATCAGGACTGTGAGCCCTGGTGGAGCTTTCCACTTCTTTAACCCAGGGATACGAAGGCTACCAGTAACACCTCCGGGCTGAGAACAACGAACTCAGTGCAGGCCAGGGATCCAGCCTGGGGCCTTCCTGCTGCCAGACCCATTCAGTTATTTTTATTCGCGATTATTAAAATCCCCGATTTTAATCGCTCCACCATTGGCGGCCGTGCCTTCAGCTGCTCTGGAATTCCCTCCCTAAACCTCTCCGCCTCTCTCTCCTCCTTTAAGACGTTCCTTAAAACCTACCTCTTTGACCAAGCTTTCGGTTATATGCCGCAATATCTCCTTATGTGGCTGGGTGTCACATAGTGTTCGATAACGCTCCTGTGAAGCGCCTTGGGTTTAATGTTTTACTACATTAAACATAAACATAGAAACATAGAATCTAGGAGCAGGAGTAGGCCATTCGGCCCGTCGAGCCTGCTCCGCCATTCAATACGATCATGGATGATCATCCAAATCCAGTACCCTGTCCCTGCTCTAATCCCCACAGTACACATATCCCACCCTACCCCCGTAACCCCACGTATTTAATTTCCCCTAACATATCCCATCCTATCCCCATATTTAATCCCCCACTAACATTAAGGGTCAATTTATCATAGCCAAATCAACCTAACCCGCACATTTTTGGACTGTGGGAGGAAACCGGAGCACCCGGAGGAAACCCACGCAGACACGGGGAGAACGTGCAAACTCCACACAGACAGTCACCCGAGGTCAGATTCGAACCCGGGTCCCTGGCGCTGTGAGACACCAGTGCTAACCACTATGCCACCGTGTTGCCCTAGCTATATAAATGCAAGATGCTGTTGTCGTTTGTTTTTATTGTATTGACTGGCTTTCTTTCCAATTTGGACACTTTGCATTTTTCTTTTCATAAAACACCAGCTCTCTATTGAACTCTTATGGGTAAATTTTTGTCCTTCATGCTTCCACCGCAAAACTTCGCAAGCTTGAAGCACCTATCAGGAGTTCAGGCATATACACGCTCCCGTGAAGATACGTCTGTTAATTTTCATGAATGGAAAAGGCACAAGACCATTTCCCAGTGTCCACTCCCAGGACATGAAACTGTGCCAGATGGAGATTTAACACTACGGTCTAATAGTGCTCCTCAGTGAAACAGTACTAGGGGAGGAAAATCGTCCAACAGAAGGGGGTGAAGACCTGAATCCACAAAGTCGTATCTTTACTATGGGCTCCCAGCAGTAAGTCGCTCCATAACTTTCCTTGGCTGCCACTTCACCCTCCGCGACGGGAAAATCCAAAGCCCAGACATCACCGAGTGATCCAGTTTCAGATCATCCTGATTGAGATTCAGGCCTGAAAAGGCCGTTTATCAGCGTAGAACATTTCCGAGCTTGCAGCCGCCTGGATCCCAATCCTGAGGCAGTGCCCCGGGTATGCAGGACTCCAGGCCAAGCTCTTGGCAATTGGGTGAGGAAGGTGGGTGGGCACGGGGCTGATGAGACTTTCGGGGGCTGCAATGTGATGGCTGATGCGACCCTTGAGCAAGTTATTTCTTGGGATTGCGGACCTCAACCAAACAGCTGGCGAGTGCCAGTGGTGAAAGACTGAACCAATATTCGTGTCACGCCACGAGTGGTGTGTGAGCAGATCCGCGCTGGAGAGGGGCCCACTGGGAGTTAACAGGGGAGAAATTGATCCACATTGTGCCCATTACCTGGGCTGAAAATCGGGGCAAAAAGAACCAGTTTCAGGGCGCAGCGTCCCTGCGCCCGATCTGCACCTGTTTTCCGGGTGCTGCAGTATTGGCAAAGGCCATTTACCAGGCATCCCTGGCGGTCACCTGGAACAGGCATTAGTATATGTTAATGAGCAACCTAACGCCTGTTTACCGACCCCTCCGGCAAATTGGGCAGCGCTGAATGAAACAGGTGCCAGGCTTGCTCCGCCCAGGTTTTCTCGCTCTACCTGCAGGCTTGACCAGCAATCCTTCAAGGAACCGCTGGAGGCTGTCACCAAAAAGTAGTGTCTTTTTTAATAAAACGTGTTTTAATATGGTGCCAGGAGTGCTCCACGGTATCACCGCGAGCCGCTGCCGCTGGAGGCACAACAGGCACCGATAGCTCGCCTCAATTATTAAAATAAGGCCCAATTTCAGGGGTGCCTCAGGCCTCCAGCGTCTGCTCCGTTCTGAGACCAATTTCTAGCCCAATTATGTGTTTTAAGCAGCCTCGATTCAAAGGAAAAGGTGTTAGTCTAACTGATAGAACCCATTGTTCATGCTGACCATGCGTAAACGCCGAAAAATATTACACGGCGTGAAGTATTTCTCCGAGATCCTGATCCAGATTTGTCCGAACATGGAGGCAAATATGTAAAAGCTCAGGGGGAAGGGAACAGGTGTTGTCAGAGGACAGAAGCCTGCGAGTGTTCATTTATCCCCAGTGCACAATTATGGCAGTTGTGTCTGCAGGGTATCGCACAGTATATGGAAATGTTTGCCAGATCGAATGAATCAAGCTAATGTATAATACATAGAGCAGGTACAGCAGCAGGAACTTCTGCCCTGAGGAAACAGAATTCTGCTTCAATGATGCTGTGCACGTAGATATACTGCACCAAGAGAGAGAGAAATCTTAAATTGGTTTTATATATTGTGATTATATAAAAATAAAATGTCAATTTTGGGCTTGTTTTCGCTCTTGATAGTAACTTTAAATTCTGCCCAAGTATTGTGACGAAGGAATCAGGGCATTGACCTGTGTGTATACCTACTCTGCCCTATATTTGGTGCTTTATGTCTGTCCTCTCAGCTGGACGCAAAAGATCCCATTTCGAAGAAGAGCAGGGGGAGTTCTCCCTGGTGTCCTGGCCAATATTTATCCCTCCACCAACATCACCAAAAACCCCCAGATTATCTGGTCATTATCACATCGCTGTTTTGTGTTTGTAAATATATAAGGAGGGGAGGGAAAAATTAGTGGATCACCTTTACACAACACACCAGTCACTTATTACATAGAATTACGTAGAATATGTAGCTCAGAAACAGGCCATTTGGCTCAACCAGTCCGTGCCGGCCTTTATGTTCCACTCGAGCCATCCTTCTTCATCTAACTCAATCAGAATAAGCCCCTCTCTCATATGCTATTTAGCCTCCCCTTAAATGCATCTATACTTTTCGCCTCAACTACTCCCTGTGGTAGCGAGTTCCACATTCTCACCATTCTCTGGGTAAAGAAGTTTCTTCTGAATTCCTGATTTGATTTCTTGCTGACTATCTTATATTGATGGCCTCTGGTTTTGCTCTTCCCCACAAGTGGAAACACTCGCTGTGTCTACTCTATCAAAACCCTTCATAATTTTAAAGACCTCTATTAGATCACCCCTCAGCCTTCTCCCAGCCTATTCATCGTTTCCCAATCGGTATAACCTCACAGTTCTGGTATCATCCTTGTAAACCTTTTTTGTGCCTTCTCCAGTGCCTCTATATCCTTTTTATAATATGGCGACCAGAACTGTACACCGTACTATATAAAACTACAGAACATAAAAAGAACACAAACCAGTCAGATGTTTGATCAGATGTAATTCAGCTCCCCTCCAAGTCACACACCATACTGACTTGGAAATATATTGCCATTCCTTCATCGTCGCTGGGTCAAAATCCTGGAACTCCCTACCTAACAGCACTGTGGGAGTACCTTCACCACACGGACTGCATGGTTCAAGAAGGCGACTCACCACCACCTTCTCAAGGGCAACTAGGGATAGCAATAAATGCTGGCTTTGCCAGCGATGCCCACATCCCATGAACGAATAAAAAAACAATCATAAATATCTGGAGTTTCATGTTGTATATTTTGAACGGGCAGACGTTAAAATTATTAATTTTATTCGAAGTTTTAATCTGCATTCGAAGACTTTTCCAGTATTTATTGACTGTGTAACTCAAATCATCCTTTGGTTATTCAGCTTTAACAGTTCACTGCTAAATACAGTGAACCAACGGGAAAACTGTCTGAAGTGCACTTAAGCCTCAGTGCTCGGGATATCTGCTTCTGCTTCTTCACACTTCCAGCTGCTCGTTTATGGGATAGACTGCCATCTAGTGCGGTGAATAGTGACTCCGCTGAGGCATTGCGAAGGGAACTTAGACAGGCCGCTGTAAATTTCATCTTCACTGGCTGGGCCATAATCTGGCCGAGCTGGCGGGTCGCCCGTCGCCCGTCGCAGAACTCACCTGATTTTCACTCCGTTGATTTTCCGCTCACTCGCAAAACCCACTGAATAAGCAAAGAAAATCCACAACAGGTCTGTCAGCATCTAAAAACTGACAGGTTAATGTTTCGCCTCCGGTCAGAACAGACGTCTCTCCTGAGGTAAATTCTGACCAAGGGTCTCCGCACAAAATCTTCGCCTGTCATTATCTCATTTCGGATGCTGCTGGATCTGAAGTCTATTCCTGTTTCATTGCAGCTGTCACCAATCTTTTAGCGAACAAATCATAATGTAACACGATTTGCTGCTGACTGGCATTGACATTTAAGAGCCCTGCTCCTTTTAAGTTTAGTATTTGTTTTCTTTTAATGGAGGACACAATGCGCTCGATTTTGTCATGGGGCGGGCTGGGGTCATGTCATCCGCTTTTCATGTTAGCCACCCGACTCTAATTGGATGTGGGAGAATTATTCGATTTTCCCCTAATTGGGCAATTGAGTTCCAGCATGTGGGAACCCATGACCCAATTAGTTTTTTCAGTCTGAAAGTCGCCTCTGATGATGTCATCATTGCTGCTGCATTTAAGGTCTGCAAAGACTGGGAAGCTTTTGGCCTTTGCTGTGAGAGGGACCTGGAGGCAAAATGAGCAGCAGGAGACCTAAGTCTGCTCCCAGATTTTTTTTTACCACCACCACCACCACCACTACTACTACTACTACTACTACTCCAGGCTCTAAAGTTCCACAGCAATGATTATGCCTGCTAAAAGTTCCCCCAGAATGATGGAGCTGCAGCTGATAGTCAGCAATCCAAGTGTGCTACCGCCAGGTTTCACCGTCGTGTTTCAGAGGAGGCGTGCATCACGTCGGAAAAGTGTTAAAATCAGAAAGGCCTCTCAAAATGGGATTATACAGGCAATTAAGTGGTTGTTAAGGGCCTTAAGGGCCTATCCCGCCTCTTGGAGGTGGGACGGAGACGGGATCAGAAACCACGCATTTCGGAAAATTGCTCGGAAGCGGGATGGAGGCGGGGTCGGGCCCGCCCGCCATTTTTTGCAATTTTAACACCCCCCACGCCTCCATTCCCGCCTCCTCAGGCCTGGCAAAATCGAGCCCAATGACTTTAATACGGGGAAACTCAACTTCTCTGTCGTCACTTCCGAAACAAACTACTTTAACTAAATCAGCCCTTCCGAATTTGCCACCAGCAGCCTGCAAATCAGCATCACGATCTTGTGACAAAAGGTTCCTAATTATCTTTCCAGCATATTTAATGGTTGTTCTCATCAAGGCTGAAAATTGTTTTTCTTTGGTTTGGTTTGATGAAATTAGGAAAGTTATTTTGTGCAGGAGAAGAGATACGGGAGACACACACTGTGGGCTGGATTTTGTCAATGGGGAGCTTTTGGAGGCGGGACTCCCACTTGTCGGGTTTTAGTCCCGCCTCCATCGACTTGTGGCCAACCCGCGCTATTTTCCCTTGATTGACCTTGTTAAGCCCGCCCAGCAGGTTTAGCAGGTCAATTAAGGGAAAGCCGGTTACAGGTGACCTCAGCGAGTGATGTTTCATCTGTCAAGAGCTTTTGACAGATGAATTGTCATCGTTTGATGGCTCTGTGAAGCTGTCAACCACTGACAATCTGTCTTTTAAGTTGAACCCTTCCACTCAGGCTCAGTTAGAGAGCTCTCCTGAGCAGAAAGCAGAAGGCTGCAGCTTTTGACAGTTCAGCGGCCATTCTGTTTTCTGTGCCGGTGAGCTGAGGGACTCCCGAGACCTGAAGGGATGAAGCCTGCAGGAAGAAGTAAAGGTAAGTAAAACTTATTAAAACACTTTACACACACCTCACACACTCACCTCTCCACACTTGCACCCATCACTCACCTGCACACCGGACATCACGACCCTTCCGACCCCCGCAGACCGATGGCCCGCCTCGCTGACCCCTGGCGAGGTTCGGAGCTGTCGGGAAGCCCACACTTCAGGGCTGAAAATAGAGATTCTCAAAAAACTGCCTGTTAACTACCTGTTAACAGGCAGTCAATTGGCACTAATCCCCTTCCCGTCTCGGGGAGGCGGCTCCCAGCGCAGCTCAGGTACCCGCCTCCTGGGAAGATGGCACGGAGACAGGTTGGGGGCATGATGGGTACCCGCCCCCAGATTCTGCCATTTTCCCGGCTGTCCCGCCTCCTTACCCGCCTCCCCATGGCTGGCAAAATCGCCCCCTGTGTATTAAATGGCAACTGTTTGAAGCTTGAAGAAATGAGTTTGCAGACTTGTCCTGTGAGAGGCAAACTTTGCTCTTCCAATGGCCCAATGGGGATCTCGACATAGAGGCCAGGACGTCCCAGGTTCGACCCCCAGTCTCTTCAGAATTCACTGAGCTCGGCAGGAGACAGTGATGGGGGCTCTACCACTGACCTCAGCTCCTCTGGGCTGGGGAGGGCAAAATCAGTCAGGGTTCCAGTGTCAGCTGTAGCTCTCTTGCCCCTGAGTCAGTAGGCTATGGGTTCAAGTCCCACTCCAGTGGACTTGAGCACATAAGCCATGCTGACACTTCAGTGCAGCACTGAGGGAGTGCTACATTGCTGGAGGTGCCGTCTTTTTGGATGAGATGTTGAAACTGAAGCCACGTCTGTCCTCTCAGGTGGATGTAAAAAGATCCCACGGCACTATCTCGAAGAAGAGCAGCAAAATTCTGACCAATATCTATCCCTCAACCAACAACAAAAAAACAGATCTCATTGCTCTTTGCGGGAGCTTGCTGTGCGCAAATTGGCTGCCGCGTTTCCTACATTACAACAGTGACTGCACTTCAATAAGTACTTCATTGGCTGTAAAGCGCTTTGGGACGTCCTGAGGTCAGTCGTGAAATGGCGATATAGACATGTGAGCTCTTCTTTCTTTCTGATGGCTTTTCAGCAACTTCTGCTAGAAAGTGTGGAAATTGGACGAGGGCGGATTGGAGTCATCTGTAATTCGCCCTGGTGACAGTAAGGAGGAATATTTGGAGTATTTGGCACTCCAGCAGAGAGTTTTGTGCACCCCGGGCACATATCTGGAATTCGGGTGTGTGCCCACATGGTTTTCTGGCAATTAAGAAAAGCTCCAACTCCAATCCAATTCACTTATGTATTGATCCCAAGGACTTCAACAAAGCAAGGAATACCAACAGTTAAAGACAACAACAACAACTTGCATTTATGTATCGCCTTTAACGTAGTAAAACGTCCCAAGGTGCTTCACAGGAGCGTTACCAAACAATATTTGACACCGAGCCACATAAGGGGATATTAGGGCAGATGATCGAAAGCTTGGTCAAAGAGGTAGGTTTTAAGGAGGGTCTTAAAGGAGGAAAGCGCGGTAGAGAGGCGGAGAGGTTTAGGGAGGGAATTCCAGAGCTTAGGGCCTAGGCAGCTGAAGGCACGGCCGCCAATGGTGGAGCGCTTAAAATCGGGGATGCGCAAGAGGCCAGAATTGGGGGAGCGCAGAGATCTTGGAGGGCTGGAGGAGTTTACGAGATAGGGAGGGGCGAGGCCATGGAGGGATTTGGAAACAAGGATGAGAATTTTTAAATCGAGGCATTACATAAAAACTGGCTGATGTGCCAGTCTTCTGCATCCTTGATACAAAATGAAGATACTGGCAAGAAGCTCTTGGTGAGGAAGGCAGTAAGCTAACTACATTTAATAGTCCATTTGGATAATAGAGGTTCACACGCCTGTCATTATAACACAAGGCATATTCCAGCCAAAAGTCCATAAAATCTGAGATGGATTCAGCGATAATCGATGATATTTTTGTGGTACGGAGTTTACACAACAAAAACCGCACAGCACCACTTCAGAGACGTCAAGAGAAAAAAAAAACGGAGGCCCGTTAAGGACAAAATGCAAGTCACAGTTACTGAAGTTAGAATCATAGAATGGTTACAGCACAGTAGGAGGCCATTCGGCCCGTCGAGCCCGTGCTGACTCTCTGCAAGAGCACTTCAGCTAGTCCCACTCCCCCGTCCTATCCCCGTAGCCTTGCAATTTTGTTTCTTTCAGGAACTTATCTAATTCCCTTTTGAAAGCCGTGATTGAGTCTGCCTCCACCACCCTTTCAGGCAGAGCATTCCAGATCCTAACCACTCGCTGCGTAAAAAAGTTTTTCCTCATGTTGCTTTTGGATATTCTACCAATCACCTTAAATCTGTGTCCTCTGGTTCTCGACCCTTCCGCCAACGGGAACAGTTTCTCTCTATCTACTCTGTCTGGACCCCTCATGATTTTGAACACCTCTATCAAATCTCCTCTCAATCTTCTCTGCTCTAAGGAGAACAACCCCAGTTTCTCCAGTCTATCCACATAACTGAAGTCCCTCATCCCTGGAACCATTCTGTATTTTGGACACTCAGTTGCTGGTAACGGTCTTGAATCATATCCTAAATAGGTTGGAGTTGTTTGAAATATAACGCCCTCAAGAACAAATCAGAGGCTTGGGACAACCATGGGGTATTTTGAACTAGCTCAGGAAATCTGCTCCAAGGCTAACGCAGGTGACAGAATCACTACATAATTCAAAATGAAGAAAGATATGGGGTTAGGTTTTCAAAGTGCCACCTGGGGATAATACTGGCGCTCCAAATCGGCCGCACATTATAGAAACCGCCCAAGTCTCACTTCTATTGGCCTCAATGGAAAATAAAATAGGGCGGTTTCTGGAACTTGCGACTGACCCACCACACCAGCTGTAAGTTGAGCATCTAACCCGTGCTTTTCAAATAGGAAGAAACAAAGGAACCGATTGCAAAATCTTTAGGGCCAGCGCTGCGAAAAAAATAGGTCGCACTACAGGTTGACACATTGCAGGTCGGGTAAGGTTGCTGTGATCCTCTAACTCTGGCTCACACCTTGCGTGCACTGACCCAAGCACAAAAGAATTATGCACAAATCGAGATGGAGGTGTGAACAGGTGCAAAAAATTCCATCAAATAATACAGACGTAGGGTCAACCCTCCCCCCAACATCCCCATCGCCCTCTATCCTTCTCATCCCCTGACTCCTAGCCGCAGTCTCCCTCTCACCCCGAATCCCATGCCCCATCCTCCGATTCCCAAGTACCCCGCCTCCCCTCCCCCGATTCCCAGGGCCCCCTCCTCTGATTCCCGAGCCCTACGTCATTCCGAAGCACCCCCCAACCCCCGGCTCCCGAGCCCCCTCCTCTGATTCCCGAGCCCTCCCTCATTCCGGAGCCCCCCCGATTCCTGAGCCCCCTCCTCCGATACCTGAGCCCTCACCCCCCCCAATTCCTAAGCCCCCATCAGATTCCCAAGCCCTTCCATCCACCCCTCTGATTCTCGAGCCATTATCTGCTGCGCCACCACAGCCTCAAACCCCTTATAATTAGGAGTCCCAGCCATGGAGCCTTGTTTGACGACAGTACTGGAAACAGATAAATAGGGGGGAAACCTGGTCAAAGAGCTGAGGTACCAAAGGGAGGGGTGAAAAAATTAAGTTCAACAATCTAATGGAGGGTGGGGGAGATGAGGGGAGAGCGAAGAGATAATAAACCATGGAGCTGGAAATGATGCTCGAACTGCTACAGTGGTGTTTCTAACTCAATAGCCAGAGTCAACTGAATCAAGCTGACTCAATGCTGACAACTTTTCAATGGTTGGAGCATTGGTTTTCAAACTGCATTCCCCAAACTCAAGAGGGGTCATCAAGGAAGCAGATCTCCCAATTTTGAGTTGTTGACTTACATTATCGCTGTTGCTGTAATCTAATGAAACCAGGCTTTTCTTCAATGTGGAACCGGTTTTCCTTTGGGTAGCTGACACCACCTTTCAGAAGATCGGACACGGATGTGCACGTGTGTCATCATTTTCAAGAATGAGAAGTCGCACAACACCAGGTTATAGTCCAACAGTTTTATTTAAAATTACGAGCTTTCGGAGCGCTGCTCCTTCATCAGGTACAAGTACCTGACGAAGGGGCAACAGCTCCGAAAGCTCGTAATTTTAAATAAAACTGTTGGACTATAACCTGGTGTTGTGCGACTTCTCATTTTTGTCCACCCCAGTCCAACACCGGCATCTCTGCTTCATCATTTTCAAGGGGACCCCAGGAATGTGTTAATACTTGCAGGAAGTCCTTCACATAGCAAAAGAAATGACAAGCACCAGATTACTAGAGTTGTGCAGTTTAGTTACTTAAATATTCAGTTCACATGAAAGTGTGATGGCTGTCTCCTGTCATTGGTTGTGGAACATGATCCTCAGATCTGATTGGTTCTTGCTGGCCACATGACTGGCATAATCACATGGTTAGCACAGACCAATCACAAAGCAGTTGAAACTCTACTGATGCAAAAAGTATTATATAGATATAACTCAATCTGTCTTTGTATTATTAAACATACATTTCAATAAGATGTATTCAAAAATGATGTATCCTCAGTTTCATAGCCTTGGGTCTCCATAGCGATGCTGTTGTATTATTGGCAAATGAAGTTCAACACAGATAAATGTGAGGTATTACATTTTGGTAGGAAGAATAGGGAGGTCACTTATTACTTGGAGGGTGCGAGTCTAGGTGGGGTCGAGGAACAAAGGGATCTCGGAGTACAAATACACAAATCACTAAAAGTTGCGACACAGGTTAGCAAGGCCATAAAAAAAGCAAACCAAGCACTAGGGTTTATTTCTAGAGGGATAGAATTGAAAAGTAGGGAAGTTATGCTAAACCTGTATCGAACCTTGGTTAGACCACACTTAGAGTACTGCGCACAGTTCTGGTCGCCACATTATAAAAAGGATATAGAGGCACTGGAGAGGGTGCAGAGAAGATTTACAAGGATGATACCAGAAATGCGAGGGTATACATATCAGGAAAGGATGAACAGGCTGGGTCTCTTTTCTCTTGAAAAGAGAAGGCTGAGGGGTGACGTAATAGAGGTCTTTAAAATTATGAAAGATTTTGATAGAGTGGGGAAGAGCATAATTAGAGACCATCAATGTAAGATAGTCACCAAGAAATCCAATAGGGAATTCAGAAGAAACTTCTTTACCCAAAGAGTGGTGAGAATGTGGAACTCGCTACCACAGGGAGTGGTTGAAGCCAAAAGTATAGATGCATTTAAGGGGAGGCTAGACAAGCATATGAATAGAGGGTTATGCTGATAGATTTAGATGAGGAAAGACGGGAGGAGGCTCAAGTGGAGCATAAATGCCGGCATGGACTGGTTGGGCCGAATGGCCTGTTTCTGTGCCGTATATCCTACGTAATCCTATATAAACTGAACTACTGTCACTTTTTGTTTTCCCTGCAATTAAATTGTTAGTTTAATTTTGCATTATATGTAACAGATGGTTTCTTGTCACCATTATATTAATCTTCATTGTCACATTGTCACAAGGGGTTGTTGGAGATCTTTTCTGCCTTTTTTGGTGTTAGGCTTCCCTCTGCTGGAGAAGAAGTGTATTTATGTTGTATTTCTATTTCTCATCTACATGCTGCCCCTCGGCGATATCATCCGAAAACACATCAGGTTCCACATGTACGCTGACGACACTCCGCTCTGTCTCACCACCACCTCTCTGGACCCCTCCACTGTCTCTAGTTTGTCAGACTGCTTGTCCGACATCCAGTGCTGGATGAGCAGAAATTTCCTCCAACTAAATATTGGGAAACCTGAAGCCATTGTCTCCGGTCCCCGTCACAAACTCCGTTCCCTGCCCACCGATTCCATCCCTGGCAACTGTCTGAAGCTGAGCCAGATCGTTCGCAACCTTGGTGTTGTGTTTGACCCCGAGATGAGTTTCCGACCACACATCCGCGCCATCACCAAGACCGCCTACTTCCTCCTCCGTAACATTACCCGACTCCGACCCTGCCTCAGCTCATCTGCTGCTGAAACCCTCATCCATTTTTATTATCTCTAGACTTGACTATTCCCATGCTCTCCTGGACGGCCTCCCATCTTCCACCTTCCATAAACTTGTGCTCATCCAAAACTCTGCTGCCCATATCTTAACTCGCTCCAAATCTCGTTCACCCATCACCCCTGTGCTTGCTGACCTACACTGGCTCCCAGTCCGACAACGCCTCAATTTTAAAATCCCCATCCTTGTTTTCAAATCACTCCATGGTCTTGTCCCTCCCTGTCTCTGTAACCTCCTCCAGCCCTACAAGCCTCGGAGATCTCTGCACTCCTCCAATTCTGCCCTCTTGCGCATCCCCGATTTTAATCGTTCCACCATTGGTGGCCGTGCCTCCAGCTGCTCGGTCCTAAGCTCTGGAATTCCCTCCCTAAACATCTCCGCCGCTTTACCTGTCTCTCCTCCTTTAAGACGCTCCTTAAAACCGACCTCTTTAACCAAGCTTTTGGTCACCTGTCATGATAGCTCCTTCTGTGGCTCAAAAATGTTTTATTGATGTCGCTCTTGTTATGCGCCTTGGGACATTTTACTACGTTAAGTGCGCTATATAAATGTAAGTTGATGTTGATCACAAAGGTGACGATAATTGAGCAATAAGTGTTTTTAGGTTTCTGCCAAGTATTCTCAGACTCTGATCCTGAGCAAATGAGCCTCACTGGGCCACCAAGGGATATATCAACATAATCCCCTCTATGGTAGCAAGAACCGGGGACTACCAGGGTTCCTCTGGGCTTTCCCTACAAAGTTACGATGCACAATCGGGAGAACCTCTGCGGAAATTAATCCCAAGGTTCTTAGGCGTGTCAGCAAGTCACGTGTCTGATAATTGTTAGAACGCATTCTGAACTCAAATCATCAGAATACCACCAATTCGGTTTTCATTGTCTGTATTAGGCCTATTCTGGACACTTTAGGTTGAAGTGCCTGTCCCTATGTGCTGCCTATCTACTGAGGGACAAAATACCTTTGTGTAAGTTGTCCTGGTGCCCCCATAGGTTTCCCTGGCCTTGTAATAACTATTGGCTGAGCAGTTTCCTTCAGATCAGGAGCCTCTCTCTGGAGAGAAATACATCGAATTTAATACATGGAAACAGTCCATTCGGCCCAACCAGTCCGTGATGACATTAATCCTCCATGTGAGCAAATAGTTCTAATCATATTTAGCCACCCTGCTCCCATATCACTTTTTCGTCAGGACCTATCCAATCATAGAATTATAGAATCATTGAATGGTTACAGCACAGAAGGAGGCCATTCGGCCCGTCGAGCCTGTGCCGGCTCCCTGCAAGAGCACTTTAGCTCGTCCCACTCCCCCGCCTTTTACTGGTAGCCCTGCAAATTTTTTTCCTTCAGGTACTTATCCAATTCCCTTTTGAAAGCCACAATTGAATCTGCCTCCACCACCCTTTCAGCCAGATCTTAACCATTTGCTGCGTAAAAACGTTTTTCCTCATGTTGCCTTTGGTTCTTTTGCCAATCACCTTAAATCTGTGTCCTCTGGTTCTCGAACCTTCTGCTAATGGGAACAGTTTCTCTCCATCTACTCTGTCTCGACCCATTATGATTATGAACACCTCTATCAAATTGCCTCTCAATCTTCTCTGCTCCAAGGAGAACAACCCTAGCTTCTCTAGTATATCCACTTAACTGAAGTCCCTCATCCCTGGAACCATTCTTGTAAATCTTTTCTGCACCCTCTCTAAGGCCTTCACATTCTTCCTAAAGTGCGGTGCCCAGAATTGAACACAATACTCCAGTTGAGGCCGAACCAGTGTTTTATAAATGTTGTTCCTCTCTTCAAGAAAGGAAATAGGAATGACCCTGGTAATTATAGGCCGGTTAGTCTTACTTCGGTGGTTGGTAAGATAATGGAAAAGGTCCTGAGGGATAGGATTTATGACCATTTGGAAAGGGGCAACTTAATCAGGGATAGTCAACACGGATTCGTGAAGGGTAAGTCTTGCCTAACAAATTTGATTGAATTCTTTGAGGAGGTAACTAAGTGTGTAGATGAAGGTAGAGCAGTTGATGTCGTATACATGGATTTTAGTAAGGCGTTTGATAAGGTTCCCCATGGTCGGCTCATGAAGAAAGTAAGGAGTTGTGGGATAGAGGGAAATTTGGCCGATTGGATAAGTAACTGGCTATCTCATAGAAGGCAGAGGGTGGTGGTGGATGGAAAATTTTCGGACTGGAGACCAGTTACCAGCGGTGTGCCACAGGGGTCGGTGCTGGGTCCTCTGCTGTTTGTGATTTTTATCAATGACTTGGAGGAGGAGACTGAAGGGTGGATCAGTAAATTTGCTGATGACACCAAGATTGGTGGAGTAGTGGATGACGTGGAGGGCTGTTGTAGGCTGCAAAGAGACATTGATAGGATGCAGAGCTGGGCCGAAAAATGGCAGATGGAATTTAACCCTGATAAGTGCGAGGTGATTCATTTTGGTAGGGCAAATTTGAATAAGGATTACAGGGTCAACGGCAGGGTTCTGAGGAATGTGGAGGAACAGAGGGATCTGGGGGTTCATATCCACAGATCTCTGAAGGTTGCCACTCAAGTGGATAGAGCAGTAAAGAAGGCCTATAGTGTGTTAGCGTTTATTAACAAGGGGTTTGAGTTTAAGAACCGTGAGGTTATGCTACAACTGTACAGGACCTTGGTGAGACCACATTTGGAATATTGTGTGCAGTTCTGGTCACCTCACTATAGGAAGGACGTGGAAGCATTGGAAAGAGTGCAAAGGAGATTTACCAGGATGCTGCCTGGTTTGGGGGGGAGGTCTTATGAGGAAAGATTGAGGGAGTTAGGGCTTTTCTCTTTAGAGCGGAGGAGGATGAGAGGCGACTTAATAGAGGTTTATAAGATGATGAGGGGGATAGATAGAGTGGATGTTCAGAGACTATTTCCTCGGGTGGAGATAGCTGTTACAAGGGGGCATAACTATAAGGTGCATGGGGGGAGATATAGAAGGGATGTCCGAGTTAGATTCTTTACTCAGAGAGTGGTTGGGGTGTGGAATGGACTGCCTGCTGTGATAGTGGAGTCGGACACTTTAGGAACTTTCAAGCGGTTATTGGATAAGCACATGGAGCACACCAGAATGATAGGGAGTGGGATAGCTTGATCTTGGTTTCGGACAATGCTCGGCACAACATCGAGGGCCGAAGGGCCTGTACTGTGCTGTACTGTTCTATGTTTCTATGTTTTTGTTTCATCATAACTTCCTTGCTTTTGTACTTTATGCCTCTATTTATGAAGCCCAGGATCCCGTAAGCTTTTTTAACCGCTTTCTCAACCTGCCCTGCCACCTTCAACGATTTGTGCACATATACCCCCAGGTCTCTCTGTTCATGCTTCCCCTTTAGAATTGTACTCTTTAGTTTATATTGCCTCTCCTCGTTCTTCCTACCTAGTTTATATTGCCTCTCCTCGTTCTTCCTACCAAAATGTATCACTTTACACTTTTCTGCGTTAAATTTCATCTGCCACGTGTCTGCCCATTCCACCAGCCTGTCTATGTCCTCTTGAAGTCTATCACTCTCCTCCTCACTGTTCACTATACTTCCAAGTTTTGTGTCAGCTGCAAATTTTGAAATTGTGCCCTGTACACCCAAGTCCAAGTCATTAATATATATCAAGAAAAGCAGTGGTCCTAGAACCGACCCCTGGGGAACACCACTGTATACCTTCCTCCAGTCTGAAAAACAACCATTCACCACTACTCTCTGTTTCCTGTCACTTAGCCAATTTTGTATCCATGCTGCCACTGTCCCTTTTATTCCATGGGCTTGAACTTTGCTGGCAAGCCTATTATGTGGAACTTATTCAAACGCCTTTTGGAAGTCCATGTACACCACGTCAACCGCATTGCCCTCATCAACCCTCTCTGTTACCTCATCAAAAAATTCGATCAAGTTAATTAAACACGATTTGCCTTTAACAAATCCGTGCTGGCTTTCCTTAATTAATCCACACTTGTCCAAGTGACTGTTAATTTTGTCCCTGATTTATCGTTTCTAAATGTTTCCCCACTACCGATGTTAAACTGACTGGCCTGTAGTTGCTGGGTTTATCCTTACACCCTTTTTTGAACAAGGATGTAACATTTGCAATTCTCCAATCCTCTGGCACCATTCCTGTATCTAAGGAGTATTGGAAGATTATGACCAGTACCTCCACGATTTCCACCTTAACTTCCCTCAGCATCCTAGGATGCATCCCATCCCGTCCTGGTGACTTATCTACTTTAAGTACAGCCAGCCTTTCCAGTACCTCTTCTTTATCAATTTTTATCCCATTCAGTTTCTCCACTACCTCCTCCTTCACTATGACTTTGGCAGCATTTTCTTCCTCGGTGAAGACCGATGCAAAGTACTCATTTAGCACCTCAGCCACGCCCTCTGCCTCCATGCGTAGGTCTCCTGTTTGATCCCTAATCGGCCCCACCACTCCTCTTACTACCCGTTTACTTTTTATATGCCTATACAAGACTTTTGGATTCTCTTTTATGTTAGCTGCCAATCTATTCTAATACTCTCTCTTTGCCCCTCTTATTTTCTTTTTCACTTCCCCTCTGAACTTTCTATATTCAGCCTGATTCTCACTTGTATTCTCAACCTGATATCTGTCATACGCGCTCTTTTTCTGCTTCATCTTACTCTCTATCTCTTTCATCATCCAGGGAGCTCTGACTTTGGTTGCCGTACCTTTCCCCCTAGTGGGAATGTACCTTGACTGTACCCAAACCATCTCCTCTTTAACAACAGCCCATTGTTCGATTACAGTTTTGCCTGCCAATCTTTGATTCCAATTTACCCGGCCCAGATCAGTTCTCAACCCACTGAAATTAGCTTTCCTCCAATTAAGGATTTTTACTCTAGATTGCTCCCTGTCCTTTTCCATAGCTAATGATTCTATGATCACTGTTCCCTAAATGTTCTTCTACTGACACTTGCTCTACTTGACCCATCTCATTCCCCAGAACCAGATCCAGCAATGCCTCCTCCCTCATTGGGCTAGAAACGTACTGAGCAAGAAAATTCTCCTGAACATACTCCAGAAATTCTCCCCCTCTCTGCCCTTTACACTATTACTATCCCTGTCTATATTAGGATAGTTAAAGTCCCCCATTATCAATACTCTATAGTTCTTGCACCTCTCTGTAATTTCCCTGCAAATTTGCTCCTCTATATCCTTCCCACTAGTTGGTGGCCTATAGAATACACCTAGTAGTGTAATGGCACCTCTATTATTTCTTAACTCTAACCAATTAAATTCTGTCTTTGACCCCTCCAGGACATCCTCTCTCTCCAGCACTGTAACATTCTCCTTAACCAATACTGCTACACCACCTCCTTTCTTTCCTTCCCTATCTTTCCTGAACACCTTATCTCCAGCAATATTTAGTACCCAATCCTGTCCTTTTTTGAGCCAGGTCTCTGTTATTGCCATGTGTAGGGGGCGGTGTGTGGGGTCAGCCTTCACCTCTGACTCAGTGAGCAGTTCGAATCGCTCCTACGCCCCTGGTTCTAGACTTTGGACTTATTTAGGGGTTGTGAACAAAGATGCAGTAGACAACAGGTTCTGAGGAAAGAATTTTGACTTTATTAAAAGAAAAAGTTAACAAAATTAAAACACACCTAATACTTAAACACAGGTTGGGGAACACGGTACAGGCGAGGGAGATGACAATATACAAAAAAAAACCTTATCCCTCCCAAAAATCCCACTATCTAGCTAGGTTTTGCTTTCAGGAGATCAGGGATAATGCTCACCAAACAAATCCTTGACAGTTGAGAGTTAGGGTTTAGAGTCTTTTGAGTAAAAGATTTCGTAAGGCCCTTGTTGCCGCGAGGTGTCCGATGGCCACTGAGGCAGTCGCTCTGGTTTCTTCTTGCGTGTTGGTCTGCTTGTGAAGTTGTTGGCCTTCTTTCCTCCTCCTGCTCGTGGCTTGTGGTGTCTTGCTGGAACAGAGCTGAGAGAGAGCTGTGCGAGTATTGAGAGCGTTGTCAGAGAGTCCAGAGAGAGACTGTCTTGGGGGATTAGGCCCCCAATTATACTGTTCAGGCCCCCTTTGTCATTTTCGCGCCCAAAACCCCTTACTAAATCGGTTTCCTTTAGATTTCAATTGAGCCCTGTTTATTCCATTGTCTTAGTTTTGGCGGGCTTGTAAGTTTCGATGGCTTTAACTTGGTGTTAAACATGTCCTGATGGCTTCCGATGTTTCCCATTTAGGCAGGGCCTTTATCTGCACGCCAAATCTTGTCCCTATTGTCCTAGGTTTTTGGCGGGCTTGTAAATCTGTCCCTGTGGATACCTGGTTGATTGTTTTTTGATGAAGTAATCGGGGTACTAAATGTTTTATTGATTTCAGGCTTCTGGTATCCTGTTTGGGCCTGGGAATTTCAAAAGGGGGTCTTGGATTATTCATATTTCGATGTGTGTGTGAGGCTTTGGGTTTGTCTCTTCCTCCTTGGTAGGATTGCAGTGTAAACAATTCCCAGACAGCTTGATTGGGCCCCAATACCCAAAGCTGTCCACTGCCTGGCCACGCCCCTCCACAGCCTGTCTTGTGTTTGTGAAAGGTGTCTTTCCCAACAGTAAGATTCAAAAGTCATTTCCTCAGGGTTTTTCTTCCCTGATCTTTAAAATGTCCAAAACTGAGGTTTTTTTTTTACCTCAAATCACTTCACTTAGGTCCCATCATCCCAAGTTTGTATGAAATGTCCAAAAATCACTCCCTTTAGGGTTCTGTTTGAGTTTCTGGGGGATTTTGCGAAGCCTACACCATGACATCATATTCCCATGTGACTATTTGCGCCTGAGCTCACCAACCTTATTTAACACACTTCGTGCGTTTACACTCATGCACTGTAAACCTATCTTAGACCTTCTTTTATTCTCTCTTAGTCTGAGCCCACCTAGTACCTTACTATTTCTTACTCTAGTGCTATCCGTCTCTCCCAATCCTTTGTGCCCTTTGTTTCTCCTTTCGAATGCTACATCCTGGTGCCCATCCCCCAGCCAAATTAGTTTAAACCCTCCCCGACAGCACCAGCAAACCCCCCGCGAGGATAGGGGGTTCACTCTAATGTTGAATGTTGACATAGTTTCTGCCTGAACCACTAACCCTGCAAGTGAACTCCACAGCCTCACAACTCTCTGTGTGAAGAGATTGCTCCTGCCCTTTGTGGCCCCTCATTCTTGACCCCTCAACAATGGGAAACAATCTGCTTCTATCTACACTCTCCCATCCTTTCATCATTTTAAACACTTCTATCACATCACCACATTATCTGCATTGTTCTGATGAAAAGTGACCCAATTTTTCAAGCCTTTCTTCATGTTTGTATTTCCTCATGCCAAGCAGCATCAGAGTGAATCTGCAGTGTACCCTCTCTAAAACGTCAACATCCTTCCTATAGTGTGGAGCCCAATACTGCCTTTGGTACTCTAACTGAGGTCTTATTGAGGTATTCATAGAATCAGAGAAACGTACAGCACAGAAGGAGACCATTCGGCCCGTCGAGCCTGTGCCGGCTCTTTGGAAGAGCAGTCGTGCTTGGTCCCACAACCTCCCGCTTTTTGTCCGTAACCCTGCCAGTTCCTCATCCTCAAGAACCCGTCCAACTCCCTTTTAAAATTATTGATGGAATCAACTTCCACCACCTGTTCAGGTAGAGCCTGTTATACAGGACAACACACATGTGAGAGGAAGAAGGTGAATATTTGAACTCAAATGCACATATACATTTGGGACAATAGCAAAATACTGCGGATGCTGGAAATCTGAAACAGCAACAGAAAATGTTAGAAACACTCAGCAGGTCAGGCAGCATCTGTGGAGAGAGAAACAGAGTTAACGTTTCAGGTCGATGAGCCAGACTGCGGTCTGACGAAGGGTCATCGGCCTGAAACGTTAACTCTGTTTCTCTCTCCACAGATGCTGCCTGACCTGCTGAGTATTTCCAGCATTCTCTGTTTTTATTTAATATTTTATTTGTTTGATTTATGAAAGCTGCAATCATCTTTTAAGGTCATTTTATGAAAAAACAATTTGCACTGAATTTTTCTCTATCTTTATTGGGCAATGAACCTTTTGAAGTGACTGAAGCAATGCTCACCCTGACACTGCACATCAAGGAGCGTCATTGACCCCTTACAGCATTCAGCTTGGCTCATTTAATGACACTGTTGTCTAAGCTCAAATAGTTGTAGGTTCAAGTCCCCCCCCCACCCCCATCCCCTCAGGCCCATATGCCAGTGCACCACTGAGGGACTGGGCCATTATCAGAAGTGCCTTCCTGACTGAGGCCATGAACGTTATGACATTACTTGAAGACCAAACATGGAAACCTCCCGATGTCCCAGCCAACATTCCTCGCTCAACCAACACCGTGCAAACAAACACCATCCGGCACAGACGCGATGGGCTGAATGGCCTCCTTGTGGGCCGTAAATTTCGATGATTCTATGAAAAAGATGCTGGAAATCGGAAACAAAAAGCAGGTCAGGCAGTATCCGTGGAGAGAACAGACACAGCTTGTGCTGCCAGGACAGCTGTCAGAGATGTCATAAGACGTTCCGTCATGGTGGGTGCCACTGTGGTGCAGATGGAGCTGACCACTCGGCCCATGTTGGACAGAATAGTCTCCATGCTCTGGACAACGCCGTGAGACAAGTTGGAGCTGGACTCCTCCGTGCTCTGCAACATTGGCCCAGGCACAGCGCGTACCCACCCGTAGGCATCGGAATATCCAGCCCATTATGTGCAAGCTCTCTGGCAGGCTTCCCAGTGCACCTAGCATTTCTTGGTGTAGTCCCACCAACCTTAACCAGTAGCCTGAGCCTTCGAAGTCTGCGTCTTAGTCCTCTGTAGCAGAACTGGTATGATACCTTGCCCTCTGGTGAGCTGGCACCTGTGGCGTCCTATCCCCATGCCCTAGCTCATGCGCTCTTGTGCTCAATTAGTCACCCAGTGTGAGAAACTTCCTCTAACTCAGCCTCTAAAGTCCACGTGGTGTAAGTATCTGAGCTGGTGCTTGCGAGAGTTAGATCAACTAATGGTGCATCTTCAGGAATGCTGGGCTCCTCTTCCTCCACTGGCTGAGGAGGCATCAACATTCTCAACAGCTGAAATGACAGAGAGAGACAAGGGTTAGCTTGTAGTGTGGGGGAGAGCAGAGAGAGAGAGAAGTGGGTGGTAAAAGCATCTGCAGCTTGTTGTGCAGAGTGTGTGGGGTGAGGCAAGAGTCAGAAGAGACAAAGAGGATTAGGCATGAAGAATCCCTTCGCAACCTCCAGCGTTGCCAGTGGCCACGGCTTCCATCCTGGCCCTTCCCATGATGACCAGCACACTCTCTTCGAGGGGAGAGAGGGTGAGCAGGCGGGATCTTCCTCCTCCTGTTACCTGCGACCTCCTCCTGCAAGAAAGAAATGAGTATGGTAGTGAGAGTCTTAGGAGAATGTGGCTGACATGTGAGATGTGAGTTGAGGGTAAGTGAGGGGTGTAGGAGTGGTGAGTGCATGAGCATGAGGAGAAGGAAGTTTAGTGAAGTGTGATGCTGTGATTGTAGGAGGGTAAAGGGCAGTGAGGGAGGGGAGAGCTGTGAGTGTTGTCATTAATGAGGCTGTGAGTGATGCAGTTGTTATCAGAAAGTATGAAAGCAATCTTCTTACCTTAATAACTCTCGGTAGATCACTGAATTTTTTCCAGCGTTTTCTTGGTACAAAGCTCCGGGTATTGACGTACTCGGCAATCTCTTCCCACCATCTCCTCAGTAGATGCCTGGAGGGCTTCCTGCCCCCTGGGGGGAAGAGGATGTCCCTCCTCCTCTCCGCTGTCTGCACCAAGGCCTGCAGTGCAGCATTAGTCATAGAGTCATAGAGATATACAGCACAGAAAGAGGCCCTTCGGCCCATCGTGTCTGCGCCGGCCATCAAGCCCTATCTATTCTAATCCCATTTTCCAGCACTTGGTCCGTAGCCTTGTATGCTATGGCATTTCAAGTGCTCATTTAAATGCTTCTTGAATGTTGTGAGGGTTCCTGCCTCTGCCATCCTTTCAGGCAGTGAGTTCCAGATTCCAACCACCCTCTGGGTGAAAAAGTTTTTCCTCAAATCCCCTCCAAACCTCCTGCCCCTTACCTTGAAACTATGCCCCCTGGTTATTGGCCCCTCTACTAAGGGGAAAAGTTCCTTTCTATCTACCCTATCTACACCCCTCATAATTTTGCACACCTCAATCAGGTCCCCCCTCAGCCTTCTCTGCTCTAAGGAAATCAACCCTAGCCTGTCCAGTCTCTCTTCATAGCTGAAATGCTCCAGCCCAGGTAACATCCTGGTGAATCTCCTCTGCACCCTCTCCAATGCAATCATATCCTTCCTATAGTGTGGCGACCAGAACTGCACACAGTATTCCAGCTGTGGCCTAACCAGCGTTTTGTACAGCTCCATCATAACCTCCCTGCTCTTATATTCTATGCCTCGGCTAATGAAGGCAAGTATCCCATATGCCTTTTTAACCACCTTATCTACCTGTCCTGCTGCCTTCAGGGATCTATGTACATGCACACCAAGGTCCCTCTGATCCTCTGTCCTTCCTAGGATCCTATCATTCATTGTGTATTCCCTTGCCTTGTTAGTCCTTCCAAAATGCATCATCTCACACTTTTCAGGGTTAAATTCCATTTGCCACTGTTCTGCCCATCTGACCAACCCGTCTATATCGTCCTGTAGCCTGAGGCTTCCCTCCTCACTATTTACCACTCCACCAATTTTTGTGTCATCTGTGAACTTACTAATCATACCTCCTACATTCATATCTAAATCATTAATGTACACTACAAACAACAAGGGACCCAGCACCGATTCCTGCGGTACACCACTGGACATAGGCTTCCAGTCACAAAAACAACCTTTGACCATCACCCTCTGCCTCCTGCCACTAAGCCAATTTTGGATCCAATGTGCCAAATTGCCCTGGATCCCATGGGCTCTTACCTTCTTGACCAGTCTCCCATGCGGGACTTAGTCAAAAGCCTTACTGAAGTCCATGTAGACTACATGAACTGCACTACCCTCATCCACACACCTAGTCACCCCCTCGAAAAATTCAATCAAATTGGTCAGACATGATCTCCCCCTGACAAAGCCATGCTGACTATCCCTGATTAATGCCTGTCTCTCCAAGTGGAGACTAATTCTGTCTCTCAGAATTTTTTCCAATAATTTCCCTACCACTGATGTTAGGCTCACTGGCCTGTAATTCCCTGGTTTATCCCTACTACCCTTCTTGAATAATGGTAGTACGTTAGCTGTTCTCCAGTCCTCTGGCACCTCCCCTGTGGTCAGCGATGTTCTGAAAATTTGTGTCAGAGTCCCTGCAATCTCCTCCCTTGCCTAACACAGCAGCCTAGGATACATCTCGTCTGGGCCTGGGGATTTATCCACTTTTAAGCCCGCTAAAACCGTTAGTACCTCCTCCCTCTCAATGCTAATTTGTTCAAGTATATCACAATCCCCTTGCCTGATTTCTATGCCTACATCGTCCTTCTCCATAGTGAACACAGATGCAAAATATTCATTTAAAACCTCACCTACATCTTCCGGCTCTACACACAGATTGCCGCTTTGGTTCCTAATGGGCCCTACTCTTTCCCTGGTTATCCTCTTGCCCTTAATATACTTATAAAACACCTTGGGATTTTCCTTTATTTTGCCCGCCAGTGTTTTGTCATGCCCCCTCTTCGCTCTCCTAATTTATTTTTTAAATACCCCCCTGCACTTTCTATACTCCTCTAGGGCTTCCACTGTTTTTAGTCTTTTGTATCTGACAAAAGCTTCCCTTTTGTTCCTAATCCATTCTCGTATATCCCTTGACATCCAGGGTTCCCTGGACTTGTTGGTCCCACCCTTGACCTTTATGGGAACATGTTGGTGCTGTACTCTCTCTATTTCCTTTCTGAATGACTCCCACTGCTCTGATGTGGATTTTCCTACAAGTAGCTGATCCCAGTCCACTTTGGCCAGATCCTGCCTTATCATATTAAAATCGGCCTTCCCCCAATTTAGAACCTTTATTTCTGGTCCATCTTTGTCCTTTTCCATGACTACCTTAAATCTCACCGAATTATGGTCACTGTCACCAAAATGCTCTCCTACTGACACTTCTACCACTTGCCCGGCTACATTCCCTAGAATTAGGTCCAGTACCGCCCCCTCTCTTGTAGGACTTTCTACATGCTGGCTCAAAAAGCTCTCCTGGATGCACTTTAAGAATTCCGCACCCTCTAAGCCTTTCACACTCTGATTATCCCAGTTAATATTGGGGAAGTTGAAATCCCCTACTATTATTACCCTATTATTTCTACACTTCTCTGACATTTGCCTACATATCTGTTCCTCTATCTCCCCCTGACTGTTTGGGGGCCTATAGTACACTCCCAGCAAAGTGCTTGCCCCTTTTTGTTTTTAAGTTCTACCCATATGACCTCATTAGAGAAACCTGCTAAGATATCATCCCTCCTTACAGCAGTAATTGACTCCTCGATTAATATTGCAACACCCCCTCCTTTTTTACACTCCCCTCTGTCCCACCTGAAGATTCTATACCCCGGAATATTGAGCTGCCAGTCCTGCCCCTCCCTCAACCATGTCTCTGTGATAGCAACAATATCATACTCCCATGTGTTCATCAACACCTTCAACTCATCTGCCTTACTCGCAAGACTCCTTGCATTAAAATAAATGCCATCCAGCCTTGCCATACTCCCTTGTGCCGTTACATATTTGCTCTGCCTTCCAGACTGACTTGTTTTTTCCTCTATATTTGGCTGTGCATCACCCCTACTATAGCTCCAGTCCGTATCCCATCCCCCTGCCAAGTTTAGGTCAATGCAGGCAGAACCTTGGTGCCCGCTCACTCTCTCCTTCAGCCATTTGTTACTCCAGTTCTCCTTGGGTCTCTGCAGCCTTGAAGAGGTGCTGGCTGCATTTTACGTATCACCATGGACACCTGATATCAGCCCCCCGATAGGCACGCAGCCAATGCATAGCGCTGGCTGCATCTCTGGATGATTAAAATTATCAGGCAACACGAATATTGCGTGCTGCCTGCATTGACCTTAACTGGCATTGGCAGTTTTGCCCTGCCCCTGTGTGTCCGTTTATGGCTGTGATCCGATTTCTAGGCCAAGGTTCTTAAAGTCAGTAGTTGGATACTCCACTTGATGCCTTGGCCTTTTATTTGGTGTATGAATGCTGCTTGGTGTCTCGTCAACTCAAGTTCCTCCTTCACCTTTTTTTACTTTGTTGCTGAACTAGTAATTCAGAGGCCTGGTCTAATAATCCTGAAAATATGAGTTCGAATCCCACTATGGAAATTTGAGAATTTGAATTCAGTTTAAAAAGACATCTGGAAATTTAATAAAACAGTATCAATAACAGTGAGCATGAAGTTGTCGGATTGTCGAAAAAACCCAATTGGTTCACTAATGTCCTTTATGGAAGGAAAACTAACATCCTCACCTGGTTTGGCCTATATGTGACTCGTATTTAAATGATAATCATAGAATCATAGAATAGCATAGCCGGCTCCTTCGAAGAGCAATCCAACTAATCCCACTCCCCGCTCTTTCCCCATATCCCTGCAAATTTTTCTCCTTCAAGTATTTATCCAATTCCCTTTTGAAGGCAACGATTGAATCTGTATCCACCACCCTATCAGGCAGTGCATTCCAAATCCTAACCACCCGTTGCCTAAAAATGTTTTTCCTCATGTCGCCTCTAGTTCTTTTGCTAATCACCTTAAATCTGGGCCCTCTGGTTATTGATCCTTCAGCCATTAGAAACAGTTTCTCTTTATTTACTCTATCTAAATCCTTCATGATTTTAAACACCTCTATCAAATCTCCTCTTAGCCTTCTCTGCTCCAAGGAGAACATCCCCAGCTTGTCTAGTCTATCCACGTAACTGTCATCCCTGGAACCATTCTAGTAAATATCTTCTGACAATGTCTGTATTGAGATGTGCAATCCAGTTTACCTCTCAGTCCCACACCAGCATGGTTGAACATAAGAACATAAGAAACAGGAGCAGGAGTAGGCCATTCGGCCCTTCAATAAGATCATGGCTGATCTTCTACCTCAACTCCACTTTCCTGCACTATCCCCACATCCCTTGATTCCCTTAATATCCAAAATTCTATTGATCTCTGTCTTGAATATACTCAACGACTGAGCCTCCACAGTCCTCTGGGGTAGAGAATTCCAAAGATTCACCACCCTCTGAGTGAAGAAATTTCTCCTCATCTCAGTCCTAAATGGCCGACCCCTTATTCTGAGACTGTGACCCCTGGTTCTCGACTCCCCAGCCAGGGGAAACATCCTCCCTGCATCTACCCTGCCAAGCCCTTTAAGAATTTTGTATGTTTCAATGAGATCACCTCTCATTCTTCTAAACTCTAGAGAATGTAGGCCCAGTCTACTCAATCTCTCCTCATAGGACAATCCCCCCATCCCAGGAACCAATCTGGTGAACCTTCGTTGCACTCCCTCTATGGCAAGTATATCCTTCCTTAGGTAAGGAGAACAAAACTGTACACAATACTCCAGTTGTGGTCTCACGAGGGCCCTATATAATTGCAGTAAGACATCTTTATTCATATACTCAAATCCTCTTGTAATAAAGGCCAACATACCATTTGCTTTCTTAATTGCTTGCGGTACCTGCATGTTAACTTTCAGTGATTCGTGTACAAGGACACCCAGGTCCCTCTGACACCAACATTTCCCAATTTCTCACCATTTAAAAAAATATTCTGATTTTCTATTTTTCCTATCAAAGTGGATAACTTCACATTTCTCCACATTATATTCCATGTGCCATGTTCTTGCCCATTCACTTAGCCTGTCTATATCCCCTTGAAGCCTCTTTGCATCCTCCTCACAGCTTACATTCCCACCTAGCTTTGAATTATTAGCAAACTTGGATATATTACATTTGGTCCCCTCATCCAAATCAGTGATATAGATTGTGAATAGCTGAGGTCCAAGCACTGATCCTTGCGGTACCCCACTAGTTACAGCCTGCCAACCTGAAAATGACCTCTTTATTCCTACTCTCTGTTTTCTGTCCGTTAACCAATCCTCAATCCATGCTAGTATATTGCCCCCAATCCCATGAGCCCTAATTTTGTTTAATAACCTCTTGAGTGGCACCTTATTGAATGTCTTCTAGAGCCTTGACATTTCTCTTGCTGCTTAACTGCTTGACTCTTAACTGCCCTCTGAAGTGGTCTAGCAAGCCATTCCATTGAATCAAACCTGGCCAACTGAGGATGGGCAATAAATGATGGCCTTTGCCAGCGATGCCCACATCTCGAGAATGAACTAAAAACTTACTTCACTGAAGCATGGTAAAAGATTCACATTCAATTGAAACAGTAAGTGTTGTTCAAGTGTTTCAAGGCTAACACCATTCTGTGAGTACCTCGCAGCAGTCCTGGCTGAAAGCACACAAATATTTGTTTTATTTATCATCCTTGAAGCATCTTCCCTCACTTACTGCTCCGTGCACCTTAATTGTTTTTCCTCAAACAATCGCGTCGGCGAAATTGTCCTCGACTAATAAACGCTGTCTGCGGGCTTAATGGCCTCTTTGTCTCCTCTTGTCTCAATCCGACATGCTGCTGAGAGACTGAGAGGTCACAGCTCAGTACAGACATTGTCG
Organism: Squalus acanthias; assembly: GCA_030390025.1. Lineage (NCBI taxonomy): Eukaryota > Metazoa > Chordata > Chondrichthyes > Squaliformes > Squalidae > Squalus > Squalus acanthias. The sequence continues at coordinate 162,094,624 of CM059428.1, read as the reverse complement.
TTTAGACACGAGTCATAATGAATCAAAGTTGACAACATTTAGGGGGTGATTTTGTGAATGGGGGCACGTTGGAGGCGGGACTGCTGCTTGTCGGGTTTTAGTCCCGTCTCCATCGATTTGTGGCCAATCCACGCTATTTTCGCTTGATTGACCTTGTTAAGCCCGCCCAGTGGGCTTAGCAGGCCAATTAAGGGAAAGCCGGTTGCAGAGCACGTCAACGTATGATGTTTCATCTGTCAAAAATTATTGACAGATGAATTGTCATCGTTTGACAGCTCTGTGAAGCTGTCAAACACTGACATTCTCTGCAGTTTGATGAGGTCTTGCATACAAGACCACATCAACCTTCTTTCTTTTACAGAAATTAGATGGTTGTTGCATCTGAGAATGCAACGGCCATCTCTCATCTGCAACATGGAGGTCCGAGACTCTCCGCATACAAACCGACTGAAGCCTGCAGGAAGAAACAAAGGGAAGTACATTTTTACTAACACTTTGCACTTACCTCAGATACTCACCTCTACACTCTTGCACCCATCACTTACCTTCACACCACACTTTTGCACCCCCCCCGACCCCCACAGACCCAGTACTCGCCTCGCTGAGCTGGCGAGTTTTGGAGCCTTCGGGAAGCCCGCACTTGTGAGGGCAAAAAGGGGATAATCCTATTTTCTGCCTGTTAACTACCTGGCTTTAATCCCTTCCTGCCTCCAAGGAGACGGGACCCGGCCCGGGACGGCTACCCGCCTCCTAGGAAGATGGCATGGAGCATTTTCCCGGCAGTCCCGCCTCCATACCCGCCTCCCCAGGGCTGGCAAAATCGCCCCCTTAGTTTCATAAGGTCGTCCATTTGAATATTTTTGAGTAATGAATTAGGCTGTGAGTGATGCAGCTGTTAGCAGAAAGTATGAAAGCAATCTTCTTACCTTAAAATTGAATATTTTGTAATTCCCTCCCTAAACCTCTCTGCCTCTCTATCTCTCTCTTCTCCTTTAAAACGCTCCTTAAAACCTACCTCTTTGACCAACTTTTGGTCACCTGTCCCAATATCTCCTTATGTGGCTCGGTGTCAAACTTTGTTTGATAGTCGCTCCTGTGAACCCTCTTGGGACATTTTGCTACATTAAAGGCGCTATATAAATGCAAGTAGTTGTTAAAGATAAAAAAGTAGAATTTTATTACAATTAACTTATAAAAGTGTGGGGGAAATAAAACAGGCATTATTTAATGATAGCTATTATTTATGCCTTCAGAGGAAGAAGAATGTTTAAAATGTTTACAGCATGAGCTGAGAGGAACGCTTTTACTCAGTTATTTCTCTCGTGATCAGTGCCAAGCGCCACTCCTACAAATCAGAACATGACTTTTTATTGGCACAATATCTGGAAATGTTGCATCGCCCAGGGCTGGAATACCAAGGGGTGCAAGTTATGCTACAGTTGTGTAATGCTGTGGTTCGACACCATCTGGAGTACTGCCTTCAGTTCTGGGCACCGCACCTCAGCAAGGGTATAATTAGAGCTAGGCCATTCAGGGGTGATATCAGGAAGCACAACGGATAGTGGAAATCTGGAATTCTTTCCCACAAAAAAGTTGTTGAGCCTCGGGATCAATTGAAAATTTCAACATTAAGATTGATAGATTTTTGTTAGGTAAGGGATATGGAACCAAGGTGGGTAGATGAGTTAAGATGCAGATCAGCCATGATCTAATTGAATGGCGGAACAGGCTCGAGGGGCTGAATGGCCCACTCCTGTTCCTAAGTTCCTGTCAGACAGAAATCCTTAATAGCTCACTGAATTGACACATACCCTCTTGTGATCTCCTAGCCTTTGAGATTGAAGATTATGGAGGCTAAATTCGATAGCCCCCGAAAATGGGCGCAGGGATCACGATGCATGATTAACCTGCACCCGTTGATTCCGATGCAGACAACACACCAACTTCATGCTGCCTGCTCATTTCCATGATTGTAGCATCCAGCCAGTGCTAACGCACTGTTGATTGGCTGGATGCTTCAGCAAGGGGCCAATTTTGTGAGTGGCTAGCACCACTTAAAGCTAGCCTGCACTGCTTAAAGCTAGCCTCAACCTCTTACAGGCGAGGTGCATTGTGACTGGAGCAGGTAGTGGAAGTCGTTCCACAACTGATTCTGACGTGGGAAACATTCAATAACAGCACAACATGGGAGAGAGCGTGCTCCAAGGTTTTCCGACGCTGCACTGGAGGCCTTGGTGGAGAAGGTGGAAAGGAAGAGAGATGCGTTGTATCTACAGGGGGCCAGGAGGCCCTCAAGACACATGCTTAGAAGGCAGTGGGAGCAGATAGCTGTGGCGGTCAATGCCAGGAGTCAAGCCCCGAGGACCTGGATGCAGTGCCACAAGAAGTTCAATGACTTCACACGAGTGGTCAAGGTCAGTGAACGCATCTTTAAATGCCATATCCTCACCAACTGCACCACTAGCCTCAGCCACTGCTCAATGCACCACACTTCCATCACTCACCTACCAACAATCTCTATCAATCAGGACTCATACCTGATATTCACAGCTTCACCTCACCCTCACACTCTTACAACTGCTGCAAGCCTCACACCCACATCTCACAGCTTGCACACATTGTCAGCTATTCAACCATGACAGCCACATCACCCGCAGATTGTACGACACTCACTGACGCACTTACCTTTCTCTTGCAGGACAAGGTGATGCACAACTGGAGGCAGCAGGAGCTAACCGGCGGGGGACAGGTGCACGTGCATGTCCTAACCCCCTGGGAGGAGATAGTGTGCGCCATTCTTGGAATGGCCATTGTTGAGGCCGTGGCTAGTGGCGGAGCTGAAACCGTAAAAGATGATGGTGTCCTCATACCTAATCCTCCTTCTCACATCCCACTTGCCCCTCATCCCAAAATCTATTCAGATTCACAAGCTGTAGATGCTGTAAGCATGCACCTCTTGCTTCCCCCACTCCCCTCACCACACCTTTATCCTTGTGCCTTTCTCCTTTCAGATACCCAAAAACTACAACCTGGCCAGGCAGTGGTGGAAGAGCAAGAGGTGAAAAAGCAGGAAGACAGTGATGATGAAGACACACCGTCACTCGATTTAACACTCGCAGCCACCAGCTCAGATACTGACACTGCGCGTAATTTAGAGGATAGCTTAAGAGGCGGGAGCTGCACGTGGTGAGACACCGGGCACAAGTGGCCCTGCAGCCAGGGCAGGGGGCAAGGGTAGCACAGGTGCCAGCTCGCCAGAGGGCGAGGTCGCACACAAGTTCTGCTGCAGAGAACTCGGATGAGGTCTTCAATGGGGCGGCCTTCAGAAGAACACTGATGGGTATGCACATTAAAATGCTTGGTGCATTGGGAAGACTGCCAGAAAGCATGCTTGCAATGTCTAGGAGCATGGAGCAGTCCGGCACCAACTTGGCACATGGCTTTGCGCAGAGCTTGGAGCCCATCCTTTCCAGCATGGCAGTGGTGGCCAACTCCATTAGCACACTTGTGGACCCAACCGTGATGTAGCGTCTGATGGTCGATGTCGTAACTTCCATTGCAGCACAAGCAGCAGCCACCGAACGTCTGAGTGCTGCAGTGGCAGCTCAGACTACTGTCATGCAAGGTCAGCTTGCTGCCATCATGGCTGTGAATTACAGTGTTCAAAGGGGCTTGCAGGGTGTCACAGCAGTCCAGCAATCTGTCCTCAACAGATTACTAGGATTACTGAGGCACCGCCCCAGGGGAGTGACAGTGGCTCCATCTCTCAGGATGACAGCGTTCGTCCTCTAACCCTGCCACTCAGCCGGTGCTCTTGCCTGTTACCTGTTAGTCAGCCAGCCCAGGCTGCTGCCGCCCGTGCCGAGATGGTGCAGTCCGCAGCTGAGCCTTCTAGGCCCAGAGCCGCTGGGGGTTGTCCTCCAAGGCAATCTCCTGCAATGGAAGTCAGCAGCCTTCCAGCAGCCATGCTGCAGCAAATAGGATAGCAGTGCGTAGGAGAACTAGGACAGGCAAAGGCACACTGAAGGCAGGCACTAAGGGAATGCACAAGGCTGATTAGTTGACTTACGTATGCTCTATGGCATAATTACATTTATAAATTTGGTTTGGAATGTTTATTTTGTGGTGGCTTTTAATTTTGTATGGTGTCCACGCGGACGCCGCATGGTCATGAGGTACGGTAAGGTGTGGGACTGTTGGTGGATGGGGAATTGAGGTTGCAGTCACTGGAATCACACTCGGATGAGCTCTTCAAGGACAGCCCGGGCAGATAGGGGCTCTCTAAGTTGCCTCCTGTCTTCCTCTTTTTCCTCCTTGTCCTCCTCCTCCTTCTCCTCCTCCTCCTTCTCCTCCTTATGCTCCTGCTCCTCAGCTGCTCGCCGTATGGCTCATGGCTGTGCCCTCATGATGGCGAGGTTGTGCAGCATGCAGCAGACCATGACGAATCTTGACGAGTACTGCAGGGCTCCTCCAGAGCGGTCCAGGTAGTGGAACCGTTGTTTCAGCACGCCAGTGGTCTGCTCTATCACATTTCGTGTGGCAGCATGGCTTTCATTGTATGCATGCTGCGCACGTGTGCGTGGGTTGTGCATGGTGTCATCAGCCACATGGCCAGCGGATAGCCCATGTCGCCCAGTAGCCGCCCTTTGGTTTGCCATGGTGGCTCAAATGCAGCTGGCACAGTGGACTGCCGCAGAATGAAGGCATCATGACTGCTGCCAGGATACCGGGCATTGACCTGCATGATTCGCTGCTTGTGGTCACACACCAGCTGGACGTTGAGGGAGGGGAATCCCTTTCGGCTCCGGTATATAGCAGAGTTGACATGCGCCACCTGCAACGTGCGTGCAGTCAATGGCATCCTGCACCATGAGCAAGCCTGCAATCCTAGTGAAGCCATGTGCTCACTCCTCCTGCTTCTCTCTGGCAATAGAGAATGAAAGGTAGTCAGCTCTCTTTGCATAGAGAGCTTCAGTGACATCCCTAATGCAACAGTGGACAGCAAACTGCATGATGCTGCAAATATCTCCAGCTCCAGCCTGGAAGGAGCCAGACTGCATAAAAGTTCATCACCACGGTCACCTTCACAGCCACTGGCAATATGGTCCTAGTCCTGCTCGGAGGTTGCCGTTGTGGCTGCAGAAGGTGGCATATTTCAGTGAGGATGTCCTTACTGAAGCACAGAGGCCTCACACATTGTTCCTCGCTGAGGTTCAGGTAGGAGAATTGCTCCATGAACACCCTGGGCGGATATTGCCTCCTGCTGAGAGCCGTTCTCCTCCTCCTCCTCCTCCTCCCTCTTCCAGCAGCTTGTCCTGCTCTGTGTGGCCTCTGTTCATGCTCCAAGTCATGCTGTATTCCAAGGGGAATGCCTACTAACACACCCATGTCTGGCAGCAAATGGTTTGTGCAGAAGCCTTGAAGTCAGGAAAAAGTCCTTCAGCACCTGCCACACCACTCCCTGCAGACTTTAGCAACTTAAAACAACTATGGAAAGCACCAAACACTTGTAGAAAAGTAGCAAAAGCCAGAAGAAATCAACCAGCAACTAACCTGTAAGTAGTCGATGATCCCTTTAAATAGCGCTGGTGGGGGGTCCTTCCTGCTGCTGAACGCGTGTTCAGCTGTTTAAGAGAGGGCGTTAGCTTGAGCTCCAAAATGGCACCGCGCGCGTCAAATCAGCGTTGCATGCTGATTGACGCCATGATCTGTCGACTCTGCATATTTCTGGCGGACGTCCTCTGTGCCCGCACTAATGCCCTCACCAATATGTGCGTGCGCCAGGGGGCACCATTTTGGTGCCTAAATGGCACTCCTTGCACTGATAAACCGGCCCTACCAATCCAAATTTTGTGCCCTACATATCCGGAGGCTGTAAACTACAAAGTAAGGATTCAAAGATCCACAGGGACTGCATCCGACTTAAGTTCTGGAATACGCCCGCCAGGAACCTCCAGCAGTGGCCCCTCCGGAGGATGCTGGGGTCGGGGGGTGGGGCTTTCATTTAAATATCTCTGACAGGCACCCAGTCTCGGGCACCCGGGTGTGGGGTAGGCTTCAAAATGGGACAAGAGGTTGCCCGCTCCATGAGGGTGGAGGGTGTCGGCACCTCCGCCCACCCCAAAACATGCCATCTTTACCTTATCCCCCTTATAAAGGGGGTGATAATAAAAACTCTATCAATTTAAAATCTTAAGGGGCCCAGGCCACAATCCAGCCCCGGACTTCAGGTGGGCTTCCACATTCACCGATCAGCAGGTGGATACGCCCTCTCCTCCAGCCTCTGTTGTGGTTGGCTTACGTTTGGGGCTGGGAAGAGGCTTCACCCCAGACAAGGCCTGCGGAAGCTGGTTGTGTAGGCCGGGGCCTGGTATATCCAGCCATTCAGCTGCACTCCTACTGAACGTACAAGGGGAGTGCGCCGGTAGGGCCGCGGAATTTTGACCCCCTCCTTAAAAGTAAAGGTTAAACAGCAGATTTCCCCTGGTTACAGAATTTCCAGCTTGTTTCAAATCTGCTGGAAAGAACAATGGAGAGTACCAGGGAAAGAGCTCAGAGTGCAGTCCCCACAGTCTCTTCATATCGATACAAGAAGGGCAAATCAAAATGAACCTGCAAAGTGCTGCTCAGTACCCAAAACTCCTTCACACAGCGTTGAATCTCTCAGAAGTCTCTCTCTCTCTCTCTCTCAGAATGCGTGGTTCAAAAATGTCAAAAAACAATAAAAGGCAAGAAGCGGTCGCCTTCCTGACTGCAAAACGCTCTCCTCAACCTGTCGTTGCTAGCGGTAGGCAGTAAGGCAGGGGGCGCCACTCAATATCCGCTCAGGGGCGCTACCGGGGCGTTGCGCACTCAACTGACGTCACGATCTGCCGGCGCAGGAGATCGTGGCGGTAGTGTTTAGCGCCGCCGCAAAATGTCTAGTTAATTTTGCGAGCAGCGCAAACATCGTCGTGCCCGGGTGCTAGTTGCTTTGCGCCCCATTAGCGCCCTCTTAAGGCGCTAACGGGAGGCGCAAACAACTGAATTTCTCCCCCCAAATGTTGATGAAAACTTGGCAAATTCCATTATTATTTTATGCCCAAGGACATGAGTTAGTTTTAAACTGGTAGTAGGTGGAATAGTTCATCTTCGCACTGCTTATGTTACTGTTGTTGTTGAAAAAAAATGAATACAACTGTGAAGAACAGTGCGGCAACATGCAGCATAATAGGATGGATAAAGCAGATGTGGTTTTTGTTTGAATTTTTGTCACCTTGTCCTACTCTCGCAATCTAAATTAACATAATTCTTCGGATTTACATTCCCCATTCCCTGAACGATCTTAACCTTAAGAAGGTCAACTCTCAAACACCTGGGGTAGAAACCTCCACCTCGCTTCGCCCTTTTGACTGGCGTAAAACGGACGCAACAATGCCAAATTTAGAAGTGGGACGTCCTGCGCCCGATTCACTCTTGAGCCCGGGCCACTGCTAAATTCGGCAGGGTGTTTTTTTTCGGCGGCAGTGGTGGCGCCCGAATTGAGCGCAGGCTTCACTTCAATAATGAAGTGAGGCTCTTTCACTCATATCCGGACCCGCTCGCAGAATTGGTTAAAAGTAGTCTGAACCTCTCTTGTCGCAAGCTCCGACCGCTTTATCAGGATCGACAACGGCCGAACCGCCCGTCCATAAAGGGACCCCTGGGTGCAGCGGAAGAAGCCTGCAGGTAAGCTTTTATTAAGTTACCTTAAAGTGGAGCCAAGAGGAGTGGGAGCGCTCCTCCTGCCTCCACATTAACACTGCTGCCGGCCTGTGCTCACAACACCCCCGCCCCAGATCGCCTCCACTACACACCTACCTGGACTCACCTGTGGGCCAGGGCTGGCCGAAACTGGTCAGGTCCCAACCAGCGGGCTGTGACGGAATGCCCACCAGAATTAAGATGATGCGGCCCGAGGACCAATTTAGGACGGTGCTCGGGCCTCTCCACTCTGGCGTGCCTCAACGGCGCTCTGTACAAATCGCACCCGGTTTCGGATGTCAGTGAATTTAGGCTCCCTTATATCCATGATGTGGAGATGTCGGTGTTGGACTGGGGTGGACAAATGTGAGAAGTCGCACAACACCAGGTTATAGTCCAACAGCTTTATTTGAAATAACAAGCTTTCGGAGCGCTGCTCCTTCGTCAGGTGAAGTGAAGGCGAAGGAGCAGCGCTCGGAAAGCTCGAGATTTCAAATAAAGCTGTTGGACTATAACCTGGTGTTGTGCGACTTCTCACCCTTATATCCAGGCTGAGAAGCTCGAGCTTCTCCAGGCTATCTCATTACTCAGGCGCCTGGCATTAGGGATCAGCATTGTGGCTCTTCTCTGCACTGGCTCCAATGCCTGAATACCTCCCTTGCGGCTCGGTAACAAGAACTGAATACAGTGTCAAGGTGTGGTTTGACCAGAGTGCTGCACAGTTTGACTACAGACTTCCTCTGGCTTGTAGTCTACTGTCTTAGCAATGTGGTTCAACATTCTGTTGGCTTTGTAGATTGCTACTCTGCATTACTTGGACATGTTTAACATTGAGTAGTCTGGGACGCCGAGGTCTCCACCAACTTCATCCTTAGTTATTTCAACACCATCCAAAGAGTATGGGTGCCACACCAGATGTGGTCATGTAGTGGTTATGTTACTGGACCAGTAAACCAGAGAATTATGAGTTCAAAGTTGAATTGAGTTTTTAAAAAGAAATCAGGAATGAAAAGCTGGTCTCAGTAAAAGTGACCATGAAGCTGTCGGATTGGCATCATAAGCCAACTGGTTCACTGATGTCCTTCAAGGAAGGAAACCTGCCGTCCTTACCCCACCTGGGCTCTCTGTGACTCCAGCCTCACACCAACCTGGTTGACTCTTAATTGCCTGCTGAATTGGCCTAACAAGCCACTCTGTTGTAGCAACTAGTGATGGGCATCAAATACTAGACTTGCCCACATCCCAAGAATGAGTAAAAAAAAACCCCCCCGCATATTTTCCCTTCCCGAAGAAGCTGTGGCTTTTGTGTACTCAAGGACACCAACGTGCAGTTTGTACCTCTCCATCTTATTCGAAGTAAAGCTTCCCACGTGAAAGATACACGAACGTTCAAATGATGGAGCATCACCCTACTGATGCCTCACTTCTTTATGCAGTATGGTTGGAAAGTTTCGGCGGTGAGGCTGCCATTAAATCTGGAACTCTCTCCCCCAAAAAGCTGTTGAGGGTAGGTCAATTGAAAATATCAAAACTGAGATTGATAGATGTTTGTTTTGGCAAGGGTATTAGGGGTTACGGGTAGATGGAGTTAAGATACAGATCAGCCATGATCTCATTGAATGGCAGAACAGGCTCGAGGGGCTGAATGGCCTGCAACTGCTCCTATGTTCTTCCCTTTGGACCGCAGTTTGATTTCAAACACCACACACTTGTACACCACGTCGGAGCATTAAATCAGTTGGAAAAGGACTTAAATCAATGAGCTCCAAAAATAAATCAGTGGCGCGGCGCAGTGATGGGTTGACTTGGCCTCTGAATAAATTCACCGCTGAATCTTGGACACCGCATTGAACATAACACTTGAAATGCAGCCTGTCACATCACTGAGTGTAAGAAAGAAGCAGAGCTCACCAATCTCAATTTGCCAAAAGCTAGGGTTAGATTAATCTTTAAAAAAAAAATCCCCAAACACCTGGGATTTGAAAATAAGTCTAATTTGTTGTTGCGTGTTTATCCGTTCGTAACAGAGACAATATAATTTGCTTCAGAAACAGAGTGCTTTACACACCTGAAGGCTAGGTCTAATAATAACTGTGGATTGTCGAGGCACATTTTCCACAGCGAAGAATGGGGCGTGACAAGTTATAAATGTTGCAGCTGAACGGTCGCAGTCACTGGACGAGAATCATTTCTCTTTATTATGTTAAAAGACAGCTGAACTTTAATTTGATTCCTGAGTAAGTTGAAGGGCACAGGCCGCTGATATTAGCGTGGCTGCAGCTCAGCGGTGCAGCTGGTGAGGGAAGCTGTGCCGAGCAACCGCAGGCTTTTTTAAAACCATGGGCTGAACTTTCGCCCCTTCCACCTGGCGGAAGCAGGGCGGGAGCAGTCCTGCCCCTCTGGAGTCGGCCAAGATAACTCGACGCTTACCTTTGGCGGGCCCCTTCAGTTCTCCCGCCTGTGGTACTGATCGGAGTGTGCAGGGCACAGGCTCTGACCAGTTCTGACCGACAAAGGCAATCAGGTCCTAGTTACATCATAGGACTCCGGTTTCCATTTTAAAAGGGGCCCATCACCTGAAACGGGCAGGCGCTTTGGGCAGCCGGCAGTAGGCCCCTTTCAAAATGGCGCTGGCCGCATCGCCGGGGCGACAAGGCTACCGACCCCATTTTGAGGCCGTTACCGCCCATTAACCCCAGAAAAAGGCAGTAAAAATTGACCTCTCAAAGTTTTCTTTCAGACAAGCCTTTGCATTTAAATACGTAGAAATAGATTGAAGTTACACTCCAGTGCAGTGCTGAGGGAGTGCCGCGCTGTCGGAGGTGCCGTCTTTCGGGTGAGATGTTAAACCGAGGCCCCGTCTGCTCTCTCAGGTGGACGTAAAAGACCCCATGGCACTATTTCGAAGAAGAGCAGGAGAGTTATCCCCGGTGTCCTGGCCAATATTTATCCCTCAACCAACATCACTGAAAACAGATTATCTGGTCATTAACACATTGCTGTTTGTGGGAGCTTGCTGTGCGCAAATTGGCTGTCGCGGTTCCCACATTACAACAGTGGGAATGACTTCAAAAGTACTTCATTGGCTGTAAAGCGCTTTGGGTCGTGAAAGGCGCTATATAAATGCAAGTCTTTCTTTTTACAACGCAGAACCAGGCCCAGCTCATTCATGTCAGTGTTTACTCTTCATGTGAGCAAATAATTCCAATCTCATTTACCCACCCTGTTGCTATATCCCTTCAACCCCTTTTCCTTATCCCACCTATCCAATCTAATCTAAATTAAGTTGACATAGTTTCTGCCTCAACCTCTCACAACTCTCTGTTCTAAATCTCTCACATCTAATCTTGTATCTGTGGCCCCTCGTTCTTGACCCCCCTCAACTATTGGAAACAGCCGGCTGCTATCTGCAGCTGATAAGTGTGTAGCTGCAACTGTTCGCTGCATTGGCCGACACGCCAGAGAGCTTCCGCAACACGCCAGACAATGCGGAGGAGTCCACTTCCAACTTGTGTGGGGTCAGAGGCGACGCAGTCAACCCGTGGAGCGTGTCCTCAGCTCTGTGCGCGCTGCAGCCGGGCCCTCAGTAATGGAGCCTGTGGCGACAGCTCTGACAGTCTCGATGGAAGCTCCGACTGCTGACATTGTCCCCCCCCACCTTTTTTTTTTCCTCCTAGAAGCTGGCAGCTGTCCTTCATTCTGCCAGTGGATTTCACACTTCATTCAGCCTTAATCTGTCACATTAACACCACCTCTAGCCTTGCATATCTCTTAATGTCTCTTAATGTCTCTTCATCTCCCCCTTTGTTCCTTTATCCCCTCCCCCTTTTCCCAGCTTTACCCTGGCCTTAAATCTATTTGATTTCCGGCTCTTCCCAGTTCTGATGAAAGGTCATCGACCTGAAACGCTAACTCTCTTTCTCTCTCCACGGATGCTGCCTGGCCTGCTGAGTTTTTCCAGCGTTTTCTGTTGTTATTGCTGACATTCAGGCTCTGGCCTCCACAGGCTCCCAGAGTTTGAAGGAAAGCATGGATCTGGGCTTCAGCATCGCTGCCACACTCCTCCTGCTGTCTGCTCTCCCGTGCGAGTGCCGGGGTGCAGCCCCATGTGAGCGGCAGTACACCGCAGGGGAGGCACATGCTGCCCTCTCCAAGGATGCTTCCCTACCAATCCCTCAACCAATGTTCCCGTAAAGCCAGCTGGGCCGGACTGCCCCGACAATAGCCAAGATGCTGCGGGGTTTTCAAGCCAGTTCCTCTCGGGTCCGACCTTCTCGAAGTCACCGGCCATGGACATCTGACATGCCCTCACGGAGTTGCAGCAGCCTCTCGCCTCCCCATGCTCAGGCCAGTGGGTTTGCACCTTGGAGGAGTGCCAGAGTAGGTACTGAAGAGAGAAGTAAGGGCTTGCAGCAGGGTGATCCTTAGTTTGTGGATTTGATTATGTTCACTATCAGGAACACTTTTTAACGGAATTATTGGTGTGCAGAGTTTCTTTGGTGACCATTTTTTGACCAGGCAGTGTGATAGAATCATAGACATTTACGACACAGAAGGAGGCCGTTCGGCCCATCGTGTCAGTCAAAAAAGAGCTATCCAGCCAAATCCCACTTTCCAGCTCTTGGTCCGTAGCCTTGTAGGTTGCGGCACTTCAAGTGCATATCCAAGTACTTTTTAAGTGTGTGGAGGGTTTCTGCCTCTACCACCCTTTCAGGCAGGGAGTTCCAGACCCCAACAACCCTCTGGGTGAAAAAATGTCTCCTCAACTTCCCTCTAATCCTTTTACCCATTACTTTAAATCTATGCCCCCTGGTTATTGACTTCTCTGCCAAGGGAAATAGGTCCTTCCAATCCACTCTATCTAGGCCCCTCATCATTTTAAACACCTCAATTAAGCCTCCCCTCAACCTCCTCTTCCAAAGAAAACAACCCCAGCTTATCCAATCGTTCCTCATAGCTAAAATTCTCTAGACCTGGCAACATCCTCGTAAATCCTCCTCTGTACCCTTTCTAGTGCAATCACATCTTTCCTGTAATGTGGTGACCAGAACTATACGTAGAACTCTAGCTGTGATGTGCTGTGACAGAAAGACCCATGATGGTGCTTGGATTGAGTGCAGTCCTGAAGTTAGTGGAAGGGCTGGGATTCAGAGTGGGAAGGATTGTTGGTACAATGTACTCCTGGATGACCTGCTGTTGAGGAGCTCTTGCAGCTGGCCAGATAGGTGGGCCTTGCTCTTCCTCGTCATCTTCTATATCTTCCTGTTCTTCATGCTCCTCCACCTAGAGTCATAGAGTCATAGTCACAGAGTCATAACGGCACAGAAGGAGGCCATTCGGCCCATCGAGTCCGTGCCGGCTCACTGCAGAGCAATCCAGTCAGTCCCATTCCCCCGCTCTATCCCCGTAGCCCTGCAAGTTTATTTCCCTCAAGTGCCTATCCAGTCTCCCCTTGAAAAGTTTGAGTGTCTCCGCTTCCACCACTTCTGTCGGCAGCGAATTCCAGGTCATCACCACTCGCTGCGTAAAAAAAGTTTTTCCTCACATCCCCCCTGTATCTCTTGCTCAAAACCTTAAATCTGTGTCCCCTAGTCCTTGTACCATCAACTAGTGGACCTCCATGTCTTCCTCCGCAGATGGCTCGATGGGTTCTCACTAAAAGAACTTGACTTGAATGTGCACCTACTGGTGCTCTTCTGTAATATATTGTACACTGCATCTCCTTTATGTACAGGTTTTGAGATAGTACACACTGTCAATTAAATGGCAATTTTTCACAAAAAAACATCGCATTGATGGATTTGTACTATAAATCGAATTACATTGATGCTTTTGAAAAAAAAACCACATTGGTCGCCTAATTGATTTATGGAGATCAATATAGTCTTGACAGTTAAGTTATCATTGTCATTGGCAACGTTGTGGAGAGTGCAACATGTGACGGCCAATCTGGAGACTCTCTGGGGTTGTGCCACAGATACTCTGCCAGACTATCCAGGCAGCGGAAGCATTGTTTCAGTATGCCAATGGATTGCTCTCTCAGGGCTCTGGTGGAGGCATGACTCTGATTGTATCTCTCCGTCTGTCCGTAGGTTCCTGATCTCAGCCGTGTCTGTGGTTAGAGTACTACAATGGGCATAGCTTCCTGGGGTAGGAAGGGGGAGGGTAAGAATCAGCCCAGGTTGCTACCGGTAATGATCCCAGCATTTCCCCACCACCACTCGAAAGTGCATGTGTGCAGACGTCAGTTGAGAAGAGGATCGTGGCTGAATAGCCTGCTGACAGTCCCTGAGAAATGGAGGGAAAATGTCACACTCCTCTGTTGCAATGGGCAAAGAGAGGCAAAGGCGGAGAAAATCTTTGGCAGAGAGAGAAGGAGGCCAACCAAACTGGCCCAGGTCCAGTGGAAAGGGTTTTGTCTTGGCTCTGAGTGCCACCTCCAGCAATCCCACACAGCAACTAACTGTGGAGGAAGAAGCTCAACGACCTGACCAGGTTACCCAAGGTAAGAAGAATCAGTTCGCGGTCGACGTGCCACAGCAATATTCAGAGGGAGAACACTCGGGAGTTCAGAGACATGAACAAGTTCAAAAACAATCGCAAGCCCCTGAAACCAACTTAAAGTGGCAGGCAAGGTAACCAGATCTTGGGATCTATAGCCAGAGGAATAAAGCACAAGCTAGAAGATGTGACAATGGGGGTAATTGTAACCCCCAAAAGTGAGCGGGTTGGGGTCAGGGTGAGATGTTAAGATTTAATAAATCTCAAACCTGACACCAACTTGCCCACTTCCGGGTTTAACGGAGGCAGGACAGGGGGGCGGGCAGCCAACACGCACCTATTTAAATATTATAATGAGGTTGGGAGCCTCACGTTCAACCTGCTTTATAGGTTTAACCCTGGCCGGCCGGGAGGCGAGGATAGCTTTGGGGAGAAGGTAAGTGCCCTTACAGCACTGCTTGTGGGCCAGGAAGAGCAGGAGTGCTTTCCCCAGGCCCTCCAAACTTTCCTCGTTCCTTGGGATAGGACACCCCCAATCAGATCCCCTCCAGGATCGGGGATTGGACCTCCCCCCATGCTCCCACTAGCAGCTGCAGGCTCCTTACCTGCTCCCGAGCGCTCCCCGCCTAACTGGGAGTCAAGCCTGTCAATCAGGCTGACTTCCGGACAGGATCCTGTTAAAAAAAAAATGGCACGCTGTGGAATCAAAACCAGTCTTTCGGGTTTCCCGACCGAAACTCCTCCCTCCGCTTACCGAACCTGCCCCTGTCAATATTGGGGCCAACGGGTCTGTAGAAAGCCTGGAAAAGGCACACCTGCAGTACTGTGTACAGTTGTGGTGACTGTACCACAGCAAAGATATATATACATTGAAGGCAATGCAGAATAGAGAAAGATGATGATTGATGATGAAGAAGAACAACAACAACTTATATAAAAACTGCAGATGCTGGAAATCTGAAATAAAAACAGAAAATACTGGAAGTACTCAGCGGGTCAGGCGACCTCTGTGGCGAGAGAAACAGAGTTAACGTTTCAGGTCAATGACCTGTCATCAGAACTGGAAGAAGTTAGAGGTTTAACAGTTTAGAAGCAAGTACAGAGTTAGGGAACAGGGTGGGTGGAGAGAGGGTTAACAATGGGGAAGGTCTGTGATAGGGTGGACTATCAACTTATATAGCGCCTTTAATATAGAAAAACGTCACAAGGCACTTCACAGATGCCTAATCTCAGGCTGATGTCAGGAAGTTCTTCTTTACACATGAATGATCCACTCTTAGAATGGTAGTGACGTCAAAAAGACTTGGAATAAGTTAAGAAACAATTGGTTACTCGGAAGCATGTTCTCTCAGGGTCCTTGGACTGATGAGCTAAGATGAGCCAAATTTGTGTGATCTTAGCAACAAAGGAATGTACAGTACTAGAAAAGTCTTGGGAGTTTACTGGGCTCCCGATTTTCTGGTCATCAATTTTAAGCGAGTGGAGAATCAGGAGCGACCCGAATTGGGTGCACTGACCTCCAAGCTGATTCCTCAACACTCCAGAAACTCTACGACAGGAGTGGAGTCTTGGAAAATTTACTCTAGGGGATTCGCCTCGTGAGTCTTCTCTGTACTGACTCTAGGGCTCATACCTTAATGGCCAACACTGCAAGGTGTAGTCTGACCTGAGGACTGTGCAATTTCAGAATATTTTGCCAGCCCGCATATATTTTTGGCGCATATTTCTGTCCAGATTTTTACAAAATTCATACTCGGGGTGTGGGCGTCACTGGCGAGGCTGGCATTATTGCCCCCCCTAGTTATAAAAACCATCCCTAGTTGCCTTGAGAAGGTGGTGGTGGGCCGCCTTCTTGAATCTCTGGGTGGCCTGCCAAGTCTCTTCAGAGGGCAGTTAAGAGTCTAGTCACATTGTTGTGGTACTGGAGTCACATATACGCCCAGACCGGGTAAGGACGGCAGGCTTCCCATCCCAAAGGACATTAGTGAACCAGTTGGGTTTTTAATGACAATCCGATAGCTTCATGGTCACTTTTACTGATACCAGCTTTTCTTTGGGGGTGATTTTGCCAATGGGGAGCTTTTGGAGGCGGGACTCCCACTTGTCGGGTTTCAGTTCCGCTTCCAACAACTTCTGGCCAACCCGCGCTATTTTCCCTTGATTGACCTTGTTAAGCCTGCCCAACGGGCTCAGCAGGCCAATTAAGGGAAAGCCGGTTGCAGAGAACGTCAACGTATGATGCTTCATCTGTCAAAAATTTTTGACTGATGAATTGTCATCTGTGAAGCTGTCAAACACTGACATTCTCTGTAGTTTGATGAGGTCTTGAATTCAAGACCTCATCAAACCGCTTTCTTTTGCAGAAATTAGATGGTTGTTGCATTGGAGAATGCAACGGCCATCTGTCATCTCTGCCGCGGAGGTGCGAGACTCTCCGCATACCCACCGACTGAAGCCAGCAGGAAGAAACAAAGGTAAGTACACTTTTACTAACACATTGCACTTACCTTAGATACTCACCTCTCCACTCTTGCACCCATCACTTACCTTCACAGCACACTTTTGCACCTCCCCCACCCCCCCGACCCCGCAGACCCAGTACTCGTCTCGCTGACCTGGTGGGTTTCGGAGCCTTTGGGAAGCCTGCACTTGTGAGGGCAAAAAGGGGATAATCCTATTTTCTGCCTGTTAACTACCCACCTCCTGGGAAGATGGCATGGAGGTGGGTTGGGGGAGGGTTGGGCACACGCCCCCAAATTCTGCCATTTTCCCAGCAGTCCCGCCTCCATACCCGCCTCCCCAGGGCTGGCAAGATCGCGCCCTTTATTTCCAGATTTTCAAAAACTAAATTCAAATTCTGATACTGCCACAGCAGGATTTGAACTCACAGGGCTAGAAATTCGTTACAGCCAAGAAATGGGCAGTGTTTAGATTAAAAATGGTTAAGCAACGCCACCTGCAAATCGTGTAGGATGCACGCAAAATGATTGCAGTCATGATTCTCATCTAAAAAGTCAAGCTCATTGGCATTACACTGAAAAGCTGGACCAATATCGGGGGCAGTCTAATTGCAAGTAATGATTGCCACAGGCTTTTTTCACTACTTAAAGGGGAGGTTCATTGATGCTGCAGCACCTCATTCTCAGTATTGTTGGGTGTGCAGCTGCCCCAACAAGCATAAGAAGGACAAGGAGAAGGAACACTTATTTACAAATCCTGATGGTAGATTGCCGCCCCAGGGAGAGAGCCCGGAGGTTCTCAGATGAAGTTTTGGAGGCATTGGTTTTAGTGGTAGAGAGAAGGTGGGCGGTCCTATACCCGGCAACTGGCAGGAGGCCCTCGCCACAAGTCTGCCGGACTATGTGGAGGGAGGTGGCACACCATGTCACGGGCAGCACTGTGCACCCCAGGACCCACACCCAGTGCAGGAATAAGTTTAATGAGCTCACACGAGTGGTCAGGGTGAGTGAATGCTTCAACAAATGCTGCATACCACCATTTGTACCACAAGCCTCACACACTGCTCGATACACCACACCCCCAGCACTCACCCACCAACAATCTCGACCATCAATGCTCACACCCACATCTTATACCTTGCACACAATGACAGCTATTCAACTATGGCAGGCACATCACCCAAACACATTGCTCCAGACTCACTCACACACTTTCCTTTCTCTTGCAGGCCAAGGTGGCTCACAACTGGCGTGAGCAGGAGCGGACAGGCAGGGGGCCAAGCCAACATTGAAGAGCTGAGCCAGCTGGAGAGTAGAGTGCTGGAGATCATTGGGCGCCAGGTTGTTGGCACCGTGGCCACCGGCGACGTTGACCCCCTTGGGGACAACAACGATATGTTCATTCCTACTCCTTCTTCTCACATCCCACTTCTCCTTCAGCCCACAGTCTTTTCTCACTTTCAAGCTACTCCTGCTGTATGCACATATTTCTCCCTTTCTGCCCCCCTCCCCTCACCATAACCCGGCTCTTGTGCCTTTCTACTTTCAGATAATCAGCATGCACCTGAGCAGCCTGTCCCTGAGGGCACCAATGAAAGCGAGGGGGGAGAAGAGGAGGAGAAAGAAGACACCACGTCACTGCATCTGTCACTCGCAGACACCAGCTCAGATACTGGCACTCTTCTTCTTAGGCAGTCCCTCGGAGCCGAGGATGACTTGCTTCCACATTAAAAATGAGTTCGCAGGTGACTGATGAGTCCAATGCGGGACCTACAGTCTCTGTCACAGGTGGGGCAGACGGTGGTTGATGGGGCGGGTGGGTGGGGTGCTTGGGTTGACGTGCGCTCCTTGCGCTGCCTGCACTTGACTTCCGCTTGCTCCCGACGAAGAGACTCGAGGTGTTCGGCGCCTTCCCGGATGCTTCTCCTCCACTTTGTGCGGTCTTGGGCCAGGGATTCCCAGGTGTCGGTGGGGATGTTACACTTTTTCAAGGAGGCTTTGAGGGTGTCCTTGAAGCGTTTCCTCTGCCCACCTGGGGCTCTCTTGCCGTGCCGGAGCTCCGAGTAGAGCGCTTGTTTTGGGAGTCTCGTAACGGGCATGCGGACAATGTGACCCGTCCATTGGAGCTGATCGAGCGTGGTCAAAGCTTCGATGCTGGGGATGTTGGCCTGAGCAAGAACACTGACGTTGGTGCGCCTATCCTGCCAATGGATTTGCAGGATCTTGCGGAGGCAGCGTTGGTGGTACCTCTCCAGTGCTTTGAGGTGCCTGCTGTACATGGTCCATGTCTCTGAGGCATACAGCACGGCGGGTATCACTGCTGCTCTGTAGACCATGAGCTTAGTGCCGGGTTTGATGTCCTGGTCTTCAAACACTCTCTTCCTCAGGTGACCGAAGGCTGCACTGGCACACTGAAGGCGGTGTTGGACTTCGTCGTCGATGTCTGCCCTTGTTGACAGTAGGCTCCCGAGGTATGGAAAGTGGTCCACGTTGTCCAAGGCCTTGTCGTGGATTTTGATAATCGGGGGGCAGTACTGTGTGGCGGGGGCAGGTTGGTAGAGGACCTTTGTCTTACAGATGTTTAGTGTAAGGCCCATGCTCTCGTACGCTTCGGTGAAGGTGTTGACGATGGTTTGGAGTTCAACCTCCGAGTGAGCGCAGACGCAAGCGTCGTCTGCATATTGTAATTCGACGACAGAGCATGGGACGACCTTGGATCTGGACCGGAGGCGATGGAGGTTGAAGAGTTTCCTGTTTGTTCTGTAAATTAGCTCCACTCCAGCGGGGAGCTTACTGAGGGTGAGATGGAGCATTGCAGCAAGTAAGATCGAGAAGAGCGTTGGTGTGATGACACAGCCTTGCTTGACCCCGGTTCGTACGTGAATTGGATCTGTGGTGGAACCGTTGCTCAGGATCACGGCTTGCATGTTGTCGTGAAGCTGGCGGAGGATGGTGACACACTTTTGAGGGCAGCCGAATTTGCGAAGGACACTCCATAATCCCTCACAGTTGACAGTGTCGAAGGCCTTTGAGAGATCAAAGAAGGCCATGTACAGCAGTTGGTGCTGCTCCCTGCATTTCTCTTGTAATTGACGTGCGGTGAAGATCATGTCCATTGTGTCCCTTAGTGGGCGGAATCCGCATTGCGACTCTGGGAGGAGCTCTTCGGCCACTGGGAGAAGGCGATTGAGGAGGATTCTTGTGATGACTTTCCCTGTGGCAGACAGCAGGGAAACTCCTCTGTAATTACCGCAATCGGACTTGTCACCTTTCTTGAAGATGGTCACAATTACGGCGTCTCTGAGATCCCCTGGCATGCTCTCCTCCTTCCATATAAGAGAAATGAGTTCATGAATTCGCACCAGTAGTGCTTCTCCGCCATGCTTTAGTGCCTCGGCGGGGATTCCATCTGCTCCTGAGGCCTTGTTGTTCTTCAGTTGTCGGATGGCCTTTTCAACCTCATGCCGGGCTGGGGTTGTGCTGAGATGGTGGCGGGTAGCATGCTGCGGGATGGAGTTGAGGACACTCGCGTCGAAGACAGAGTCTCGGTTAAGGAGATCTTCGAAGTGCTCCTTCCAGTGGGCACTGACTGCCTCTCTGTCCTTGATGAGTACCTCTCTGTTCTTGGCCCGCAGTGGGGTAGGACTTTGGGTGCTTGGGCCGTAGATGGTCTTGACTGCGCTAAAGAATCCACGCACGTCGTGGTTGTCGGCTAGCTGCTGGATCTCCTGCGCTTTCTCCACCCACCATCTGTTCTTTAGGTCGCGAGTTTTTTGTTGGACCTCGGCCTTCAGGCGTCTTTAGAGCTGCTTTCTTGCTCTCGAGTTCTGTTGCTGTTTCCAGATCAGGAATGCCTTGCGCTTGCGGCTTATTAGCTCCTGGATCTCCTGGTCGTTCTCGTCGAACCAGTCTTGATGTTTCCTGGTCGAGTGTCCGAGCGTCTCTTCACAGGTGCTGATTATGGAGGCCTTGAGTGCAGACCAGGCGCTGTGGACACACTGGGCTGGATTTTGTCTTGGGGTCGGGTTGGGGTCGTGTTACCCGTATTTCGTGTTGCCCCCCCAACTCCAGATTAATGTGGATGAATGATGCAATTTTCACTTAATTGGGCAATTGAGTTCCAGCATGTGGGAACCCATGACCCAATTAGTGGTTTCAGTCTGAAAGTCGCCTCTGATGATGTCATCATCGCAGGTCAGAGACTGACTGCCTGGTCTCAGAGATTGCCTGGCCTTTGCTGTGAGTGGACCTGGATGCAAAATGAGCAGCATCTGTGAGAGAGAGAGAGAGAGAGAGAGAGAGAGAGAGAGAGAGAGAGAGAGAGAGAGAGAGAGAGAGAGAAATTCCGAACCAAGTCCTCCCAGGCAGTCTCTGAAGACATTCAATGCAGCAGCATCAGAGGCGACTTTCACACGTAATACTACTACTACCTTCATCACATCTCCGTTGTAATAGTGGACCTGCAGCTGATAGTCAGCTATCCACTTGTGCTCCCACCAGGTTTCACTGGCGTGTTTCACATCAGGTGTACTTCATGTCTGAAAAGGGTTAAACTAGCTAAAACGTTTCAAAATGGCATTACAGAGCCAATTTAGGGATAGTTAAGAGCGTTAATGGCCTCTCGCGCCTCTTGGAGGCGGGACGGAGTCAGGAACCCCGCGACCTATTTTGTCAAAATTGCGTGGAGGCGTGTTGGAGTCGGGATGGGGTCGGGACCCCCTAATCTGTTACTTTACCCCCCCACACGCCTCCAAACCCGACTCCACGGGTCATTCAAAATCCAGCCCTCTGTGTCTCTGACTCACTGGGAGTCGTCAGGTTGGTTGTGAGGCGCAGACTGAATAGGGCTTTCTTAGAAGGGTCTTTGAGTGTTCCAGCGTTAATTTTCCTGCGGCATTGTTTCTGTTGCCGCCGCTGTTTTGGGGCTACATTGATGGAGATGACAGAGCGGATTAGGCGGCGGTCTGTCCAGCAGTCGTCAGCTCCTGTCATGGCACGGGTGATGCGGACGTCCTTGCGGTCCCTCGCTCGGACGATGACGTAGTCCAGCAGATGCCAGTGCTTGGAGCGAGGGTGTTGCCATGAAGCCTTGTACTTGTCTCTCTGGCGGAACAAGGTGTTGGTTATGACAAGGCCATGTTCTAAGCATTTCGACAGGAGGAGGGTACCGTTGGAGTTGGCTTTCCCTACCTCCTCTCTGCCGATCACACCTCCCAAGAGGTCAGTGTCCTTTCCAACTCTGGTGTTAAAGTCACCAAGGAGGATCAGCTTGTCGCCCGTTGGGACTCGGGACAGGGATTGTTCGAGGCTGGAGTAGAATTCCTCTTTGGTCTCGTCTGTGGCTTCCAGTGTTGGGGCGTACGCACTGATGACTGTAGCGCACTGGTTCCGGGTTAGGGTGAGCCAAAGAGTCATGAGGCGCTCGTTTATACCGCTAGGAGAGTCTCTGAGACGCCCAACTAGTTCATTTTTTATGGCGAAGCCTACCCCATGGAGGCGGTGTTCTTCTTCAGGTCTGACTTTCCAGAAGAAGGTGTAACCACCACCTTGCTCCTTGAGCTGGCCTTCCCCTGCCCACCGGGTCTCACTTAGGGCAGCGATGTCAATGTCGAAACGTCTGAGCTCCCAGACAACGATAGCAGTACGGCGTTCCGGTCTGTCACTGTTGGGGTTGTCCATGAGGGTCCTGACATTCCAGGTCCCGAACTTTATTTTAAAGGGTGGCACATGCCTGTGTGTGAATTCTTTTAATGTGGGGTGGCCGTTGCACACCAGCTACCACACGGGCTTGACAGAGCAAGGTCTTGGTCCAATGGCAAGGGGATCCAAGACGATTGGAGACCAGGCTCTGCTACAACGGCCTAGCACTCACACACAAACATACTCCTACTGTCCTCCTCCTTCCTTCCTGCAGGTTCTCTCTGCTTGGGTTTCGTAGGCTGCATTGTGGTCCTCCCGACCTCGCTGTTGGCCCGTGCCGCACCTTCCCTGGGCCCCGACCCCACTGCTGGTCCACGCTGCACCACTCCTAGGCCTTGACCTCGCTGCTGGGCTCGTCCTCGCTCCTGGGTCCCGGCCTCGGACATGAATGATGTTGTCTCTCACAGGATCAAATTAGCACTGATATTCTCGTGATCCCTGGCTTCGAACTCCACTCGCGATCCACTAGTCACTAGATCACTAGTCTAGTGGAGAAGTGTAGTCTTGACGGCAGAGAGGTCTGGGAATTTGGGAGCTAAGTTTAAATGAAGAGCCAGTGCTCACTGAGAACAAAGAACAGGCATGGTCGGGGGATGGGCAGATACTGGCACTACGCGTTCTTTAGAGGCTAGTCTAGTAGCGGGATCTGCACAGGGTGAGGCACTGGGCACAAGCGGGCTGCAGCAAGGCCGGGGGGAAGGGTAGCTCGGGGGCCAGCTCCCTGGAGGGCGAGTTCTGCTGCACAGGACTCAGATGAGGACCTCGATGGGGAGGTGTTTAGAAGAAGGGCGATGGACATGCACACGGAGATGATAGGTGCAATGGCAAGGGTGCCAGAGAGCCTCTCAGCAATGGCAAGGCGCGTGGAGGAGTCCGCCTCCGACATTGCAGCTCTGCGCATAGCATGGAGCCCATCATTTCCAGTCTGGAGATGATGGTACACTCCCAGAGAGACCGTGGTGACCCAGAGGTGATGGCGCGTATGATGGGCAATGTCGTAGCTTCCATTGCAGCACAAGCGGAAGCGACCCAACGTCTTAGTGCTGCAGCGGAAGCTCAGACTGCTCTCATGCAGGCTCAGCTTGATGCCATGCAAGCTCTGACTGCTGCCATCATGGCTGGGTCTACCACCATCGACCAGGGCTTTCACGGTGTCGCAGCAGGCCAGCAATCTGTGCTCCAACAGATTGCTAAGGATGCTGAGGTGCTGCCCCGGGGGAGTGGCAGTGGCTCAGTGGAGCAGGAACCTGCTATCCTCGCTCAGGATGACAACATTCCTACTCCCACCACTGCCACTCTGCCACTGCCCTTGCAGCTGCCTGTGAGCCAGCCAGCCCGGACTGCTGCCGCACATGCCAAGGTGGTGCAGTCTGCAGCCGGGCCTTCTAGGTCCACAGTGGTCAAGGTCGTCCTGCAAGGCCATCTGAAGTGTCTCGCACGGAAACTCAGCAGCCTTCCACCAGCTGTGCTGCAACCACTGGGGACGCACTGCGTAGGAGCACTAGAGTAGGAAAAGGCACACGCACGCACGACAGTCACTAAGGGATTGCACAAGGGTGATTAGTTATTAGTTTTCATGTAATATGTGTGATATGTTTATCGATACATTTATTAATTATGTTTGGAATCTTTTGGAGGACGCTGTGATATGGTGTGAGACAGGGATTGTATGATGGGGATGTGGTGAGCAACGGGGATCTGGGGTTTCAATCATGTGAATCGGAGTCTGATGAGCCAGTCACGGACAGCCCGTCCAGAAGGCCGATCATCTCGCTGCCTCCGCCCTCCTCTTCGTCCTCAAGCCTGGCCCAGCTTTCTGCTAGTCCCACTCCCCCGCCCTTTCCCCGTAGCCCTGCAATTTTTTTTCTTTCATGTACTTATCCATCTCCCTTTTGAAAGCCGTGATTGAATCTGCCTCCACCACCCTTTCAGGCAGTGCATTCCAGATCATAGCCACTCACTGCATAAATTTTTTTTTTTCTTATGTCGCCTTTGGTTCTTTTGCAAATCACCTTAAATCTGTGTCCTCTGGTTCTCGACCCCTTCTGCCAATGGGAACAGTTTCTCTCTATCTACTCTGTCCAGACCCCTCATGATTTTGAACATCTCTATCAAATCTCCTCTCAATCTTCTCTTCTCTAAGGAAAACAACCCCAGCTTCTCCAGGCTATCCACATAACTGAAGTCCCTTATCCTTGGAATCATTCTCGTAAATCTTTTCTGCACCCTCTCTAAGGCCTTCACATCCTTCCTAAAGTGCGGTGCCCAGAATTGGACACAATACTCCAGTTGAGGTCAAACCAGTGTTTTATAAAGGTTCATCATAATTTCCACACTTTTGTACTCTATGCCTCTATTCATGAAGCGGAGATGCCGGTGTTGGACTGGGGTGGACAAAAGTGAGAAGTCGCACAACACCAGGTTCTTGTCCAACAGCTTTATTTGAAATCACAAGCTTTCGGAGCGCTGCTCCTTCGTCAGGTGAAGTGACCTTCACCTGACGAATCACCTGACTTCACTTCACCTGACGAAGGAGCAGCGCTCCGAAAGCTTGTGATTTCAAATAAAGCTGTTGGACTATAACCTGGTGTTGTGCGACTTCTCACTTCTATTTATGAAGCCCAGGATCCTGTAAGCTTTTTTAACTGCTTTCTCAACCTGCCCTGCCACCTTCAACGATTTGTGCACATATACCCCCAGGTCTTTCTGTTGACGCACCCCCTTTAGGATTGTACCCGTTAGTTTATATATCCTCTCCTCAGTCTTTCTACCAAAATGTATCACTTCGCATATTTCTGCGTTAAATTTCATCTGCGACGTGTCCGCCCATTCCACCCGCCTGTCTATGTACTCTTAAAATTTATCACTATCCTCCTCACTGTTCACTATACTTCCAAGTTTTGTGTCATCTGCAAATTTTGAAATTGTGCCCTTTTACTTCCAAGTCCAAGTCATTAATATATATCAAGAAAAGCAGTGGTCCTAGAACCGACCCCTGGGGAACACCACTGTATACCTTCCTCCAGTCCGAAAAACAACCGTTCACCACTACTCTCTGTTTCCTGTCACTTAGTCAATTTCGTATCCATGCTGCCACTGTCCCTTTTATTCCATGGGCTTCAACTTTGCTGCCTGTGCCAGCTCTTTTCTGGCATTATGTGGCACTTTGTCAAATGCCTTTTGAAGGGAAAAAATTTGCAGGGCTATGGGGAAAGAGCAGTGGAGTGGGATTAATTGGAGAGCTCCAGCAAAGAGCTGGCACCGGCACGATGGGCCGAATGGCCTCCTTCTGCTCTGTATCATTCTATGATTCCAGGACTCTAAGATGTATTTAAGGGGAAGTGCATGAGGGAGAATGGAATCGAAGTAAATGTTGATAGAGTTAGATGAAGTAGGGTGGGAGGAGGCTCGTGTGGAGCATAAACGCTGGCACAGGCCAGTTGGGCCGAATGGCCTGTCTCTGTGCTGTACTTTATGTACTCTATGTAATTAAGATCATGGTGCATGAAATACTCACAATCTGCTACTTCAATTTTGATGTTAAAGAGATGGTAAAAAAATACCAGAGAGAGGCATTGGATGGCAGCAGCGAGCTTCCTGTCAGGAGGAATCTTTGCGATTTGTGCTGCAATAGGCATGTGCATGACGAAAATATTGGGGGCACTTTCGATTAAGGGCTAATATATAACTCGGAAGCCACTTTGAGCTCTCTTTGATGGAGCCGGTTTGTACCGGCACAGTTAATTACTTAGCCGAGTGCTGAGGGGGTCGGAACCTCCAGATCTTTTGAAATAGGTGGCGTCACAAAAGCAGGAAGTCATTCCCAATAGTCTCAAATTTAGTGCCAGATTTTCCAACAGTCTGTTTAAAGTAAGAACTTCAAAACTAGCTGCTGAAGATGAAAGAAAATAAGGATCAAGCAACACTTCATTAAGAGCTCGGTGTCACATTGGAAATCAATAGCTCTTTGGAGTTAAATTAAGTCTGTTCACAAGGGAACATTAAAAGCTCTTCAGTGGCAATTAAATACCATCAAGCAGAAAGCCATGAAACTTTTAGCACAGCTATGCAACTTGTTAGGAACAGGTTAAGGTCATCAGATTCAACAAGCCAGTCCATCTTTATCTGAAGCAAATCACTACAGAATTGGAATTCCTCTCTGCGCGCACCCCCCCCCGCCCTCAGGTGATCAAAAGCAGTCCAGGTGATCTCATTGACCACGTGGACGTTATCTGTTAATCCGCTTACTTTTTATATGATGCGATCCCTCCCTCAGCCAGGGACCGGCCCAGCTTCCTCTTAAAGCCAGGGAGTCAGCACCCACTGTACAGCCGGCAACGCACTCCAAATTGGCACAGGGGACCTGCTGCTGACATTGTGGCCCTGAATTTACGGTCGGAGGCTTCCCACGGGGAAATGCCTCCGATCCGCAAATAAAATCCACGCCTACCTGGTGGTGCAGAGACTCGCGGTGCCGGGCCTCTCCGGGTACCCGCGGGCAGAGGCCCACGTATCCTGGGGCGCAGGCCGTTCGCGAGAGTCCCTGGGATCACGTGGGCCGGACCAAGGAATGAAAGAAGGGAATCCCCATTCACGCTGATCAGGATTCCGTATGTACAGAAACCCCATAAGTATGAATGGGAATACCCAAAAAAATACATCTACACTTCAAATATATTTTTTTTAAATCACATTTAAAATGAATTAAAATGGCATTTAATTAAATATTTAAAACATAAATTTAATTTTTTGAAAAATAAATGTACATGTTTTAATGGGGCTAAAAATAAAACTTACCTTATTTAACGAGTTTTTAATTATTGATAAAATTTTGTTTTACTGTTTTTTTAAAAACTCTTATGCAGGTAAAAGCAGGCCTTGCACTTGCTTTTACCAGGCTTAAGAATTTCACGGGCATTCGCCGGGCAGAATAGCCCAACTCTCCGCCCGCGGATGCCCTTTTCCCGGGGATGCGGAGGATCTGTCAAGAGAATTCTTGACAGATCGCAAGTTCCGGGTTTTAGCACATGAGCAGCGCATGCCTAAACCCGGAACTTGCGCAGCCTTTACGGGTGTGTACGCATCTCGTACGCACCTGTAGGGGCCACAAATTACGGCCCAATGTGTCAGCCGTGGCTCAGTGGGTAGCACTCTAGCCTCTGAGTCAGAAGGTTGTGAGTTCAAGTCCCACTCCAAAGAATGAGCACAAAAATCGAGGCTGACACTCCAGTGCAGTGCTGAGGGGAGCGCTGCACTGTCGGAGGTGCCGTATTTCGGATGAGACGTTAAACCGAGGCCCCGTCTGCTCTCTCAGGTGGATGTAAAAGATTCCACGGTACAATATCAAAGAAGAGCAGGGGAGTTCTCCCCCCGGGTGTCCTGGCCAATATTTATCCCTCAATCAATGGCCTAGAAATTCAATTCAGAGGCTTGCCACGGGGGTAAGGATCGCGCGCGATATCACCTACCGCGTCTGCCGTCCTTGTTTGCCCCTGCAGGAACTTCGGGTCCCGGGCCTCTCCCTAGTGCCGGCGCGCAGTGCTTGCGTGTCCCAGGGGCGCAGTTAGTGCGATGCGACCCCTGGGATCACGTGGGTCATGGAGAGCCAATGGCAGCAGACCATCTTTCATTCATAGATTTGACAGGAGACCTGTCAAATCTGTGAATTGAAATCGGCCCCAAAAGAACAGCTAAACCTCAAATAAATTTTTTAAAAAAACCATCACATTAATAAAATAACTATAGTTAAATAAATTAACCACTTTAAACAAAAATTAAAATTTTTGAAAAAATTAAAATACTTTTTAAAAGTTATAAAAATAAACTTACCTTTCTTTAAAGTCTCTAAAAAAGATAAACCTGTTGAAAAAAAATTAAAATTATACTTAATTAACTACTTACCTTGTTCAAAAGGGGTCTTACGCCTCCTTTTTACTTGTGTAGAATCTTCAATACTTACCCTCGCGTTGAAACCTGAAAAAAAACCTAAGTGTGCTGCGTGCGCGCAGCCTCTAGTGCGCACGCAGTTCACCTAGGAACCGCCCCCTTCGCCATACCGGAAGTGCCGGTTTCCCGCACATGCGCAGTGCATGCAGGAAACCGGCACTTCGGGAATGAATACGGGTGAGTACGCACCGAGTACTCACCCGAATTTTTGGGCCAACATCACTAAAACAGATTATCTGGTCATTATCACATTGCTGTTTGTGGGAGCTTGCTGTGCGCAAATTGGCTGTTGCGTTTCCAACCTTGCAACAGTGACTACACTTCAAAAGTACGTCTGTAAAACACTTTGGGACGTCCTGAGGTCTTGAAAGGCACTATATAAATGCAAGTCTTTCTTTCTTTATTATTTATGGCCCTCACGGACTCTCAGTCCGTCAAGCTTGACCCACACACAGAGAAGGATAAGGGGAGATTTTACAGAGGTGTTGAAAAGGTGAAGCCGTTTCCACTGGCAGGTGGGTCGGTAACCAGAGGACACAGATTTGTGATAATTGGCAAAAGAACCAGAGGGGAGATGAGATGAATATTTTTTTTATGCAGCGAGTTTTTATGATCTCCGGAATGCAGTGCCTGAAAGCGTGGTGGAAGCAGATTCAATGGGAATTCGATAAATATTTAAAAAGGAAAACTTTGCAGGGCTGCGGGGAAACAGCAGGGGAGTGGTTCTAATTGGACAGCTCTTTCAAAGAGCCGGCACAGGCAGGATGAGCCGAATGGCCTCCTTCTGTCCTGAAAGATTTTATGATTTTATATATTTCGGTGTACTGTTGTCTATTTCTGTGTATATCCAAGTATTTCTGACTCCTGTGTCTTTCTTTCTCTTCAATGCCTGTTTTTCATTCTAATTCTATCCACGGTTCGGATGTATACAGCAGGTTTCTACTGCAAGATAAAATCTGTGAACTTCTGCAGCACCAACAGGGTTAATAAAGATGAGAGAGCGAGAGAACTGGCAAGAAGCGAGAATAGGAGAAGAGGAGAGAGAAAAAGTGAAAGTAAAGTTTTTACTTTTTGAAGGAGTGTGATAGGGTCAACGTAGAGAAGATGTTTCCACTTGGGGGGAGCCCAAAACTAGGGGTCATAAATATAAGATAGTCAGTAATAAATTCAACGGGGAATTAAAGAGAAACTTCTTTACCCAGAGAGTGGTTAGAAATAAAAACAGAAAATGCTGGAAATACTCGGCAGCATCTGTGGAGAGAGAAACAGAGTCAACGTTTCAGGTTGATGACCCTTCGTCAGAACTGGAAAAAGTTGGAGATGTAACAGGTTTTTAAACAAGTGTAGGGGCAGGGAAAGGGGGGAGGGGAGGAAAGAACAAAAGGGAAGGTCTGTGATAGGCTGGAAGGCAGGAGAGATTAAGAGACAAAAGGGATGATGGTGCAAGGCAAAAGGAGATGGTAATGGGACAAGTTAAGAAACAAAAGATGGCTCTAGATGAGGTGTAAATGGCAATGGCAGGATGATGGACAGCTGGCCATGTGAGAGACAGAAAAAAATGATCGGGGCCGAGGTTATAGTCTGAAATTGTTGAACTCGGTGTTGAGTCCAGAAGGCTGTAAAGTGCCTAATCGAAAGATGAGGTGCTGTTCCTCGAGCTTACGTTGAGCTTCATTGGAACAGTGTAAGAGGCCGAGGGTGGAGAAGTCAGAGTGGGAGTGGAGCGGAGAATTAAAGTGACAGGCGACCGGAAGCTCGGGGTCACCCTTACGGACTGAACGGAGGTGTTCCGCAAAGCGGTCTCACGGTTAGAATGTGGAGCTCACTACCACGTGTGGTAGTTGAGGTGAATAGCATTGGTACATTTAAGGGGAAGCTCGGTAAACACATAAGGCTTGTGTGAAGCATAAGCACCAGCATGGGCCGAATGGCCCGTTTCTGTGCTGCAAATTCTATATAATGTTACTGTTAATAGCACGACTAATGAAAGCATATTATTCACTTAACAGGGATTTAAAAAAAATTTGTTTATGGGATCTGGGCATCGCTGGCAAGGCCAGCATTTATTGCCCATCCCTAATTGCCCTTGAGAAGGTGGTGGCGAGCCACTTTCTTGAACCGCTGCAGTCCGTGTGGTGAAGGTACTCCCACAGTGCTGTTAGGGAGGGAGTTCCAGGATTTTGACCCAGCGACGATGAAGGATCGGCGATATACTTTTAAGTGAGGATGGTGTGCGACTTGGAGGGGAACTTGGAGGTGGTGGTGTTCCCATGCGCCTGCTGCCCTCGTCCTTCTAGGTGGAAGAGGTTGTGGGTTTGGGAGGTGCTGCCGAAGAAGCCTTGGCAAGTTGCTGCAGTGCATCTTATAGATGGTACACACTGCAGCCACAGTGCTTCGGTGGTGGAGGGAGTGAATGTTTAAGGTGGTGGATGGGGTGGATTGACTGTAAAATAACTTGAAAGAAAGTTTATATATTTGGTGTTAACTTCAGTTCTTGCTTTTTCCAGTCTGCTAACAGCACAGATAGGGTTGTAGAATAGATTATTAACAATACTTCACTACACTCAATGGTCATAGAATGCATGCAGGAGATATTCAATGTCTATTATGGTATGTGCAATTATTGCTGGTCATGTGTATAAAAAAAAGCTCTGTAAATGACCGATACCAGAAGTCCATCTGAAGGAATACATGCTTCCTTGTGCAAGCTGCATATTCTTGGCATTTGCACCTTATCAGGGCATATGCTTCATGGGGAATTAAATGGATTTAATTCTTAAATGAGTGAATGCATAAATATAAGAGCTTGCATCACAACAACACTTGGCAAAGAACCGTACTCGGCAAAACATTTCTCCTGCAAGTAAAATCAGGATGAAAGAGCAGGCACGGAAAAGCTCCATGCTATTTTTTTTTTTTTTTGCATTCCAGGCAGAACTCATTAGAAGCAGCATAAATAGAAATTGTATTTTATGTAATTGCAATTTCATTATTGTAATATTCTCATTGCATAAAATCAGTTTGAAACACCAGTGTGCAATTCTTTGAATTATAAATGAAATTCATTGTAATGAGAAATAAATATGGATTGTACTTCATGTAATGTCATTTTTGTAAGATTTGCATTCAATTTGAAAAAAATGATAACGATCATAATTTTCAATTTTTTTTTAATACAATTGAGATTATATAAAATTACGTAAAATTTTACAGCACACACAGGCCACTCGAGCCTCCTCCCACCTTGGTTCATCTCACCCTATCAACATATCCTTCGATTGCTTTCTCCCTCATGCATAAATCACAGACATAAAACATATTTTAATAACTTTACAATATTAAATCAGGAGAACGTTTCAGCAAGAAACACAGGGAACAGAGAGAAATGGCTAAAACCCTTATCATAGAATCACAGCATGATACAGCACAGAAGGCGGCCATTCGGCCCATCGTGCTTGTGCCGGCTCTTTGAAAGGGCTATTCAATTAGTCCCATTCACCTGCCCTTTCCCCATAGCCCTGCAGAGTTTTTCCCCTTCAAGTATTTATCCAATTCCCTTTTGAAAGTCATCATTGAATCTGCTTCCACCGCCCTTTCAGGCAGCGCGTTCCAGATCATAGCGTAAAAAAAATCTTCTCATCTCGCCTCTGCTTCTTTTGCCAATTACTTTAAATCTGTGTCTTCTGGTTACCGACTCTTCTGCCAGTGGAAACAGTTTCTCCTTATTTACTCTATCAAAGCCCTTCATGATTTTGAACACCTCTATTAAATCTCCCCTTAACCTTCTCTGCTCTAAGGAGAACAATCCCAGCTTCTCTAGTCTCTTCCCCCCGCTGATGTCCAACTCCCCCCACCTCGGTGTCTGACTCCCCCACCCCCCCGATGTCCGACTCCCCCCTGATGTCCAACCCTCCTTGATGTCCGATTCCGCCTCCCCCCCCCTCCCGATGTCCAACTCTCTCCCCCGACGTCTGACACTCCCCAATGTCTGACACCCCACTCCGATGTCTGAATCTCTCCCCCGCCGATGTCTGACCCTGGCACTCCAGGCCTTACAATCTAGCTGGCTGAGGCCGGGAAACGGATTCAAAATATTTAAAAGAGATCCTGCCATTAAATTTGGCAGGACCTCTGGGAAACCCGCACTTCCGGGTTTCCTGGTTGCTAAACCTCCCTCTCCCCCATTCCCTCCCCATTATTATCAGGGCCAAGCTCCCTTACAAAGAGACACAGAGGCGCAGGATTGGATTCAGGCAGAAGGAAGATAGTTCCAGGTCTGTGATCAGTGAACAATGAAGTGAAGCGACGGATGATAAATCTATTCTCAGATTAAAGGGGGATATGATCAGGTTTTGAAAATACACAAGGGAATGGATAAAGTAAACATAGAGAAGGATTTTGTGCAAAAAACAGGAACCAGGAAGGAAAGCATTGATCAATACTTTATGTAGCAACATTGTAAATGTGTTCATAACGATTTCACCATGACAGTATCATAAATCCTCTGAACTCAGTTGCAATTTTGTATGAAATAATGATTGGAGAAATCACACAAGACAGCAGAGCAGTTTAAAATTGATCCCATCATCACTTCCTTCAGCAGTTTGCATTTTATAATGGTGTATTGGTATTAAAATGCCTTAACCCCCCACAGTGATTAACATTTGCTCTTAGTGATAAAAAAAAACCCCAGAGTGCTGGAAAGTAATAGCTAGATGATTTTCAGGACGCCTACCCTTTCTGACTTGGTTCTTAATAACCTTGACAGGAACTATTGACTCTCAGCAGCAATATCTGTGGCAAAAATGCATTGCCAGCAGAATTACTAACTAAGTTCCGATTCTGCCACTGGTGACAAACCCAACTGACCCTTAATACAGACAGAAAAATCCCGGCATCAGTAGAGTCAGTAATAAAAAGTAAAAGCTTTTGTTTAATAACGGGACTGATAAAGTTAGTAACAGAAACTAGGCGCGAGCAGGAAAGGGGCCACTGCTGGAGGCAAAACTGGAAACCAAAGGTCCGATTGTTTGAATGAATCTTTGAAATAGGAATACTCATAGATGTTTGTGGAAAAACAAAAACAGATCTTCAAAGGGAAAATAATGAGGAGAAAGAGCATGGCCACGATGATATTTGGAAAGAAAATTACTCTGATTTACTGTCACAAATGTTCTGATGGAAGCAGCACTTCATTTTGAAAAGCCCAGATAAGTTACTGCAATCTAGCTTGTTTCCAGGGCAACAGCAAAAACGCTCAAGACAAATCTAAAGGGAACGGCGAAAGTATGCTCATGAGCTGAGCAGCAGGTCCTTTACAAAAATAAACTAAAATAAACTGTTTCTCTGCCACGAGTATTAATTCCCCCTCTCCCACCCTCCCCTCCCCCAATTCAATCAGTGAGCTCTCAGTGACCTGAGTAAAAACATAGAAAAATAGGAGTAGGCCATTCGGCCCTTCGAGCCTGCTCCGCCATTCAATATGATCATGGCTGATCCTCTATCTCAATACCATATTCCCGCTCTCTCCCCGTACCCCTTGATGCCTTTTGTGTCTAGAAATCTATCTCTCTCCTTCTTAAATATATTCAGTGACTTGGCCTCCACAGCCTTCTGTGGTAGAGAATTCCACAGGTTCACCGCCCTCTGAGTGAAGAAATTTCTCCTCATCTCAGTCCGAAATGTCCTATCCCATATCCTGAGACTGTGACCCCTCGTTCTAGACCCCCCAGCCAGGGGAAACATCCTCCCTGCATCCAGTCTGTCTAGCCCGGTCAGAATTTTATACGTTTCAATGAACCATGGGTGGAATTTCTGGGCCATGCGCCTGATGAAAATGGCGGATGGGGGGGGGTTAGTGCCCTGAAATTGCTGTATAAGAACCTAAGGTCCTGTTGCCGCCATCGATGGGAGGAAAGAAGGTGTCATGTATTATCACATGGTTTGTCACATGGTTTAATATGAGAATGCTCAGTTCGCTCTGGCCTAATAAAGCAAGCACATAGACTCGCAACTCATCATGTCTCTGTCATTCATTTGCTCCACCCACATATATAACAGAAGGAAGGAAGGAAGGGAGGGAAGGAAAATAAATTATAGAAAGAAAAACTTGCATTTATATAGCGCCTTTCACAACCTCAGGACCCAAAGCGCTTTACAACCAATGAAGTACTTTTGAAGTGTAGTCACTGTTGTAATGTAGGGAGAGACAGCAGCTGATTTGCGTACAGCAAGGTTCCACAAACAGCAATGAGATAAATGACCAGATCATCTTTTTTAGTGATGTTGGTTGAGGGATAAATTAACACGAGGATAATCACCCTGCTTTTCTTTGAATAGCGCCATGCAATGTTCCCTCTTTTTTTTTCAGTGCGTGGGCCTTTTAACTGGCTGCTCAGCCCATTCAAATTTTCGCGCATGTGCGATTTTCCCTGTATAAAAGCCAGTGTGCGGCCTGCGCGGGACCTCCAGACCGCTGCACGGCCACACAGCTTAAGAGGAACATTGGTGCCATGGGACCTTCCCACCTGAGAGGGGAGATGGGGCATCGGTTTAACATCATATCTGAAAGGCAGCACCCCTGACAGTGCTGCACTCCTTCAGTACTGTACTGAAGTCTCAAACTAGATTTTGTGCTCAAGTCTTTGGAGTGGGGCTTGAACCCACAACCTTCTGACCTAGAGGCGAGAGCTCTACCGCTGAACCAAGAGAGAAAATCTTCCCTTGTTTATTGTTTAACTATACACTTGGGAGCTCTGACTCTATTTCACTAAGAGTACAACAGTATTCTGATTGTATAAAATACAGCAAGAAAGAAAGTAGCCTGCCTAGCTTCAAGAAGTCTCATGTTCTACATAACTCCAGCAGTAAAAATTAAACCAAAATCAATTACTTGGATCAGGTTACCAGAAAAGATAGTTAATTCTTGGTCAATTGATATCATTATTAAGAAAATGGGTGGAGATATTAATAGATCTGGTTGATTCGTATGAGGGTACGGAGATCTTGGGTTGGGTGAGGGGGATTCCATGAATAAGACTGTGGAAAGAGAGGACTTTACAAATTGCCTTTTCTCATTTCAAGCTTTTCTTGTTTTTAAAAGAAGGGTTTTGTACTTCATGTCAATTATTAAAGTGGCTGCCAAGATGCTCTCACACTCAGAGAAGATTTGATAGTTTTACACAGTATTTGCTGCAACACAAGTCTGATCCCCAGCCAATACCCCATGTACCAAAGCTGAAACGTACTGTTCCTCGCTGTACCTCCAGAGACCAACATGGCCAAAAAGGGCAGCAATCCCTCATTAAATCAAATGCTGCCAGAAAAGAAATCCATTCACCTCATGAATAAAAATATCAATGATTTGGACTTGAATGTAGGAAGTATGATTAAGAAGTTTGCAGATGATACAAAAATTGGCCGTGTGGTTGATAGTGAGGAAGAAAGCTGTAGACTGCAGGAGGCTATCAATGGACTGGTCAGGTGGGCAGAACAATGGCAAATGGAATTCAACCCGGAGAAGTGTGAGGTAATGCATTTGGGGAGGGCTAACAAGGCAAGAACATAAGAAATAGGAGCAGGAGTAGGCCATTCAGCCCTTCGAGCCTGCTCCGCCATTCAATGAGATCATGGCTGATCTTCTGCCTCAACTCCATTCACCGGCCCTATCGCCATATCCCTTGATGCCCTTACTAGTCAGAAATCTATCGACTTCTGTTTTGAATATACCCAATGACTGAGTCTCCACAGCCCTCTGGGGTAGAGAATTCCAAAGATTCACCACCCTCTGGGAGAAGAAATTTCTTCTCATCTCGGTCCTGAATGGCCTACCCTTTATCCTGAGGCTGTGGCCCCTCCTTCTAGACTCCGCAGCCAAGGGAAACATTCTCCCAGCATCCACCCTATCAAGCCCTGTAATAATTTTGTATGCTTCAATGAGATCCCCTCTCATTCTTCTGAATTCAAGAGAATACAGGCCTAGTTTACTCAATCTCTTCTCATACGACAGTCCCGCCATCCCAGGAATCAATTTCGTGAACCCTCGTTGCACTCCCTCTATGGCAAGTATATCCTTCCTTAGGTAAGGAGACCAAAATTGTACACAGTACTCCAGGTGTGGTCTCACCGAGGCCCTATATAATTGGAGTAAGACTTCTTTACTCCTGTACTCAAATCCTCTTGTAATGAAGGCCAGCATACCATTTGCCTTCCTAATGGCTTGCTGCACCTGCACATTCACTTTCAGTGACTCATGTACAAGGACACCCAGATCCCTTTGAGCATCTGCATTCCCCAATCTTTCACCATTTAGGAAATACTCTGCCTTTCTGTTTTTTCTACCAAAGTGGATAACTTCACATTTATCCACATTAGATTCCATCTGCCATGTTCACGTCCACTCACTGAGCCTGTCGAGATCCCCTTGAAGCCTCTTCACATCTGACACTGCCACCTAGCTTTGTTTCATCAGCAAATTTGGAAATGTTACATTTAGTCCCCTCATCCAAATCATTGATATCGATTGTGAATAGCTGGGGCCCAAGCACCAATCCTTGCGGTACCCCATTAGTCACAGCCTGGCATCCTGAAAAAGACCCGTTTATCCCTACTCTTTGTTTTCTGTCTGTTAACCAATTCTCAATCCATGCTAGTATATTACCCCCAATTCCATGTGCCCTAATTTTGTTCACCAACCTCTTGTGTGGGACCTTATTGAAGGCCTTCTGTAAATCCAAATACACCACATCTACCGGTTCCCCTTTGTCTACTCCACTAGTTACATCCTCAAAGAACTCCAATAGGTTTGTCAAACAGGATTTCCCTTTCATAAATCCATGTTGTCTCTGCCCAATCTTACTATTAGTTTCTAAGTGCCCAGTTATTGCATCCTTTATAAAAGATACCAGCATTTTCCCAACTACTGATATGAGGCTAACAGGTCTGTAGTTCCCCGTTTTCTCTCACCCTCCTTTCTTAAATAGCGGGATTACATTTGCTATCCTCCAATCTGCAGGAACAGTTCCAGAATCTATAGAAGTTTGGAAGATGACAACCAATGCGTCCACTATCCCAATGGCCACCTCTTTCAAAACCCTTGGATGTAGGGCATACATAATAAATGGTAGGACACTGAGAAGTGCAGAGGATCAGAGGGACCTTGGAGTGCATGTCCACAGATCCCTGAAGGTAGCAGGACAGGTAGATAAGGTGGTTAAGAAGGCATATGGGATACTTGCCTTTATTAGCCGAGGCATAGAATATAAGAGCAGGGAGGTTATGCTTGAACTGTATAAAACACTAGTTAGGCCGCAGCTAGAATACTGCGTGCAGTTCTGGTCACCACATTACAGGAAGGATGTGATTGCACTAGAGAGGGTGCAGAGGAGATTTACAAGGATGTTGCCTGGGCTGGGGAATTTTAGCTATGAGGAGAGATGGGATAGGCTGGGGTTGTTTTCTTTGGAACAGAGGAGGCTGAGGGGAGACGTAGTTGAGGTTTATAAAATTATGAGGGGCCTAGATAGAGTGGATAGGAAGGACCTATTTCCCTTAGCAGAAGGGTCAATAACCAGGGGGCATAGATTTAAAGTAATTGGTCGGAGCTTGAGAGAGGATTTGAGGAGAATTTTTTTCACCCAGAGGGTGGTGGGGGTCTGGAACTCACTGCCTGAAAGGGGGGTAGAGGTAGAAACCCTCATCACATTTAAAAAGTACTTGGATATGCACTTGAAGTGCCATAACTTACAAGACTATGGACCAAGTGCTGGAAAGTGGGATTAGGGTGGATAGCTCTTTGTCGGCCGGCACGGACAGGACGGGTCGAATGGCCTCCTTCTGTGCTGTAAATTTCTAGGATTCTATGATAAAACCCCGTGGTTCCTTTCAAAAATAGCCTTTTGGAATTCTGACACAAATCGCCAATGAAAGAGAATAAACAAATCAATGTGTTGACTATATTGCAACACACTGTTGTCTTTAGTGTTCTCACTTGTGTTTGTGTCAGCCTGCTGCTTCGAGCTATCGGTCAATAGCCCAGTGTGCGTCAATGAAAATACAAATTATCATATGCATGAGATAAAAGATTTCAACAAAACTCAACTTTGGGCCTCCTGGAAGTGTTGATACGCAAGGCCCAGTTGTCTGAATTATTGACACTTTGTTCCTTTTTAACATAAAACATGTCTGGTGCTTTATTTTGATTTACAGTCTAGACAGTTTAAAAAAAATATATATAATCCCCATAGATTTTATACAAGTGTTACCACAGTTTTCATTTCCCTTAACAACATCTCCATCAATGTAAAAGCTGGAAAGCATACCTGGTAGGAAACCACCTCCATACCATCGCCCGTCTCCGCCCCTGCCTCAGCCCATCTGCTGCTGAAATTCTCATCCATGCTTTAGTTAACTCCAGACCAGACTATTCCAACACTCTCCTGGCCAGCCTCCCATCTTCTACCCTCCATAAACTTAAGCTCATCCAAATCTCTGCTCCCCGTATCCTAACTCGCATCAATTCCTGTTCACCCAGCAACCCTGTGCTCGCCGACCTACGTTGGCTTCTGGTCCACCAACGCCTCAATTTTAAAATTCTCATCCTCGTGTTCAAATTCTCCAGGACCTCACCCCTCCCTTTGTTTCCTATCTCTGTATCCTCTTCCAGCCCTACAACCCTCTGAGAACTCTGCATTCCTCCAATTCTGGCTTCCTGTGCACCCCTACTCCCTTCGCCCCACCGTGAGCAGCCGTGCCTTCAGCCATCTAGACCCTAACCTCTGGAATTCCCTCTCTACACCTCTCCTCCTTTAAGATGCTCCAAGTTTTTAGTCACCTGTCTTACTGTCTCCTTCTTTGGCTCGGTGTCAATTTTTGTCTGATTACACTCTTGTGAAGCGCCTTGGGACATTTTACTGAATTAAAGGCGTTATATAAAAGTTATTGCAGGAAACGTAGGCTGCATTTATTTTTGGAGTTACGAATGGGGATCTGTATTTTATGGCTGTCCCAGCATTCAATTGGTGCTTTATTATACTGACTCATGCAATTCTACTGTGAGAACATAGATGAGGCCGATCCCTTAGAGAATAAACTTCTCACTTACCATTTAGGAGAATGGCTGTTCCTGTGTATCTGAGATTACACTGTTAATAATGCAGAGTAAAACAGCACTAGCCACCAGTGGCCTACTGGGTAAATAAACGTCATGGTATATTACTGAGTCGTGCTGATCACAAGGTCCCAGGATCCAAGCCCTGTCTACGTCGAGTCAACTGAACTTATTTGGGGCAGCAATGTTGGTGCTGCAGTTGACCTCAGTCCCCTTAAAGCGAGGGAGGTCATAGTTATACAGTCATAGAGTTATACAGCACAGAAAGAGGCCCTTCGGCCCATCGTGTCCCTGCCGGCCATCAAGCCCTGTCTATTCTAATCCCATTTTCCAGGACTTGGTCCGTAGCCTTGTATGCTGTGGCGTTTCAAGTGCTCATCTAAATGCTTCTTGAATGTTGTGAGGGTTCCTGCCTTTACCACCCTTTCAGGCAGTGAGTTCCAGATTCCAACCACCCTCTGGGTGAAAAGGTTTTTCCTCAAATCCCCTCTAAACCTCCTGCCCCTTACCTTGAAACTATGCCCCCTGGTTATTGACCCCTCTACTAAGGGGAAAAGTTCCTTTCTATCTACCCTATCTATGCCCCTCATAATTTTGCACACCTCAATCAGGTCCCCCCTCAGCCTTCTCTGCTCTAAGGAAAACAACCCCAGCCTGTCCAGTCTCTCTTCATAGCTGAAGCGCTCCAGCCCAGGTAACATCCTGGCAAATCTCTCTGCACCCTCTCCAATGCAAAATCAGGTGGAAAATCAGCCAGCGCTCTTGCTCTTGATTGCTTTCTAGTGACGTCTGCTGGTAAGTGAGCATTGGGATGTTGGATGAGTGCAGCATTGGGCTTGGTTGTAATTCCCTCGAAGGTTTAATTACATATTTAGGTGAAGAACTGTTCCCGAGCGTGATTCAGTGCCGTCAGGTCATTGCGTTACCACTGGTTAGGCCTCAGATAGTCCTAGTTTTCCTGAACGCAGCTGGTCCGGAACCCCAATTTTGCACAGGGGGCCTCAAACAGGCATAAGGCCTCTTATTTGCATACGCCATTTAATTTCTAGGCCTAGGTCGCTCTGCACCGCTGAGCAATGGGCTGGGTGGCAGCTTTAGCGGCGGTCTGGTAGTAGACCTCAAGCTTGTTTTGTTAGTTGGGGACTGTTTGTGCCTCAAGGAGAGAAACAATAAGTAAATAATGCACAACATTTGCTGTAGAACACCGCTTTCTTTTACAGTGGAATTAAAGAGTGGCGGTCTAATATGGGATTGGTTGAGATGATCACATCCTGCTTTTGACTAGGCTGCTATGGAAAAGTAGAAAGTCTTTAAGGTTGTAGTTGTAAGGCCATTTTACCATCGGTGTAAAGTGGGTTGCTCTTTACATTGAGGAAGTAATGTGGAACTACAGGGTCGTCGGATGAGGCCTGGCGCCAGTGAGGGGCACACTTAGGACTGTGAAACCCGTGCAATCACAGAGCCGGTGAAGGGTGGAGTTAGGACCGTGCAACCCTTGGCTAGGATGGTGCATGGGATAGGCAACCTTTAAGAAGGAAAGTGGTGAGATTTTAGAGGAATCTACTGGCCTCCCCAGATGACTCAGTGAGTTTATCTGGTGTGCAGCCTGAGCCACACAAACCACATAGACATTTCTTCACTACTGGGAGCCATTGGGACCAATTTTCGATGTCGGAACAGGCAAGAGACAGGGTTGGGTAAGAAGAGTGCCCACCCATGTTCATGGGTGCTGAATCTGCAGGTTTAGCCTAATTTCCATGTTGTGGTCTAGCTGAAGGTACGAGGCATTCCACAGAATGGCAGCTTACCCATCAATGGGTGGGACATCATGCGATGCTGCAAGTCTTAAAGACATAAAAAGAAAGAATTGCATTTATACAGTGCCTCTCACAACCTCAGGATGTCCCAAAGTGTTTTACAGTCACTTTTGAAGTGTAGTCACAGTTGTAACATAGGAAACGCGGCTGCCAATTTACACATAGCAAGATCCCACAAACAGCAATGAGATAATGACCAGATAATCTGTTTTTTTTTGTGATGTTGGTTAAGGGATAAATATTGGCCAGGACACTGGGGAGATCTCCCCTACCCTACTTCGAATAGTGCAATAGAATCTTTTACGTCCACCTGAGAGGGCAGATGAGGTCTCAGTTTCATGTCTCATCCAAAAGACGGCACTTCCGACAGTGCAGCACTCCATCAGTATGGCACTGGAGTGTCAGCCCAGATTTTGTGCTCAAGTCTTTGGAGTGGGACTTAAACGTACAACCTTCTGACTCAACGGCGAGAGTGCTATCACTAAGACAAGGCTGTCACCCTAAAGGCCTGCAGCAGTTCAATGGCCATTGGGCAGGAGTTGGGAAAGTTCAAGAAGCAGAATTGTGACTGTAACCATGTCTATGAGTTGTCCTGGGAGCACTGGGTCCCCTCACTTTTAAATTGGAGCAAATGTGGCAGAGGAGGGATGTTCTCTTCCCTCAGGATGGTCACCTTGTCATATGCCAAGTGGGTCAAGACGCTTGGCAGGAAGTGGCAACCCACATCAATGCTGAGAGCATTTCTCCAAGGACCCGGCTGTAGTGCTGAAAAAATGTTCTTGATCTCACCAGGTGTGCCAAGGTAAAAAACTCCCTTAAACCTCACATTAATGTAATGCATCAACTATGAAGGGCACGACCATTATCCTCGCACCCGCTCAGTCTCATATTACTGTAAGCTGCCCGAGATTTACTTGAATTTATTTTACATTGAAGGTTTTGTGACTAAAAGAGGAAATCCTTGGGGTAGCACAAAGGTGGTGGTGATGCCACTTGGATTGTTCTGCCTGGAGATGGAAGACCTGGAGCTTCTCACGGAGCACGCTGCTGGAATGATTCATCTCACCACTTTCCCGCCGCCACCCAACCCCTCTATTGAATATTCTTCAGGACACTGAGCTCCTGAAAATGATCAAACCTCACAATTGCATCCCCACAGTCAGTGTCATTGATTGATAAGGTCAGGAATCCCCAGCATTACAAGAGATGTTGAAAGGGTTCAGTTATTATGAGACCCACTCCAGGGAATCCTTTCTATTTTTTGCCTTCAGACTACACGCGAGATTTTTAATTACAAACCGATTGCTGGGCAGCACTTTACACCGGGGTTTTCTAATGCAGATAAGGTGACCACTTTATGAAACACCTCCGTTCTGTCTGCAAAGGTAACCCTGAGCTCCCTGTGGCTCGCCACTTCAATTCCCCGTCTCACTCCCATGCTGATCTCTCTGTCTTTGGCCTTCTACAGGGCTTTAAACTAATGAAGAGGCAGGGGGAGGATTCAGGAAAGAGTAAATTTAAAAGCAGCAAGAGAAATGTCAAGGCTCTAGAGCAGAGCAGAGCAAAGTTTTGGGTAAAAATAAGCAGAGTGGGTCAAGAAGGGACAGAGAGAGTAACAAAGGTAATGGGGCATCAGTGACTAAGGCGACATCAGGGAAAAATAGAAAAAAGTCAAAGTTAAAGGCACTATATCTGAATGCACGAAGCATTCGCAACAAAATAGATGAATTAATAGCACAGATAGAAAATAGGTTGGATTTAATAGTTTGGGTGGAGCTAAGAAGCAGCAAAGGGGCAGAAAACATTGGTGGGAGCTGTTTATAGGCCCCCAAACAGTAGTTGTAATGTAGGGCAGAGTATAAATCAGGAAATTAGAGGTGCATGTAACAAGGGTAATACAGTAATCATGGGGGACTTTAATCTACATATAGACTGGATATTTTTTTGAGTGATCCCCATTCATACTTTTGACAGATCTATCCAGAGAGACCTGTCAAAAGTGTGAAGGGGGATTCCCTTCTTTGATTGGTACCCCATGGCCCACGTGATCCCAGGGACGCTTGCGAACTTCCTGCGCTCCTGGGACACCTGGGCCTCTGCGTGCGCGTGCACCAGGAGATGCCCAGGAGCGGAAGTGTCGGGGCCTACGAAGCCAGCAGGTAAGTTCGTAGATTTTTCCAGATCGGAGGCATCCTCATGCAGGAAGCCTCTGATCAGAAAATCCGGCCCATTGTCTTTCTATCGTGACATGCCCCACTTCATTG
This sequence comes from Squalus acanthias, assembly GCA_030390025.1. Taxonomy (NCBI): domain Eukaryota; kingdom Metazoa; phylum Chordata; class Chondrichthyes; order Squaliformes; family Squalidae; genus Squalus; species Squalus acanthias. The sequence goes on along the minus strand of CM059428.1, from coordinate 162,051,108 downwards.
GGGCTGGTTCAATCCTGGAATTCATTACCTAACACCATTGTGGGAGCACTGTCACCACAAGGACTGCAGCGGTTCAAAGAGAAGGTCCACCACCACCTTCGCAGGGCACGAGAGATGGGCAATAAATGCCACCTTGGCAGTGTCCCTCACATCCCGAGAACAAGTTAAAGAAATGTAGTTGGAAATTTGAAGAGCGTGGTGTAAGCTTCTCCAGTTGGAACTTCCCTATTCATTGCGGCATTGTATTGCAGGGTCGACAGCCAAGCTGGTGAATCAGCCTCGGGTAACTGAGTCTGCCTTGCAGGGTTGACTCAGTTCCAGTCTCCCATTGCCAAGCGTGCCATCTGAGAATCAACTAGACCTCCAAACAGACCCCACTTACTGCCTCCCCAAGTAGGATATTCACTAGTTGGTCATTAGACAACTGGGGACTACAGATAGCAGGAACTCTTGGCTTGGTAAGCAGTAAAATCCTCCATAAAACGTGTTAGTTCATTGTCACCATCCTCCTGACTAAAGCATAGACACACCCTAGGAACAGGAATAGGCCATTCAGCCTGTCAAACCTGTTCCGCCATTCAATTCAATCATGGCTGATCTGTATCTTAACTCCATTTACCTGCCTTGGTTCCATAACCCTTAATACCCTTAGCTAACAAAAATCTATCAATATCAGTTTTGAAATTTTCAATTGAACCCCAGCTTTTTGAGGGCGAGATCTCCAGATTTCCACTACTGTTTGTCTGAAGAAGTGCTTTCTAACATCACCCCTGAACAGCCCAGCTCTAATTTTAAGGTTATGCCTCCTTGTTTTGGACTTTCCCACCAGAGGAAATGTTTTTCTCTCTATCTACCCTATCAAATCCTTTAATCATCTTAAACACCTCATTAAGTTCACCCCTTAATCTTCTATACTCGAGGGAATACAAGCCTAGTGATGCAACCGGTCCTCATAATTGAACCCTTTTCGCCCCGGTATCATTCTAGTGAATCTGTGCTGCACCCCCTCCAAGGCCAATATATATCCTTCATGAGGTGCGGTGCCCATTCCCCCCATTGGACGTTCAGCACCAGACTGCTCATTTCTTTGCAACTTCTATACGCACCAATACCTGGATATACGAGTGTGTGTTCTCATACGGAGTCTTCAGATAGCATCTTCCAGTAGTTCCTGTTCCAAGTCTCAAAGCTGCTTCTTTCGTTATGTGATTGACATCTGCCTTCAGCATGGTGAAGGGACCAAACACATAGAAAGAAGAAAGACTTGCATTTATATGGCGCCTTTCACGACCACCGGATGTCTCAAAGTGCTTTACAGCCAATGAAGTACTTTTTGGAGTGTAGTAACTGTTGTAATGTGGGAAACGCGGCAGCCAATTTGCTCACAGCAAGCTCCCACAAACAGCAATGTGATAATGACCAAATAATCTGTTTTTGTTATGTGGATTGAGATATAATATTGGCCAGGACACCGGGGATAACTCCCCAGCTCTTGTTCGAAATAGTGCCATGGGATCTTTTACATCCACCCGAGAGCAGACGGGGCCTCGGTTTAACGTCTCATCCAAACGACGGCACCTCCGACAGTGCAGCACTCCCTCAGCACTGCACTGAAGTTCTAGCAGCTCGTGATGCGCCAGCCACCTTGGTGCTCTAGGCATTCAAATCCAGTGCCGTGTAACAGGGGCACTCATCACCAATTGCTTAATGCAGGCCTCACTTAAAGGGGTTTTGGCAAAGTAACATGCTTTTAGGGAAGGCTGGTTAATCCTTTAGGGCCCAGGGAAAGTTCTGAGTAGGCTGGTGTCTTTTGTTCCCATAACAAGTTCCCCTTTCTGGCCACAAATCCACCTCACAGCTTTGTCAAAGATCTCACGTATGGGTTAAGATAAGCACTTCCAGTGCATGCCTATGGGCTCTGACCCATGAAGGAAAGCTGCTAAGTAAGGGGGGGGGGGGGTAAAAGAGGTCAGATGTCCCACTCCAGGGACTTGAACACAAAAATCTCGGCTGACACTCCAGTGCAGTGCTGAGGGAGTGCTGCACTGTCTGAGGTGCCGGCTTTCGGATGAGACGTTAAACCGAGGCCACGTCTGCTCTCTCAGGTAGACGCAAAAGATCCCATGGCACTATTTCGAAGAAGAGCAGGACAGTTATCCCCGGTGTCCTGGCCAATATTTATCCCTCAACCAACATAATAAAAACAGATTATCTGGTGATTATCACATTGCTGTTTGTGGGATCTTGCTGTGCGCAAATTGGCTGCCACATTTCCTGCACCACAACGGTGCTTACCGTAGCACCCTTCAAAAGTACTTCATTGCCTGTAAAGCGCTTTGGGACGTCCTGAGGACGTGAAAGGCGCTCTATAAATGCAAGTCTTCCTTTTTTCTAAACCTAAGAACCAACAGAAATATTTTTAAAGCTGTACAAGATTATTTGAGTACCTCTTTATTAAGCTACAATGGTCATGGGATTCCTATATTTCTCCTTTTATATACATCCCTCAAAATGTTTCTCCAAAAAAAAAAATCAAATTTTCTTCGATGGTACGCCGCAAGGGAGCTTATTAATTCTAATTGGTACATCGGGGGTCAGCGTTTCACCTGCAAGTGCTGTCTGCTCCGTTACCAAAGAGCCTTTCTGTCTGGCAGCGGTTCGAACAGAAGCTTTCAGCCCAGCATTGTAATCTTTGGCCCCTTTCCGAGCGTCATTAGAGAAGTGGCAGGTCAGTGCAAATCAAAGCCTGTCAGCCGGGGCCATTTCCTTGAAGTGGCCTAAAGCTGAATGGGAACAATCAGGTTGGAAAAAAATAATACAGTACTTCTTTCCAGTGGAATCAAAGGCCAAGTTGAAACCAAAAAACACTGTCATTTTCAAAAGTATTGGTTTTTTTTTATTCCAGAAGAAGAAACTTTTGCAGCTTATCGAAAGGAAAGATAACATTTGACAAAATACATTTTGAGGAACACTCTGGGATCGTTTTCTAACTGTGGGCGATGGCGCCAAATCCCCATTACACACCCCGCACGATTTTCCTTTCCACGGAAGTCGATGGAAGGGAAATTTGGGCGTGGTGTATAATAGGCGGCCATATCTATATCACCCACTTTACACCATCACCTTGTGGGGGGCTTGGGCTCCCCAATCCGCGCTACCGTCTCCGCAACGTATTATCCCTTCAACAGCAGCTGGGGAATTTAAATTCAGTTAATTAAGTAAATCTGGAATAAAAAGCTAGTGTCAGCGATGGTGACCATGTAACTACCAGACTGTCGTTAAAAACCCATCTGGTTCACTAATGTCCTTTAGGGAAGGAAATCTGCCGTCCTTACCCGGTCTGGCCTATATGTGACTCCAGACCCACATCAATGTAGTTGACTCTTAGCTGCCCCTCGGAAATGTCCTAAGCAAGCCACTCAGTTGTGTTCACCACCACCTTCTCAATTGCAACTAGGGATGGGCAATAAATGCCGGCCTTGCCAGCGACGCCCACATCCCGCGAATGAAAAAAACCCCCACTGAAAGTGATTCTTGATCCACAGATGCTGGCGGCCTTCTGCTTCCTTCGTCCTGAGGCCTTTCATCATGTCTGAGCCTCGAGACCCAAGTCTATACTTTCTGATTGAGGTCGATCCGATACCGATGGTAACTCAATGGTGACTGCTGGGTTCTGTCATAAGGCCGATCAGAAATTCTAGGCGTCAGTGTCAGCAGGCTGCTGAACCACGGGGAGGCATCACAACTGGGCAGCAGGGGCGGAGTCTGAGAACTCGGCATGGGCCGGAGCCGGGGGATGGTCGGGTTGCCAACTCTGGTTGGACATATTCCTGGGAGGTGGCATCACATGACCTCCTGCCTTCAACCGCCCTGCCCCCCACACTCTCGCCATCGGTCACCAACCCGCCCATACTCGCGGTGCACTGCCTACCCACACCCATTGGAAAGCGAATAGACTCTTCATTACCCGATTGGATGATTCTTGACCATCAGTCAAACAACCTTTTTTTCCTCATGTCCGATATTTTTGTAACTAATAAACAAAAAAGTGTCCAAAGACATTTTTTAAAAAGCGCAACTTTTTAATGCCCCTAGAATTTTTCTCCCGGGTTGGTGGCAGCAGCTTCCTGGAAAGTAGTCTTTAATTCCTGGAGATTCCTCTTTAATTCCTGGAGACTCCAGGGCAATTCTCATGGGTTGGCAACCATGGGGGGGGGGGGGGGGGGGGGGGGGGAAAGAGAGGAGGGAAGGGGGGCTTGGCAGCAAATCAAAATCATGCAGTTATCAAGAGTTGTCTCAATGACAAATAAATCTCATTTCAGCGACCATGCAACTATGAACTGTTTAAGGGAGACCCTTTCTGGTGGGTGAGGATGTCTGTCAAATTCAAAGAGGAGGAACTAAGCATGGGAGCTCGTCACAGACACGCTAAATGCCGGGTCGGTGGGAAGGTGGTGGTCATGGATGGAAGTGAGAAAAAGTTCTGACTCCAGGAAGAACACCAAAGTAAGGCGCGTGAGGTATGGAAAGCTGTACAGTGTACCCCGTAATCTTCTCCAATAATCTCCTGTGGGGTACCTTGTGTCCAAGGCTCCTGAAAGTCCATTTACATCTACATCCACTGCATTTTCCCCCCACCCACCATATTGCCTCCTCGTAGGCACAGGAGGAGGCCTTTCAGCCCCTCAAGCCTGTTTCGCCATTCAGTTAGATCATGGCTGATCTGTACCTCAACTCTATTTTTCCCACCTTTGATCCATATCCCTCGATACCCTTACCTCAAAAATCTGTCGATCTCAGGAGTCTTTAAAATTTCAATTGGCCCGGCAACCACAGCTTTGGAGGGAGAGTTTTCCACATTTCCATTACCCTGTGTGTGAAGGAGTGCTTCCTGATTTCACTCCTGAATGGCCTAGCTCTAATATCAAGATCCTCAAAGAACTCAAATCAGGTTTGTCAAGCATGATCTTCCTTTCTGAAATCAGTGTTGGCTGCTTCTAATTATTTTCTCTCCATCTATATATATATTAGTAATTTCATCTTTAATTAAAGAATCCAAAATTTCTCCTACCACAGATGTTAAACTAACTGGCTTTTAATTACTTGGGTTAGCTCTGTATTATTGAAAATGGATATTACATTGGCCATTCTCCAGTCCTCTGGCACATATCACCCTGAATAGAAATCGGAAATAGAAGCCCTGATTTTAACCCAATGCACCTGATGCGAACAGGGTGGGTTTGGTTTGGACGGTCGTTTTGAACCCCAACCAATTTTACGTCCCATTGGAGCATATAAATCAGGCAGGGTGTAACTAGACATCCAAAAATGCTAAATGTTGGGGCCGCTGCTATTTGTTCCCCCAATCCCTCAGAATCCTGAACTAACTTATAGAATCATAGAGCACAGAAGGAGTCCATTCAGCCCATCGTGCCTGTGCCGGCTCTTTGGTAGAGCTATCTAATTAGTCCCACTGTAATTTTTTTCCCCTTCAAGTATTTATCCAATTCCCTTTTGAATGTTACTATTGAATCTGCTTCCACCATCTTTTCAGGCAGTGCGTTCCAGATCATAACTCACTGCATAAATTTTTTTTCCCCTCATGTCGCCTCTGGTTCTTTTGCCAATCACCTTAAATCTGTGCCCTTTTTTGGTTACCGACCCTTCTGTCACTGGAAACAGTTTCTGCTTATTTACTTTCCTTTAATTGAATTTATCATAACCAATTCAGGATTGGCATCCTCCCCAGTACTTTTCTTTTGTAAACACTGAAATAAAGTATTTAAGTGTCCTTGCCAATTTCCACTTATCCACTGCTAATTCTTTATCCTCCCCTCTCTGGGGTCCCATCTCACATGACAATTTTTTTTTTTTTACTGATACTGATTTTTCAGTAAGAGTGACCATGAAGCTGTTGGATTGTTTTAATAATCCAATTGGTTCACCAATATCCTATAGGGAAGGAAACCTGCCATTCTTACCCGGGCTGGTCTATAGATGATTCCAGTCCCACACCAACATGGTTGACTCTTAACTGCCCTCTGAAGTGGCCCAGCAAGACACTCAGTTGTATCAAACCACTACCAGCAGTCCAGGAAGAAGGCCCATCACTACCTTCTCAGGGCAACTAGAGATGGGCAATAAATGTCGGCCTTGCCAGCGACACCCACATACCTAGAAAGAATTTTTAAAATTGTACAATACCGTAATATTAATTGAGATCCTCTTCTCATACAGCCTTTTTGCTTCCTTTATCCCTTTCTTAACCTCTTTCCATATTTTTGCATGTTCTCTCTTATTTTTAATATTTAGCATACTCATAGGCCCTCTCCTTCAATTTTAGTTTGTTTCTAATCTATTTATCCACGGTATTCCGAAATTTGGGAGTCATCTTTTTTTTACTCTCTCCCCATAAGCTAAACCACAGTTTCCCGCTACTTGTCCAGCTAGGACCATTTGACCTGTTAGGGCACAATTATCTGGAGAAATGTGGGAAGAATCCAAATCCCCGCTTCCTCCCCACTATTTCCTCTGGTGGGAGAGTCCAGAAAAGGGGCATAACCTTAAAATTAGAGGTAGACCATTAAGGGATGATGTCAGGAATAGGGTTGCCAACTCTGGTTTGACGTGTTCCTGGAGATCTGATCATGTGACATTTGATCACATGGCATGCGATCACATGACAACTCATGTGATTCTTAATCACCTGACATTTGATCATGTGACATTTGCCCACTGCTGGCAAGTATCATTGCATTTACCTTAGTTGAGTGGCTCAGTATCACCAAGCCCCGAATAAATTTTTACTTTTCGTTTTCTAGCGAGATGAATAACATCATTTATAAATAGAAAGAAAGACAGACTTGCAATTACATAGCGCCTTTCACGACCACCGGACGTCCCAAAGCACTTTACAGCCAATGAAGAGAACTTTTTTTTTAAAAGTGGAGTCACTGTTGTAATGTAGGAAACGCGGCAGCCAATTCTGCGCACAGCAAGCTCTCACAAACAGCAATGTGATAATGACCAGATAATCTGTTTTAGTGATGTTGATTGAGGGATAAAAATTGGCCAGGACACCGGGTATAACTCCCCTGCTCCTCTTCGCTTGAGAGGGCAGACGGGGCCTCGGTTTAACGTCTCATCCGAAAGACGGCACCTCTGACAGTGCAGCACTCCCTCACTACTGCAATGGAGTGTCAGCCTAGATTTCTGTGCTCAGGTCTCTGGAGTGGCAATCAAGGAAAGAACACAAAAGAATAGATTTAAGGATAAGTAATGTTTCAATACAAATTGCTTCTGTGATGTTTCTACAGTACCAACCGCAATGAGAAATTACCAAGTAAATACCAACAAAATCATCGACACAAGTAATTTCTCTCTCCCCCTCCCCAGTTTGTCTCTCTTTCTCTCTCCCAGTTTGTTTCTCTTTCTCCCTCCCTCAGTTTACGTTTTCTCTCACTCCCTCTCTCCCCAGTGTGTGTTTCTCCCTCCCTCCCTCCCTCCCCTACTTTGTGTTGTTCTCTTCTTCCCCCAGTTGCTCTGTCAGGACTCATGGAGTTTCCAGGTGATTTTCATTGGCCCCGCTATCGTCATCCTCACTGCCATCAATGAAGCGGTGTGTTTCTGAATAACGGGGTGGGGGGGGGGGGGAGGGGGGGCGACCAGCAGGGCTCAGGCAACACTTTTTGGTTGCAAGCTATGACAGCCAGGGTACTGCACATGCACAAACCGCCTATACAAGGACCGTTTCTCCGGAGTCACCAGCAGCAGCGCTTGGGAGACCAGTTGCCCATTCCAGTAGACTCCCGCCCAAAGCAGGTTGGGAACTCAGTCAGGAAGCACTGCTTCACACAAAGGGTGGTGGAAATCTGGAACTCTCTCCCTCAAAAAGCTGTTGAGACTGGGGAGGGTTAATTGAAAATTTCAAAACAGATTGATAGATTTTTGTTAGGCAAGGGAATTAAGGGTTACAGAACCAAGGCGGGTACATGGAGTTAAAATACAGATCAGCCAAGATCTAATTGAATGGCAGAACAGGCTCGAGAGGCTGAATGACCTCCTCCTGTTCCCATGTTACTAATGTAAGGCTCATTACTAAATAGAATATCATTGTCTATTTGGGACAGAGGATCAGAATCAGAGCTGAAAGTTAGTGTAAATGAGCCAAGAGTGAACAAATGGGATTAAAGAAGCGATGTTACGACTGGAACTGAATACTGGATCAGTTGGAGACCTTTACATCCTATTTCATTAAACCGAGCAGTCTGGTACATATGACATTGGATTTGGCTAAAGTCACAAAGTAGCAGATGAAACTTGGAATAAATGTTATTTAGGATAATGAGGATGGAATAGAACACATCAGTACCTGCCCAGACTGCAAACAGCTCAGTAACGAGAAAAGTGGTCACAGCACGACACAGACACTCGGGCCTCGATATTTACGGGGGAGGAGCTTGTAACGGCCGGGAAACCCGGAAACGCACAAGTCCTGTCGAATTTAACGGCAGGACCTCATTTAAACTGTTTTTCTCCGTTTCCCAGCCGGCAGCAGGCCAGATTGAGAGGCTGGCGGGCGGGAAGGCCTGTACTGGAAGACGACAGCCGGGGAGCAGAGAGGAGGGAGAGATTGTGGGTCGGTGGTGGGGGGGGTGGGGGTAGGGATTGTGGAGGTTGACGGATCGCAGGGAGGGAAGCAGGTTTGCTCGGGGGAGGAAGCACTCCTGCTCCTCCTGGCACACAAGCTGTACTGGAAAAGCATTTACCCGATCGACCCGGCCCTTCTCGCCTCCCTTCAGCTGCCGGTTTTACCCGAGCCCTGCGGTTAAATTTGAGGCACACTGCCTTATTAAAAGATTGAAGTAACTGACCCACCTCTTGAGAGCAGATCAGTCACCCGCCCCTAAGCCACCTCCATTAAAACCAGAAGTAGGTGTGTTGGAGACGGGTTGGGGGGTCATTTCAGATTTTTGAAATTTAAAAAACCCCTCCCACCCCTCCTGTGGAGTTAAAAGCCCCCCTCAGTGTTACAATTGCCACAGCAATAAGAGTGAACCACAGAAATGATGAGCGATACCTTCGTAGCAACCCTCCATAGAATGAATCACTGATGATTTTGCTTTGTCTGGTGCACACTGTTTTTTTGTAAGAAACTGATGTGCAATTTTTATTAAACGTCAGCTTGGCTCAGCTGGTAGCACTCTTGCCTCGAGTCAAAAGTTTCTGGGTACAAGCGAGCACATGACCTAGGTTGACTTCAGTGCAGTGCTGAGGGAGCGCTGCATTGTTGGAGGTGCCGTCTTTCAGATGAGTCATTAAACTGAGGCCTGCCTGCCTGCCTGCTCAAGTGGATGTAAAAGGTGACACTATTTGAAGAGGAGCGGGGGCCTGGTATCCTGGCTAACATTTCTTTCTCAACCAACATCACCAAAACATTTTATCTACTCACTCATATTGTCGTTTGTGGGACCTTGCTGTGTACAAATTGACTGTGTCTGCCTCCATTAACAACAGTGGTGAGGAGAACGAGAGGTATTGTGGGATCAGATATTTCCTAGGCACTGGGACCGGCCAGATGGACCCGCAGTGGTCTTTTCCAGTCCTGTAGATTCCCATGTTCCCGTGACTGCAGTGCAAAAGTAATCTATTGATGGCAAAGCACTTTGTGACATTGTGAAAATGTGCCACATAAATGCAAGTTATTTCTTGTTGCACATAACAGTTCTTCGCTGGAGCAGTTTATGTTCATTCATGCAACAAATGATCGATAGTGCAATGGGTTACACAACTGCTGTCCAACAGAAGCAGAAAATGCTGATAATACACAGCAGGGCCACTGGCAACTGCAAAGAGAGAGGGTGAGTTCACGTTGACTGTAGACCTAATTTTTCTCATTGCACCATGCTGATGGCCCTCTGCTTTGCATTTCCATCTTTTTCTACTCTTTTATTTCAGTTTTCCGGCATAAATGGATTGGGTTATTGGCCCAGAAATTTGACTTGGAGGCTTGCCGCGGGGGTAAGGATCGCGCGCGATCTTACCTACCGCGCCTGCCTTTATGTTTCGGGCCCACACGAACTTCTGGTCCTGGGCCTCTCCCTGGTGCCGGCGCGCAGTGTGTGCGTGTCTCAGAGGCGCAGTTAGTTCGATGCAACCTCTGGGATCACGTGGGCCATGGAGAGCCAATGGCAGCACACCATCTTTCATTCATAGTTTTGACAGGAGAACTGTCAAAACTATGAATACAACTTGCCCCCAAAAGAACAGCTAAACCTCAAATTAATTTTTTAAAAAACCATCACATTAATAAAATAACTATAGTTAAATAAATTAACCACTTTAAACAAAAATTTTAATTTTTGAAAAATTTTTAATTCTTTTTAAAAGTTATAAAAATAAACTTACCTTTCTTTAAAGTCTCTAAAAAAAAAACCGGTTGAAAAAAATTTAAAATACTTAATTAACTACTTACCTTGTTAAAAGGGGGTCTTACGCCTCCTTTTTTCATGTGTAAAATCTTCAATACTTACCCTCTCGTTGAAACCTGAAAAAAAACCTAAGTGTGCTGCGTGCGCACAGCCTGTAGTGCGCACGCGGTTCACTTAGGAACCGCCCCCTTAGCAATACCCGAAGTGCCGGTTTCCCGCGCATGCGCAGTGCATGCAGGAAATCAGCACTTCGGGACCGAATACGCGAGAGTACACAGTGCGTACTCTCCCGTATTCAGCCGAAGTTTTGGGCCATTGTTTCACGCTCCTGAGCTAACACAAAACAGAACAACTTTCTCATGCGTCAGCGGCAGCTGAAACAAGAAAGCGCAGCAAGCTGCGTGTAGTGGGGTACCCAGCGACTAGAGTTGCCAACTTGGGTTAGCAGTATTCCTGGAGGTTTCATCACGTGATCTCCCACCTTCAACCGCCCCGCTAGCCATTTTTCCCCCATCTCCAATATTTTTATAACCAAATCAAATGTGTTCAAAATCAAAAATATCCCTTTGATTTTTCCTCTAGGTGACTCGCAGCAATGTTGAAGAGATTAATATTTGATTCCTGGAGACTCCAGGGCAATCCTGGAGAGTTGGCAACCCTACCCGTAACTGCTATCAAACTAGACTCCAATATAAAAGTACACATTTTTAGGGAGCGAGACGCAGCCTCTTGAACCGGTAGCTAAGTAGTCAATGGGGAACTAATGGAAACCAGTATTAGCTTTTTCTAATTCAGGCACTTCCAGATCAGCTGCAGGCCAGCCCAAAACATCAACTTCTGTGCAAATGGAGTTTGCATTGAGATCGGCATGGACAACTCCCACAACAAATATCAACTGACTGTCTCCATGCGAGTGCAGACCTGAAAAGACTTGCCTCTGTGGTAACTAAAGAAAGACTTGCATTTATATAGCGCCTTTCACGACCACCGGACGTCTGAAAGCGCTTTACAGCCAATGAAGTGCGTTTGGAGTGTAGTCACTGTTGTAATGTGGGAAACGCGGCAGCCAGTTTGTGTACATCAAGATCCCACAAACAGCAATGTGATAATGACCAGATAATCTGTTTTTAGTACTGTTGATTGAGGGATAAATATTGGCCAGGACACCGGGGATAACTGCCCCTGTTCTTCTTTGAATAGTGCCATGGGATCTTTCGCGTCCACCTGAGAGAGCAGACAGGGCCTCAGTTTAACATCTCATCCGAAAGACGGCACCTCCAACAGTGCAGCACTGGAGTGTCAGCCCTAGTTTTTATGTGCTCAAGTCTCTGGAGTAGGACTTGAACCCACAACCTTCTGACTCAGAGGCGAGTGTGCTACCAACTGAGCCACAGTTAAACTAAAACGAATACCTAACAATATCTCCTACCAGATAGAGGACGATTTGACAAATAACATGGACAGAGGTAGGGGTGTAGAGTACTTTGTGCTGAAAATAATCCTTCTTTCTCCTTGAATCTTTTTGAATCCTTGAAAGCCTCCCAAATGGAAATGTAATGGTATTCTGAAATCCAAGTAAATTATAGGTAGTGAATAGCATTTGTCCGCTCATTGAGATAATTTCGCAAACAATTCCTGTGGATTTGCAATGGCTGACCTCCCGAAATTACCACAATGCCAACGACTCCTTATGGCAGCTACACTCTTTTAATGGCCGTGTTTCCTACATTACAACAGTGACTACACTTCAAAAGTACTTCATTGGCTTTAAAGCACTTTGGGACATCCTGAGATAGTGTCATTCTTTCTTTTATCAGCAGTATCCTGTTAAATATTCTTAAGCATTTTTCACACTAATATGACTTTAGATTAACAGGTTGATAATTTCCTGATTGCTGACTTTTTTTCCCCCCCAAACCTAAACTAGCAAATCTCTAAGGGGGAAAAAATGACAAGCGGAAAGATATAAATGGAAAGATCCTACCAGGTAGAAGATGCACACAGAGACACCGGGTGACGCATGTTCTGGAATCAGCCCACACTCAGTGCCGCTCCATTCACTTGCACGGATGTTGATGCTTCAAACTGGCCCAGAGCCTGATCTGAAGGTGCCTGAACCGGAAAAAACTAATACTTTCTTCCAACAATTCACCACAGGAGTTCTTCTGTTTTTGAACACTACAACATTTGCTCTCTTTCTTAAAAAAAAATATTACCCACAGCTCTCCGCATGTATTATCTCCGGTCCAATTGCCTAAATTGGCTTATTCTTCGTTTGTGAAGCTGAAAAAGTTTTGGAGCAGGAACCACGTATCTCACTGCCAAGTTGCTGCGTTCTATTTTGGATCCACAAAGTCTTCACTTACTGCGGACACTCCTTTTGTTTATAGACTGGTCCTGATGCAAAAACAAAGTCTTGACCTCTGAACTGAGACTTTCCAATTGGCCGTGATGCCAACCAGAGTTAGGGTGGAGCACCAATCAGGCTCATCATAACCGGCCTAATTCTGGGCCAGTACCAGGTTATCAGCAAAACATTTGATTGCTAGTTCAACCATTGAGGGGTGGGACTATGGATAGGGCAAGAGGTTTTCAAATGGCTACTTTGCATCAGTCTTCACTCCAGCAGACTATGCGGTTACCATTAATGCAATGTACAGTTGACTCCAAAGGTTCAAGTGTCAAAGCGGACACTATAATATGGAAAGGAGATGGGGCGCCCAAAGAAAATCATGATGCTGGTCCTGAAGGCAACCTAGCACAGAGGAAGATGGTTGTGGCGGTTGAAGGTCAATCATCACAGCCCCAGGACATCGCTGCAGGAGTTCCTCAGGGCAGTGTCCTAGGCCCAACCAGCTTCAGCTGCTTCATCAATGACCTTCCCTCCAACATAAGGTCAGAAATGGGGATGTTGGCTGATGACTGCACAGTGTGCAGCGCCATTCACAACTCCTCAGATAATGAAGCAGTCCATGCCCGCATGCAACAAGACCTGGACGACGTTCAGGCTTGGGCTAAGTGGCAGGTAACATTCGTGCCACAGAAGTGCCAGGCAATGACTATCTTCAACAAGCGATAGTCTAACCACCGCCCCTTGACATTCAATGGCATTACCACTGCCGAATCCCCCACTAGCAACATCCTGGGGGTCACCATTAACCAGAAACTTAACTGGACCAGCCACATAAATACTGTAGCAGCAAGAGCAGGTCAGAGGCGAGGTATCCTGCGGCGAGTGTCTCACCTCCTGACTCCCCAAAGCCTTTCCACCATCTACATGGCACAAGTAAGGAGTGTGATGGAATACGCTCCACTTGCCTGGATGAGTGCAGCTCCAACAACACTCAAGAAGCTCGACACCATCCAGGGCAAAGCAGCCCGCTTGATTGGCACCCCATCCACCACCTTAAACATTCACTCCCTTTACCCGTACCGTGGCTGCAGTGTGTACCATCTACAAGATGCACTGCAGCAACTTGCCAAGGCTTCTTCGGCAGTACCTCCCAAACGCACGACCTCTTCCACCTAGGACAAGGGCAGCAGGCGCATGGGAACACCACCACCTCCAAGTTCCCCTCCAAGTCACACACCATCCTGACTTAGAAGTATATCGCCGATCCTTCATCGACGCTGGGTCAAAATCCTGGAACTCTCTCCCTAACAGCACTGTGGGAGTACCTTCACCACACGGACTGCAGCGGTGGCTCACCACCACCTTCTCAAGGGCAACTAGGGATGGGCAATAAATGCTGAGCTTGCCAGCGACGCCCAGATCCCATAAGCAAATAAAAAAAAAATTCACCCAAGAGCGCTCAAGGAAATGTGCTCAGTGGGTGTGTAGAGGGGAAAAAAAAATCAAGCACCAGCTGAGGAATATGCAGACCAAGTTATGATTGGTAGCCAAATAGGTCGTCATACAGGCAGCGGATAACTAAATTTTGTAACTGAAAATAGTAACAGGAATGACCTCACTAGAGTAAAGTCATTAATTGTTCTTCAGATACTTTGCAGTGGTAACCATTACTATGATGCATTTAAGGGGAAGCTAGATAAGTATATGAGGGAGAAAGGAATAGGTTATACTGATACGGTTAGATGAAGTAGGGCAGGAGGAGACTCAGATGAAGCATAACACCAGCATAGACCAGTTGGGCTGAATGGCCGGTTTCTGTGCTGTAAATTCCATCAGGAATCAAGGTCAAGAAGTCTGTCCGGTCTGACAGCAATAGGTTATCAGCAGTGATGGTTCCAAATATTGAGGTTTTTAGGGCCAAGTACTATCAGAGCAACTCAGCATGCAGAGAACAGGGAACTGGGAAACAAACTGAACGTGCCAATTTACCATTCATGAGGTTGCACAATGTTCCTACTGATCAGGTTCATCTAGTTTTCTACTCCAGATAGTGGGTAATACGTAAACATCATGCATATCGCTATGTGCTAACTAACCACCATGGTACTATCTGACAAACGAAGACGAACTGAGTGTATTCCCACATGAATGGAGAGAGGGTCAGCGACAAGGATCATAAATGGTATATGTGCCCTGACGAATTCCCAAAGCAGGATCTACTCATATGTTGAGGCAGAGATTAGTTTTACAGAAAACTGTACCAACTTTCAATTGTAAGGATCTGAAGGAACAATCTACCTAGATGGACATTAGTCATGGGGCTCTTGGGTGCATAAGACTTTGCAACTCAAAATTACAGATAAGAAACATCTTGACATGGGAGGATGGGTTGTCATATGATTGAGAATTGACTGTGCTACCACCCGAGTCAGGTGTTACAGCTCGAGCAATTTACCCAAATCTAAAAGGTCTTGAAGAAACCTCTGAACACTTATGTTTCAAGTGAAGGATACATAGGCACCATCTTCAAATGAAAGATTTCTCAAAACACAATCAACTGTAGCACTCTCCATTTTATGACCCTTTTATTTCAAGTTTCCTCCCCCCGCCCCCATGTTTGTTCTATAGCAGTAGCTGCACGCACTAAATGGAAGCACTGTTACACACCCAAGTGTCAATTTTAAGATTAGGGATGTGTTATGTGAGAAACAGTAGCCAAAAAGCTATGTCCTACCATTCTGTGACACATCAGATGGGACCACCAGTGTATGTCTCGCCTCTAAATCACCGTATGAATTTTTAAAATTATGCAATTTAAAATTGACCTGTGAAAATCTGGATTGTAATTCTCCATAATGGTTACATAGAAGCATAGAAGATAGGAGCAGGAGTAGGCCATTCGGCCCCTCGAGCCTGCTCCGCCATTTAATGAGATCATGGCTGACCATCCAAATTCAGTACCCTGTCCCTGCTTTCTCCCCATATCCCTTGAGCCTTAAGAAATATATCTATCTCCTTCTTGAATATATTTAATGAATTGGCCTCAACTGCCTTCTGTGGTAGAGAATTCCACAGGTTCACCACTCTCTGGGTGAAGAAATTCCTCCTCATCTCAGTCCTAAATGGCTTACCCCTTATCCTTAGACTGTGACCCCTGGTTCTGGACTCCCCCGCCATCAGGAACATCCTTCCTGCATCTAGTCTGTCTAGTCCTGTTAGAATTTTCTAAGTTTCAATGACATCACCTCTCATTCTTCTAAGCTCTAGCAAATATAACCCTAATCGACCCAATCTCTCTTCATACGCCATTCCTGCCATCCCAGGTATCAGTCTGGTGAATCTTCGCTGCACTCCCTCCATGGCAAGAACATCCTTCCTCAGATAAGGTGACCAAAACTGCACACAATACTCAAGGCGTGGTCTCACCAAGGCCTTGTACAACTGCAGCAAGACATCCTTGCTCCTGTACTCGAATCCTCTCGCTATGAAGGCCAACATACCATTTGCCTTCTTAACCGCCTGCTGCACCTGCGTGCTTACCTTCAGCGACTGGTGCACAAGGACTCCCAGATCTCATTGCACTTCCCCTTTTCCCAATCTATTGCCGTTCAGATAATAATCTGTCTTCCTGTTTATGCCACCAAAGTGGATAACCTCGCATTTATCCACATTATACTGCATCTGCCAAATCACCCAACCTGTCCAAATCATACTGGAGTTTCTCTGCATCCTCCTCACAACACACACACCCACCCAGCTTTGTGTCATCTGCAAACTTGGAGATATTACATCTAGTTCCCTCGTCTAGATCATTAATATATATTGTGAATAGCTGGGGTCCTAGCACCGATCCCTGTGGTACCCCACTAGTCACTGCCTGCCACTCGGAAAAAGAACCGTTTATTCCAACTCTTTGCTTCCTGTCTGCCAACCAGTTCTCTATCCAAATCAGTACCTCACCCCCAATCCCATGTGCTTTAACTTTGCACGCTAATCTCTTATGCGGGACCTTATCGAAAGCCTTCTGAAAGTCCAAATACACCACATCCACTGTTTCTCCCTTATCTATTCTACCAGTTACATCCTCAAAAAATTCCAGTAGATTAGTCAGGCATGATTTCCCTTTTGTAAATCCATGTTGACTTTGTCCGATCTTTTGTTTTCCAAGTGCTCTGCTATTACATCTTTTATAATGGACTCTAGCATTTTGCCCACTACCGATGTCAGGCTTACCCGTCTATAATTCCCCGTTTTTTCTCTACCACCTTTTTTAAATAGTGGGGTTACATTCGCTACCCTCCAATCCATGGGAACTGTTCCAGAGTCTATAGAATTTTGAAAGATGACCAGCAATGCATCTACTATTTCTAGGGCCACTTCCTTAAGTACCCTAGGATGTAGATCATGAGGCCCTGGGGATTTATCGGCCTTCAATCCCATCAATTTCCCTAACACCATTTCCCTACAAATAGTGATTTCATTCAATTCCTCCCTCTCATTCGACCCTATAAGAACATAAGAACATAAGAAATAGGAGCAGGAGTAGGCCAATCGGCCCCTCGAGCCTGCTCCGCCATTCAATAAGATCATGGCTGATCTGATCCTAACCGCCAATCTACTATCTATCACAGAACCATCTCCTGCATCTAACAGAATATGTTCCCCGACATCTCTGGGAGTTTATTTGTGTCCTCCTTTGTGAAGACAGAACTAAAGTATGTATTGAATTCGTCAGCCATTTCTTTGTTCCCCATTATAAATTCCCCTGATTCTGACTGCAAGGGACCTACGCTTGACTTCACCAATCTTTTTCTAATCACACATCTATAGAAGCTTTTACAGTCAGTTTTTATGTTCCCTGTAAGCTTACTCTCATATTCTATTTCCCCCCTCTTAATTAATCCCTTTGTCCTCCTTTGCTGAATCCTAAACTGCTCCCAAACCTCAGGTTAGCTGCATTTTCTGGCCAATTTATATGTCCTCTCCTTGGATCTTATGCTATCCCTAATTTCCCTTGTTAGCCACGGTTGAGTCACCTTTTTTTGTTTTATTTTTATGCCAAACAGGGATGAACAAATTCTGTAGTTCATCCATGCGATCTTTAAATGTTTGCCATTGCCTATCCACCGTCAACCCTTTAAGTAACGCTCCCCCAATCCACCCTAGCCAACTCGCGCCTCATACCATCATAGTTTCCTTTATTTAAATTCAGGACCCTAGTCTCTGAGTCAACTACTTCACTCTCCATCTTAATGAAGAATTCTATCATATTATGATCGCTCCTCCCCAAGGGGCCTCGCACAACAAGATTGCTAATTAATCCTTTCTCATTACATAATACCCAGTCTAAGATGGCCTGATCTCTAGTTGGTTCCTCGACATATTGGTCCAGGAAACCATCCCGTATATACTCTAGGAATTCCTCCTCCACAGTATTGTTACTAATTTGGTTAGCCCAATCTATATGTAGATTAAAGTCACCCATGATAACTGCTGTGCCCTTATTGCACACGTCTCTAATTTCCCATTTAATGCCATCCCCAACCTCAGCATTACTGTTTGGGGGTCTGTATACAACTCCCACTAACGTTTTCTGCCCCTTGGTATTTCTCAGCTCTACCCATACAGATTCCACATCATCAGAGCTAATATCCTTCCTTACTATTGTGTTAATCTCCTCTTTAACCAGCAATGCTACCCCACCTCCTTTTCCTTTTTCCCTGTCCTTCCTGAATATTGAATACCCCTGGATGTTGAATTCCCAGCCTTGGTCACCCTGGAGCCATGTCTCCGTAATCCCAATTATATCATATCCGTTTACATCTATTTGCGCAGCTAATTCATCCACCTTATTACGAATGCTCCTCGCATTAAGACACAAAGCCTTCAGGCTTGTTTTCTTTTAACACTCTTAGCCCTTTTAGAATTATTATTTACTGTGGCCGTTTGATTTACACCCTTGATTTCTCTGCCTTCCTGTCTTTTGCTTTTCTCCTTCCTGTCTTTTGCTTCTGTCCTTGCTTCCCTTTCCTCTGTTTCCCTGCACAGGTTCCCAACCCCCTGCCATTTTAGTTTAAACCCTCCCCAACAGCACTGGCAAACACTCCCCCTAGGACATCGGTCCCGGTCCTACCCACTGCAAACATTCTTCACACTTAAAACCTTTTGTTCAGTACACTTAAAATGGTTAGTTCAGGATAATACATTCAACAATGTTTTTTCCCCATTCACTGTATTCTAACAATTTGCATGTATATAGCATCTTTAATGCAGCACGTCCCAAGATGTTTCACGGGGAAACCAGGGATTGGGCAAAAGTTAGATGTTTTTTCTTTTTATATTCATTCATGGAATATGGGCGTCGCTGGCAAGGTCAGCATTTATTGCCCATCCCTAGTTGCCCTTGAGAAGTTGGTAGTGAGCCACCTTCTTGAACTGCTGCAGTCCGTGTGGTGAAGGTACTCCCACAGTGCTGTTAGGGAGGGAGTTCCAGGATTTTGACCCAGCGACGATGAAGGAACGGCGATATACTCCCAAGTTAGGATGGTGTGTGACTTGGAGGGGAACTTGGAGGTGACGGCGTTCTCATGCGCCTGCTTCCCTTGTCTTTCGAGGGGTAGAGGTTGCGGGTTTGGGAGGTGCTGCCGAAGAAGCCTTGGTGAGTTGCTGCAGTGCATCTTGTAGATGGTAGACACTGCAGCCACGGTACACCGGTGGTGGAGGGAGTGAATGTTTAAGGTGGTCGATGGGGTGCCAATCAAGTGGGCTGCTTTGTCCTGGATGGTATTAGGGGATGTGACTAAAGAAAAGATTAAAGAAGTATGTTTTGAGGAGGCTTTTGAAGGTGGACATAAATGGAGCAAGTCAGATGGGGATTTAAGCAACTATTTGCATTTATATCACCTTTCATGTCTTTAGGATGTCCCAAAACACTTCACAGTCAATGAAGAATTTCTGAAGTGAAATGCAGGAAAACGTGGCAGCCAATTTGAACTTTGCCATTGTAGGTTTCTTTCAAGTCCACCTGAACAGTCAAGGTATCAGTTTAACATCTCAACCAACAATGCACTTAGAATTGCACTGAAACGCCAGACTGGATTACGTGCTCAAGTCCATAGTGGGGCCTGAAACCACGATCATCTGATTCAGATGCACAAGTACTACCGCTGACCCGAGGCTGGCACCTGAGGAAGGGATTACCGAGTGCAGGGATGTGACTTTAGTGAAATGAAGAGAGGCTGCACACAGTCGGCCAGAATCTTTTAGAGTGCAAGGTGTAGGCTGTGGCACAAGCTGAAGGTTGTACACAGCCACGAAGGGTTTGTAAACTCGGACAGTGAACTGGCAACATGGAGCCAGTGGAGGTCAGCAAGGACAGAAGTGATGGGTGAGCAGAGTTTAGTACAAGCAGCAATTTTGGTCAAGTTGGAGTTTGTGTACGGAGGAACTCGGGAAGAAAGCATTGGAGTGGTAGTCTGGAGGTGATGAGGCACCGTGAGGCTGTGGAATGCATTGTCGGAGTTAGTGACTGAAGCAGCGAACATGTCAGAATTTAAGAACAGGTTAGCTAGATTTTTGAAGGAAAAGGGAGATAAAGGGGTATGTGAACAGGGCCGGCACATGCGGTTTGCTCGTGCGAAGAATAAACACCAACACTGGGCCTTGTTGGGCCGAACAGCACATTTCCATACTGTAATTCTATGTAGAGTTGTGGATGAGAGTTTCAGTGCTAGTGGGGATGAGGTAAGGACAGAGGCAGGCTACATCAGAGGTGGAAATAGGTAGTTTTTGATCAGTTGTGGGTTTTAAGCTCAACTTTGGGGCAAACAGAATTTGAATGCGGTAGACTTTTGGTTCACAGTGACCAAGCACAGAGGAGGGGATGGAATAAAAGCAGTGTCTTTGGCAATGTGGTACTGCAGCTTGAATTTAACAATAGCGCTTTTGAACTATCCATTGCCACAGCCTAGTTGTCAAAAAGCAACTGATTATAATCTCCGTAAGTGATTGTACACATTAATAACGCTGAAAAGAATACACACCAACAACACTAAATCTGAACCCACTGACCTTTCGAAATCTCCTCTTCCCAAAATATGAAGAATCCCAAGTGGCTCCGATTCTTTTTAAACCCATTTTATTCAACTCGTGCAAGTTTGTGTAATAAAGGTAATCCACAAATTAGAAATACAAAACAACAAAATTTGCATAAAGTCCAGAATTTCAAAACAGCCATAATTTATCAGACAACAGCCCTTTATATATTTTCATAATAAAGAGTTAGAGCTAGATCTCCATTTACGGGCCCGTACCACAAGTCGTTTTATCGTAGTTAAAAACAGCTTATTATTAAAAATAATCGATTACTATTTGAACTGGCTAAATAATCAGTACAATATTCTACAGTAAGAAAAAACAAGCCAGCACTTGGAATAAAACATAACAAAATATGTTTTTTTTTTTGAAATAACACACATCTTAAAAAGATGCAATTTTCTTATTCCTTTCCCGCCTAAAACTGCCTGTTTCACTGAAGACTCTTCAGGCTGAACAGCAGCGTCACCGTCAGTAGGAAAGGGCACCCACTCGTCCCAGCTCCTCAGCAGCTCTTCTCAACACCGTACTGGCAGTCTGACTGTGTACTGCCACACACTCAGCATCACTTCAGGTGAATTTATATGTGAGATTATTAAGGAAAACAGATTAAATGTGCAGAATCTCTCAATCATGGCTCAAAAAAGAACTGCTGCATAGGAAATGGATTCTTGAATCTGACCCTGCAGTACAGCACAATATCAATAATGTACTTTTCAAAGTTTCCACTCCCTTTTCGGGGATATTTTCAGCCTTTTGTTCTTACCTGTGCACCTCAGGTTTTTTTTTGCTATAACTAACAGCAAATGGGAAGATAGCTCATCCACGGCCTACCCGAAGGAACAGCCTACGAATTAACGGCAGTTAAATCTGCTGCATTGAGATGGTATTAATACCGTTAACAGCACAATAAAAGCCACCAGCTATGGATATACGTACCGGCAGGCTCTTATTAATAAAGTACGTGAGGTAGCAGGACCCAGTTTTAATAAAGTACGTCAGGTAATAGGAAACATTAATAAAGTACAGCAGGTGACAGGACTCAGTATTAATAAATTATATCAGGTAACAGGAACCAAGTAAATCAAGTGACAGGACCTTGTATTAATCAAGTACATTAGGTGACAGCAGCCATTATTCATAAAGTACATCAGGTAACCAGACTAACAACAGAAAACGCTGGAGAAACTCAGCAGGCCAGGCAGCATCCGTGGAGAGAGAAACAGAGTTAACGTTTCAGGCTTATTGCTTGCGCACATCATTTTCCACATTATTTCTTAAAATCAAAGTGTGCTGTCAACTGTGGTAATGTGGCAGCGAGTGGCCAAGGCTGTTGCTGAAAATCCATCCCACTGTTGGGTTGTGTTGAAGTGCTCGGCTGCTGATTGTGCTCTAAGGTTAATGCAGCGATAAGAGTGGAGCCAAAAATTAGACAATTTCTATAATACGGCAATATAAATAAACACATGCCTCTTTCAAAAGTTGCTCTCAAAAGAGTTTGTAATCAATCTGACCATTTACCATTGTAGTGCTGTTTTACTATACCCGTCAAGGTATCTGTTTAAAATATAGGATAGTATGGATATACTTTTGCTCTAATTCTGAAGAACTGATAATAAATGCAGAAGAGGAGATGTTCAATACTTTCAATAGTAATATCGCGATAACAGTGCATGCTTCACAATCCGCAGATTGAAGATTTGAGTCCCAAAGCTGTCAACAATTTAACTTTGGATCTTGACTGGCCAATAGATTCAGTATCTTATGGTAGTGGAGAATTCTACCTTTTGGAAGACAATTACTGATCTCTGTCACAACCCATGACACAAGCATTGTGTTACTTATTTAAGTCATACAACACTTAAGCGCTCTGTTTATTCGCTATTTATTGGTGCCAGATAACCAAGGTACCCAGTTAACTGGATTGCGTCATTGGACAGAGCCCGCTAACACTGTAACCGTCTCCTCCATCCATAGATGGACTGGGCTGTCCTGAACTTGCAGTTAATTTATCTGGCAGCATTCCGCAAACTTGAAAAATCGGGGACACAGGCCGACAAACTCAGACAAATGGCCAGAATGTGGGGAATTTTTTTTTTTTAATACTGTGCCTGCTACTATAAGTATACCAATTATCTAATATTTTCATTAAATGCACTATTGTTTACGTGCTTCCACTCCGCTACAAAGCACGACTGCCGACGTTCTACAATGGGGGCAAGTACTTTTAAATTTATACAAAGATAGAGCCTAATTTCTTTTAAATCCCTTATTCGGTGCCTGGTTTTGGTATCCTTTAAGGTTTCAATCCACATTTCCAGTAAGGGATATTTCTCCTATATAACAGTGATACTGAGCTTCTGCATTTCTTTGCCTGCCAGTGAAATTTATCAGGTCTCTGAACTCATCCAGAGATTCAAAAGAGAACAAACAGGTACTTGGGGGCATTCCCTGATCTTTTCAAACGGCTCACTCAAACGTGTACAGGAATGCAAGATTACTCACTTTAGACTTGTTATGCTTTTTAGTTCATTTCAAGTCTCACATTTTTGAAGAAAGATGACAAACTGAAATGGAAACCAAATCTTTCTTTAGGCCCCAGTTAGAAGTAATTTTTTTTTTAGCTTTTCTGCTGCCTACTCACTTTAAAGATGGGAGACAAGCTCTCAATAATTTGCTCACTTAAAACAGGTGGCTATATGATGTGTTTTAGTACAAAACCTAAAACTGGGGGGGGGGGGGGTTTGGGCTTCTCAGCAGCAGGATAGTTTATGACAACTGGGGCAATTTCCCCACTGCCCCTTACTCCAAATTGAGAAGAAGTAAATGCTGAAAAGGAGTCACTCATTGGCTATCTGACCAGGATACTTCAAGCATAAACACAATTAAAAGATAAGTCAACCGTGACAAATTCAGCACAGCAGAACCTGATTGGGAACGAGAGAAAGTTGAGATACTCGAGAGGTCTATCTAGCAGATCCTATAAATAAATAAACCGATGCGTCATTGTATTGAAAGATGTGTCAAAAAGAGCATTAAAGTTCACTGTGCGAAGTTAACAAGTAAGCCGCAACGTACATTTTATGAGGATTTGAACGTGAAATTTTCACACCTGAAAGGATATGATTCATAATCGAGTGTCTGTGTCAGGACACCTGTCAAAATCAACTCTGCATTGTGAACATCTAGACAAATCAGGGGAAGAAGAAAAAAAAGTTACAAATCAATGACAAAAGTTAGAATTCCACATGACGTGAAAGTGTAAAAGAAAAAAGACTCAGGCATGGACGGTTACTTACCTATATTTCGGGTAAAATATTCTCGACATAAGTGGAGGTCGTTTTCACACGAGATGAGGATTATCTCAGACAAACTCTAACAGAGAAAAGTAAAAGGAACAGGTGAGCAGGCAAAGGATTGACGAGGCTGATTTACAGCAACTGAAGATCCTTGTAGATGTCGCTGGCTTCAATTCCGCCTCCCGATACTTTAGATAATTCATTTCTTTTTGCTTGAGGGGGGACATTTGCAGAGGGAAGCAGAATGCGTTTGCATTTCAGGCACCCACTGCCGGCAGAAAGCACGCCCGGGTTAGGCTTAACGCAGCCAGCTACAGTGTCAATGTCCTTCTAATCTTCTCCCAACCTCAGAAAAACATCGCCTTCTCTCCAAGCGAGACTGGCAATTCAGTTCCAATTCGTATCAATTTCTTTTTATGGACCTGCACACGCTGGTAGCTAGGTAAGAATGATGAACCTCATTTCACACTGGACTGTTGCAGCCAACAGAGTCTGGGCTGGATTTGAACCTAGGTGAAAAGAACAGAGCACCAACTCACCGCACCACCCAATTTCCTTTAACAATGAGTGGAAAGGAGGACTTCAATTATTTTTCCAACAGCGTGACTGTTTTCATTTTCAGCTCATTATTGCTTTCTTGATACTGATCAAAGTTGAGCAGCCTACTTAATCAGTGGAAGCAGGCAGTGCTGAATAGGTTTTTAAGCAGGGCTCATAGTCTCTTTGTTCAACAGTAGAAGTTTCACCTGGAGTTTCAGCATCTACAATACTTTTCACACAAAGGATGAATGGATGACCAACCTTATTCTGTTTATGTTCCATGATTTTGCGATAAGATGGCTGCTTCGACAACAGTTTGCCGCCTGCACAGTCTATGATGGCTTTCATTGTGGCAAGACTGGGGCAAATTCCAGGAGTGATGTAGAAATATTTCCCCTATAAAAACGGATTAAGTACATAGAAAATTGAACACGTGCAATGGTATCAACTCACAACATGGAATCCTGTACCAAGCGATCAAACTCATATGCTCCAGATGAATATAGAAAGGATCGCAGATGAGATTGTTGGACTGAATTGAAGTTTTATACAATGCATTTAAGCAATCAATAAATCTCAACTGAATTGCCTCTGTCCACTACTTATCTTGTCTCTACTTATCACAGACCTCCCCTTTTGTTCTTTTATTCCTTCCCCCAGCCTTCCACTTGCTTTTTTATCTGTTTCATTTCCTGCCTTTTTCTCAGTTCTGACGAAGGGTCTGCGACCTGAAACGTTAACTTTGTTTCTCTCTCCACGGATGTTGCCTGGCCTGCTGAGTTTTTCCAGCGTTTTCTGTTGCCTCTGTCCACTGGTGTTCTGGAAACACTCACTTACAAGTTCACAAACCCTGAACACTTGCCTTGACTCAATAATTTCCCATTCTTTGTTAAAACCAAAGTGTAGCGATAGTTCCAACAGGATAACACTGAAGCTCTTCTGCCATTAATGTAGAAAAGGTAATCATAGAATCATACAGCACAGAAGGAGGCCATTCGGACCATCATGTCTGTGCCGGTTCTTTGAAAGAGCTGTCCAATTAGTTCCACTCCCCTGCTCTTTCCCCATAGCCCTGCAAATTTTTCTTTTCAAGTTATATATCCAATTCCCATGGTCTGCTTATTAAAAGGCAGCTAAATCTGAACCAACCCAACTTTGAAAAGGAATTTTAACCATTAGGGACCTTGCTAATAAAATCTTTAGATCTGTTCAGGCATTCTTATGGTATTTTAACTATTAGTGTGAGCAAAAGATCAACAGTACAACTACAATCCTTTTTCATACTGGACTGAGATTAGGCAAAGCTCTGCATGACTGCTATAGAATCAGATCTGCCAGCTACGCTTGTTAACATGCACTGAAACGTAACGCGCATCGACATAGGGAAGTATATGAACCTTGCCTTAAATAAGGGGGCACCCTGTGCCCTCTTAAGTGACTCCTCTAAACTAAAACAGAAGAGCACCTCTGCTTCTGCGTCTCTCAGTACAAAGTTCTGCTCATCTGCAGAAAAAGAAAAACCATCCATTAGAAAAGATCACAGTTTTCAAGCTGAACAGATGTACACATTTAAAAAGTTACAACGTGCATCCCATCATCTTAACCCAAGCATCTTTCACAATAGTGCACCGGAGGCTAATTTTAAAGCAAGACATGTTAGCAGGCTACATTGATATATTAGCATCATGCAATAGAGGGGTATGAATTTGATTACCCACTCTAAGCCGATCTCAGCCATGCTGAGGCACTAAACAGGGGCAGGTATCTCCCTACTGGAGCGGGAGAACGTAGGGTGGTACGGGTGAGGGAAAAGTCAATTGGTTGACGAGTTAGCATTAGGAGAGGGGCGTCATCCACCAACCTATTAGGTGCGGGAACTGCACTTTCGGGGAAGAATAACTAGAAGTGGTTTGTGGGTGGAGGAGGAAGAAGAGTTAGTGGAAGTACAAGAATTTCAGTATAGAATACATTTTGCATAAAAATGTTTTCCAAATCCTGCAGTCAATTATTTCCAGAACAAAGCACAATTAACCAATTCCCTAAATTCAGTCAAGGTCTCTCTGCCAGTCCTGGTTTCAAAGCAATTTAAAGTTATAATTTTTATTAAAAAAAAACACTTTTTAAAACTTTATTTTTAAATGCACAAGGTCAAAGCTCTACAGATAGTGAGAGATTGCCTAAATTAAGATTTAAAAAAAATCTATAGTGGGGAAAAAAGCTGACCATTTCTTTAATAAAAGCACTAACTGTAACTGAATATAAAGATTATCTAGCTCTAAATTCATTTACATAAGAAATAGGAGGAGTAGACCTTTTGGCCCTTCGTGCCTGCTCCATATCTGTTTAATTTTTTTTATATATAAAAGGTACAGTCACTGAAATCAATATCTCAAAAAGGCACTGCAAATGGAACGAACCGCACCTAGCAACATTGATCTCAGGTGAAATTTTGGTTTGATTTTCTAAAAGGGCTCAGTAAATATTTGGGATGACAGTAGACAGTTCCAATGTGAAGCTAGCAAAATGGGCTGACATCTTGGATTCTACAAGTATTTCACAAGATTATTGTGCTGAAATAATGTAATTTTTCCCCTCCAAAGTAGTTTCGTCAATAAAATGGCATTTTCCATACCTAGGCATGCGGAATGTGCACACAGTTTTACTTTTTAAAATCGGGTTTGTGTGGAGGTGAAAAAAAAATTACATAATGTGCACGCATTATTGTAGAAGACAACTCGTTGAACAAAATGAACTATAATGATAGCTCCACGTAAATGGCTTTTACTTTTGGGGAGAAGTATGCAGGCTTTATTTTGGACTTCCACCCCCCCACACCCCCAAAAAAAGGTTTAAAAAAAAGTTTGATGGAAAACAGAGAAAAAGTTATGACTTTTACAAGTTTGCATGTAGGTCATCAGTATTCATTTTCAAGGGTATTTTCTGTAAGTGAGAGTGTATAAAAGTCACAAGTAGGACTACTTAACAATAGGAATGAAGGCAGGAAGAGAAGATACAGGCTTTTAGGAAGCTAGAACTAATTTGTCGTTGCAATGCAGATTTAAAATAAAATAAAAACTGGGTTTTAAAAATAAAGAGGTTGATGTAATGCAAAAAAATGTTTTCTACTGAGCCATTCTATCTACTGAACAATATTCTCCCAGTTCGTCATTAGAATATTTTAACCTTTCCAAATATTTGAGGAGCTCAACAATGATGTGGAATTAATTATTTCTCTATGCAAACTACACCAAGCTGGTCCCTGAAATAGCTGTAGGTCTAAAGGCTTCTCAAACGGATGGGCTCTAGTTTACAATTATACAAAATGAGATTGGCAGGATGAATACCGTTTTCCACAAAGCTCCCAGCTGTACCCGAGTGAAGTCCCATTACTTTTGCAATTTCAGAATGGAATAGATGTAATAGACCCGAAATGTCATTTTTTTTGGGTGCAAAAGTAGTGCTGTTCTGCCACAGGGGACTGGAATTTTAGGCGAAAGTCAGATATGCCAGATTAGACACACTCTTTAAAAAAAAAACACACACACACACTAAATTCTAGTAGAATTGGCTGCTGACAGATGATGTATTCAGCCCCACAATGGTGCAATGTATACAAATGAGAAGATAGAAAGAACTTGCATTTAAATAGCGCCTTTCACAACCTCAGGACGTCCCAGAGTGCTTTACAGCCAATGAAGTACTTAGAATATTGTCACTGTTGCAATCTAAACAACGCGGCAGCCAATTTACGCACAGCAAGCTCCCATGAACATGCAGTGTGATAATGACCAGATCATCTGTTTTTAAGGTGTTGGTTGAGAGACTAATATTGGCCAGGACACCGGGTAGAATGCCCCTGCTCTTTTTGAATAGTGTCACGGGATCTTTTACGTCCACCTGAGAAAGCAGACGGGGCCTCGGTTTAACATCTCACCCAAACGACGGATTATGCGAGCCAAAGCTGCTGTACCACAAATTCTGCCATTTACACCAGATTTAAGCTTACCCTTGGAAGAGGGGCAAGTTACCTGCATGACTTGTCAAACCAGGAAGTGCTTGAGCTTGCAGGCTCTGAATGTCCACGAACTTACCTGAAACATCAGCTTTGACAGAAGTAATTAGAAAAATCTCTCTTTAGCTGTGCAGCTAAGAAAGGATTCTACAAGCTGCCTTTCAGCAACTTCAGGCAGGAAACCTTTTGCTTTCCACCTTCCAGTTATGGAGCCCTAGCCGTAGAGTTCACCATGGGCATTCCCATACGTATAGTATTTACAGCATAGAAACAGGCCATTGGGCCCCAGCAGGTCTGTGCCGGTGTTTATGCTCCACACGAGCCTCTTCCCACCCTTCTTCATCTAACGCCATCAACATATCCCTCTATTCCTTTCTCCCTCATGTGTTTATCTAGCTTCCCCTTAAATGCATCTATGCTATTCACCTCAACCACTCCTTGTGGTAGCCAGTTCCACATTCTAACTCATTATGAGTGATGTAATAGACAAAAGCTCTTGACTTTGCTGGTCACACTTTTAATGGCTGCCACGCAAAATGGTCTTTCGGATGTTATCCTCGGTGTCCTGGCCAATATTTATCCCTCAATCAACATCACTAAAACAGATTACCTGTTCATTATCACATTGGTGTTTATGGCAGCTTGCTGTGCGCAAATTGACTGCCGCATTTCCTACATTACAACAGTGACTACAATTAAAAAGCACTTCAGTGGCTGTAAAGCACTTTGGGACGTCCTGAGGTCGTGAAAGGTGCTATATAAATGCAAGTCTTTCTTTGTCATTACCTTGCTGAAGCAAAGTAGTTCAGAGTGCACACTGATGCAAAAAGTGGCAGTATAACCCAAGATAAAAACAGAAAAAGCTGGAAATACTCAGCAGGTCAGGCAGCATCGGTGGAGAGAGAAACAGAGATAACGTTTCAGGTCGACGACCTTACATCAGTTCTGACGAAAGGTCAAGAACCTGAAACGTTAACTCTGTTTCTCTCTCTCCACAGATGTTGCCTGACCTGCTGAATATTTCCAGCATTTTCTGTTTTTATTTCAGATTTCCAGCATCTGCAGTATTTTGCTTTTGTACTAGTATAACCCAAGAGTAAGGTTCCAATCTGACTCCGGAAAATATAAAACCAAGAGTTGAGAGACTCCCTCCAAGAGGCCGTCTCATAGGAACAGGAGGAGGCCATTCAGCCCCTCGAGCCTGTTCTGCCATTCAATGAGATCATGGCTGATCTGCGACCTAACTCCATATATCTGCCTTTGGCCCATATCCCTTAATACCTTTGGTTAACAAAAAGCTATCAATCTCAGATTTAAAATTAACAATTGATCTAGCATCAATTACCATTTGCGGATGAGAGTTCCAAACTTCTACCACCCTTTGTGTGTAGAGGTGTTTCCTCATTTCACTCCTGAAAGGTCTGGCTCTAATTTTTAGACTATGCCCCCTAGTCCTAGCATCCCCAACCAGCGGAAATAGTTTCTCTCTATCTACCCTAACTGTTCTCTTTAATATCCTGAAAACTTCGATCAGATCACCCCTTAACTTTCTAAATTCTAGGGAATACAACCCTAATTTGACTTGGATAGAGAACTGGTTGGCAAACAGAAAGCAAAGAGTTGCAATAAATGGGTCTTTTTCCGAGTGGCAAGGCAGTGACTAGTGGGGTACCGCAGGGATCGGTCCTTGGACCCCAGCTATTCACAATATATATTAATGATCTAGACAAGGGAACTAGATGTAATATCTCAAGTTTGCAGACGACACAAAACTGGGTGGGCGTGTGTGCTGCGAGGAGGATGCCGAGAAACTCCAGTATGATATGGACAGGTTGGGTGATTGGGCAGAAGCATGGCAGATGCAATATAACGTGGATAAATGCGAGGTTATCCACTTTGGTGTCAAAAACAGAAAGGCAGACTATTATCTGAATGGCAATAGATTGGGAGAAGGGGAAGTGCAACGAGACCTGGGTGTCCTTGTGCACCAGTCGCTGAAGGTAAGCATGCAGGTGCAGCAGGCGGTTAAGAAGGCAAATGGTATGTTGGCCTTCATAGCGAGAGGGTTTGAGTACAGGAACAAGGATGTCTTGCTGCAGTTGTACAGGGCCTTGGTGAGACCACACCTTGAGTACTGTGTGCAGTTTTGGTCGCCTTATCTGAGGAAGGATGTTCTTGCCATGGAAGGAGTTCAGCGAAGATTCACAAGGCTGATACCTGGGATGGCAGGAATGACGTATGAAGAAAGATTGGGTCGATTGGGCTTATACTCGCTGGAGTTTAGAAGAATGAGAGGGGATCTCATTGAAACTTATAAAATTCTGACAGGACAGGACAAACTAGATGCAGGAAGGATGTTCCCGATGGTCGGGGAGTCCAGAACCAGGGGTCACAGTCTAAGGATAAGGGGTAAGCCATTTAGGACAGAAATGAGGAGGAATTTCTTCACCCAGAGAGTGGTGAACCTGTGGAATTCTCTGCCACAGAAGGCAGTAGAGGCCAATTCATTAAATAGATTCAAGAAGGAGTTGGATATATTTCTTAAGGCTAAAGGGATCAAGGGATATGGGGAGAAAGCAGGGACAGGGTACTGAATTTGGATGATCAGCCATGATCGCATTGAATGGCCTACTCCTGCTCCTATCTTCTATGATTCTATAATTTGTATAATCTCTCCTCGTAACTTAACCCTTGGAGTCCGGGTATCATTCTGGTAAACCTATGCTGCACTCCCTCCAAGGCCAATATATCCTTCCTAAGGTGTGGTGCCCAGAACTGCTCTCAGTACTCCAGGTGTGGTCTAACCAGGGCTTTGTATAGCTGCAGCATAACTTCTACCCCCTTGTATTCTAGTCCTCTGGATATAAAGGCCAGCATCCCATTAGACTTTTTGATTATTTTCTGTACCTGTTCATGACATTTTAATGATCTATGTACCTGATCCCCAAGTCTCTTTGGACATCCAGTGTTTTTAGCTTTTCACCATTTAGAAAGTACCCTGTTCTATCCTTTTTAGGTCCAAAGTGGATGACCTCACATTTGCTTACATTGAAATCCATTTGCTAGTTTTGCCCATTCACTTAATCTATCAATATCCCTTTGTAATTTTATGCTTTCATCTACACTTTCTACAATGCCGCCTATATTTGTGTCATCAGCAAATTTGGATATATGACTTTCTATGCCATCATCTAAGTCGTTAATAAATATTGTGAATAGTTGAGGCCCCAACACAGATCCCTGCGGGACACCACTAGTCACATCCTGCCAATTTGAATACCTACCCATTATCCCTACTCTCTGTCTCCTGCCGCTCAGCCAATTTCCTAACCAGGTCAATAATTTTCCCTCAATTCCATGGGCTTCTACCTTAGTTAACAGTCTCTTATGTGGGACTTTATCAAATGCCTTCTGGAAACCCATATAAATAACATCCATAGACTTCAGTTACCTCTTCAAAATATTCAATCAGGTTTGTCAGGCATGACCTACCTTTCACAAATCCATACTGACTCTTGATAAGGTTCCCCATGGTCGGCTCATGAAGAAAGTAAGGAGTTGTGGGATAGAGGGAAATTTGGCCGATTGGATAAGTAACTGGCTATCTCATAGAAGGCAGAGGGTGGTGGTGGATGGAACATTTTCGGACTGGAGACCAGTTACTAGCGGTGTGCCACAGGGGTCGGTGCTGGGTCCTCTGCTGTTTGTGATTTTTATCAATGACTTGGAGGAGGGGACTGAAGGGTGGATCAGTAAATTTGCTGATGACACCAAGATTGGTGGAGCAGTGGATGAGGTGGAGGGCTGTTGTCGGCTGCAAAGAGACATTGATAGGATGCAGAGCTGGGCCGAAAAATGGCAGATGGAATTTAACCCTGATAAGTGCGAGGTGATTCATTTTGGTAGGGCAAATTTGAATAAGGATTACAGGGTCAACGGCAGGGTTCTGAGGAACGTGGAGGAGCAGAGGGATCTGGGGGTTCATATCCACAGATCTCTGAAGGTTGCCACTCAAGTGGATAGAGCAGTAAAGAAGGCCTATGGTGTGTTGGCATTTATTAACAGAGTGTTTGAGTTTAAGAACCGTGAGGTTATGCTGCAACTGTACAGGACCTTGGTGAGACCACATTTGGAATATTGTGTGCAGTTCTGGTCACCTCACTATAGGAAGGACGTGGAAACATTGGAAAGAGTGCAAAGGAGATTTACCAGGATGCTGCCTGGTTTGGGGGGGGAGGTCTTATGAGGAAAGATTGAGGGAGTTGGGGCTTTTCTCTTTAGAGCGGAGGAGGATGAGAGGCGACTTAATAGAGGTTTATAAGATGATGAGGGGGATAGATAGAGTGGATGTTCAGAGACTATTTCCTCGGGTAGAGGCAGCTGTTACAAGGGGGCATAACTATAAGGTGCATGGGGGGAGATATAGAAGGGATGTCCGAGGTAGATTCTTTACTCAGAGAGTGGTTGGGGTGTGGAATGGACTGCCTGCTGTGATAGTGGAGTCGGACACTTTAGGAACTTTCAAGCGGTTATTGGATAAGCACATGGAGCACACGAGAGTGATAGGGAGTGTGATAGCTTGATCTTGGTCTCGGAAATGCTCGGCACAACATCGAGGGCCGAAGGGCCTGTACTGTGCTGTACTGGTCTATGAACTATCTATGGACTCTCTCTGATCAACTGAAAATTTGAAGTGTTCAGTCACCAATTATAGACTCTAGCAATTCCCAACAACAGATGTTAGGCTAACTGGTCTATAATTCCCTGGTTTCTCTCTTCCACCATTCTTAAAAATCGGAGGGACATGCGCAATTTTCCAATCTTAAGGGATGGTTCCTGAATCTAGAGAACTTTGGAAGATTATAGTTAGGGCATCTGCAATGTGCTCACCTACTTCCTTTAAAACCCTGGGATGGAAAACATCTGGCCCTGGGGATTTGTCACTCTTTAGTGCCATTATTTTCTTTATTACTGTTAATTTACTTATGTTAATTTTATTGAGTCCCTGTCCCCGATTCAATATTAGTTTCTTTGGGATTTCCAGCATGCTATCCTCCTCTTCTACTGTAACTACTGACGCAAAGTAATTATTCAACATGTCCGCCATTTCCCCATTGTCATTGACAATATCACCACTTTCAGTTTTTTAAGGAACCAACATTGCTCCTGACCACCCTCTTTTTCCTAATGTAACTGTAAAAATTCTTCGTATTGATTTTGATATCCCTTGCAAGTTTCTTTTCATACTCCCTTTTTGTAGCTCTTACTATCTGTTTTGTGACCCTTTGCTCTTCTTTGTATCTTTCCCATTCACCAGGATGTGTGCTATTTTTTGCATTTTTGTATGCCCTTTCCTTTAGTTTTATGCTGTCCCTTACCTCTTTAGTTGTCCACAGCTGGTTTTTTTTTGGCAAGTAGCGCTCTTGCCCCTCAGGGGTATAAACTGTTTCTGTATCACGTTAAAATTCTTTTTTAAACCTCTCCCACTGATCTTCTGTCATTTTACCCATTAACAGATTTGCTCAGTTTACTGTGGACAGTCTGTGCCTCATCCCGTTGAAGTCGGCCTTACCTTCACATATCTGTCCTGTCTTGTAAAGGTCTCAAACCTTTTTAAGACAGGACAGGCACCACGTGGAATACAACCCCAGTTCATATGAAGCGGAGTTTAAGACGATCTGTTGGGCACTTTGTAAACTTACTGCGCGTCGAGGAGAACCTACTATGTGCTCTGCCCCAATATTAAAAATTGCCACTGGAGGATGGAGCTCTGGCCGTGCATGTTGCTATTCTCTTGAAGCTGCCGACAGAAGTGGTGGAAGCGGAGACACTCAATGTTTTCAAGAGGAGACTGGATAGGCACTTGAGGGAAATAAACTTGCAGGGCTACGGGGATAGAGCGGGGGAATGGGACTGACTGGATTGCTCTAGAGAGCCGGCATGGACTCGATGAGCCGAATGGCCTCCATCTGTACCGTTATGACTCTTTAAGTTCTCTCCTGATGCATAGAGAATGATTTACAGTTTACAATACAGCATAAGTATTGCTGTCTGCACTTTGCGATCTGCACCTACTAGTCTCAAAATGCAGCCACTAATGTGTGCTTTTCAGATATGTCTATTAATAACAGCACATTAATACTGCTTAATTATTTTTTTAATTACATAAAAGAAAAGGTCTCAGGGACAATTCTGAACCTGAAGGGAAGTTGAAATCTGCTGAATACTATTCTCACTAAACTAAAGCCTCATCATAGATTGAAATGAGAAGTCGCACAACACCAGGTTATAGTCCAACAGATTTATTTAAAATTACAAGCTTTCGGAGCTGTCGCCCCTTCGTCAGGCAAAGTTTTGTTATTTTAAATAAATCTGTTGGACTATAACCTGGTGTTGTGCGACTTCTCATTTTTGTCCACCCCAGTCCAACGCCGGCATCTCCGCATCACATCATAGATTGAGACAGGTGATACACAATATTAATGAGGACGTGTTTACAATACAGTTCTGTATATTTAAGGTGCAGAATTACTTTGCTTACTCACGTCAGAAAGTAATGGGAGACTATAGGAAAGAGCAAAGCTCCAATGTTGCCAGTAGAACACTGCCCATGACCCAATGAAACGCAAATTGCGATAACTTTGGCAACTTTGAATGTGCGTTCCAGGTCGACCTCTGGTACAGTCAGATTATTATAGGGTAGAAGCTCTGATCAGTGAAGCACATGTATAAACGCTTAACGTGCTCATATTATATGGGGAGCAGGGCGGGGAAGTGGCTTTGAGCCCAAGATCAGCCATGATCTTATTGAATGGCGGAGCAGGCTCGAGGGGCCAAGTGGCCTACTCCTGCTCCTATTTCTTATATTTCTACGACCACTACTTGTATGCAGGCGCTAACCAGTTTATTTTAAATGTGCCAACACTTGCGCATTAACAACACATACAGGAACGTAGTATTAAGCATTGAGACGTGATCTTCGCCGATTGAAATTCTACCCTCGGTCTCTGATTTTATTTTGGAGTGTGTGTATTACTGTCGTGATTACCTCAACTCTGGAGTGGCAGAGGTGGAGCGAAATTAGAAAGAGTCTGAAATCAGTACTTCTTGTAGCAATTACATGCAGACCGACTTACCTATAAATTTTTGACTTTTAAAGCTCTCCTCTAACCACTCAGGCGTGACTATGTGATTTACAATAGAGATAGCGGTCAGGAACTTCACCGTACGGGTCACTTTACTGGCTACCAGATGAGTACATTTCTGAGCAGATTCAGCAACTTCACCACCAAGAACATAGAGTTTCTGAGAAAGGACGGAAAATAAAGTTTAATAAAAAAAACACAAAGTTGCACAAGTTCTGCAAAAACTTCTGAGAAAAATTTGGACAATTTTCCTATGAGATGCTTCTAACTTTGGTCTATAAATGTATTAAAAAAAATTATACTTCTTGTGTACAAAATTGCCATTATCACTCCCTTCTTAAGAAGTCACCCTAAACCCTTCCATCAGATCTAATGACTGCATTATCGCTGACCTCCCTTTCCTCTTTAAGGTACTTGAATCCATCATCTCCAACCAGCTCTGCGGCCACACTCCAACCACACGTCGTTCAAATACCTTAGGAAGGTAAGGAGTGGTTCCTATCTTGTCCAGCACTGAGCGTGACCTGGTTAAAGTCACTAACGACATCCCAGGTGATTAGAACCGTGCACTAACCCTCTCTTTGGCTTTCCATACAGTCAATAGCTCCACCTTCTACTGCCTTTTCTCTGTTGTTCAACTCCATGGCACTGCCCCGTCACAGTTCCACACTTACTTGCGCTGACATAGCCTCTTCCAATAGGTTCTCCGCCTGTGCCTTCAGCTTGGCCCAAAGCTTCACCCTGTATGTCCCTCCTATTCCTTACTGACACAATGCCACTCGGTGACATTATCTGCAAGTATTATGCCAGCTTTACTTCTCCACCATCGCCCCTGGCTCCAAGACAAAGTCGTGCGTGAGCCAGACATCTCATTTTTGAATCATACAGCACAGAAGGAGGCCATTCAGCCCACCTTCTCAGGGCAACTAAGGGTGGGCAATAAATGCCTGGCCTTGCCAGCAACACCCACATCCTGAGGATGAGTGAAAAACGTCTCATCATTGGCCCCCAGACAATACTTTAAACCACAACTTTGCAAGCTAGGGTCTACAACAGCATCCTGGGGGGTCCCATCAGTTATTGGAGTTCTGAGCATTTCATCACATTTTTATACTTTCTGCATTTCTTGCTCTGACTAGTACATGATTTCTGTTGCTCTATACTGAGGAGGTATTTCCCATAATGACAGGTCTGCTTTCCTTGGATAACTGAACTATCTATTGAAAAACTAGGCAGGGGGGTCTCCGGGAGTGTGTCAACACTGCCTTGAACGCCAACGCACCCAGGACTCTGCCAATTGTACCCTACTCCATACGAATCTACACAACCCATCATCTCTGTCCTCAATGACCTCCATTTTTTGCCTCCCTCCAGCACATCCAACTTCAAAATCCTTATTTCCATTTTTTCCACCCTACCTATGCAGTTTTCTACAACTCTATGTACCATCTCTGATCAATTCTAGCCAACTGTGCACCCTCCGCCCCTCCAACCCGCCTATTGCTGGCAGAGCTTTCCAGGAATCATCTCCTGACATTCTGGGATTCTCTACCAATGCCCCTCCACCTTGCTGCCTCCTCAGAGCCTACTTCCCTGACCAAACCTTTTGCCAGCTCTTTCGAATCCTCCCTGGATCTCTTCTCATCCCCACCGCATCTCGTAAAGCACCGTGGGACATTTAGTTACACGACAGGTGCTGTAAGAGTGCAACTTTTCAGTCACTGCTGACACTCAGTAGCAATGCTTTTGTCGTTTATCCCCCAGCCCTCTCCCAATTCAAGGCGGATGCTCGGGCTTTTTGACAAAAAGGATGGAAATCTGAGCGCACCACACGTTTAACTTTTATCGACAGGTGAAAGCGAATCTGCAGCTTGATTGACACAATCTGCTGGATTATCTTTTCCACTGAAGTCAGTAGGAAAGAAAATTGGGCACAGTGTAAAATGATCTGCCAATTCGCAATCACTCGTTTCTCCCCAGGCGATAAAAAATAAAAAATAAAAATACGCCCTTAAATGTTCGGCACAGATTTCAGGTCAAGGCTGCCAAGTTATTTGGTTGCTGAGCTAAAGACTCCTCAGTTTTATGTAAAACAATAAAATGAGATACAAGGCAAAAAGGTTACCTTTATATACTGCTGAACTTGTGCAGGCTCAAATCCTGTAAACAGCACTGCTGGCGTGGATTCTGGCGGAAGCTTTTTTGATGGGAGTGGCAAATCCTCAATCCTGGTTAAACAGATGACTTGCCGAGTCAGAAATTGTGACTATATTGATGGGAAAACATACAAAACCATCCAGTTCATCTATCTCTTCCTGCCCCAATGTCTTATTAGGACCTCCTTTTCTTTTTCTCTCTCTTGAAGGCATTGAATACTGCTAGAATAACATTCCACAGGGAGACTACTGGATTATTGGGGGCCACGGAGGGGGTGGGGCGGGTGGAAATCACAGCCCAGCGTGATAATGTTCTGATCCAATGCCCAGACCTTTGAACAGGGGTTAGAGTACAACAATTAAGAGTGGAAACCGTGACTGATTTTTCTGCTCCTTAACCCAGAGGCTAAATACCTCCACCCTGGCTTCAGTCGTAGGCAGGGGACCAAACCAGAGATCTTCCTGGTCTGTAAAGTCCACTTCCTTTATCAACTGAGCCGTTAGGAATTCGAAGTATACTTGGAAAACAAAAACATGAGTGATTCCAAAGAGGATCTGGCAATTGCAAAAGAGATTTCACATCTCCGGTCCCCCTCGGCATTTTGTAAATATTCAGCCCAAGATTACCCACGTAAAAAAAGAATTGCAAAATTTAAGTTCTATTGAAAGATCCATAGCTTTGATAATGAAATTTGTACAAGCCCTCGTGTGCTTTTCTTTGAGAAAACTGACGGAGCCTGCAAATAACTCTTGGAACAGTGACTGTAATAATAGTTTACACTTGAACAGCTGTGGTGGGTTGTTTTTATGGGGCAACACGGTGGCATAGTGGTTAGCACTGTTGCCTCACAGCGCCAGGGACCCAGGTTCGAATCCGGCCTCGGGTGACTGTCTGTGTGGAGTTTGCACATTCTCCCCATGTCTGCGTGGGTTTCCTCCGGGTGCTCCGGTTTCCTCCCACAGTCCAAAGATGTGCGGGTTAGGTTGATTTGGCTATGATAAATTGACCCTTAGTGTTAGGGGGATTAAATACGTGGGGTTACGGGGATAGGGTGGGGTATGTGTCGGTGCAGGCTCGATGGTCTGAAATGGCCTCTATCTGCACTGTGGGGATTCTGTGATTATACAGTCAGTGAATTGGAGCTCCAATATATGGTGCCATGGAATGGTGGAACTTAGACTCTCAGTCGGCGCTCAATATCAGCAGTCAGTCGTGGACAGGGCCACAGATTTCTTTGACTGAGCAAGCCAAA
The DNA here is from genome assembly GCA_030390025.1 of Squalus acanthias. NCBI lineage: Eukaryota > Metazoa > Chordata > Chondrichthyes > Squaliformes > Squalidae > Squalus > Squalus acanthias. Next base: position 162,011,826 of record CM059428.1, on the reverse strand, counting down.
ACCTGAAGGACAGTCACCCCACATCACGCGTGCACCCCCCCCCCCCACCCCAAAGGGGCCTATTATGCTGCTGCACAGGCAGATCCCTGAGCCGTAGGTTGCCTGTCCCACCTTCTTAGTGAAGGGTGACATTTAGTACTAGAACCCAAGAAAGGGTGAAAAAATACCTGACATCCACCTAGTATACCTGGAGGGAGATATACAGTGTTGTACCCCAGGGTTCAGCACTAGGATCACTGCTGTTTTTGATAGACATTAATAACTTGGAGGTACAGGGCACAATTTCAAATTTTGCAGATGACACGAAACTTAAGTGTAGCAAACAGTGAGGAAGATGGTAAAAGACTTCAAGAGGACACGGACTGGGTGGACACATGGCAGATGAAATTCAACACAGAAAAGGGTGAGGTGATACATTCTGGTAGGAAGAATGAGAAGAGACAATACAAGTTAAATGGCACAATTTTAAAGGGGGTGCAAGAACAGAGAGACCTGGTGGTGCTTGTGCACAAATCTTTGAAGGTGGCAGGGCAGATTAATAAAGCAGTTATTAAACCATTGGGATCCTGGGCTTTATAAATAGAGACACAGAGTACAAAAGCCAGGAAGTTATGCTAAACTTTTATAACACACTAGTTCAGCTCCAGTTGGAGCATTCTGTCCAATTTTGAGCACCACACTTTAGGAAGGACGTAAAAGCTTTGGAGAGGCTACAGAAGAGATCTACTAGAATGGTTCCAGGGATGAGGGATTACAGTCATGTGGATAGACTAGAGAAGCTGGAGTTGTTCTCCTTAGAAAAGAGAAGAAAGGCTAAGAGAAGATTTGATAGAGGTGTTTAAAATCATGGTTTAGATAGAGTAAATAAAGAGAAACTGTTTCCAATGGCAAAGGGGTCAATAACCAGAGGGCACAGATTTAAGGTGATTGGCAAATGAACCAGAGGCGACATGAGGAAAAACTTTTTTATGCAACGGGTGGTTAGGATTTGGGATGCACTGCCTGATAGGGTGGTGGAAACAGATTCAATAGTAGCCTTCAAAAGGGAATTGGATAAATACTTGAAGGATTAAAAAATTGCAGGGATATGGGGAGAGAGCGGGGGAGTGGGAATAACTGGATTGCTCTCGAAAGAGCCGACGCAGACTCGATGGGCCGAATGGCCTCCTTCTGTGCTGTACTATTCTATGATTCTAGTCAAGAAAAAAAAAATTGCAGGAAGTTGCCTGTATCTATCAGTTGAACATTAGTTAAGAAAGTTGCGAGTATGCAGTATGTGCAACTGCGTGGTGGGATCTTAATTTTTTTTTAAATGAAAGGTTGTCTATTCTACAAAATGGCACCAGCGCACTAAAGTATTTAACTGAGGATAGCAGGAGTTTTGCAAGACAGACAGACAATTAGGAGATTCATGTTGTAACATACAGTTGTTTCACATCAGCAATGTATTTCAGAGGGTGCTTAGACCAAGCGTTAAGGATTACTACTTGACAACCCAAAATGTGGGCACAATCAATAGTGCAGCCTTGATTCCAAATCAGGAAGGTACGAGTTTGAAACTCCGAGCTGCCTGTCACTTACAGACCTGGATGCCTGGGCCTTAATCTTGCTGGCTAAGTTTCTTTAGTTCTCTTATTGCACAGCTTGAAGTAACAATCAGTGTGTAATTCAGAAAAATACCCTTTGGTACTAGTCTTCTTACCTTGCTCTTTTTACAGGAGGCGGAATGTTACATTCATTTTGTTTCTGTTTAGGCTGGAGACGTACATTCTGCAACATAAAGGAAGAGCTGAAGACGACCGTACACCACCAAGGAAGCTTCAGTGGGTTTACAAAGTATTTACAGCACAGAAACAGGCCATTCGGCCCAACAGGTCCGTGTCGGTGTTTATGCTCCACACGAACCTCCTCCCACCCCTCTTCATCTAACCCCATCAACATATCCTTCTATTCCTTTCTCCCTCTTGTGCTTATCTAGCTTCCCCTTAAATACATCTATGCTATTCCTCTCAACTACTCCTTGTGGTAGCGAGTTCCACATTCTAACCACTCTCTGGGTAAAGAAGTTGCTCCTGAATTCTCTATTGGATTAGTGACTATCTTATATCTATGTCCCCTAGTTCTGGTCTCACCTGCAAGTGGAACATCATCTCTACATCTACCCTATCAAACCCTTTCATAGTCTTAATGTCACCCCCTCAGTCTTCTCTTTACTAGATTGTGCAGCTATGCAAGAGTTATTGGGACTTTTAAATCATTTTGAATCAATTAATAATTATATGCAATTCAGTCAAAGTCCAGAGCCAGCCAAGGCCTTCTAGCTCATCAAGTCCACGTACGATTATTCTATCATGGGCTTTCCTTCCACACCACTGCTCCTCCTGCCTTCCTGAAAAACTCAGTGGTGTTGCTAGCTCTGCAGGTCTTAATTTCCCTTGTCTTGAGGGTGGGAAAGAGGTGGGAGAAACTTCCCCCAATCTATATCTCAAGGAACAAACTAATTTGAGCTTTGCTTCACAAGGCAAGAATGGCTCATTTTAGCTCATCAACCTGGAAACATCTACAAATCCCATCACAGCATCCAACTTCAGATTTTTGCCTCCACAAAGCTACTCGGAAATCTATTCCACACACTGTCCTTACACAACATTTGAAGTCTAATAATTGGGTTGCTTTAGTTGAAATCAAAACGGTTTCATTCATCATGATTAAGCAAATCAGTGTGTGGACAGTGTATTGATACAAACTTAAATTCAGTATTTTTCTCAGATATACTGAACACGATGCGGAGATGCCGGTGTTGGACTGGGGTGGACAAAAGTGAGAAGTCGCACAACACCAGGTTATAGTCCAACAGTTTTATTTGAAATCACAAGCTTTCGGAGCTGCTGCCCCTTCATCAGGTGAAGTGAAGGAATACAAATCGGCAAAGCATATATATATATATATATATATATAGACAGAGAACAATGCCTGTGCAGCGTACAATGTCAGACGACTACAATTAATCTTTCTGACTGCCTTTTATCACACCTCGGCAGAGAGACAATCAGGTCGGTCAGGAAGACATTATATTAAAGACATAGCAAAATACAACTAAGACAATGAGGTGGGGTCACAGGGGGTCTAATGTGTCAAATGCTGCAGTCTGTATGGAAAACCAAAAACTTTAAACTTTTTACTTTTTTTTTTACTGAACACGACAGCGATTTATAGCCAAAGAGCTAGAATAGACAGGGTAGATGCTGAGAGGTTGTTTCCCCTGGCTGGAGTGTCTAAAACTAGGGGTCACAGTCTCAGGATAAGGAGTAGGCCATTTAAGAATGAGAGGAGGAGGAATTTCTTCACTCAGAGGGTTGTGAATCTTTGGAATTCTCTGCCCCAGAGGGCTGTGAATGCTGAGTCTTTGAGTATATTCAAGGCGGAGATAGATAGATTTTTGGACTCTAGGGGAATCAAGGGATATGGAGATCGGGCAGGAAAGTGGAGTTGAGGTCGATGATCAGCCATGGATCTTATTGAATGGCGGAGCAGGCTCGAGGGGCTGTATGGCCTACTCCTGCTCTTATTCCTTATGTCCTTATATTAATAGCTCCAACAATAAACAAGAGGTCATTCCAGGCTTACGTTCAGGAATATGATGCAAATACTAGGCACTGCCTCATGAAATTGCTCGTGCTTAGCTTGGGTTCTGGAGCACGGTTGTAATGTTCAGTTGCCAAGTTGGAGCAGTGCTTAACCTGGCCTGTCCTTTTAAGGCAACTGCTTAAGTATTCCCTGTGGGGAAGTGGCCCAAATAAATGAGGGGTCAATTAAAGGCTAATTGCTGAAGGTGGCTCCTGCCAATGGGGGAAGGGCCAGGTTATCAAGGTCAGAAAAAACAACTGGAAATGACCAGCTTTCTTTCTCTCCCTTTTTACCACCTCCGATATTTTTTTTTTGACGTGAAGAAGTTTTAAAATACCCAAATTTGAAAAAAGGCTTGAAACATATTTTGCTGGTACAGTAAACTCTTGTTTAAATGGCACTTTATCATCCGGAATACTTTAATAACCAGCAAAATAGATGTATCTCAAAACAAAAACAACACCTCAATAACCGGTAATCTTGCCGAATCCATCCAGCACTCGTTTTGCCGAGTCCGAGTCTCCTGCGGTGGCCGAGTTAGTCAGTGGTGATGGTGAGTGGAAAAGCAGCACCGTGGCAGGTATACCTCTCTGTTATCCAGAATTTTTCATCAACCGGCACCATCATGGTCCCATAGGTGCCGGATAAGAAAGAGTTTACTGTATATATAGTGTGGTATCATCTGCACCAAAATAAATCCACTTGAATTGCGATTGCACCTCATCATGTTGCTGAGACACCTGAAACCCAATTTGAGAGATGTGGTGCCTGTGCAACTCTGGTGTGGTGGCAGACTGTGTTTAACAGGTTCCTCGGACACTTTTAGCTTTCTCCAGGGTAGGAGAATCGGATTTCTAGTCAGGTAGTTTAAATAAAAAGAAAAACTTGCATTTATACAGCGTCTTTCACCGCCTCAGGACATCCCAAAGTGCTTTACAGCCAATGAAGTACTTTTGAAGTGTCGTCACTGTTATGATGTAGGAACGGGATAAATGGGTTAGTGCCTGGCAGGAACCCAAATTCCAACCAGCGGTCTGAGTATACGTCTAGTTTTTAAAAAAATCTCTCCTGAACCATTTTTTTGAGGATTAAAAACCATTGGAACTGCATAAATGAATTTTTGTGCTTTCTGTGCAGTTGCCTGTTATTTTTTAAATGGAAATTTATGCTGACAGGCCAGGGGAGCAGATGACTGATGGGCAAAGCACGTGGGGAGGTTGAGACCTGATGGCTTGGAAGGGACCAACAGCAGTTTGGGTCCCATTCTCCTGGGCTCCCCTCCATTACAAGACCGTTCGACCCTGTTCCCCCACCTCAAGCTGCCAGATCCCATTACAACAACAACTTTCATTTATATAGCGCCTTTAACGTAGTAAAACGTTCCAAGGCGCTGCACAGGAGTATTTTAAGACAACAAAAAAATTTGACACTGATCCACATAAGGATAAATTAGGACAGGTGACCAAAAGCTTGGTCAAAGAGCTCCCCGCTGGAGTGGAGTTAATCTACAGAAGAAACGGGAAACCGTTCAACCTTCGTCGCCTCCAGTCCAGATCCAAGGTCGTCCCATCCGGTCATCGAATTGCAGTATGCAGACGACGCTCATGTCTCAGCACACTGAGGCCGAACTCCAAACCATCGTCAACACCTTCACCGAAGCGTAAGAGAGCATGGGCCTTACACTAAACATCCGTAAGACAAAGGTCCTCTACCAACCTGCCCCGCCACACAATACTGCTCCCCGATTATCAAAATCCATGACGAGACCTTGGACAACGTGGACCACTTTCCATACCTCGAGTGCCTACTGTCAACAAGGGCAGACGTCGATGACGAAGTCCAACACCGCCTTCAGTGTGCCAGTGCAGCCTTCGGTCGCCTGAGGAAGAGAGTGTTTGAAGACCGGGACCTCAAACCCAGCACTAAGCTCATGGTCTACAGAGCAGTAGTGAGACCCGCCCTCCGGTATGCCTCAGAGACATGGACCATGTACAGCAGGCACCTCAATGCACTGGAGAGGTACCACCAACGCTGCCTCCACAAGATCCTGCAAATCCCTTGGCAGGATAGGCACAACAACGTCAGTGTTCTCGCTCAGGCCAACATCCCCAGCATCGAAGCTTTGACCACGCTTGATCAGCTCCGATAGACGGGCCACATCGTCCGCATGCCCGATACGAGGCTCCCAAAACAAGCCCTCCACTCGGAGCTCCGACACAGCAAGAGAGCCCCAGGTGGGCAGAGGAAACGCTTCAAGGACACCCTCAAAGCCTCCTTGAAAAAGTGCAACATCCCCACCGACACCTGGGAATCCCTGGCCCAAGACCGCACAAAGTGGAGGAGAAGCATCCGGGAAGGCGCCGAACACCGAGTCTCTTCGCTGGGAGCAAGCGGAAGTCAAGCACAAGCAGTGCAAGGAACGCACATCAACCCAAGCACCCCACCCACCCGCCCCTTCAACCACCGTCTGCCCCACCTGTGACAGAGACTGTAGGTCCTGCATTGGACTCATCAGTCACCTGAGAACTCATTTTTAGTGTGGAACCAAGTCATCCTCGGTTCGAGGGACTGCCTAAGAAGAAAGTCAAAGAGGTAGGTTTTAAGGAGCGCCTTAAAGGAGGAAAGAGAGGTAATGAGGCGGAGAGGTTTATGCAGGGAATTCCAGAGCTTAGGGCCCAGGCAAAAGAAGGCACGGCCACCAAAGGTCGAGCGATTATAATCAGGGATGCTCAAGAAGGCAGAATTAGGAGCGCGCAGATATCTCGGGGGGTTTGTGGGGCTGAAGGAGATTACAGAGATAGGAAGGGGCGAGGCCGTGGAGGGATTTGAAAAGGATGAGAATTTTGAAATCGAGGCGTTGCTTAACCGGGAGCCAATGTAGGTCAGCGACTCTTCTCGACTCTGGCCCCCTCCAACATTCCAAGAGCCCCTCCCCAGACCCTGGGAACCCTCACAACACTGCTACACACCAAGATCACATCCAGTAATTGCAGACCCCAGATTCCCTTCCCTATACTCGCAGGGCGACTCTGATGCCATTACACCCGGCAATGCTACTTGGCATAAACACAACCATTCTTATAAAACCATGAGCGTCACCGAACATCTGCTCTCAACAAAATAAAAAAAGTTACCAATTGTTTGAAGCAATTTGATGTGATGAGGTGCAAGTAAATAGAATCGTGTATTTAGAATCCCCTCTCGAAAAAGCCCAATGTCAAGTTACCCTCAAGCAAAAAAATAATCCTGATCGACAAAACCAAACCAAATACTTTCCCACTAACCATTCACTTTATTGCCTCCCCACACATCTCTCTCTCGAACTCGGGATACCGAATTCTCTGATGCACTGAAGCAAAGCCACAAGGAGTCATAGAGTCATAACGGCACAGAATGAGGCCATTCGGCCCATCGAGTCCGTGCCGGCTCTCTGTAGAGCAATCCAGTCAGTACCATTCCTGCGCTCTATCCCCGTAGCCCTGCAACTTTATTTCCCTCAAGTGCCTATCCAGTCTGCCCGTGAAAACATGTCTCCGCTTCCACCACTTCCGTCGGCAGCGAATTCCAAGTCATCACCACTCGCTGCGTAAAAAAGTTCTTCCTCACGTCCGCCCCTGTATCTCTTGCCCAAAACCTTAAATCTGTATCCCCTAGTCCTTGTACCATCAACTAGGGGGATGAGCCTTTCCCCGTCTAGCCTGTCCAAACCCGTCATAATCTTGTACACCTCTATCAAATCACCCCTCAACCTCCTTTGCTCCAATGAAAACAAATCTAGCTTCTCCAACCTGTCCTTGTAGCTAAGATCCCCCATCCCCAGAACCATTCTGGTAAATCTCCTCTGCACCATCTCAAGGGCCTTTACATCCTTCCAATATTGTGGTGACCAGAACTGGACGCAATACTCTAGTTGTGGCCTAACCAGCGCTTTATAAAGGTTCAGCATAACTTCTCTACTTTTGTACTCAATACCTCTATTTATGAAGCCCAAAATCCCATATGTTTTGTTAACCACTCTCTCAATATGTCCTGCCACCTTCAGGGACCTATGCATATTAACTCCCAGGTCTCTCTGTCCCTGTACATTCTTTAAAACTGTGCTATTAAGTGTATATTGCCTCTCCCTGTTCCTTCTGCCAAAATGCATCACCTCACACTTCTCTATTAAATTCCATCTGCCACTTGTCTGCCCATTCTGCTAGCCTTTCTATGTCCTGTTGCAGTCGATTGACATCTTCACTGTTTGCCACACCCCCAAGTTTGTTGTCATCGGCAAATTTAGAAATTCTACTCCGTATTCCAATATCCAAGTAATTTATGTATATCAAAAACAGCAGTGGCTCCAGCACTGACGCTTGGGGAACACCACTGTCTACCATCCTCCAGTCTGAAAAACAGCCATTTACCACAACTCGCTGTTTTCTGTCCTTAAGCCAATTCCTTATCCAAGCTGCCACTGACCCACCTATTCCATGAGCCTCAATTTTGTTAACCAGCCTTCTATGTGGTACTTTGTCAAACACCTTCTGAAAATCGATGGAGACAACATCCATTGCATTCCCTTCATCAATCCTGTTACTTCATCAAAAAATTCAATTAGTCAAACACAATCTGCCTTTTACAAACCTGTGTTGGCTCTCCTTAATTAGCTTAAACCTCTCCAAGTGCCCGTAAATTTTTTCTTGATTATTGTTTCTAAAACTTTACCCACCACTGATGTTAAACTGACCAGCCTGTAGTTACTAAGATTGTCTTTACACCCTTTCTTGAACAATGGTGTCATATTTGCCACTTTCCAATCCTCGGGCACCTCCCCCACATCTAGGGAAGATCGGAATATTATGGCAAGTCCTTCCGCTATCTCCTCCCCCAATTCCCTTAGCAATCTGGGATGCAAGCCATCTGGACCAGGCGACTTATCCACTCTAAGCATACCCAGCCTTTCTAGTACATCTGTCTATCAATTTTCACCCTTTCCATTGCTTCTACCTTTTCCACTTCTACCGATATTTTGTCAGCATCCACCTCCTTAGTAAACACTGATACAAAGTACTCATTGAGTATTCTAGCCTTGCCCTGCGCCTCTAAGCACCTTCTTTGTCCCTAATGGGCCCCACCCAGCCTCTTACTACCCGCTTACTGTTTACATGCCACTAGAAGATTTTTGGGTTCCCTTTTATGTTAACTGCCATTCTAATCTCATATTCTCCCTTTGCCAATCTTAGTTTCATCTTCACTTCCCCTCTCAACTTATTGTATTTGGTCTGGTTCTCCCTTGAAGAATTCACCTCATATGGATCATACACCCTCTTTTTTTGTTTCATCATCTTCTCTCTCTCCCTCGTCATCCAAGGAGCCCTTGCTTTGGTTCCCTTACCCTTCCCTCTTGTTGGAATGTTCCTAGCCTGTACTTAGAACATCTCCTCCTTAAAGAACACCCATTGTGCCGTTACAGTATATCCTGTCAGTCTTTGGTTTCATTTTACCCTAAGATCCTTTTCCATCCCATTGAAGTTAGCTCTATTCCAGTTTAGAAATTCCACTCTAGATTGTTCCTTGCTCCTCTCCATTGCCAATCTAAATCTTATGATACGATGATCACTCGTACCCAAGTGTTCTCCCACAGATACTTGGTCGACCTGGCCCACCTCATTCCCCAGCACCAGATCCAGCAATGCCTCCTTCCTAGTTGGGCCAAGAACATACTGGTCAAGGAAATTCTCCTGAACACATTTCAGAAATTCCTCCCCCTCCTTTCCCTTTACCCTAGCATTATCCCAATCGCTATTTGGGTAATTAAAGTCCCCCAATATCACCACTCTATAGCTCTTGCATATCTCTGCGATTTCCCTGCAGATTTGCTCCTCTACCTCCCTCTCACTATTTGGAGGCCTATAGAGTACCCTCAATAGCGTGATCATACCCTTTTTGCTCCTCAACTCCAATGAAATGGATTCTTTCCTTGTCCCCTCAAGAACATCCTCCCTTTGCAACACTACATTGTCTTTCTTAATCAGCATTGCCACCCCACCTCCCTTTTTTCTTTCCCAAACTTTTCTGAACACCTTGTACCTTGAATATTAAGTGCCCAGTCCTCACCGTTTTTAAGCCACGTTTCCGTTATTGCCACAACATCATATTGCCCCACGGCTAATTGTGCTTGTAGCTCACCAACCTTATTCACCACACTTTGTGCGTTTACGTACATGCATTCTAAACCCATTTTTGAATTTTTCGTAGTCTTTCTTAGTTTGCTCCTATCTAATATGGTACTACTTCTGCCTCTAGTACTACTTTCTTCTCTAGTACTATCCAACACACTCACTCTTTTATGCACCTTATTCCTCTTTTCTACTCCTCTGTGCTGGTGCCCATCCCCCTGCCAAGCTAGTTTAAACCCTCCCCAACAGCACTAGCAAACCTCCCCGCGAGAATATTGGTCCCGGCTCTGTTGAGGTGTAACCCGTTCGGCTTGTACAGGTCCCACCGTCCCCAGAAATGTTCCCAATGCCTCAGGAATCTAAAGCCCTCCCTCCTGCACCATCTCTCCAGCCACACATTCATCTGTTCTATCCTCCTATTCCTGTACTCACTAGCACGTGGCACCGGGAGTAATCTGGAAATTACTACCTTTGAGGTCCTGCTTTTTAATCTCTTTCCTAGCTCCCTACAGTCTGCCTGCAGGACTTCATCCCTCTTTCTGCCTATGTCGTTGGTACCGATATGGACAACGACCTCTGGCTGTTCACGCTCCCCCCTCAGAGTGTCCTGCAGCCGCTCAGTGACATCCTTGACCCTGGCACCAGGGAGGCAGCATACTATTCTGGAGTCACGTCTATGTCCACAGAAACGCCTATCTGTTCCCCTAACCAATGAATCCCCTATCACTATTGCTCTTCCACTCTTCTTCCTCCCCCCTGTGCAGCTGAGCCACCCGTGGTGCTGTGCCCTTGGCTGCACTCCCCAGAGGAACCATCTCCCTCACCAGTACTCAGAACAGAATACTGGTTGGACAGCACGATGCACTCCGGGGACTCCTGCACTACCTGCCTGGTCCTCCTCTTCTGTCTGGCGGTCACCCATTCCCTCTCTGCCTGCATACTCTTAAGCTGCGGGGTGACCACCTCTAGAAACGTGCTATCCATGTAACTCTCAGCCTCGCGGATGCACCGCAATGACTCCAGCCACCGCTCAAGCTCCGAAACCCAGAGCTCGTGTTGCTGTAGCTAGCAACACTTCCCGCACATGTGGTCGTCCAGGCTATGCGAAGCGTCCAGGACTTCCCACATGGCACAGGATGTGCACTCCACGGGACTGAGATGCTCTGCCATGCCTCTATTTAATAGACTAAGAACTAACCCAGCAGAAATAAACTTATAAACTTAAAAAAAAATACACTCACCAGCTACTCACCAATCAGCTCCTTCCCTTGTGCCGATGTCACTTTCTTTACTCTGACGTCACTTTTTCAAAAACTTCCTCTGTTGAGTTGCTGCTGCTCCTTTTAAACTGTTCCGCTCTCGCTGTGCTCCCTCCAGGTGCGCTCCTTCCGGTCTCAGGCTCCTGCCACTCGGGACTGCTTCTTTTAACTGCCCCGCTCTCGCTGTGCTCCCTCCAGGTGTGCTCCTTCTAGTCTCAGGCTCCTGCCGCTCGGGACTGCTCCGCTCTCGCTGTGCTCCCTCCAGGTGCGCTCCTCCCGGTCTCCTCCCGGGTGCACCAGGTTTTTTTTTTTAAGTGTGAAATTAAGTCTGCTTTCAGGACAGGAAATCTACGTCAGCTGACAGCTGCCTGAAGAGGGCAGACGTTAACAGCACAGGTCTCAATTTCATCATTTTGACTGGCAACGTTACTAGATTTCGCAACTAGCGCCTAACTTTATACTCATCAACTGCCAGTAGCTCACTGGATGTCTGTCTGTCCCTTGAAAGTTTTATTGCTAAAATACTTAGAGCCCAGCTATTAACTTTGAAGACGGTCAGGAAAATGTGAAATGCTCAACACCAGAAAAAAAGGTAGAGTGACAGGCCTAGAGAGGGTCACAGATGTCCAAGATTTACAGCCTTAATGTTTTATCCTATTTCCCCCCCTCCCTTCTTCTAAATAAATGTCATGCAAATTACTCCTAAACTCTCTAATCAACTACAAAGATTGAATTAATAAAACTATCTGATCTCCTTTCCATTGCCGGAAGGGGAAAATAATCTAAATGCCGAGAGTGACATCAGCAATTCGTCAAGTAGAGCAACAGTGGGCCTAAATCCTCTTTCTACCACAGTGAAGCCCAGTTAAGTGCACACCACTTAAGTGAATGCTTTTTCCAGAATCCTGATTTTTCTTTTTTTTTTTATAAATTGAAGCACAAGGTTAAATATTTTGTTAAATGCAAATTGCTTTAAAGCACATCCATTTCAGTGCATAGATCTTCTAATCTTCTGATGACCCACTCACCTAAATGCATTGACCTCGGTTTTGTAGCCCACTTATCACCAACAGACAAAATATTTCACACCATTGTGCACAGTTTTGGTCTCCTTATCTGAGAAAGGACATATATGCCTTCGAGGCAGTGCAACAAAGGTTCACTAGCTTGGGATGAGAGGGTTGCCCTATGAGGAGAGATTGAGTAGAATGGGCCTATACTCTCTGGAGTTTAGAAGAATGAGAGGTGATCGCACTGAAGCATAAGATTCTGAGGGGGATTGACAGGGTAGATGCTGAGAGATTGTTTCCCCCTGGCTGGAGAGTCTAGAACTAGGGGCATAGTCTCAGGATAAGGGGTCGGTCATTTAAGACTGAGATGAGGAGGAATTTCTTCACTAAGAGGGTTGTGAATCTTTGGAATTCTCTACCCCAGAGGGCTGTGGATGCTCAGTCATTGAGTATAATCAAGGCTGAGATTGATAGATTTTTGGACTCTAAGGGAATCAAGGGATGTGGGGGATAGTGCAGGAAAGTGGAGTTGAGGTCGAAGATCAGCCATGATCTTATTGAATAGCGGAGCAGGCTCGAGGGGCTGGATGGCCTACTCCTGCTTCTAGTTCTTATGTTATGTCGTTCTAGTAATACTGCTGCTGCTTTAACAGTTGACAAGGTAGATATCTCCAGTTAAAGACCTAGCACTGGCAGAGATGATGAGCTGGAACGAGCAGCAAAACAGGAAAGAGAATACTGAACGCAAGTATGAGGCGGGGTCGGGGGATGGAGTGCATGGCAAGGGAAGAGAGTTTATAACGGGGGGCGGGGGCCAAAAGATACAGCTTTGGTCTTTCTGATGTTTTGCTGGAGCAAACGGACTCAGACACAGTTGATGTCAGTTAGGTAGTTGTCGTGTCAAGAGAAGGTGGAGTGTTAGAGCATTGTACAATACTGAAACTCAATTGTTTATACCAGTTTATTTATACATAGGAACAGGAGTAGGCCATTAATCCCCTCAAGCCTGTTCCACCATTCAATTAGATCTGTATCTCAACTCCATTTATACCCTTACCTAACAAAGGTCTATCAATCTCAGTTTTGAATTTTTAAATTGATCCCCAGTCTCAACAGCTTTTTGAGGGAGGGACATCCAGATTTCCACTATCCTTTGTATGAAGTGCTTCCTCACATTACCCCTGAACAGCCCAGCTCGAATTTTAAGGTTACGCCTCCTTGTTTTGGACTCTCCCACCAGAGGAAATTGTTTCTCTCTATCTACCCTATCAAATCCTTTAATCGTCTTAAACGCCTCAATTAGATCGCTTCTTAATCTTATATACACACACAAGGGAATAAAGCCTAGTCTATGCAACCTTTCCTCATAATATAACCCTTTTAGCCCCTGAAATTTATACTTAATTACATATGAAGTGAAAAATAGATTTTCATTGCACTTTTTAATTCTTGTATTGAAGGGTGAAATGTATCCATTCGCAGTTACATGTACAATCTTAAAAGTTGCTTGCTAATGCCACTTACTGTTACCTCAGTCTTCTTTCATTCATGACTGTTACACTTTAAACCTGCTGGTCACAGGCACCATTGGAGCAGGGAATTATGTGTGGAATTCAGTGACCTCATAAATTGGTCAGCGCTGTACCAAAGCCATTTATGACTTTGACAGAACAACGATGGACATACACATTCGGAGGAACACGCTATTTTCATAAAAAGGGGAAGAATAAAACGTGTGGGAACAGAACATTCCTCAGAGCACCACTACACGGCAGGTAATGAGGGGGCATATCTGTACAAACGGTGCCACTTTCAACAGGCACTATTTCGAAGAAGAGCAGGGGAGTTCACTAAAACAGAGTAGCTGGTCATCATCACATTGTTGTTTATGGGATCTTGCTGTGCCCAAATTAGCTGCCATGTTTCCGACATTACAACAGTGACTGCACTTCATTGGCTGGAAAGCGCTTTGGGAGGTCCTGAGGCAATGAAAGGCGCGTATGTAAATGCCAAGTGCTGGGAGGAACATTATTTGCAAAGAGAAAAATACGTGCTTTGTTTTAAAAAAAAAAGCTGCTTAATCTGCCACAAGGCTACATGCATGGGCATGCAGATTTAATCCAGAGCAGGCGACCAAAAGGGGAACAGGGCAAAAAAAAAAAAATATATAGCAGCAGTCCATTCTGGAGATGCAGGATAATTAAACACTTACGTACCATCAGGAGCTCTGGCGAGATCTTCAACGGCACCCGCCAAGCAGCTGAAAACAAAATTCAAAGAATTTTTTACCAAATATTCATCAATAGGAAACGATACAAGTGTCGTAGAACTTAATGTCCACATCTCGGTCTTCTGAGAATAAAAATCTATTGTACGCCCGTTGATGACACAACTGTAGTAAAATGAGAAAATGTTTAAATGTACGGTAGACCAGTCAATATACCGGGAATATATTTTGGTCGGGAGATTTCATCAAGCTTTCTGGCCTGCTATGTACATCCAACATTTTTCTCTTCACAACACTGTTTTTCCACAGAAAGGGTGGAAAGAGAACGACGGATAACCTAATCTCCGTTTAAAAAAAAAATAAGAACAGCGTCTTGCAAATATTTGACTGCACTTTAGTTTAGGGATAGCTTCGGAGCAAAGAATATTGATAGATTTACCCATTGCACGTTACTGGAGTATTTGAGAGGCATTTAAAACATTTAGGGTTTTTAAATCAATATATTCAAAGTAGGAACTGCTGATTTAATGTTTTGATTAAGAAGCAAAGTTCCATCAACAGGAACATGAATTTATGAGCTAAAAAGAAATCACGAATGCTGTAAATCAAAAACAAAAACAGAAAGTGCTGGAAATGCGCGGCATGAATGGTTCTGCCCAAAAACTGAACCCATCTTTTAGACGGACCTGGTGTGGATTTCTAGCCCTCTTCTTATGAAGAGTACACGGGAACTTATTCCAGGAGTGACTGTGGAAATTCAACACGAGCTACTGGTTTGGATTTCAACTTGGTTCTAAAGAACCCACCCAAGCCTCACATTTTCAGCCTGTTCAGCCTTCAGTCGGTAAAGAACTGCATTAAAAAAAAAAAAAATGAATTTGCCAGCTGAAAGTTGATATACTATACCTAAAAGATTTGAAACCAGCTGCGGATTGGGGGCAAGAGGGTCTTGGAGGCCGAACACCGTGTAGCGACTGTGCTGAATCTGTCGTAATGCGTCGAAGTTCCCGAGGAGAATGTCACAAAGCCACTGTGCATTCACGCAGGGAATCCTCCACTCTTTTGCCTTCTCATATTTCAGCCCACAGGGTCTGCTCTCAAAACAAGCCAGTGGGACAGTAGAGTCAGTTCACTTTCGAAAAGAGACAATAATGCACAAAAAGCGGTGATACAAGAGTTCTCTCCCCACACCCTTCCCCCCCCCCCCCCGCCAACACCACTCACAAATGGGTCAGTAAAGATTAGTCCAGCTATTTTAAAAGTAGGCGTATGTAAAGTTTTAAATACCGTTACCAGGTTACCAACATGGATTCTCAATACTGTCTAGGGACATTCTGCACAGACATCGGCTGCTCAATGACTTTTTGGGGTGATGGGGAGCGTTATTTTGGGGTGAGGCATTTTTTCTAACTTTTTTTTTTTACAAAGTGGGAAAGCAAGTCACTCCGGACTGCTCACACCATTCCAGTGGATATATTTATAACGGGTGCGATGGTGTAGTGGTTATATTCTTGGACTAGTATTCCAGAGGGATCTGGACTAGTAATCCCGAGAAAGGGAGCTCAAATTCCACCATGACAGAATTGGAATTCTGTTTAAAAAAAAAAAAAATGAAACCTGCAAATAAAAAGCTGGCAACAGTAAAAGTGACCGTGAGGCTGTCAGATTGTCGTAAAAAAAAAATCCAACTTGTTCACTAATGTCCTTTAGGAATGGAAACCTGCCAGCCTAACCCGCACAAAAAACCAAAACACCAGCTACCAAGAGACATCTGAAAAACACATTATTGGAAAAAGCTGTCAAATCTAGACAGTAAAGCTCAGTAAGTGTGAGGATTTCCTCACTTGGCAGTCTCCTAAATATCATCAGTAAGAACCCGATTAAGACATGTCCGGGTAGCAGATGTGGAACAGGTGGAATGATCTGTCCTCCAGGCTTGTTCCCTGCAAAATGGTAGTCGTCCACCACACACTTGGTTAACTGCATCTTGGTCAGCAGTTTACCGTGGGAAATAAATGACTGGCAAGATTCTAAAATTGCTTCATACCAGAGGCATAATAACCTGAAGCTCTTATTGCTACCTTGCCAGCATGCAATTGGTCAACGACTATTACCATTATATACTAGCCTACTGTCAACAAGGGCAGACGTCGATGACGAAGTCCAACACTGCCTTCAGTGTGCCAGTGCAACCTTCGGTCGCCTGAGGAAGAGAGTGTTTGAAGACCAGGACCTCAAACCCGGCACCAAGCTCATGGTCTACAGAGCAGCAGTGATACTCGCCCTGCTGTATGCCTCAGAGACATGGACCATGTACAGCAGGCACCTCAAAGCACTGGAGAGGTACCACCAACGCTGCCTCTGCAAGATCCTGCAAATCCATTGGCAGGATAGGCGCACCAACGTCAGTGTTCTCGCTCAGGCCAACATCCCCAGCATCGAAGCTTTGACCACGCTCAATCGGCTCCGATGGATGGGTCACACTGTCCGCATGCCCGATACGAGACTCCCAAAACAAGCGCTCTACTCGGAGCCCCGGCACGGCAAGAGAGCCCCAGGTGGGCAGAGGAAACGCTTCAAGGACACCCTCAAAGCCTCCTTGAAAAAGTGTAACATCCCCACCGACACCTGGGAATCCCTGGCCCAAGACTGCACAAAGTAGAGGAGAAGCATGCGGGAAGGCGCCGAACACCTCGAGTCTCTTCGCCGGGAGCAAGTGGAAGCCAAACGCAGGCAACGCAAGGAGCGCACGTCAACCCAAGCACCCCACCCACCCGCCCCTTCAACCACTGTCTGCCCCACCTGTGACAGAGACTGTAGGTCCCGCATTGGACTCATCATTCACCTGCGAACTCATTTTTAATGTGGAAGCAAGTCATCCTCGGCTCCGAGGGACTGCCTAAGAAGAAGACGACTATCGGAGAAGAGCCCTTCTTATAGGGTGAGCCTGCAACATCTGCTCATAGCATCAAGTCCATTTCTTCTACCTTATAGCTTATTCATATGCATGTCCCGATTTCTATCACACCACCATTGGCGGCCGTGCCTTCAGCTGCCTAGGCCTTAAGCTATGGAATTCCCTCCCTAAACCTCTCCGCTTCTCTCTCCTCCTTTAAGACGCTCCTTAAAACCTACCTCTTTGGCCATGCTTTTAGTCACCTGTCCCTAATATCTGACCCAGTGGTGTCCAATTTTGTCTGATAACCCTCTTGTGAAGCGCCTTGGGACGTTTTACTGTGTTAAAGGCGCTATATAAATGCATGTTGTTGTTGTCCTAACAAGGACAGCCTGGTTTCGTTGATTATTCAGAGGTGCACCAATCAATACCAATGGTCAAATTCTTGGGATGAAAATCCAGAGAAAGAAAATCTCATGAACACACGCAGATTCAATAGTAACATTCAAAAAGGGAATTGGATAAATAGTTGAAAAGGAAAAAAAATTAGGGCTATGGGGAAAAGAGCAGGGGAGTGGATAGCTCTTTCAAAGAACCAAATGGCCTCCTTCTGTGCTGTATCATTCTACAATAGAGTAGGAGTTGCAAGACTACAGAAGACTGAATGTTTGCAATGAAATGAAAACAGTAACAAGACAAAAGTTCTACAACTACTAAAATCTTGAGCCAAGTTCTTCCCAACATTCCCTCCTTCTTTGTGTACTTCTCTTGATGGGGAGATTTCTTTTTTATCATTCATTCATGGGATGTGGGCGTCGCTGGCAAGGCCAGCATTTATTGCCCATTCCTAGTTGCCCTTGAGAAGGTGGTGGTGAGCTGCCTTCTTGAACCGCTGCAGTCCGTGTGGTGAAGGTAGTCCCACAGTGCTGTTAGGGAGGGAGTTCCAGGATTTTGACCCAACGACGATGAAAGGAACGGCGATATACTTCTAAGTCAGGATGGTGTGTAACTTGGAGGTGGTGGTGTTCCCATGCGCCTGCTGCCCATGTCCTTCTAGGTGGTAGAGGTCGCGGGTTTGGGAGGTGCTGCTGAAGAAGCCTTGGCGAGTTGCTGCAGTGCATCTTGTAGATGGTCCACACTGCAGCCACGGTACACCGGTGGTGGAGGGAGTGAATGTTTAAGGTGGTGGATGGGGTGTCAATCAAGCGGGCTGCTTTGTCTTGGATGGTGTCGAGCTTCTTGAGTGTTGTTGGAGCTGTACTCATCCAGGCAAGTGGAGAGTATTCCATCACACTCCTGACTTGTGCCTTGTAGATGGTGGAAAGGCTTTGGGGAGTCAGGAGGTGAGACACTCGCCGCAGAATACCCAGCCTCTGACCTGCTCTTATTGCCACAGTATTTATGTGGCTGGTCCAGTTAAGTTTCTGGTCAATGGTGAGCCCCAGGATGTTGATGGTGGGGGATTTGACGATAGTAATGCCGTTGAATGTCAAGGGGCTGTGGTTAGATACTCGCTTGTTGGAGATAGTCATTGCCTGGCATTTGTGTGGTGCGAATGTTACCTGCCACTTATCAGCCCAAGCCTGAATGTCGTCCAGGTCTTGCTGCATGCAGGCACAGACTGCTTCATTGTCTGAGGAGTTGTGAATGGCACTGAACACTGTGCAGTCATCAGCGAACATCCCCACTTCTGGAGGGAAGGTCATTGATGAAGTAGCTGAAGATGGTTGGGCCTAGGACACTGCCCTGAGGAATTCCTGCAACAATGTCCTCGGGCTGTGATGATTGACCTCCAACCACCATAACCATCTTCCTTTGTGCTAGGTATGACTCCAGCCAGTGAAGAGCTTTCTCCGCCCCCCGATTCCCATTGACTTCAGTTTTATTAGGGCTCTTTGATGTCACACTCAGTCAAATGCTGCCTTGATGTCAGGGGCAGTCACGCTCACCTCACCTCTGGAATTCAGCTCTTTTGTCCATGTTTGGACCAAGGCTGTAATGAGGTCTGGAGCCGAGTGGTCCTGGCGGAACCCAAACTGGGCATCAGTGAGCAGGTTATTGGTGACTAAGTGCTGCTTGATAGCACTGTCGATGACACCTTCCATCACTTTGCTGATGATTGAGAGTAGACTGATGGGGCGGTAATTGGCCGGATTGGATCTGTTCTGCTTTTTGTGGACGGGACATACCTGGGCAGTTTTCCACATTGTCAGATAGATGCCAGTGTTATAGCTGTACTGGAACAGCTTGGCTAGAGGCGCAGCTAGTTCTGGAGCACAAGTCTTCAGCACGACAGCCGGGATGTTGTCGGGGCCCACAGCCTTTGCTGTATCCAGTGCACTCAGCCATTTCCTGATATGACGTGGAGTGAATCAAATTTGCTGAAGACTGGCTTCTGTGATGGTGGGGCCCTCAGGAGACCACCGATCTGGATCATCCACTCGGCACTTTTGGCTGAAGATGGTTGCAAACGCTTCAGCCTTGTCTTTTGCACTCATGTGCTGGGCTCCACCATCATTGAGGATGGGGATATTCATGGAGCCTCCTTCTCCCGTTAGTTGCAGAGCAGCAGTGATACCCGCCCTGCTGTATGCCTCAGAGACATGGACCATGTACAGCAGGCACCTTAAAGCACTGGAGAGGTACCACCAACGCTGCCTCCACAAGATCCTGCAAATCCATTGGCAGGATAGGCACACCAACGTCAGTGTTCTTGCTCAGGCCAACATCCCCAGCATCGAAGCTTTGACCACGCTCGACCAGCTCCGATGGACAGGCCACATTGTCCGCATGCCCGATACGAGGCTCCCAAAACAAGCGCTCTACTCGGAGCTCTAGCACGGCAAGAGAGCCCCAGCTGGGCAGAGGAAACGCTTCAAGGACACCCTCAAAGCCTCCTTGAAAAAGTGCAACATCCCCACCGACACCTGGGAATCCCTGGCCCAAGACCGCACAAAGTGGAGGAGAAGCATCCGGGAAGGCGTCGAACACCTCAAATCTCTTCGCCGGGAGCAAGCGGAAGCTAAGCGCAGGCAGCACAAGTCAACCCAAGCACCCCACCCACCCGCCCCTTCAACCACCGTCTGCCCCACCTGTGACAGAGACTGTAGATCCCGCATTGGACTCATCAGTTATCTGCGAACTCATTTTTAATGTGGAAGAAAGTCATCCTCGGTTCCGAGGGACTGCCGAAGAAGAAGAAGGAGTTGTTGAATGGTCCACCACCATTCACGACTGGATGTGGCAGGACTGCAGAGCTTTGATCTGTACCGTTGATTCTGGGATCGCTTAGCTCTGTCTATAGCATGCTGCTTCTGCATTTTAGCATGCATGTAGTCCTGTGTTGCAGCTTCCCCAGGTTGGCACCGCATTTTTAGGTGCGCCTGGTGCTGCTCTTGGCATGCTCTTCTACACTACTTATTGAACCATGGTTGGTCCCCTGGCTTGATGGTAATGGTAGAGTGAGGGATATGCCAGGCCATGAGGTTATAGATTGTGGTGGAATACAATTCTGCTGTTGCGGATGGCCCACAGCACCTCATGGATGCCCAGTTTTGAACTGCTGGATCTGTTCTGAATCTATCCCATTTAGCACGATGGCGGTGCCACACAACACGATGGAGGGTGTCCTCAGTTTGAAGACGGGACTTTGTCTCCATAATGACTGTGCGGTGGTCACTGCTCCCAATGCTGTCATGGACAGATGCATCTGCGACAGGTGGATTGGTGAGGACGAGTTCAAGTAGGTTTTTCCCTCATGTTGGTTCTCTCACCACCTGTCGCAGGCAGTTATGTCCTTCAGGACTCGGCCAGCTCGGTCAGTAGTGGTGCTACCGAGCCACTCTTGGTGATGGACATTGAAGTCCCCCACCCAGAGTGCATTCTGTGCTCTTGCTACTCTCAGTGCTTCTTCCAAGTGGTGTTCAACATGGAGAAGTACTGATTCATCAGCTGAGGGGGGGGGGGGGGCAGTAGGTGGTAATCAGCAGGAGGTTTCCTTGCCTATGTTTGACCTGAAGCCATGAAACTTCATGGGGTCCGGAGTCAATGTTGAGGACTCCCAGGGCCACTCCTTCCCAACCGTATACCACTGTGCTGCCACCCTTGGTGGGTCTGTCCTGCCGGTGGGACACAGATGGTGATGGTGATGGAGGAATTTGGGACATTGGCTGAAAGCTATGATTCTGTGAGTATGACTATGTCAGGCTGTTGCTGGACTAGTCTGTGGGACAGCTCTCCAATTTTGGCACAGGTCCACAGATGTTGGTGAGGAGGACTTTGCTGGGTCGACTGGGCTGGGTGTGCTGTTGTCATGTCCGTAACTGGTGCCAAGGTCGATGCTGTGTGGCCCCCATCCGGTTTTATTCTTATTGTTTTTCGTAGCGTTTTTTTTTTACAACTGAGTAGCTTGCTAGACCATTTCAGAGGGCAGTTAATAGTCAACCACATTGCTGTGGGTCTGGAGTCACATATAGGTCAGACCAGGTAAGGACGGCAGATTTCCTTCCCTAAAGGACATTAGTGAACCAGATGGGTTTTTATGACAATCCGATAGTTTCATGGTCACCATTACCATTTTATTCCAGATTTATTTAATTAATTGAATTTAAATTCCCCAGTTGCCGTGGTGGGATTTGAATTTACGTCTGCCTGGATTATTAGTCCAGGCCTCTGGATTACTAGTGCAGTAACATAACCACTATGCTCCCGTACCCCCGTAGTAAAACATCCCAAAGTGCTTCACAGGAACGATTAACAAACAAAATTTGACACCGAGCCACATAAGGAGATATTACGACAGGTGATCAAAAGCTTTGCCAAAGAGTTTTTAAGGAGCGTCTTAAAGGATGAGAGAGAAGTAGTGAGGTGGAGAATATTAGGGAGGGGATTGCAGAACGTCCCACAAACAGCCATGGGATGAATAACCAATCAATCTCTCAGGAGGCAGTGGGGTAGATTTTACAAATGAGCACTTCTAGCGCTGACCATCACACATAGAATTACAATTACATAGAAACAAGCCGTACAGCCAAACCAATCCTCGTTGGTGTTTATCTTCTACACGAGTCCTAATTCCATGTGTCCGCTCTGTTCCCATATCCCTTTATTTCCCCACAATGGGAGCACATATTAGAAACTGGGGGTTGTTGTCAGCATGGCTCCCGCTGATCTTTTTGTTCATTTAAATTCATGGACGGAAAATTGAGCGGCGTGCCAAGATTATAAACTCAAATCCCCGGTACAGAACTCTGGATTACTCGCCCAGTAACATAACCACTATGCTATCATTCCCCGATTCATTGAAGTAATTTTTAATTGTTAATTTCCAGAATTTACTCAAAACAAAACTCCCTGCCAAGCGTTCATGAAGTATAAATCCTTCCATTGAACTTTGTGTCGTATGCACACAGCTACAGAACAAAAGCTGGCTATAAAGTCATTCACAACAATAGCATTCTGGAGGAAATATTACAGGCTGGCTGTTTATACATCAACAAGACAGCAGCAGATGGTTTTGAACAGTTAGCGGTTTTGTTTGCGAGCAACCCACAGAAGACAGCAATTGGGACCTTTAGAAACATAGATCTTCATTTTATTTTGGAACGAGAATGTACTCCAGGTATCACTGGAGTAATACAAGCAATACAGATAGAACGCAAAAACCCCCACTAGTCAGAACGCAAAAACCCCCACAAAAATCGGATGAGGTACTTAATCCACTTTTCAGCTACAGCCCACACATGTCCTTCCCTTAACCCTTTCCTTACTGCGTCCTATCAGAATATGCCCTTCATGTGTCATCTTATTCCCCTCAACCCCCCACCGTTATCAACAGCTGTGAACACATGCTGCTCCAACACAAGAGATATGTAACCTTCAGTGCAAAATGCGTTGCGGATCTGTGGCTCCTTGTTAGCATCTGCTCCAAGCACTGCAGTAGCTGCAGAGAAATTTTTTCGGCTGTCAGTCATTCTTGAAGCATCTGCCTTTTCCTGGCACACCCCAGTTTTCACAGTCTGCCATTTCTTTCCAAGACTCCAGAGACGCGAGGTGTATTTATACTCCCTGCGAGTGTAATGTTAACCACGAAGTGGGTTCCTCTTCCAGGTGACGGTAAAGTTGCAGCGTAGCTTTGCAGTTCGGCCCCGGCCTGTCTCTGGAAGGACAAGGTGCGAGACCCATTGCAGCAGGCTGCCTCACTCGGCTCGTGTTCATGAGCCGTGTCCTAACCCGCACCAAGTCCCGTTCACCCATCGCCCCAGTGCTCGCTGACCTACATCGGCTCCCGGTCCAGCTAAGTCACAAATTTAAAATCCTCATCCTAGTGTTCAACTCCCTCCATGGCCTCGCCCCTCCCTAATTCTGTAATCTCCTCCAGTCCTACAACCCTCCCGAGATCTCTGCCTTCCTCCAATTCTGGCCTCTTGCACATCCCTGATTTTAATTGCTCCACCACTGGCGGCCGTGCCTTCAGCTGCCAAAGCCACAAGCTTTGGATTCCTTCCTTAAACCTCTCCGCCTCTCTATCGGCCTTTAAGACACTCCTTAAAACCAACCTCTTTCTTGTCCTAATATCTCCACATGTCCAGCATCAAGAATCCCTAGTAAAACTGAAGTCAATGGGAATCAGGGGGAAAACGCTCCACTGGCTGGAGTCATACCTAGCACAAAGGAAGATGGTTGTGTTGGTTGAAGGTCAATCATCACAGCCCCAGGACATCGCTGCAGGAGTTCCTCAGGGCAGTGTCCTGGGCCCAACAATCTTCAGCTGCTTCATCAATGACCATCCCTCCAACATAAGGTCAGAAATGGGGATGTTCGCTGATGACTGCACAGTGTTCAGCGCCATTCACAACTCCAGATAATGAAGCAGTCCATGCCCGCATGCAACAAGACCAGGACGACGTTCAGGCTTGGGCTGATAAGTGGCAGGTAACATTCGCGCCACAGAAGTGCCAGGCAATGACTATCTCCAACAAGCGAGAGTCTAACCACCTCCCCATGACATTCAATGGCATTACCATCACCGAGTCCCCCACTATCAACATCCTGGGGGGTCACCATTAACCAGAAACTTAACGGGACCAGCCACATAAATACTGTGGCAACAAGAGCAGGTCAGAGGCTAGGTATTCTGCGGCGAGTGTCTCACCTCCTGACTCCCCAAAGCCTTTCCACATCTACAAGGCACAAGTAAGGAGTGTGATGGAATACTCTCCACTTGCCTGGATGAGTGCAGCTCCAACAACACTCAAGAAGCTCGACACCATCCAGGACAAAGCAGCCCGCTTGATTGGAACCCCATCCAGCACCAGCGTACCGTGGCTGCAGTGTGGACCATCTACAAGATGCACTGCAGCAACTCGCCAAGGCTTCTTCGGCAGCACCTCCCAAACCCGCAACCTCTTCCACCTAGAAGGACAAGGGCAGCAGGCGCATGGGAACACCACCACCTCCAAGTTCCCCTCCAAGTTACACACCATCCTGACTTGGAAGTATATCGCCGATCCTTCATCGTCACTGGGTCAAAATCCTGGAACTCCCTCCCGAACAGCACTGTGGGAGTAACTTCACCACACGGACTGCAGCGGTTCAAGAAGGCGGCTCACCACCACCTTCTCCAGGGCAATTAGGGATGGGCAATAAATGCTGGCATTGCCAGCGACGCCCTAATCCCATAAACAAATTTAAAAAACCATGCGGCTCGGAGTCAAATTGTGTCTGATAATGCTGCTGTGAAGCGCCTAGAGACATTTTACGATGTTAAAGGTGCTACATAAATGCAAGTTGTTGTTGTTGTTGATCATTAAGCTCGTGCACGAGACCGCAGGTGCAGACAAAAAGATAAACAGCGATACAGGAAGGAAGGACGAGTGGATGTAGAAAGGAAGGACAGCAGGGGGATAGTTCTCCAAGTGCCTTTTATAAGAGCTATAGAAACATGGTAATAATTAAATATATAACTGTAAAGCTTGTACTCTCTTTTACTCTCCTCTGTTTTTTAAATTCCCTACATTAAGAATCAAATGTTGCAGAATACTCTTTTCAGAGCTGGGTAGAAACAATCAGGTGACCGGTGACTAAGGAATGAGGCCAGTTATTAAAATAGCCCCATCCAGTGTGCATCCAAAAGAATGCTCAAAATTCAATTAATTTTAATATACCAATAAAAGCTGCAACTTAAAATAATGAGCTGTACTACCAAAGCGAGCTTCTAGCATAATTCAAAACTAACACACACACTCAGCGAGAAAAATCAATTGTCAATGGTGATTGCTCTTAGCAAGTTCCAAAGTACCAGGGATGCGGGACTTCAGTTACGTGGAGAGACTGGAGAAACTGGGGTTGTTCTCCTTCTAGCTGAGCAGAGAAGGTTAAGAGGAGATTTGATAGTGGCGTTCAAAATCATGAAGGGCTTTGATAGAGTAAACAAGGAGAAACTGTTTCCAGTGGCAGAAGGGTCGGTAACCAGAGGACACAGATTTAAGGTAATCGGCTAAAGAATCAGAGGCGAGATGAGGAAGTTTTTTTTTTAAACAAAAAGTTGTTGTGATCTGGAACGCACTGCCTGAAAGCGTGGTGGAAGCAGATTCAATGATAACTTTCAAAAGGAAATTGGACAAATATTTGAAGGGGAAAAGCTTTGCAGGGCTGTAGGGAAATGGGCAGGCGAATGGGACCAAATGGATAGCTCTTTCAAAGAGCCGGCACAGGCCAAATGGCCTCCTTCTGCGCTGCATCATTCTATGAAAACCTTAAGCAAGAGATTTTTTATTCTAGCATTCTGACTGAAATGCACTCTGCTCCATTAGAACTATCTCTGCCACTCAGAACTGCTTCCTATTGACTCCCTGCTCTCTCTGGAGCCTACAAACTTTTCGGAGAGTCACGACAGGCAGTCTCTAAAAAGACAGGCAATGACGACGACCCATAATTATGGGAACTGCACCTTTGACTACAATTATTCTACTTCAACAGGATTACTAAAAATCTGTTTACCATCACAAACTACTTTGTCATCACTCATATGAATATCGGGTCTTCAGTAAGAACTGTAACATTCACTCCACATGACCTTCATGCTCACAGTAAAAGGATCGTGCACCGTGAATATAATTGCTCACCTCCATTTGAATGGATTACTTGTCCAAGCACATTACAAGCCAATGAAATGCTGTCACTAAAAAACGTTCACACTGTACATGTTTGGTGTATAGAGCATCGCGATTCATCTGACGAATACCAATGTCTCTTTTTTTGAATTGACAAACACTACCCTCTCTATCAATCACTGCCATTTTAAATCAGGAATCAAGAACTTACTCTTTGCAGATGAGGACAGTATTGCTTCGGCAGAGGTAGCCTGTGTATTTGGCCCCTGCTAAATAGCCCATCAGCTTCAAGTCATCTCGATCGCTGTCCATAAATCCAGTGACTGAAATCATCTGCAAGTTATAGAAGAAAAATTCAAGTTTGTTTTCCACACTGTTCCAACAAAGCATGCTTCGTCCCTGGGCATTGGAAAAAGAAAATTGGACAAATAGTCAGGAAACCAATAGCTTTATATCCAACAGGTTTATTTTATGACTCGGGAACCTTCTGGCAATAATCTCTCCCTGGTTACTTGAGCACAGCACTGTGGAAGTGGCAATGAAATTGAGGATCAATTTCTCTATCCGTTCCGCACAACGGCAAACACAGCTCCGAGTTGCGTGCGTCACAATACTATTCACAAGTCCATTTTTTTTTTGCAGGACAAGTTACTGCAAGTTAAAATTTATCCATCTGCAAACTGGAACAATATATAAAAATCAAAAGAAGTTATTGGAAGGATCACTGGTGAGACCACATTGGAGACCCTTTGTGCAACATTTTGTCACCCTACCTTCAGCTTTCGATAGTAATAAGGGCAATTTTGGGGTCTAGGGCTCTATGTTATTAATTGAAACACTCAATCAAAACTTTTCTTTTCCAAAATGGAATATGCTCCAGGTCATTAAAATGCTGAGAGGAATAGAGGGCCAGCTAGTTATCTTACAGCTCATGCATATTGTGGACCCATGTTAGCGATGGCAAGGTGCTGAGGTTCTTGGTGTTCTGGAACTTCCTGTTTTTACACAGCAGGGCAGATTTCAGAGCACCAACACAACAGGGAGATATCTGTGAATGTGAAGTTTCTTATCATGATTACAACTATAAAATTCCTGGCTGTGGGCCTTTGCCAGTGTGGAGGCTTGGCCTGGAAGGTGTAGCAATGCAAAAACTGGCTTCTGAGGTCAGCCCACCCAGAGGGGTCAACCCGGCCCGAGGGAATGTTAACTAGCCAGGAGGTATTATTAACCCCCCACCCCCCCCCCCCCCCCCCCCCCGTCTTGCCAATGGCTTGGGGCTGCCTCCAGCAGTAGTGCTGTAATTTAAATGCTGCGTTAAGAGTAGGAGCGCAAAACTAGAGACCATGACAATAACATTAACAAGCCTCAAACAACACCAGAAAGGGCCTCTTATGGTCGAAAAGAAAACAAACTGCAGATGCTGGAAATCCGAAAAAAAATGCACATCAGGCAGCATCTGCGGAAATAACAGAGAAATCAAAGTTTCAGGTGTGGACCCCTCATCAAAGTCCGGTGACAAAAGGTCAACGCCCGTAATACCAGCTCCGCACAGGAATGAAGTGAATTATCAGGTAATCGGTTTTAAACCAACATAATCTGCTGCTGCCGCCCGCCATCTTCCTGTCTCTAGCAGCAATTCAGGTGTGAAATTCTGATCATTTGAAATACTGAGCCTGTCGATTAAAGCCTTTCTCGTCGGTGACAAAAGTTCATCTAATTAAAAATGTGCATGAAAAGGTTACAGCTACACTTGGCCATTTTAATTATCGAAGTTTCACAATAGAGGTTGTGCTCGAAGGTCACCTGTTATCCAAGCCGGAGCAATACTGACACTCTCCCAAGGAAGTCATTAATCGTTAACGCATTGATTGAGAGATCATAAAATCTAGACATGAAGCACAATCCTCCTCAGTTTCAACATGACCTTAGAACTCATTACTTCAGCAAATTCAACTTCCCAGCTGCACTGTTTAAACAAGAACTGGCTGGTTTCCTTGGCTTTTGTTTCGAGCTTTCTCCGTACAGCAATCGCTTTCCAAAGACAAAATATGGACTGAAGGATAAAAAAAAAATTCAAATGACTAAATCAATGCTGGCTACAGCTCCCATTGTGCTCCCACTCTATAATTTAATAGTGGTCATTTATCACACATTAAATTGCCATCACACGATTTGAATAATTGGTTATACCAAATGGTTATGCCTCTAAAGGGACAGCCAAATGCGAGCAATCTATAGAGAAACCAGATATAATTAGGGTTTAAGAAGCAGTGACAGCACCAATAAATTTCAGATAGATAGGAGGGAAAAAAATTACTTTATAACCACTTTAAATTAAATCCAAATGAACCAATTCACCAACATGGAGCTACCCGCAAGTTCCTGCAGATTTGTGTGAGGTTTTTACTGAAATGTTGCTCGAGCTTCATTTACATTAATTCCGGTTTATCCTAATCTAGTTCTTATTTTATAATCATGTTAACATGTCAGGAAAACAAAGTTGTTTCAAGTGAGAGGTGAAAATCAATTGCGCAGTCATAATTTGAGTCCAACATGCAAAAACTGCTTTACAAAAAAATCATTCAAACAGTCCTACATCCTAGCAGTATTCTTCTTTTCCCTTTTCAAATGTTGCCTTGCCATTAAACTCAAAACACTAAAACACACAAAAAGCTCCTATTAGGTGCTTCGCTACTTTACGTGATTGCACAAGAAAATCATTGTCTGGTTTGCCTTGATTTATCTTATTGTCCACTGTGAAAATAGTTTCAAAAGACCGCTGAGCAACATCCAACCTATCAGTATCCTTAACAGTTCTGAACTTCGGTGGCAAGATGTTAACAAGAACATTTAGTAACAACATACAACCTCTTGATTACAAGCGCAGACCAGCACTTCCAACCATCAAATGCCCAATTGAATCCCACGCTCAGGCTTTTCCAAGAAAGAGTAGATCCATTTGTAATATTATATCTACAGGAGGGAGTGATGGGGGTGGCGGTTAAATTACTACGGGTGTCCCATGCAACCCTCTCAAGTATGGAGCAATACTGATGGGATCCATGATAATGGCTAAAGGCTTATCTTTTAAAAACAGCAACAACTTGTATTTATATAGCGCTTTTAACGTAGTAAAACGTCCCAAGGCGCTTCACAGGAGTATTATAAGACAAATTTTTTTACACCAAGCCACAGTAGGAGAAATTAGGGCAGGTGACCAAAAGCTTGGTCAAAGAGGTAGGTTTTAAGGAGCGTCTTAAAGGAGGAAAGAGGTGTAGAGAATCAGAGAGAGGTTTAGGGAGGGAATTCCAGAGCTTAGGACCTAGGCAGCTGAAGGCACGACCACCGATGGTTGAGCGATTATAATCAGGGATGCTCAAGGGGGCAGAATTAGAGGAGCGCAGATATCTCGGTGAGGTTGTGGGGCTGAAGGAGATTACAGAGATAGGAAGGGGCGAGGCCATGGAGGGATTTGAAAACAAGGATGAGAATTTTGAAATCGAGGCATTGCTTAACTGGGAGCCAATGTAGGTCAGCGAGCACAAGGGTGATGGGTGAACGGGACTTGGTGCGAGTTAGGACACGGGCAGGCGAATTTTGGATCACCTCAAGTTTACATAGGGTAGAATGTGGGAGGCCAGCCAGGAGTGCGTTGGAATAGTCAAGTCTAGAGGTAACAAAGGCATGGATGAGGGTTTCAGCAACAGATGAGCTGAGGCAAGGGCTGAGACGGGCGATGCTACGGAGGTGGAAATATGCGGTTTTAGTTATGCTGCGGATATGCAGTCAGAAGCTCATTTCAAGGTCAAATGTGACACCAAGGTTGTGAATAGTGTGGTTCAGCCTCAGACACATGTTAGGGAGAGGGATGGGAGTCAGTGGCTAGGGAACGGAGTTTGTGGCGGGGACACTTTCTCCTCAAGAGTAGCGAGGAAATTGGGTGGAAACCAAAGACAAAAGTACAAAGAGCTTCAAATAGATTTAGGCTCCCTGATTTAGGCAGGCGTCAAGGACACCTGAAAAAGGACCCGAGCCAATTTCGGGCCGGATATTTTTCAGGCATCCTTGGGGCACCGCGGGATGTTGGCCCCCAAAATTGGGCCTAGTTCTACCCCAAAGCGTTCTTTGGACTGGCTCAAATTTCACTAAAAGCCAAATCAATCAGTTTGCTCGCACACTACAGACATATTACTATAATTATAAATTATTATAAGCACATGGACGTTTCTTTCTGGTTGGTCTGGTAGAATGGCCCTCAAATAACTCAATGCTCAAGATTTCCACTTACACCTTTTGGTTCTACTTTCTTGGTGCACTTGTGTACCATTGAACATATATTTCGATGGCACCCTCACCCTCAACTGCCTTCTTCATAGACTGTATTGTTGTCCTCGTCAGTAAGACAGTTTAAAAAAAAATCAATTAATGAACATCCTTATTTAAGGCAATGTACAATTCCTATCGCCCAAGTACGCCCGTCTTCCAGTGCTTGGTTACTCACGTGTTGGGAACAAGGTTTGCCACCTGGTGGGAAGGCGACTGGAAAATGCAGTCCTCTATGGGGCGGAATCATCTTCTTCTTCTTTAAAATGGTGTTCAACCAATGAGCGGTGACACATCGCTTTCCTTCTCTCAAGGCCTAGCAACAACAGAAGGACAACATGAAATCTTTGAAAAAAGGGAAGTCGGCAAAAAATAATGGTTTAAAAACAATCACATTGAAAAATTTCCAACAGGGGTTTAGGAGACCGTCACATTTCCCATGTAGCACACATGTCCTGTACAACATCAATTAAAACAGTCAAAAAAAAATTTGAATATTAAAATTCTGTGACTACTAAGTTGTAAAACAGTTGTGCTCCAACCGAGCTCCGGAGCACTGCGCTTAAATCTCAAAACACACACGTGTGCTTTAGTCCCAGTGTTCTCAGGAGGAAGCTGATGAATCTCAGGCAGATTGCTGCGGCCAGGACACTGAGATAGATCACTAGTACAGAAGGAATTAAGTCCCTACTTCCCTACCTGCAAACTCATCTTTAATGGTAGTGTAGAAAATGTCACATTCCAAACCACCTCATTATAACCTCTTGGTTGAAGGAAATTGCCTACAAACATACATTCATGCATACAATATACACAACAGAAACAGGCCATTCAGCCCAACTAGTCTGTGCTGTGTTTATACGCCACACAAGTCTCCTTCCATTCCATCTACCTCATCTCACCCGTTCAGCATCTTTCTACTCCCTTTTCTCATGTACTCGTCTAGTTTCCTTTTGAAAGCATCTAAGCTGTTTGCCTCAACCACTTCCTGTGGTAGCGAGCTCCACATTCTAACCACTGAGTAATAAAATTTCTCCTCAATTCCAAATTAGATTTATTAGTAACTATCCTGTATTTATGGCCCGTCCAACCCAATTATAATTTTGAAGACCTCTATCAGGTCTGTCCTTGTGCACCAGTCGCTGAAGGTAAGCATGCAGGTGCAGCAGGCGGTTAAGAAGGCAAATGGTATGTTGGCCTTCGTAGCGAGAGGGTTCGAATACAGGAACAAGGATGTCTTGCTGCAGTTGTACAGGGCCTTGGTGAGACCACACCTTGAGTATTGTGTGCAGTTTTGGTCGCCTTATCTGAGGAAGGATGTTCTTGCCATGGAGGGAGTGCAGCGAAGATTCACCAGGCTGATACCTGGGATGGCAGGAATGACGTATGAGGAGAGATTGGGTCGATTGGGCTTATACTCGCTGGAGTTTAGAAGAATGAGAGGGGATCTCATTGAAACTTATAAAATTCTAACAGGACTAGACAGACTAGATGCAGGAAGGATGTTCCCGATGGCGGGGGAGTCCAGAACCAGGGGTCACAGTCTAAGGATAAGGGGTAAGCCATTTAGGACTGAGATGAGGAGGAATTTCTTCACCCAGAGAGTGGTGAACCTGTGGAATTCTCTGCCACAGAAGGCAGTGGAGGCCAATTCATTAAATATATTCAAGAAGGAGTTAGATGTATTTCTTAAGGCTAAAGGGATCAAGGGATATGGGGAGAAGGCAGGGACAAGGTACTGAATTTGGATGATCAGCCATGATCTCATTGAATGGCGGAGCAGGCTCGAGGGGCCGAATGGCCTACTCCTGCTCCTATCTTCTATGTCTCCCCCAAGTCTTCTCTTTTCTAAAGAAAAAAGCCCCAACCTGTTCAATCCTTCCCAATTGCATAGTGGTAAGCAACCCCAAAGGATATTACTTTTGGAGGAAGGGGACAATAAACCAAGAGGAATGAAAAGCGTTATATTTAGCATCCTGCAGTAAATGGACTGTGCAATCCATCCAAGTCTGTACGTAGTTAACTGCTGCACTGTATGCTTTTCCCTCTTTTCAACCCCATTATAATTTTGTACAGTCTATTCCTCTTCATTGCTTAATTTAAATGAACTAATTCAATTATTTTTAAGGACTAAATTCCCATTTTACTTGTGATGTTCTTTAATTCAAATTGTTGGGTATTTCAATTTTTCTTTCAGTGCAAAAAAAACAACCTTGAATCACCAGGAGTAGACTGTATTGGTATTTAACAATTTTTCATTTAAAAACATATTTTGCGACCCCAACAGGTGCGTACGAGGTGTGTACGCGCCCGTAGGGGCTGCGCAAGTTCCGGGTTTAGTCGGGCGAAGCGCATGCGCTGAAACCGGGCACTTGCGATCTGTGAAGAATCCTCTTGACAGATCCCCCGCATCCCCGGGAGATGGGCCTCTGCGGGTGGAGAGTTGTGCTATTTGCACAACTTCCGCCCGCTGAATGCCTGTCAAATTCTTACGCCTGGTAAAAGCAGGCATAATGTCTGCTTTTACCAGCATAAAAGTTTTTTTTTTTAAATAGGAAAATAAAATTTTATCGCTCCTTTAATAAATTAAAAATACTCTTCAATAAGCTACGTTTATTTTTAGTCCCGTAAAAAGACATTTTTGCTTAAAATATTTAATTAAATGGCATTTTAATTAATTTGGTAAATATGTAATTAAAAAAATGTTTTCATGTGTTGGTGTATTTTTTAAATGATCCCCATTCATACTTATTGGAGTTCCGTACGTACAGAACTCCAATAAATATGAATGGGGATTCCCCTTCTTCCATTGGTTGGGCCGGCCCACGTGATCCCAGGGGTGCCTACGAACCGCCTGCGCCCCCGGGATACGTGGGCCTCTGCCCGCGCGGACCCGGAGAGGCCCAGGATCGCAAGCCGCTGTATCTCCTGGGCCACCAGATACATTCATAGAATTTTTGCAGGTCGGAGGCGTCCGCCCGCGGGAAGCCTCCCATCGCAAATGTTGGCCCACTTATTCTGAAAATGGAAAGTACGTTTTAGAACATAATTTTATACTGCTCAAGAGATCAAGTATTATCACTTTCTGAAATATGCATGAGAGCATTATTAGCTAGAGTTCGGGCACGAGTGACAGATTTGCCATTTCCAAGTCTTTTGCTTAAAAAGATGGAACAAACTCAACGCACAATATCCAGCTTCCCACCGGATACACAGGTTCACATCAATGTTCCCTCGAAGCTGCGTGTGCGCGCGGCCGTGCAATAATCTGCAAGGTACCGCGCACAAGCTTTTCCATTTGACATACCTCGCATGCGCAGAAATTTAGAAGGACCGTGCCTAACAAAGACAGTTTTAGAGAGACCATTGGTTCACATACGTCAGGGTGTGTGTTTCATCCTGGAAAGAAAATCGTGACAGCCTGCTGAAGGACAAGTGGCGCTGATCGTACGAGGGGAGGAAAGCGACAGCCGTGATCCGAAGGCAGGACTGGAATCTGAGGGGCGGCATTGAAAAGAAGAAAAATATTCTCCACAGTGCGGAGCCATTGGGATCAGCTGCTTCAAATTCTGAAGAGATGTCTTCTGTCTTTGCAGCTGTTGTGATCAATTCCCTCAACAGCACAGGACTAATGAGTTGCAGTCAGCCATCGGATTTGATCTCTTATCCGATGCTTCCGTTATGTCACTGATTGTCACCCACCAGGGAGAAACCTGAAAAGGTTAATTATATCCCAAAAAGGTTACCTGCGTCCCAAAATAACGAGATCAGATGGAACAAAGTTGACAATAAATGGCCCGGTCTTCAGGATTCATACTATTATTGCACTTGTAAGTAATCATTCCTACATTACAACAGTGACTACACTTCAAAAGTAGTTCATTGGCTGTAAAGCCCTTTGGGATGTCCTGAGATCATGAAAGGCACGATATAAATGCAAGTCTTTTTTCTTTTATTCTCAGCATCTGCATCTTCCTTCACAAAATCCCACTGCTTTAGTACATCAGAATTACAACAACAGCTTGTATTTATATAGCGCCTTTACGTAGTAAAACGTCCCAAGGTGCTTCACAGGAGTGTTATAAGACAAAACATTTGACACCGAGCCATATAAGGAGCAATTAGGTCAGGTGACAAAAAGCTTGGTCGAAGAGGTAGGTTTTAAGGGGCGTCTTAAAGGAGGAAAGAGAGGCGGAGAGGGATAGGCAGGGAATTCCAGAGCTTAGGGCCCAGGCAACAGAAGGCACGGCCACCAGTGGTTGAGCGATTATAATCAGGGATGCTCAAGAGGGCAGAATTAGAGGAGCACAGGTATGTCGGGGGGTTGTGGGGCTGAAGGAGATTACAGAGATAGGGAGCTGGGTGTCGTCAGCGTACATGTGAAAACTGACGCTGTGTTTTCGGATGATGTCGCCAAGGGGCAAGTTGTAGATGAGAAATAGGAGGGGGCCCAAGGATAGATCCTAGGGGGACACCAGAGGTAACGATGCGGGAGCGGCAAGAGAAGCCGTTGCAGGTGATTCTCTGGCTACGATTAGATAGATAAGAATGGAACCAGGCGAGTGCAGTCCCACCCAGCTGGACGACGGTGGAGAGGCGTTGGAGAAGGATGGAGTAGTCAACCGTGTCAAAGGCTGCAGAATGATGTCATTTGTGACTTTGATGAGATCCATTTCAGGGGCGGAAACATGATTGGAGGGATTCAAATATGGAGTTGCAAGAAAGATGGGCACGAATTTGGGAGGCGACAACACATTCAAGGACTTTGGAGAAGAAAGGAAGGTTGGAGATGGGGGCAGTCGTTTGCAAGGACGGAGGGGTCAAAGGTTATTTTTTTGAGGAGAAGGGTGATGACGGCAGATTTGAGGGAGAGGGGGACAGTACCTGAGGAGAAAGAATCATTAACAATGTCAGCTAACATGGGAGCCAGAAAAGGAAATTGGGTGGGTCAGCAGTTTTACAAAGAATTTTACAGCACAGAATCAGGTCATTCGGCCCAGATGGTCTATGCCGGCGTTTATGCCCCACATGAGCCTCCTCCCACCTTACTTCATCTAACCCTATGAACATATCCTTCCATTCCTTTCGCCCTCTTGTACTGATCTAGCTTCCCCTTAAAGGTATCTATGCTAATTTCCTCAACTACTCCAGGTGGTGGCGAGCTCCACATTCTCAGCACTCTGAGTAAAGAAGTTTCTCCTGAATTCCTTATTGGATTTATTAGTGATTAACTTATACTTATGGCCCCTAGTTTTGCACTCCTCCACAAGTGAAAAAATCTTCAGAGTCTACCCTATTGAACCCCTTCACAATTTTAAAGGCCATCAAGTAGATCACCTCTCAGTCTTCTCTTTTCTAAAGAAAAGAGCCCCACAGCCTGTTCAATCTTTCCTGATAAGTTTTACCCTCTCATTTCTGGCATCATCCTTGTAAATCTTTTTTGCACTTTCCCCAGTGCTTCTTTATCCTTTTTGTAATATGGAGACCAGAACTATGCACAGTACGTTAACTGTGGTCTAACCAAGGTGCTATACAAGTTTAATATAACTTCTCTGCTTCTGAATTCTACTCTTCTAGAAATGAACCCCAGTGCTTGGCTTGTTTTATGGTTTTGTTAACCTACCTTTAATGATTTGTGAATCTGTACCCCTAGATTCCTTTGCGCCTCTACCGGTAAGCCTGACATCGGTAGTGGGCAAAATGCTAGAGTCCATTATAAAAGATGCAATAGCAGAGCACTTGGAAAACAGCGACAGGATTGGACAAAGTCAACATGGATTTACAAAAGGTAAATCATGCTTGACTAATCTACTGGAATTTTTTGAGGATGTGACTGGTAGAATAGATAAGGGAGAACCAGTGGATGTGGTGTATTTAGACTTTCAGAAGGCTTTCGATAAGGTCCCGCATAAGAGATTAGCGTGTAAAGTCATACGTCATTCCTGCCATCCCAGGTATCAGCCTGGTGAATCTTCGCTGCACTCCCTCCATGGCAAGAACATCCTTCCTCAGATAAGGCGACCAAAACTGTACACAATACTCAAGGTGTGGTCTCACCAAGGCCCTGTACAACTGCAGCAAGACATCTTTGCTCCTGTACTCGAACCCTTTCGCTACGAAGGCCAAAATACCATTTGCCTTCTTAACCGCCTGCTGCACCTGCATGCTTACCTTCAGTGACTGGTGCACAAGGGCACCCAGGTCTCGTTGCACTTCCCCTTCTCCCAATCTATTGCCATTCAGATAATAATCTGCCTTCCTGTTTTTGACACCAAAGTGGATAACCTCACATTTATCCACATTATATTGCATCTGCCATGCTTCTGCCCAATCACCCAACCTGTCCAAATCATACTGGAGTTTCTCGGCATCCTCCTCACGGCACACACTCCCACCCAGCTTTGTCGTCTGCAAACATCTCATCGGGAGAAGTGACAGATGGCTTCTGCAATCACAGCTGCAGCTGCCATCTGTTTTATCCTAAGGAGAGAGTAATTGGAGCGCCTGGGTGCAAGGGCTCACCTTTGGACAGTGATTGTCAGTGTTTGACAGCACCTCAATGCTGTCAAATCACCTGTCAAACAAGTGTGGTGCATATGCCTTTAAGAAAACCGGCAGATGAAGCGTCATCAACTGACGTCATGACACCGGCTTTCCCTTAATTGGCCGGCAAGACTGCAGGACGGGCTTAACAAGGCCAATCAGGGCAAAATAGCGTTTGTTCATCAGACGTAGCTGGGGGCGGGACTAGAAGCCGGAAGGCAGCAGTCCCGCCCCCAACTCATCTCGGTGAGTAAAATCCAGCCCCATGTACCTTGGGGAAAATGAGAAAAGAAAGCCACTTTGAAATAAGAGTATTCCTTCCCCCGCCCCCCCCCCAAAAAGGTCAAACCATCCTTGCATTTATGTTTTTTGATATATATGCAATTATCAATATTCCTCTCCTCATAGGATCCTGATTATGGCGTGGATTCGTTACAAGCCAGATTTTTAAGACAGTGCTTCACCGACTATAATGTAAAATGGTTATTCAACAAGTTACTCCAAATTGGAACACACTCCATCTGTTGCTAGTTTTAGCAGCCCTACATTTGTTGCTATTTAACAGCTTACCATAGCAAAAGTTTTTGTCAACTCTGAAGAAGATGCCTGCAAGAAAGATGAAACATCAAGTTTTTGCCTTTTTTATTTTTTCATCTTATCCCATTTTTTACAAAACGAATTCTGCAGTCAATGTACAAGTCTCTTGAACTCGAGGTCCCACCAAGAAGCCTTTATGAGTCACCGACAGTTACTTCAAAGGATCTTAAGATACTGCAACAGTTCGAAGAGAGCTCTTACAAGGTTTAGTCTTCAAGCTGTTTCAAATGTCCTTGAACACAAGGGTCACTGTCCTATGGGAGCGCGCCAAGAGTGCTATTAAATCATGCCCCTCAGCAACCAGGGTAGCACAACTTAATTACCGTTGTTAGAAAACTGCACGCAAGGTTACACGATGAGCTCGGCAGTCAAACCGAAAGCTTTGCTCTCCAAGAACCTGTGTCCCAAAATGAACATATCCTCAGATTTTTAAAAATTCATTTTTATGGGATGTGGGCGTTGCGGGCAAGGTTAGCATTTATTGCCCATCCCGAATTGCCCTTGAGAAGGTGGTGGTGAGCCGCCTTCTTGAACCGCTGCAGTCCGTGTGAGTAATTGAAGTGCTGATCTACAGTGTTATTTGTATTAGATTACAGTTATTTGTATTAGATTACACAGTTAGTTGTATTAGATTACAAGGTACTGAATTGCTGAAACGTTTGGTTTGAACATCATTTTCTTAATGGAGAAGTTGCAAAGCCAGCTCACCTCTGGTTTCTCAGCAAGACTTGTTAATGTATTGCTGAATCATGACCACAATGTTGTGGAACCATCCCCATGAGGAACTGGTTGAGATTACTCAAACTCATTTCACACGCAGCGCTTGTAGCCAAGACAGGAGGCTCAGAACCCATCAGATGGGGCTGGATTCAAACACAGCTCTCAGTCCCGTCAAGCCTTCCTTTCAGCTGGATTGCAGATTACATAGGATTATAAAGGATATACGGCACAAAAACAGGCCATTCGGCCCAACCAGTCCATGCTGGCATTTATGCTCCACTTGAGCCTCCTCCCGTCTTTCCTCATCTAACTCTATTAGCATAACCCTCTATTCCCTTCTCTCTCATATGCTTATCTGGGCTCCCCTTAAATGCATCTATACTTTTTTTTATTTGTTTATGGGATATGGGCATCGCTAACAAGGCCAGCATTTATTGTCCATCCCCAATTGCCCTCGAGAAGATGGTGGTGAGCTGCTTTCTTGAACCACTGCAGTCCATGGTGAAGGTACTCCCACAGTGCTGTTCGGTAGCGAGTTCCAGGACTTTGACCCAGTGACGATGAAGGTTCGGCAATATACTTCTAAATCAGGATGGTGTGTGACTTGGAAGGACTTACCTCAACTACTCCCTGAGGTAGCAAGTTCCACATTCTCACCACTCTCTGGGTAAAGAAGTTTCTCCTGAATTCCCTATTTAATTTCTTGATGACTATCTTATATTGATGGCCTCCAGTTATGCTCTTCCCCACAAGTGGAAACACTCGCTGTGTCTACTCTATCAAAACCTTTCATAATTTTAAAGACCTCAATTAGGTCACCCCTCAGCTTTCTTTTTTCAAGAGAAAAGAGACCCAGCCTGTTCATCCTTTCCTGATATGTATACCCTTGCATTTCTGGTATCATTCTTGTAAATCTTCTCTGCACCCTCTCCAGTGCCCCGAGATCCTTTTTATAATATGGCGACCAGAACTGCACGCAGTACTCCAAGTGTGGTCTAACCAAAGTTCGATACAAGTTTAGCATAACTGCCCTACTTTTCAATTCTATCCCTCTAGAAATAAACGCTAGTGCCTGGTTTGCTTTTGTTGTGGCCTGGTTAACCTGTGTAGCTACTTTGTGATTTGTGTATTTGTACTCCAAGATCTCTTTGCTCCTCTATCCCACCCTCCAAGTAAGAAGTGATCTCCCTATTCTTCCTACTAAAATGTAATACCTCACATTTATCTGTGTTGAAGTTCATTTGCCAATTATTTGCCCATTCTGCAAGTTTATTAGTGTCTTCCTGTACTGTGCTGCAGTCCTCCTCAGTATTAACTATCCCCCCCAATTTGGTGTCATCCACAAATTTAGAAATTGTGTTTTTGATTCCAAAGTCTAAATCGTTAATATAAATTGTGAACAACAGTGGTCCCAGCATTGATCCTTGTGGAACACCACTACCCACCTTCTGCCACTGTGAATAGCTACCCTTTACGCCTACTCTCTACTTTCTGTCTTGAAGCCAGCTAGCTATCCATTCTGCTACTTGTCTCCTGACTCCGCATTCGCTGACCTTATTCATTAGTCTATAATGTGGTACCTTATTGAAGGCCTTTTGAAAATCTAGATAAATTACATCTACTACATTACCCTTGTCTATTCTTTCTGTTACCACTTCAAAAAATTCAATGAGGTTGGTCAAGCAAGACTTTCCCTTTTGAAATCCATGCTGACTATTCATTATTATATTTTTGGCTTCTAGATGTTCTTCTATTTTTTCCTTCAGTAGGGATTCCATTATTTTTCCTACCACCGATGTTAAGATTCTACCAGGTTCAGATGGCCAAACTCACTATTTGGGGCTCCCAATCCTTAATTAAAACATTGGCTATAAATTCATGTACTCGGGACTCTTAAGTGAAATTGGATGTGGAGAATTGTTTACTGCGTATCCATCCTTGAATGCATTGCTGACTGGGCGTTGGCACCAAATTTGTTTAACCAGTCAAAAGGAACACCCATTAGCCACTGTGGTCAATGTTGTCACCCTGCCATGAAACTGATTGGCACAGATCTGGGTGGTTGTTGTCCCTCAAGTATCCAATGGTTTTCCTCCACAAACTGATGATGGAACCACAAAAAATACAAAATGTGGGAAATACACAACAGGTCAATCAGCATCTGTAAAGGCCATGACATCTCCGATGTGCACCTGCCATTCGACTGACGGAAGGGTGCGTACCCTGAACGGCAAAACCAGTCTTTTTCTCTTTTACGGACACTGACCGAACCTGCTGTGTATTTCCAGCATTTTGGTTTTATTTATTTCGATCTGAAACCGCGACACACCTGAAAATGTGGTCATGATGCTGGAAGGGGACAGCACTGAGGGCACAGAGACAACAGGCATCGTGGTCTCTTCAGCCAATACTAGTGCCTTCAAAAACAGGCTAATGGAGCATACGCTTAATGAAAAGATACTGAAGGGTACGGATGAACAGAGTTCATATAGGGGTTCATATACTTAAATCTTTGAAAGTGAGCATGCAGGTAGATAAAAGTTTTATAAATAGGAGCTTAGCATACAAGTGTAAAGAACTAATGATAAATTTATACAAAACATTGGTTGGGCCACAGTTACTATAAGGTGCGCAATTTTGAACACCTCAGTATGGAAAGAGCTTTAAAGCTGTGGTGAACATTCAGCTTAGATTCACTAGGACGGAGGCAGAGATGGGAAACTATACTTATGAGGAAAGATGAGATACTGAGACTATTTCCACTGAAGCACAGGAGGCCAAGAGGAAATTTAATAGAGGTTTTTAAAGTTGTGCAGCATTTTGAGAGTCAATAGGAAAAGATTATTTTCTCTGGTTGAGAAGTTGGTGACAAGAGGTCATTAATTTAAAATTACGGAGAGAGATTAGGAGCAATCTCTTTACGTTGAGGGTTACTTGACTGTGGAAAATACTTTGCTTTAAGAAGTGGTTAAGGCAGAGACCATTGCTTCATTAAAGTGAAAAATGCATAAATATTTGAAACAGAGAAAGATGCAGGACAATGGAGCAGTGGGATTAGTTTGGAATTGCACTGCTAAAAAGTCAGCACAGATGCAATAGGCCAAATGGCCTCCTGTGCAGTGAACTTCTATAGTTCTTCCCTCAAGTAAGGGGACCAGGAGGACTTGTGGCTCAATTATGCATTCTCCTTGAGACAGAACACTTCAACATTGGATTTGATCCACGCCTCAAGTCCCAAATGCCTCTTCTTTTTGCTCCTCCCTTTAGGTTGTTGGCAGTATTTGAACCATCCAAAGTCATACTCGGAATAAAACTTGAATTACTGGTCACGATCTGCTGAAACAAGGTCTTCCTGCAGTGAATTTTTAATTCTGAATGATACAAGTTGATTGTAAAACCCAGATCATACCAAAAATGCTGGAACATAGGAACAGGAGTAGGCCATTCAGTCCCTCGAGTGTGTTCCGCCAAATTCCCTGTACTGACAATTCAAGGCCACAAGCCAAAACAGGCAGAGCCAAGGCAAAACACTGTCACAGCAGCAATCTGCATACAGCTGATACTGGGGAGGAGAACAAAGGGAAAAACTATAGACCACATGTATAGATGTACAAATAAGGGACAGCAAGGCAAGATCTCACTGTACAGGATGTTATCCTCCCACTATTTCACTATCTTTCAACCCCCCACCATCTCTGCTGAATTAACCAGCTTACCCACTGGCAAAGCATTTTGAAGAACTGATTGCTATACATGTGCAGGAAAAAAAAATTAGCGCTTCTTTATGTCTCAAACTATA
This sequence comes from Squalus acanthias, assembly GCA_030390025.1. Classification (NCBI taxonomy): domain Eukaryota; kingdom Metazoa; phylum Chordata; class Chondrichthyes; order Squaliformes; family Squalidae; genus Squalus; species Squalus acanthias. Next base: position 161,969,551 of record CM059428.1, on the reverse strand, counting down.
TCCGGAGAGATCACAGACTGCAGCTAACACAAAGTATCTCAAAATTAAATGATGGGCAGTAATATATCAAAAAGCATTGAGTTAACACCGGAAGCAAAATTCCTATTAATGCAATTGATCAAATTAAACTTGGAGAGAGAACAAGGTACACAATTTGTTAATAAAACTATTGACACATCTTTAAAACATGCATGCATGTGGAAGGAAGAAAAGGCAACTAAATTGACATGCTTACCTGGGCATACATATTGCTGACCTGACTTTCACACAACAGGTGTGTGCATCTATTAGTCAAGGTGGGATCGACAATTCCACCATGGGCTTGGATGATCTGGAAAACAACATACAAAGACACTTAAAAACTTTTTTCACACCATCTGGAGTTTTACTAGGTCTATAAACACAAGACTTTCTTACAGTTGCACTATCCCATCTCCTCAGGTCGTTTACAGGCCTATATTAAAACTGCATCACCTCCCGTATTTTAAAAGGAATACATCAATCTGATCTGCACCATACATTTAATGGACTCGGACTGATTTGACTGCCCACCCAGTCACAGCTCAGAGATCAATTGTAGCACCCTTACTGCGATGCTGGCTGAGGTTGGCTAGTTCAGCACAGACCAGGAGAGAGAGCGAGATGAGGGAGGCTATTTGACCAAACTTTGCAGATTCATTCAGAATTTTTTTTTTTTTTTTTAAACTTACATTTTCCCCATCGTACCATCTAGCAGTCTCTCAAATGAGTCTGAGGCTTTTGCCTTCACTACCCTGCCTGGAAGACCAATCCAAGTGTCAGCCATGGCTCAGCTGGTAGCACTCTCGCCCGAGTCAGAAGATTGTGGGTTCAAGTCCCACTCCAGAGACTTGAGCACGTAATCCAGGCCGACATTTCAAGTGCAGTACTGAGGGATCGCTGCACTGCTGGAGGTGCCGTCTTTCAGATGAGACGTTAAACCGAGGCCGCGTCTGCTCGCTCAGGTGGACGTAAAATATCCCACGACACTATGTCGAAGAGAGCAGCGGCGATATCCCCGGAGTCCTGGCCAATGTTTATCCCTCAACCAACACCACAAACAGATTAGCTGGTTATTATCACATTGCCGTTGGTGGGAGCTTGCTGTGTGCAAATTGGCTGCCGCGTTTTCTACAACAGTGACTACACTTCAAATAAAAAGTACTTCATTGACTTTAGAGCGCTTTGGGAAGCCGCAAGGTCATGAAAGGCGCTATATAAATGCAAGTCAGTCTTTCTTTCTGTCTTAAATTCCCTTTTCACTAGTTTTAAATGATATCGCCTTGTCCAAGTAACCCAGCATATCCTGAAGTAGTATTTCAGATCAACTATGCTACTTAAATATCTTGTATAAATTTATACTATTAGTTATTTCCTTTCAAGGCTAAAGAGCCCAGTTTCTCTCTAGCTCCCTGAATCACAGGGAAGCTAGACTTTACTTCAATTTAACATTAAATGTTACAGTAAATTACATAGAATTTACAGCACAGTAACAGGTCATTCGGCCCAAAGGGTCTATGCTCCACACAAGCCTACTTCCACTCTACTACATCTAACCCTATCTGCATATCCTTCTATTCCTTTCTCCTCTCATGTGTTTATCTAGCTTTCCCTTAAATGCATCTAGTGCTATTCAACTCAACTTCTCCATGCAGTAGCAAGTTCCACATTCTCACCACTCTCTGAGTAAAGAAGTTTCTCCTGAATGCCTTACTGGATTTATTAGTGACTATCTTATATTTATGGCACCTAGTTTTGGACTCCCCACGAGTGAAAAAAATCTTCAACATCTACCCCATTGAACCCCATTACAATTTTAAAGGCCTCTTTCAGATCACCTCTCAGTCTTCTCTTTTCTAGAGAAAAGAGCCCCACAGCCTATTCAATCTTTCCTGATAGATGCACCCTCTCATTTCTGGCATCATCCTTGTAAATCTTTTTTGCACTTTCTCCAGTGCTTCTATATCCTTTTTGTAATATGGAGACCAGAACTGCGAACAGTACGCTACAAGTGGAAACATCTTCCCTGCATCAAATAAAACCCATTTCCGTGTCCCGGTCATCCACATTCGGATGTAGCACTGCTAAAGGTCAATAAATTCTGCAAGCTAGCAGTGTATTCAATATTACCTTTTTCCAAGTTGCCAGCAGCTGTTTGTCAGACATCTGCTCAGGGTAATCAGCGATTGCAAACACACAGCCCAATAAGAATGATTCTTCCGGGACTGAAAAGAAAACACAAGGGAAATTGAGCAACTGAAAACTTCAATTATACAAAAATTTCCTATTGTACAGATGCATTGAAATACTCAAAACTATTATTGAATAGAGTGCCTAAAAATATTCCAGTAGAATTGTACAGTTTATTCACCCATGAATAACCTTTTGCTATTTAGTCTCTTAATCGGATCTTTATAATGATCGAGTCAGAAAGTAATCCAACCCCCTTTTGCAGATGTTATATAATTTATTTTATATACACCATTGCTTAGGGTCATTATTGGATGGGGCTTCAGGACAAATGATAACAAATCAAATTCACTGACAATGCAAGCAAGACTCAGCACTGCGTTATCTACATTACAACATTCCTACACTCAAAGTACGTCATTGGCTGTAAAGCGCTTTGAGTCGTCCGGTGGTCGTGAAAGGCACTATATAAATGCAAGTCAGTCTTTTTTTTCCAATCAGGTCTTTGGGTCAAGATAGGTATATAAAAGTTACAGCATAGGTTTGACTGGCAGCGAACGAGTGTAAACTCACTCAAAAACAGTTGTCTTTAATCTGCTCCATATCAGAGCTGCTGGTGCAAACCACCACATTTTTTATTGCTCAAATATCCCATAATATACTTGCAATACAATGCCAATCATAGACCAGGAAACTTCCTTAGCCAGATTTTCACACATCGGTCATCGCCTTAGGCCAATAATAGTCCTCACTGTGCTAAAACCCACGATGGTGCATGAATAAACCACGGTCTCCACTTTGTAAACAAATGTTTAAATTGTCTCTGCCAGAGTGTGTCTGACTCCACTGGTGTCATCATTCCCATTGCTTCCAAATTCCTGCCTTCTTCACTCAGCTGTTACAGGAGGAGTCTATTGTTCATTCCCAAGAACCCTGCTCACTTGTAACAAATTACTGTAATAAAATCAACAATTAAGCATTGCTATTTACATTACAGTAGTGCGTGTGCATGCGTGCCTGACCTTCTAATGGATTAACATGTCCCATCCACCCGCAATGTCACATTGAATGTAAATTTGTCAGTTTATACTGGTTGCTGTAATGGGTCATATTTGCTTACTGCTTAACACAAGAATAACATTAATTTCCTTACAATTGCTGCCCAGGACCAAACACTGCCTGGTTTCTGAAAAAAGCAACATATTTCTAAATTACAGAACAAAGATTTTTTTTTTTAAAAACTGGCCTCTTAATATCTCCCCAAAGTTTTTTTTAAAGTTATTATTTTAATTACATCGAATTACATAGAATGTACAGCACAGAAACAGGCTATTTGGCCCAACTGGTCCATGCTGGTGTTTATGCTCCACACAAGCCTCCTCCCACCCCTCTTCATCTAACTCGTGAAAGCAGATTCAGTCATTCCCCATATTGTCCCATCCGTTACTGCAATTTCAAATATCATACCTGTCAGCACTCAAAACTAATAATGGAAAGAAAAATTTCAGCCTTGCACATTTCTCATAAATCATAATGAAGGTTAAATTTTCAACAAAAAAAAATGAATATAGGAGGCGAGTGTGTGGCAGGACAAGAATGGGTGCAGTTTAGTGTAGCAGTTTAATTTGCAGCTGTATTTGTCGCCATGTCAAAATAAGTTTCCACCTGACCTGCTCCTTGAAGACTTTTAGCAGGAAGCATCTTTCTCTCTTGCTCTTTCGTCCTCTCGGATTAATATATGTCCTTTTAAAATTAATTGAGGAGTTGTACAATGTGCACTATACTAAGTGCTTAATAAGATTGCTCCATTAACCAGGGAGCCATAAGTAATGTTCAGTATGTTTAGAAGTCATGACATGCACTGACTAGAGCTACTGTAGTAGAATATTAACTTTATGCTGTCATTTTATTCAAGATCACCCCCAGCTCCAAATGTTGAACTCAAGGGAATAAAATATTCAAATTGCCTGCAGAAAAAAAACAACAAAGTAAAAACAAACAAGTGCATCATCACTTAAGCACCACTTAAGTAATGAGTAAGTACGTTTGCACAGTCAACTACCAATATTTTATTGGAAAATATAATAAATGCTTGCTTGCTTGCTACTTAAAATCAACCAACTTTCTGGTGCCAAATATGTGACTTGTTTTATCCACGTAGGATATCTTCATAACAAATTGCATCAAGTGAGTTCTGAACATATAACATACACTTGCACAACACCTTTAATAAAGCCAAGTGTCCCAAAGCACTTCACAAGAGCAGTGGATAAAAAAAACAAGAGAAGAGATCGAGACACTGATGAGGAATTGAGTGAAACATTAGCGGAGTTGAGTTTTCAGAGACAAGTTTTGAGGAGGCTTTGGAAGGTTGGGAGAGAAGTAGTAAGACTGAAAGGGGTTTAGGAAAAGAATTCCAGAGAGGTGTAGAATGTAGACTGTGGGGGGGGGGGGGGGGGGGGGACTAAGAGGCACACACCTTCAGAAACGCAGTGTACGAGAGAGCTGGAATTTAGATGGGAGGGAGAGGCAGTTCGGAGCAAAGCCATGGAGGATTTAGAAATGGATGTGCTGGGAGACCTTCAAGGACCTACTGGGGGGTGGAGGAATAAACGAGCAGGACATGTACAGATATTCTATACTCCTCTCTGGTGAAGCTTCCCATTTAGAAAAATAATCCACTTACTAATAGTAACCCGTTTGTGGCGGTGCCCAGAAGGTTAATGCATACAAGTTAATTTTTTAATATGCAAGACGGTAACGGAGTTGGAAGACTTCAGAAACTCATCCCACATTGCTACCTAGTTGCTAGAGCCTGCAGCTTCACTGTGACAGATGACATAGCAAATCTGAATGGGAAATGTTGAGCTCGCGATTTACAATGGTAAAGTTGAGAGAAAAGAGTGACTGAAAATCGCGGCAACCGTAAGTAACGCTTACGGACAGGAAGTGTGCGTCTGATAGAAAATGTTAGTAACGTATGTTGATGTATTGTTAAATATGAAGGGAGAAAACAACATTCACCACATAATAAGAAGTCTCAATGAAGTGTTTCTTCTCCAAACACTTACTTTCTAGCGCTGGATCATGTCCGAAGATTTGCAGTTGCTGAACTGGATGTTGCTGCTGCTGATGTTGTTGCTGTTGGTGATGGTGATGTTGTTGCTGGTGCTGCTGTTGCAGCTGCTGCAAGTGATGGTGTTGCTGCTGCTGCTGCTGCTGTTGTTGTTGTTGGAGGTGCTGCTGTTGCAAACGCTGAAGGTGTTGCTGCTGCAACTGTTGCTGCAAGTGACGGTGCTGTTGGAGGTGCTGCTGGGAAAACGTATGTTGCTGCTGCTGCTGCTGTTGCTGCTGGAATGGATGCTGGTGAAGTTGCGGATGGTGTTGCTGTTGCTGCTGCTGCTGTTGCTGCTGCAGCTGCAGTTGCATTAGATGCTGCTGCTGGAGCTGCAGCAGCTGGTGCTGTTGCGACTGCTGCTGCAACATCTGCTGCGCTTCGGGAGTTAGCTGCTTGACCTGTGTGAAAAGAACGGCGTTGGGATGTCGGAGTTCTGGTCCCTGCTGATTCTGATTGGCTGCTTCCAGATTTTTGGTCGGAGCTGAAAGGGACTGCAAGATCTGCAAAGAGAGTTGGAGAAACAGAAACAATAACGGTGGGTTCACAAATCGCCAAATGAAGGCGCCGAATAAGAAAACCAGGGGCTGAAACGTAGTCTAAAAACTTCAAATTTTTTTAAACTTGAAATTAAACAAAATCCCACAATATATGAGCTGCCATAAGAAACAGATCCTGGGCTGCGGCTTGTGGGATAACCTTCAAGTGGCGTGCAACCGCGGGTAGATTTTTAAGAAAAAAAGTCGGGGTAGATTTTTACAGTCCAGAGTCCGGGGTTATTGGTTCGTCTGGGCAGTGACTACATCGAGCGAAGAGAGCGCAACACTCCTAACGGAGCCCAGCTGATTTTCTGCCTATTTATTTTAATGGACAGAAACTTGGGCAGGCTTGCCACCCCCCACCCACACACAGATCCAACATACCTTTCAGTTTCAAATACATAATCACTCCAAACAGCAGTGGTGAGGTGGGGGAGGGTATGAAACAGGAAATCAGAGGTGCGTGCAAAAAAGGCACGGCAGTTATCATGGGTGACTTTAATATGCATATAGATTGGGCTACTCAAACTGGAAGCAATACGGTGGAGGAGGATTTCCTGGAGTGTTTAAGGGATGGTTTCCTAAACCAATATGTTGAGGAACCAACTCGAGGGGAGGCCATCCTGGACTGGGTGTTGTGTAATGAGGAAGGACTAATCAGCAATCTTGTGGTACGAGGCCCCCTGGGGAAGAGTGACCATAGTATGGTGGAGTTCTACATTAGGATGGAGAAGGAAACAGTTAAGTCAGAGACCATGGTCCAGAACTTAAATAAGGGCAACTTTGATGGTATGAGGCGTGAATTGGCGAGGTTAAATTGGCAAGCGATATTTAAGAGGCTATCAGTGGAAGGGCAATGGCAGACATTTAGAGATCGCATGGATGAACTACAACAATTGTACATCCCGGTCTGGCGTAAAAATAAAAAAGGGAAGGTGGCTCAACCATGGCTAACAAGGGAAATCAGGGATAGTATTAAAACCAAGGAAGTTGCATACAAATTGGCCAGAAGTAGCAGCAAACCCGGGGACTGGGAGAACTTCAAAACTCAGCAAAGGAGGACGAAGGGTTTGATTAGGGCAGGGAAAATAAAATATGAAAGGAAGCTTGCAGAGAACATTAAAATGGACTGCAAAAGCTTCTATAAATATGTAAAAAGAAAGAGGTTAGTAAAAACAAACGTAGGTCCCCTGCAGTCGGAAACAGGGCAAGTCGTAATGGGGAACAAGGAAATGGCAGATCAATTGAACAAGTACTTTGGTTCGGTGTTTACTGTGGAGGACACACACAACCTGCCGGAAATAAAAGGGGTCAGAGGATCTGGTAAGAGGGAGGAGCTGAGGGAAATCCTTATTAGTCGGGAAAAGGTATTGGGGAAATTGATGGGACTGAAGGCTGAAAAATCCCCGGGGCCTGATGGTCTGCATCCCAGACTACTTAAGGAGGTGGCCTTGGAAATAGTGGATGCATTGACGATCATTTTCCAACATTCCTTAGACTCTGGATCAGTTCCGATGGAGTGGAGGGTGGCCAATGTAACCCCTCTTTTTAAAAAAGGAGGGAGGGAGAAAGCAGGGAATTATAGACCGGTCAGCCTGACATCGGTCGTGGGTAAAATGATGGAAGCAATTATTAAAGATGTCATAACAGACCATTTGGAAAGTGGCGACATGATAGGTCCAAGTCAGCATGGATTTGTGAAAGGGAAATCATGCTTGACAAATCTTCTGGAATTTTTTGAGGATGTTTCCAATAGGGTGGACAGGGGGGAACCAGTAGATGTGGTGTATTTGGACTTTCAGAAGGCCTTCGACAAGGTCCCACACAAGAGATTGGTGAGCAAAGTTAAAGCACATGGGATTGGGGGTAATGTGTTGACGTGGATTGAGAACTGGTTGGCACACAGGAAACAAAGAGTAGGAGTAAATGGGTACTTTTCAGAATGGCAGGCAGTGACCAGCGGGGTACCGCAGGGTTCGGTGCTGGGACCCCAGCTGTTTACATTATATATTAATGATTTGGACGAAGGGATTAAATGTAATATCTCCAAATTTGCGGATGACACTAAATTGGGAGGCAGTGTGAACAATGAGGAGGATGCTAGGAGGCTACAGAGTGACTTGGACAGGTTGGGTGAATGGGCAAATGTATGGCAGATGAAGTACAATGTGGATAAATGTGAGGTTATCCACTTTGGTGGTAAAAATAGAGAGGCGGACTATTACCTGAATGGTGGCAGATTAGGAAAGGGGAGGTGCAACGAGACCTGGGCGTCATGGTACATCAGTCACTGAAGGTGGGAATGCAAGTGCAGCAGGCAGTCAAGAAAGCAAACGGAATGATGGCCTTCATAGTAAGGGGATTTGAGTACAGGAGTAGGGAGGTGATGCTGCAGTTGTACAGGGCCTTGGTGAGGCCACACCTGGAGTATTGTGTGCAGTTTTGGTCTCCTAACTTAAGGAAGGACATTCTTGCTATTGAGGGAGTGCAGCGAAGGTTCACTAGATTGATTCCTGGGATGGCCGGACTGACATATCAAGAAAGATTGGGTCAACTGAACTTGTATCCTCTGGAGTTCAGAAGAATGAGGGGGGATCTTATAGAGACATTTAAAATCCTGACTGGTTTAGACAAATTAGATGCGGGCAGAATGTTCCCAATGTTAGGGAAAACTAGAACCAGGGGTCACAGTCTAAGGATTAAGGGGAAGCCATTTAAGACTGAGCTGAGGAGGAACTTCTTCACCCAGAGAGTGGTGAATCTATGGAATTCTCTTCCACAGAAGGTTGTTGAGGCCAGTTCGCTAAATATATTCAAAAGGGAGTTAGATATAACACTCACAACTAGGGGGATCAAGGGGTATGGCGAGAAAGCAGGAATGGGGTACTGAGGTAGCATGTCCAGCCATGAACGCATTGAATGGCGGTGCAGGCTCGAAGGACCGAATGGTCTACTCCTGTACCTATTTTCTATGTTTCTATGTTTCTATAGATGCATCTTTCACATTCCATCAGCCGAAGGCAGTTATGATAAATACAATATTGCACGAGGAGCAAAACTCTAATGAGCATCATGCTACCAAAATATTAGGCGAGCTATGTTTTAAACGTCAGAAGGCCAAGTGGCCCAATGCTCTAATTAACATCATTGATCTGCAATGCGCTGCCTGAAAGTGGGTTGAAGCAGATTCAATAGTAACTTTCAAATGGGAATTGGATTAAAATACTTGAAAAGGAAAAATTTGCTGGGCTCTGGTGAAAGAGCAGGGGACTGGGATTAATTGGATAGCTCTTTGAAAGAGCCAGCACAGGCACCATGGGCTGCACCGTATGATTCTATGATTGAATGGCACAATGTTTAAAAAAAAAGTGCTGCAATTGGTGAGTTTTCAGAACTAATTAGTAGGAGAGGCTATGCTCATTGTAAGAATTCTGGTACCTGGTTTACAATGGATTCAGCGAATTTGCTTCCCGCCAGTGATGCCACACCATTACATGGTACTGTGTAATTTCACCAACACGAGAAAGAATAAGTTACCACCCCAGTCAAGAAATGTGGCTGCTGTCCCTGCCTCCACCACAACCAAAGCATTTTTAGGAGGCTGATCATCCCTGTGACTTTTGTGTATCGGTATAGGAACAGTAAGATAAGCAGGTTATTGCGTGGCTGGAGAAATGGTGCAGGAGCGAGGGCTTCAGATTCCTGGGGCATTGGGGCCAGTTCTGGGGCATTGGGACCTGGGCAAGATGGACGGGTTGCACCTCAACAGGGCTGGGACCAATGTCCTTGCTGGGAGGTTAACTAGTGCTGTGGGGGAGGGTTTAAACTAATTTGGTTGGGAAAGGGGCACCAGGATGAAGCATCAGAGAGGAGATAAAAGAGTAGTTTAGAAATAGGAGGGAACGACAGGGGGGAAATGCGAGGCAGACTAAGATGGGTTTAGAGTGCATGTGCATAAATGCCCGGAGTGTGGTAAATAAGGCTGGTGAGCTGCAGGCACAAGTAGTCACGTGGGGGACCATTCGGGAAACAGTGATCACAATACCATTAGGTTTAGAGTAGTTATAGAAAAGGACAAGGAACAATCAAATGTGAAAATACTTAACTGGAGGAGAGATAATTTCAGAGAGTTGAAAAGGGATCTGGCCCAGTGGACTGGAATCAAAGACTGGCAGGTAAAACAGTAAATGAGCAATGGGATGCCTTCAAAGAGATAGTTTGGGTACAGACTAGACATATTCCCACGAGGGGGAAAGGAAAGGCGTCCAAAGCTAGAGCTCCCTGGATCACTAAATATAGAGAGATTAAAATGAAACAGAAAAATTAGGCTTAAATATCAGGCTCATAATATGGTAGAGAATCAAGCTGAATATAAAATGTACAGAGGAGAAGTGAAAAAGGAAATAAGAGGGGAAAAAGAGAGTGTATGAGATTAAATTAGCCGGTAACATAAAAGAGAACCCAAAAGTATTTTATAAACATATAAATAGTAAAAGGGTAGTCAAAGGAAGGGTAGGGCCGATTAGGGACCAAAAAGGATATCTTATGAAGGCAGAGGGCATGGCTCAGGTACTAAATGAGTACTTTGCATCTGTCTTCACTAAAGAAGAGGATGCTGCCAATGTCACAGTAAAGGAGGAGGTAGTAGAGTAGGATAAAAGTAGATAGAGGAGGTACTTAAAAAGTTGGCAGCGCTCAAGGTAGAAAAGTAACTTGGTCTGGATGGGATGCATCCTAGGTTACTAATGGAAGTAGGGAATAAGGAGATAATGGAGACTCTGGCCACAATCTTCCATTCCTCCTTAGATATGGGAGCAGTGCCAGAGGACTGCAGGATTGCACCCCTGTTCAAAAAGGAAAGAGGGATAAACCAGGTAACTACAGGCCAGTCAGCTAAATGTCGGTGATGGGGAAACTTTCAGACACAATATTCAGGGACAAAATTGTCACTTGTAAAAACATGGGTCAATCAATGACAGCCAGCATGGATTTTTACATAGGATATACAGCACAGAAACAGGCCATTTGGCCCAACCAGTCCATGCCGGTGTTTATGCTCCACTCGAGCCTCCTCCCGTCTTTCCTCATCTAAATCTATCAGCATAACCCTCTATTTCCTTCTCCCTCATATGCTTATCTAACCGCCCCTTAAATGCATCTATACTATTCGATTCAACCACTCCCTGTGGTAGCGAGTTCCACATTCTCACCACTCTTTGGGTAAAAAAGTTTCTTCTGAATTTCCTGTTGGATTTCTTGGTGACTATCTTATATTGATGGCCTCTAGTTATGCTCTTCCCCATAAGTGGAAACACTCTCTCTGTATCCACTCAATCAAAACCTTTCATAATTTTAAAGACCTCTATTAGGTCACCCCTCAGCCTTCTTTTTTCAAGAGAAAAGAGACCCAGCCTGTTCATCCTTTCTTGATATGTATACCCTCGCATTTCTGGTATCATCCTTGTAAATCTTCTCTGCACCCTCTCCAGTGCCACTATATCCTTTTTATAATATGGCGACCAGAACTGCACGCAGTACTCCAAGTGTGGTCTAACCAAGGTTCGATACAGGTTTAGCATAACTTCCCTACTTTTCAATTCTATACCTGTAGAAATAAACCCTAGTGTTTGGTTTGCATTTTTAATCGCCTTGCTAACCTGTGGCACAACTTTTAGTGAGTTGTGTATTTGTACTCCAAGATCCCTTTGTTCCTCTACCCCACCTAGACTCGCACCCTCCAAGTGATGTAACCTCCCTATTCTTCCTACCAAAATGTAATACCTCACATTTGTCTGTGTTGAACTTCATTTGCCAATTATTTGCCCATTCTGCAAGTTTATTAATGTCCTCCTATAATTTGTTGTAGCCCTCCTCAGTATTGACTGCCCCCCCAAAAAAAAATTTGGTATCATCCGCAAATTTAGAAATTGTGTTTTTGATTCCAAAGTCTAAATCGTTAATGTAAATTGTGAACAGCAGTGGTCCCAGCACTGATCCTTGTGGAGCACCACTACCTTCTGCCACTGTGAATAGCTACCTTTTACCCCTACTCTCTGCTTTCGATCTTGAAGCCAGCTAGCTATCCATTCTGCTACTTGTCCTGACTCCGCATTCTCTGACCTTATTTATTAGTCTATTATGGGGTACCTTTTCGAAGGCTTTTTGAAAATCTAGATAAATTACATCTACTGCATTACCATTATCTACTCTCTGTTACCTCTTCAAAAAATTCAATAATGTTGGTCAAGCAAGATTTTCCCTTTTGAAATCCATGCTATTATTATATTTTTGGTTTCCAGATGTTCTTCTATTCTCTCCTTTAGTAGGGATTCCATTATTTTTCCTACCACCGATGTTAAGCTGACTGGTCTAAAATTTTCTGGACATGTTCTATCCCCCTTCTTAAACATAGGTATTACGTTAGCTATCCGCCAGTCCTCTGGCACTACACCTTTTTCTAACGAATTATTAAATATGGGTAGTAATGCCTCTGCTATCTCTTCCCTAGATTCTTTTAAAATGCGTGGATGCAATCCATCCAGACCAGGGGTTTTATCCTCTTTGCATTTGATTCATTTATTTAATATATCCCATTTTTTTATTCAATGTCATGTCCACCTATTCTATCTCCCTGGTAAATACTGAAGCGAAATAATGAGTTAATATTTCTGCCATCTCCCTATGGAATTGTCCTGTCCATCCTTTAATGTCCCTATTCCCATCCCAACCATCCTATTTTTATTGATGTGCCTGTAAAATATTTTACTATTTTGTTTTATGTTCCTTGATAATTTAATTTCATAGTTCCTCTTTGCAACCCTAATTTTTTTTTCTTCTCTCCTAATCCCTTCGCATTCTCTCTTATCATGCACTCCTCTGCTGTCTATGTACTTAATGTATGCCTTTAGCGGAATATATTTTCCTGCACTCTGTTGAACACCGTTTTAAATGTTTCCCATTGTCGTTCTACATCTTTGTTTGCCAACATTGTTGCCCATTTTATCTTCCCAAGTTCTATTCTCAGCCCTTCAAAATCAGCTTTTCTCCAATCTATTAACTTGGTTTTTGCCATTCTTATGTCCTTCTCTATTGTCATCTTAAAGCGTATTATATTATGGTCACTATTGCCTAGATGCTCCCCTACTTTTACTTCTCTTATCTGCTCTGGCTCATTCCCCGTAACTAGATCCAATTGCGAATCCTCCCTTGTAGGGCTTTTTACATATTGGGTTAGAAAGAAGTCCTGTAGACATTGTAGGAACTCCATTCCCTGATCCCCTTTGCCTATCTCTTCTGCCCAATTAATATCGGGGTAGTTGAAATCTCCCATGATTATTATTCTATGTTTTTTACTCATTTCTCTAATTTGTCTGTATAGTTCTTCCTCCACCTTCCTTCCACTATTAGGTAGTCTGTAGACTACGCCTATTAATGTGATTGATCCTTTATTATCTTTTATCTCTATCCATATGGATTCTATTTTTGTCTTGCCGATATTTTCGTCCCTTTTTTCTACTGCCATTATGTTATCCCTAATAAGTACAGCTACTCCACCTCCGAGTCTGAGCGAGCGGACTACCTTCGGAGGAACGGAGTCGGAGACTGCGGATAAAGGCAGCGCGGAGCAGAGACCTGGGAGTCTGAGCGAGCGGACTACCTGCGAGGGAGACAGTCGGCAAGCGACACAACGAAGGAGTGACGTCAGAATTCAAAGGTGTTGCTGGCACAAGTGAGCTGAGAGGTGAGTATAGGGTATTTGTGGTAAGTTTTTTTGTTCTGTTTTCAGTATATGTCTGCTAAGTAGTTCATAGCCTATCTAATAGAGGAAGGTGCTGATTGGTGGGTAGCCTGTTGCTTGTTAAGTTTATTTCTGCTAAATTACCTCCATAGTCTGGTAAATAGAGGCATGGCAGGGCAGCTCAGTCCCGTGATTGGCACATCCTGTGCCATGTGGGATATCCTGGACGACCACGTGTGCAGGAAGTGTCGCCAACTGCAGCAACTCGAGCTCCGGGTTTCGGAGCTTGAGTGGCAGCTGAAGTCACTACAGTGCATCCGCGAGGCTGAGAAATACTTGGAAAGCACGTTTATAGGAGTGGTGTCCCCGCATCCTCAGAATGCACAGGCAGAGAGGGAATGGGTGACCACCAGACAGAGGAGGAGGACCAGGCAGGTAGGGTAGGAATCCCCAGAGTGCATCTCGCTCGCTAACCGGTTCACAGTTTTGGAAATTGGTGGGGATGATGGCTCCTCTGGGGAGAGCAGCCAGAGCCAAGGCACCGCGATTGGCTCACCTGCACAGCGGGGGAGGAAGAAGAGTAGAAGAGCAATAGTGATAGGGGATACATTGGTTAGGGGAACAGATAGGTGATTCTGTGAACGCAGACGTGACTCCCGGATGGTATGTTGCTTCCCTGGTGCCAGGGTCAAGGATGTCATTGAGCGGCTGCAGGACACTCTGAGGGGGGAGGGTGAACAGCCAGAGGTCGTTGTCCATATCGGTACCAACGACATAGGCAGAAAGAGGGATGAGGTCCTGCAGGCAGATTATAGGCATCTGGGAAAGAGATTAAAAAGCAGGGCCTCAAAGGTAGTAATCTCCGGATTACTCCCAGTGCCACGTGCTAGTGAGTACAGGAATAGGAGGATAGAACAGGTGAATGCGTGGCTGGAGAGATGGTGCAGGAGGGAGGGTTTTAGATTCCTGAGGCATTGGGACCATTTCTGGGAAAGGTGGGTCCTGTACAAGCTGGACGGGCTACACCTCAACAGAGCCGAGACTAGTATTCTCGCGGGGAGGTTTGCTAGTGCTGCTGGGGAGGGTTTAAACTAGCTTGGCAGGGGGATGGGCACCAGCATGTAGGGGTGGAGGGGAGGAATGGGGTGCATGGAAGAGTGAGTGTGTTGAATGGTACTGGAGGGGAAGGTAGTGCTGGAGGCGGAACTAGTACCATATTAGATAGGAGCAGACTAAGAAAGACTACTAAAAATTCAAAAATGGGTTTAGAATGCATGTACGTAAACGCACAAAGTACGGTGAATAAGTTGGTGAGCTCAAACACAATTAGCCATGTGGCAATATGATGTGGCAATAATGGTGAGGACTGGGCACTTAATATTCAAGGGTACAAGGTGCTCAGAAAAGATAGGGAAGGAAAAAAGGGAGGTGGGGTGGCAGTGCTGATTAGTGTTGAGGAGCAAAAAGGGTAGATCACACTATTGGGGGTATTCTACAGGCCTCCAAATAGTGAGAGGGAGGTAGAGGAGCAAATCTGCAGGGAAATCGCAGAGATATGCAAGAGCTATAGAGTGGTGATATTGGGGGACTTTAATTACCCAAATATCGATTGGGATAATGCTAGGGTAAAGGGAAAGGAGGGGGAGGAATTTCTGAAATGTGTTCAGGAGAATTTCCTTGACCAGTATGTTCCTGGCCCAACTAGGAAGGAGGTATTGCTGGATCTGGTGCTGGGGAATGAGGTGGGCCAGGTCGACCAAGTGTCTGTGGGAGTACACTTGGGTATGAGTGATCATCGTATCATAAGATTTAGATTAGCAATGGAGAGGAACAAGGAACAATCCAGAGTGGAACTTCTAAACTGGAATAGAGCTAACTTCAATGGGATGCGAAAGGATCTAGCCAGGGTAAAATGGAACCAAAGACGGACAGGAAAAACTGTAACGGAACAATGGGTGATCTTTAAAGAGGAGATGCTCCAAGTACAGGTTAGGTACATTCCAACAAGAGGGAAGGGTAAGGGAACCAAAGCAAGGGCTCCTTGGATGACATGGGAGATTGAGAAGATGATGAAACAAAAAAAGAGGGTGTATGATGAATGTCAGGTGAATTCTTCAAGGGAGAACCAGACCAAATACAATAAGTTGAGAGGGGAAGTGAAGATGAAAATAAGATTGGCAAAGAGAGAATATGAGAGTAGAATGGCAGTTAACATAAAAGGGAACCCAAAAATCTTCTACCGGCATGTAAACAGTAAGCGGGTAGTAAGAGGCTGGGTGGGGCCTATTAGACACAAAGGTGGTGATATATGCTTAGAGGCACAGGGCAAGGCTAGAATACTCAATGAGTACTTTGTATCAGTGTTTTACTAAGGAGGTGGATGCTGACAAAATATCAGTAGAAGTGGAAAAGGTAGAAGCAATGGAAGGGTGAAAATTGATAGACAGGATGTACTAGAAAGGCTGGGTATGCTTAGAGTGGACAAGTCGCCTGGTCCAGATGGCTTGCATCCCAGGTTGCTAAGGGAATTGGGGGAGGAGATAGCAGAAGGGCTTGCCATAACTTTCCAATCTTCCCTAGATGCGGGAGAGGTGCCTGAGGATTGGAAAGTGGCAAATGTGACACCATTATTCAAGGAAGGGTGTAAGGACAATCCTAGTAACTACAGGCCGGTCAGTTTAACATCAGTGGCGGGTAAAGTTTTAGAAACAATAATCAAGGAAAACATTAACTGGCACTTGGAGGTTTAAGCTAATTAAGGAGAGCCAACACAGATTTGTAAAAGGCAGATCGTGTTTGACTAATCTATTTGAATTTTTTGATGAAGTAACAGGGAGGATCGATGAAGGGAATGCAATGGATGTTGTCTACATGGATTTTAGGAAGGTCTTTGACAAAGTACCACATAGAAGGCTGGTTAATAAAATTGAGGCTCATGGAATAGGTGGGTCGGTGGCAGCTTGGATAAGGAATTGGCTTAAGGACAGAAAACAGCAAGTTGTGGTAAATGGCTATTTTCAGACTGGAGGATGGTAGACAGTGGTGTTCCCCAAGGGTCAGTGCTGGGGCCACTGCTAAACTTGGGGTTGTGGCAAACAGTGAGGATGATACCAATCGACTGCAACAGGACATAGAAAGGCTAGCAGAATGGGCAGGCAAGTGGCAGATGGAATTTAATACAGAGGAGTGTGAGGTGATGCATTTTGCAGAAGGAACAGGGAGAGGCGATATACGCTTAATGGCACAGTTTTAAAGAGTGTGCAGGGACAGAATAACCTGGGAGTTAATGTGCATAGGTCCCTGAAGGTGGTGGGACATATTGAGAGAGTGGTTAGCAAAGCATATGGGATCTTGGGCTTCATAAATAGAGGTATTGAGTACAAAAGTAGAGAAGTTATGCTGAATCTTTATAAAGCACTGGTTAGGCCACAACAGGAGCAGTGTGTCCAGTTCTGGTCACCAAACTTTAGGAAGGATGTGAAGGCACTTGAGAGGGTGCAGAGGAGATTTACCAGAATGGTTCCGGGGATGGGGGATCTTAGCTAGAAGGACAGGTTGGAGAAGCTGGATTTGTTTTCATTAGAGCAAAGGAGGTTGAGGGGTGATTTGATAGAGGTGTACAAGATTATGGCGGGTTTGGATAGGCTAGACGGGGAAAGGCTGTTCCCACTAGTTGATGGTACAAGGACTAGAGGACACAGATTTAAGGTTTTGGGCAAGAGATACAGGGGGATGTGAGGAAAAACTTTTTTACGCAGCGAGTGGTGAGGACCTGGAACTCGCTGCCGACGGAAGTGGTGGAAGCGGAGACACTCAATGTTTTCAAGGGGAGACTGGATAGGCACTTGAGGGAAATAAATTTGCAAGGCTACAGGGATAGAGCAGGGGAATGGGACTGACTGGATTGCTCTACAGAGAGCCGGCACGGACTCGATAGGCCGAATGGCCTCCTTCTGTGCCGTTATGACTCTATGGGGGAAAAATTCAGTTGGTTGCGCCTCCCGTTAGCGCCTTAAGAGGGCGCTAATGGGGCGCAAAGCATCTAGCGCCCAGGCGCGGCGAAGTTTGCGCCGCTCGCGAAATTAACTAGACATTTTGCGGCGGCGCTAAACACTACCGCCACGATCTCCTGCACCGGCAGATCGTGACGTCAGGCGAGTGCGCAACGCCCCGGAGCGGATATTGAGTGGCGCCCCCTGCCTTACCGCCTGACGCTAGCAACGACAGTTTGAGTGGAGCGTTCTGCAGTCATGAAGGGAAAGGGGGAGCGCTATTTAAAGGTGACCGCTTCCTGCCTTTTATTGTTGGTGCAATTTTTGAACTACGCATTCTGAGAGAGAGAGAGAGACTTCTGGAGAGTTTCAACGTTGTGTGAAGGAGTTTTGGGTACTGAGCAGCACTTTGCAGGTTCATTTTGATTTGCCATTCCTTGTATCGATTTAGAAGAGACTGTGGGGGCTGCACTCTGAGCTCTTTGCCTGGTACTCTCCATTGTTCTTTCCAGCAGATTTGATGTGCAGGTCTCTCCAGGCCGAGATTCAAGGCTGCAATTAGCAGGATGTGGATGGAAAGTGATATTAACCATCCCCTTTAAGAACTGACCCGGGGCCATTGTGTGTGTGTTCCATTGCTGACTGACATTACATGAGCTTCGCCAGCGCTCTGAGGTAGCGCCTCGCTCCTCGGCCTTTGCGCCTTAAGACAGGTGTGAAGCGCCTGATTTAGTGCTCCAATCACCTCCAGGGGCGATAAAAGTCAAGTTTGCAGTCGGTGGCGATAATTAGTGCCAAGCGCTAATCTTTGCGCCCGGCCGATAATTGCGCCCCAAATGGGGCGATACTGAATTTCTCCCCCTATGACTCCTCTTTTTCCCTCTCTATCTTTTCTAAATATGTTATACCCTGCAACGTTTAATTCCCAGTCCTGTTTTTCTGTAGCCATGTCTCAGTAATCCCTACTATGTCTGGTTCCTCCCAACGCATGATTGCCTCGAGCTCCCCTGTTTTATTTCGGACAGTGTGTGCATTGCTGTACACAGTTTAACTGATTTTTAATAGGATTACATCTCACTTTGTTTAACCATCTTTTTAGACTCCTGTTCTATAACTCTATTTGCTCCCTTGCCGTCAATGTCCTCCCTTACTTTATTCTTTCCTATGCTCACTTTTCCTGTTTTGTTTACATTTAGGCTGCTTACGTTTCTTGTAGATCCCTCCCCCCTTCTTATAGTTTAAAACCTTTGCCACCTCCCTATTTACCCTTTGTGCTAGGACATGGGTCCCATCCCGGTTCAGGTGGAGCCCATCCCATCGGTACAGCTCCTTCCTGTCCCAGAACAAATGCCAGTGTCCCATGAAAAGGAACCCCTCTTTCCCACACCAGCCCTTTAGCCACGTGTTAATTCTCCTGATCTGTCTGCTTCTATGCCAATTTGCACATGGCTCAGGCAATAACCCAGAGATTATTACCCTCGAGGTCCTGCTTTTTAATTTAGAGCCATCTCCTGAAACTCTTTCAGCAGCACCTCTTCCCTGCTCCTACCTATGTCGTCTGTTCCAACATGGACCACGACAACTGGATTTACCCCCTCCCTTTCCAAGTTCCTCTCCAGCCGCCGTGAGATATCCCTTAACCTGGCACCGGGTAGGCAACACACCCTTCGGGATTCTCGTTCATGGCTGCAGAGACGCTATCTATCCCCCTAATTATAGAGTCCCCTATCATTACCACATTTCTATTCTGCTCTTCCCCCCTTTGGACAGCCTTCTGAGCCACGGTGCCTTGATCTGCATTGTGGCTGTCCTCCCTGCAGTCTTTCTCCTTGTCCTCACAGGTAGCGAGTACATCGTACCTGTTGGACAGGACCAGTGTCTGCGGGACCTTCTTCTCAACCTCTTGTAAATCTCCGCTACCCAGCTCCCTAACAGTCACAACCTCCCCTTCCTGAACCTGTGCTTTCCATGGAGTCTGACTGTATTCTGGATAAAACTGTCCAATACATAAGGGAGGGGGAAGAATTTCTGGAGTGTCTCCCACTCGCACTCCAGCTCAATAACTCTGAGCCGGAGAGATTCAAGATGGAAACATCTCCTGCAGACGTGTTTGCTCAGGACAGTCTCGCTGTCCATAAACTCCCACATACTGCAGTCCAGACACACAACCTGCCCTGCCATATCTTAGACTAGTCTTATTTTATTTATTTAATCAGTTAAAGTCTTTATTCAACGATTATTTATAGTTGTATTAAATAGTTTAACTAGTTAAGCTATAAATTTAATACAGTTAATGGCAAATCTTGTTTGACTAACTTGATTGAGTTCTTTGATGAGGTAACGGAGAGAGTTGATGGGGATAGTGCGTTTGATTTTCTGTATATGGAATTTCAAAGGCGTTTGCTAAAGTACCACATAATGGGCTTCGGAAGCCAATTGGGATTAAAGGGGCAGTGGCGGCATGGATACAAAATTGGCTAAGGGACCGAAAGCAGAGAGTAGTGGTGTTGTTTTTCTGAGGGAAGTATAAACTGGGGTCCCCCGGGGGTGGGTACTGGGACCACTGCTCTTTTTGATATATTAAATGACCTGGACATTGCGTATACAGGCCATCATTTCAAAGTCTGCAGATGATACAAACTCGGATATGTAGTAAACAATGAGGAGGATAGTAAAAAAACTTCAGAATGTCATGGACAGACTGGCAAAATGGACAGACACATGGCAGATGAAATGTAATGCAGAGAAGTGTGAAGTCATTTATTTTGGTCGGAGGGAGGAGGAGAGGCAATATACACTAAATGGTGCAATTTTAAAGGGGGTGCCAGAACAGAGACACCGGAGGGTATATGTACACAAATCTTTGACGGTGGCAGGACAAGTTGAGAAGGCTGTTTAAAAAAAAATATGGGATTCTTAGCTTCATGAATAGAGGCATGGGATAAAAAAAGCAAGGAAGTTATGCTAAACCTTTATAAAACACTGGTTAGGCCTCAGTTGGAGTATTGTGTCCAATTCTGGGCACCACATTTTAGGAAGGATGTCAAGGCCTTGGAGAGGGTGCAGAGGAGATTTACTAGAATGGTACCAGGGACGCAGGACTTCAGTTACGTGGCGAGACGAGAGAAGCTGGGGTTGTTCTCCTTGGAGCGGAGAAGGTTAAAAGGAGATTTAATAGCGGTGTTCAAAATCCTGAAGGATTTTGATAGAGGGGGAAAAAAGAGAAACTGTTTCCAGTGGCAGAAGAGTCAGTAACCAGAGGACACAGATTTAAGGTAATTGGCAAAAGAACCAGAGGCGAGATGAGGAGAATTTTTTTTTAATGCCGCGAGGTGTTATGATCTGGAATGCGCAGCCTCAAAGGATGGTGGAGGCAGATTCAATAATAACTTTCAAAAGGGGATTGGATAAATACTTTAAGGGGAAACATTTGCAGGGCAAAGGAGAAAAATCTGCATGGCTTTGGGGAAGAGCAGGGGGGGAGTGGGACTAATTGGGTAGCTCTTTCAAAGAACCGGCACAGGCACAATGGGCCGAATGGCCTCCTTCTGTGCTGTAAGATTCTATGAGCCTGCTTAAAATAAAACTTTTATTACTGTAAGTGTAAGACCTCTGCATACACCCACAGAAACATCAGGCAAGGTGTCTGACAAAGTCAGCAACCCACTGACACAAGAGAAACTAAAACATGTACTTTCTACACCGAACAGAAGCAGAGGCAGCGTGCATTAAAACCAGCCCATGTACAGCGTCACAATGCAGTAAGCAGGCACTGCTACAGGGCATTGGTTTCGCCTTCCTGCTGGTGCTAACACCTGGCAGTATGAATGGGTGGTTTCACCAGCTGGACAATATGGCGAGGGGGTGGGGGGGCGGTAGTGGCAGGCAGGGGAGGCTGTGAATCTGTTGAAAACAAGATACCGTGCAATGACAGAAAGTACACTGCAGACTCCACAGGGCAGACTCCACCTCGGCACGTAATGCAGCAAAATCATAAACTCTTGTGCGAGAGAACTTTGTCATATCGAACACAAAGAGGAAATCCCCGTGCAGCCCTCCCCTGTTTTTATATGAACAGTTACAGCATGCTTTTCACATGGTGCCTGGAGCAGAGATTTGTCATCACACATCTATTTGCTGATGTAACAGAGACTGCAGTTCGAAGTAATGCATTGTGCTAAGAAGTGCTTTGAAAGACTGGATAAGCCTTTTGCTGCTTCTTCATTCCCACTGGAATGAATTCACTGGCCTATCCAGGAATTCACCACACCTGGAGTACTGTGTACAATTTTGGTCTCCTTACCAAAGGAAGGATATACTGGCCATAGAGGGAGTGCAACGAGGGTTCACGAGATTGATTCCTGGGATGGCAGGACTGTCGTATGAGAAGAGATTGAGTAAACTAGGCCTGTATTCTCTTGAATTCAGAAGAATGAGAGGGGATCTCATTGAAGCATACAAAATTATTACAGGGCTTGATAGGATGGATGCTGGGAGAATGTTTCCCTTAGCTGGGGAGTCTAGAACCAGGGGCCACAGCCTCAGGATAAAGGGTAAGCCATTCAGGACTGAGATGAGAAGAAATTTCTTCACACAGAGGGTGGTGAATCTTTGGAATTCTCTACCTCAGAGGGCTGTGGAGGCTCAGTCATTGGGTATATTCAAAACAGAAGTCGATAGATTTCTGACTAGTAAGGGCATCAAGGGATATGGCGATAGGGTCGGTGAATGGAGTTGAAGCAGAAGATCAGCCATGATCTCATTGAATGGCGGAGCAGGCTCGAAGGGCCTACTCCTGCTCCTATTTCTTATGTTATTATAGGGCAATTCACACACACACTCTTGCAGGTTTGCTGCTGAATCTACTCAGCTGCTTTTAGAAGAACAAACTTGTATTTATATAGTGCCTGTCGTGACCTCAGGATGTCCTAAAGCGCTTTACAGACAATGAAGTACTTTTGAAGTATAGTCACTGTTATAATGTAGGAAACATAGCAGCCAATTTCCACACAGCAGTGAAATAAATGACCTGCATTTGAGTGCCAGCCTGATTTATGTGCTCAAGTCTCTAGAGTGGGATTTGAATCCACAACTTTCTGACTGAGATTTTGGGTACAGATCAGCCATTATCTGATTGACTGACAGAACTGGGTTGAATGGCCTACTCTTGTTCCAATGTTCTTGGGGCACTGTTTTACTCACTCACCCAGCATTGTTCACATTTTACAACTAGTTACCCTCGAGATACTGCTATACTTGACCAGGTGCAGATTAGTGTTAAATCTTATCCAATAATACTCTCTGGCCCAACCTTTCCTCATAAAATTTGCTGATATAGTATTGACATTTTTATTTCCCACTAGTTTTTTATTATTTACATTTTTTAAAAAGTGTTTTGCCACTAAAGAACACAAATCTTACGCAACTTCACGTTAAATTAGTCTGAAGAGAGCGTGAAAGGACTTGGTTAAATACAGCTGATGCATGAATATGGAAAGGAAGATGTGAGTGACAGCACAATTGTGAGGAGGAAGCAAGGAGGCTTCAAGGGGATATAGACAGGCTAAGTGAGTGGGCAAGAACATGGCAAATGGAATATAATGTGGAGAAATGTGAAGTGATCCACTTTGGTAGGAAAAATAGAAAAGCAGAGTATTTTTTTAAATGGTGAGAGATTGGGAAATGTTGGTGTTCAGAGGGACCTGGATGTTCTTGTACACAAATCACAAAGTTAACATGCAGGTACAGCAAGCAATTCGGAAAGCAAATGGTATGTTGGCCTTTATTACAAGAGGATTTGAGTATAAGAGTAAAGACGTCTTACTGCAATTATATAGGGCCCTGGTGAGACCACACCTGGAGTATTGTGTACAGTTTTGGTCTCCTTACCCAAGGAAGGATATACTTGCCTTAGAGGGAGTGCAACGAAGGTTCACCAGACTGATTCATACAGGCACAGAAGGAGGCCATTCGGCCCATCGAGTCTGTGCCGGCTCTCTGTAGAGCAATCGAGGCAGTCCCATTCTCCCGCTCTATCCCCGTAGCCCTGCAAGTTTATTTCCCTCACGTGCCTATCCAGTCTCCCCTTGAAAACATTGAGTGTCTCTGCTTCCACCACTTCCGTCGGCAGCGAGTTCCAGGTCCTCACCACTCGCTGCGTAAAAAAGATTTTCCTCACATCCCCCTGTATCCCTTGCCCAAAGCCTTAAATCTGTGTCCCCTAGTCCTTGTACCATCAACTAGTGGGAACAGCCTTTCCCCATCTAGCCTATCCAAACCCATCATAATCTTGTACATCTCTATCAAATCACCCCTCAACCGCCTTTGCTCTAATGAAAACAAATCCAGTTTCTCCAACCTGTCCTTGTAGCTAAGATCCCCCATCCCCAGAACCATTCTGGTAAATCTCCTCTGCACCCTCTCAAGGGCCTTCACATCCTTCCTAAAATGTGGTGACCAGAACTGGACGCAATACTCTAGTTGTGGCCTAACCAGCGCTTTATAAAGATTCAGCATAACTTCTCTACTTTTGCACTCAACACGTCTATTTTATGAAACCCAAGATCCCATATGCTTTGTTAACCACTCTCTCAATATGTCCTGCCACCTTCAGGGACCTATGCACATTAACTCCCAGGTTATTCTGTCTCTGCACACTCTTTAAAACTGTGCCATTAAGTGTATATTGCCACTCCCTGTTCCTTCTGCCAAAATGCATCACCTCACACTTCTCTGTATTAAATTCCATCTGCCACTTGTCTGCTAGCCTTTCTATGTCCTGTTGCAGTCGATTGGTATCATCTCTGTTTGCCACACCCCCAAGTTTGGTGTTATCGGCAAATTTAGAAATTCTACTCTGTATTCTAATATCCAGGTCATTTATATATATATATCAAAAAAAGCACTGGCCCCAGCACTGACCCTTGGGGAACACCACTGTCTACCATCCTCCAGTCTGAAAAACAGCCATTTACCACAACTCGCTGTTTTCTGCCCTTAAGCCAATTCCTTATCCAAACTGCCACTGACCCACCCATGAGCATCAATTTTATTAACCAGCCTTCTATGTGGTACTTTGTCAAAGACCTTCCTAAAATCCATGTAGACAACATCCATTGCATTCCCTTCATCGATCCTCCGTTACTTCATCAAAAAATTCAATTAGATTAGACAAACATGATCTGCCTTTTACAAATCTGTGTTGGCTCTCCTTAATTAGCTTAAACCTCCAAGTGCCCATTAATTTTTTCCTTGATTATTGTTTCTAAAACTTTACCCACCACTGATGTTAAACTGATCAGCCTGCAGTTACTAGGATTGTCCTTACACCCTTTCTTGAACAATGGTGTCACATTTGCCACTTTCCAATCCTCCGGCACCTCCCCAGCATCTAGGGAAGATTGGAAAATTCTGGCAAGCCCTTCTGCTATCTCCTCCCCTAATTCCCTTAGCAATCTGGGATGCAAGCCATCTAGACCAGGTGACTTGTCCACTCTAAGCATACCCAGCCTTTCTAGTACATCCTGTCTATCAATTTTCACCCCTTCCATTGTTTCTACCTTTTCCACTGCTACCAATATTTTGTCAGCATCCACCTCCTTAGTAAACACCGATACAAAGTATTCTAGACTTGCCCTGCGCCTCTAAACATATATCACCTTCTTTGTCCCTAATAGGCCCCACCCAGCCTCTTACTACCCGCTTACTGTTTACATGCCGGTAGAAGATTTTTGGGTTCCCTTTTATGTTAACTGCCATTCTACTCTCATATTCTCTCTTTGCCAATCTTATTTTCATCTTCACTTCCCCTCTCAACTTATTGTATTTGGTCTGGTTCTCCCTTGAAGAATTCACCTGTCATGCATCGTAAAAAGATCACCCATTGTTCCGTTACAGATTTTCCTGTCAGACTTTGATTCCATTTTACCCTGGCTAGATCCTTTCGCATCCCATTGAAGTTAGCCCTATTCCAGTTCAGAAGTTCCACTCTAGATTGTTCCTTGCTCCTCTCCATTGCCAATCGAAATCTTATGATACGATGATCATTCGTACCCAAGTGTTCTCCCACAGACACTTGGTCGACCTGGCCCACCTCATTCCCCAGCACCAGATCCAGCAATGCCTCCTTCCTCGTTGGGACAAGAACATATTGGTCAAGGAAATTCTCCTGAACACATTTCAGAAATTCCTCCCCCTCCTTTCCCTTTACCCTAGCATTATCCCAATCGATATTTGGGTAATTAAAGTCCCCCAATATCACCACTCTATAGCTCTTGCATATCTCTGCGATTTCCCTGCAGATTTGCTCCTCTACCTCCCTCTCACTATTTGGAGACCTAGAGAATACCCCCAATAACGTGATCATACCCTTTTTGCTCCTCAACTCTAACCAAATGGATTCTGTCCTTGTTCCCTCAAGAACATCCTCCCTTTCCAACACTATAATGTCTTCCTTAATCAGCACTGCCACCCCACCTCGCTTTTTTCCTTCCCTATCTTTTCCGAACACCTTGTATCCTTGAATATTAAGTGCCCTGTCCTCACCCTTTTTAAGCCACGTTTCCGTTATTGCCACAACATCATATTGCCACACGGCTAATTGTGCTTGTAGCTCACCAACCTTATTCACCACACTTTGTGCGTTTACGTACATGCATTCTAAACCCATTTTTGAATATGTCGTAATCTTTCTTAGTCTGCTCCTATCTAATATGGTACTACTTCGGCCCCTAGTACTAATTTCTTCTCTGGTACTATCCAACACACTAACTCTTATGCACCTTATTCCTCTTTTCTACTCCTAAATGCTGGTGCTCATCTCCCTGCCAAGCTAGTTTAAACCCTCCCCAACAGCACTAACAAACCTCCCCGTGGGAATATTGGTCCCGGCTCTGTTGTGGTGTAGCCCGTCCGGCTTGTACAGGTCCCACCTTGCCCAGAAACGGTCTGAATGCCTCAGGAATCTAAAGCCCTCCCCACTCCTGCACCATCTCTCCAGCCATGCATTCATCTGTTCTGTCCTCCTATTCCTGTACTCACTAGCACGTGGCATCAGGAGTAATCCGAAGATTACTACCTTTGAGGTCCTGCTTTTTAATCTCTCTCCTAGCTCCCTAAACTCTGCCTGCAGGACCTCATCCCTCTTTCTGCCTATGTCGTTGGTACCAATATGGACAACAACCTTTGGCTGTTCACCCTCCCCCCTCAGAGTGTCCTGCAGCCGCTCAGTGACATCCTTGACCCTGGCACCAGGGAGGCAACATACCATCCTGGAGTCACGTCTGCGGCCGCAGAAATGCCGGTCTGCTCCCCTGGGATGGGGGATTGTCCTATGGAGGAAAGATTGAGTAGACTAGGCCTATATTCTCTAGAGTTTAGAAGAATGAGAGGTGATCTCATTTAAACATACAAAATTCTTACAGGGCTCGACAGGGTAGATGCAGGGAGGCTGTTTCCCCTGGCTAGGGAGTCTAGAACCAGGGGTCACAGTCTCAGAATAAAGGGTTTTTAGGATTGAGATGAGGAGAAATTTCTTCATTCAGAGGGTGGTGAATCTTTGGAATTCTTCAGCCCAGAGGGCTGAAGAGGCTCAGTCATTGAGTATATTCAAGACAGAGATCGATGGATTTTTGGATATTAAGGGAATCAAGGGATATGGGGATAGTGCAGGAAAGTGGAGTTGAGGTGGAAGATCAGCCATGATCTTATTGAATGGCGGAGCAGGCTCGAGGGGCCAAATGGCCTACTCCTCCTCCTATTTCTTATGTTAAACAACAACAACTTGCATTTATATCGCACCTTTAAAGTAGTAAAGGTCCCAAGGTGCTTCATAGGAGCACTAACAAACAAAGTTTGACACTAAGCCACATAAGGAGATATTAGAACTGATGGCCAAAAGCTTGGTCAAAGAGGAAGATTTTAAGGAGCGTCCTCAAGGAGGAGTGAGAGGTAGAAAGGCGGAGAAGTTTAGGGAGGGAATTGCAGAGCTTAGGGCCTAGGCAACTGAAGGCACGGCCGCCAATGGTAGAGCGATTAAAATCTGGGATGCGCAAGGATTGTAGGAGGTTACAGAGATAGGGAGGGGTGAGGCCATGGATGGGTTTGAAAACATGGATGAGAATTTCAAAATCGAGGCGTTGGTGGATCGGGAGCCAATGTAGGTCAGTGAGCACAGAGGTGATGGGTGAACGGGACTTGGTGCGAGTTAGGATACGGACAGCAGAGTTTTGGTTGAGCTCAAGTTTATGGAGGGTGGAAGATGAGAGGCCGGCCAGGGAAGCATTGGAACAGTCAAGTCTAGAGGTAACAAATGAATGGATGAGGGTTTCAGCAGATGAGCTGAGGCAGGGGCGGAGTTGGGCGATGTTACAGAGGTGGAAGTAGACAGTCTTGGTGATGGAGGGGATATGTGGTCGGAAGCTCATTTCAGGGTCAAATACGACAGCAAGGTTGCGAAGAGTCCGGTTCAGCCTCAGACAGTGGCCAGGGAAAAAGATGGAGTCGGTGGCTAGGGAACGGAGGTTGTGGACCGAAGACAATGGCTTCAGTCTTCCCAATATTTACTTGGAAGAAAATTCTGCTCATCCAGTCAGTTAAAAAGGTACTTGCGCTCTTAATTACCAGACTTAACTTTCTGTGGTGAATTTAATGGGCAATTAATGTGTAAATCCAGAAAGTTCTTAAAAATAACGGGCAAACTAAGGGCGAGACGCTGTTTGTGCAAAGCAAATGGCGGAGCGGCGTAAATCGACCAGCAAGTTCTGGAGATTCGCAACTCACGGCGTATCACTTAATCCCCTGAACTTGCTGGCCAATTTGTACATTAATAACGCCGTGCGTCGTTAACACGCTGTTATTTTCCCAGTAAGATCCGGCCCATCATCTAGCTAAGGACCTATTTACTCCAATCAGAAAGAGCGTTCATTTTAACCATGCAGTCCCGATTAACCAGACACTGTTTGACAAAGACCATATGGATAAATACAGAAGAAAGGCCATTCAGCCCATTCAACTACTCCTTCCATAGAGATCTATAGTTTCCCCCCCAGCCCCACAATCACAGCACCCAGCTGCCTCCTGAACAATTTCAAAGGGCTATTCCAACCCCCACCAGACCTTTCCCGCTTTAATCACTGCGTGAAAAGGTGCTCCCGATTTCAGTCTTGCACTTGCCTTTAACTAGACTGCGGCTAACACGAAGGGTATAAAAGCAATGGAAAAGATGCAGTTTAACTGACGAGGATGTTCCCAGGGTTGATGGGTTACAATCATTAAGACACACTTGAGAAATATGGGCTTTTTCCACTACAGCGAAGGGGTGACCTGATCGAGATCTTCCGAGTCTATGAAGGGTTATGATGCGGTAAATAGCGGGGTAGGTTATTTCCACTGGTTGGTGGGATGGTAACGAGAAGGAACGCAAATTTAAGATAATCCCAGAGAAAATTAAAAGGGAGGTTAGAAAAACAAATCTTCAGCAGAGGAGAGCGAGAATGCAGAATTTTCTGCCACAAACTGTTGATCAAGCAGAGGCCGTAAGCTCTGTTAGATATAAACAGAAAATGCTGGAAGTATTCAGCAGGTCAGGCTGCATCCGTGGAGAGAGAAAGAGTTAACGTATCAGGTCAGTGAACTTAAAAAAAAAATTAAAAATTTTATTCGTTCATGGGATGTGGGTGTCGCTGGCAAGGCCAGCATTTAGTGCCCATCCCTAATTGCCCTGGAGAAGGTGGTGGTGAGCCACCTTCTTGAACCGCTGCAGTCCGTGTGGTGAAGGTACTCCCACAGTGCTGTTAGGTAGGGAGTTCCAGGATTTTGACCCAGTGACGATGAAGGATCGGCGATATACTTCCAAGTCAGGATGGTGTGTGACTTGGAGGGGAACTTGGAAGTGGTGGTGTTCCCATGCGCCTGCTGCCCTTGTCCTTCTAAGTGGAAGAGGTCGCGGGTTTGGGAGGTGCTGCCTTTCGTCAGAACTCTTTGGTTATTGCTTAAAAAAAAGAGGAATAGCAAAGGTTATGGGGGAGTGGAGTTAGACTAGATGGCTCGTGTGGTGGGAAACATCAAAGGAGACTTGATGGGTTGGAATGGCCCGCTTCTGTGCTGTGACGTTCTATGATTCCTCATTCCACCTGCCCTGCAGTTGTGGCTTTAAAAACCAGTGCTCCAGATTAACCTCTTTTGTTCCATTTTAGCCACTTCCACAATTTAAAGAAAACACAATGAATCACTTACTTGTGCTACATTTGATGGTCTGGAGATCTGCTGAATATCAGCATTATTAGTTATGTTCCGCAGTGTTCTGACTGCAGGGCTCCAGGCAGCGACCATCTCTGGCCTCTCGGGGCCCTGCACCCCTTGCCCCGGGGTCAGCAAGCTGCTCCTCACCTCGGGGGTGGAGACGGTGCCGGGGACCGGCGGGACGTTGGCGCACAGGTTAATCAGAGCAGAGTCCTTCCCGTGGGCAAGCCGGCGCTTCGCAGCAGCCGACGGCGGGATTTCCGCCGGAGTCCAGTTCAAGTTCCGTTCATGCTTCTCGGGGGAAGAGTCCGAGGAGTCGTCGAACATTATTTCGCCCGTCGTTTTCTCCGACTTGCTCTCCCTCTTCGGCGAGAACCCCGGCACGCTCAGCGGCGAGCCCCCCCGCGACGATACGGGACTGCTCTTGGCCGAGCGCTTGTCGTCCATGCTGTCGTCCAGCTCAGCCTCGTCTTCATTTTCAGCCAGCTCTTCCTCTTCATCCTCCTCCTCCTCCTCCTCCGGAATAATAAGGCGCGGATGATACGTGGACTCATCTTTTTTCGATTTTTCTGCGACACTGTCCTCCACCCAGTCTGGCGTCACTATTTTAATGGTGTTTCGCTTCAGAGCGCAATTGTATTTTTCCTGTCAGAACAGAACAGAAAGATAAAATCGATGACAAAAGAAATGAGATTTGAAGAAAATTCATCACTATCAGTGCTTCCTTCGATTTTTCAACTCCTAGGTCTCCCTTCTCAATATTAGCCATGATGTGGAGATGCTGGATGTTGGACTGGGGTGGACAAATGTGAGAAGTCGCACAACACCAGGTTATAGTCCAACAGCTTTATTTGAAATCACAAGCTTTCGGAGCGTTGCACCTGACGAAGGAGCAGCGCTCCGAAAGCTTGTGATTTCAAATAAAGCTGTTGGACTATAACCTGGTGTTGTGCGACTTCTCACATTTCTCAATATTAATATCTG
Source organism: Squalus acanthias (assembly GCA_030390025.1). Classification (NCBI taxonomy): domain Eukaryota; kingdom Metazoa; phylum Chordata; class Chondrichthyes; order Squaliformes; family Squalidae; genus Squalus; species Squalus acanthias. The sequence continues at coordinate 161,938,735 of CM059428.1, read as the reverse complement.
AAGATGTTGGGTGCGATATGGATTTTTCTGAGGAAAATTAGAAATCTTTTGATTTATCCTTTGTTGGAGTGGATCAAGTCTGCAGGATGAAGGTTAAAATAAAAATACAGTATGCTATTCTTTTAATATCATTTGCGATAATCGCGCATAAAAAGAGACACTACAAATGATGGAAATACACAGCCTGTCTTGCCAGCGTCTGCAAGGTGAGAAAACAGGTTAATGTTTCTGATGCAGACCCATCATCAGAACTGGTTTAATTCCTTGACCAGTGCCATTAAATTATGAACTTATTAACATGAGAGTAAAATATGTTGCAGTGGTGCATAAAACAACAAACAAACATTTACAGAGAATTTACAGCACAGAATCAGGCCATTTGACCCAACTGGTCTGTGCCGGTGTTTATGCTCCACACGAGCCTCCTTCCACCTTACTTCATCTCACCTTATCAGCATATCCTTCTATTCCTTCCTTCCTCATGTACTTATCTAGCTTCCCCTTAAATGCATCTATGCAATTCGCCTCAACCACTCCACGCGGTGGCGAGTTCCACATCCTGATTCCTTATTGGATGTATTAGTGACCATCTTATATTTATGACCCCTAGTTCTGGATTCCCCCGCAAGTGGAAACATCTTCTTTAGGTCTACCCCATCAGACTTCATAATTTTAAAGACCTCTACTAATGCACCCTTCGGCCTTCTCTTTTCTAGAGAAAAGCGTCCCAGCCAGTTCAGTCTTTTTTTTTTAAAAAGGTCATTTTAGAATTTTTTTGAACTTCATTGATCAGGATTAAATAGGTTACTTCACACTCATTCTGTACGAGTGTGACAAGAGGCAATCATTAAAGTTTGGATAAATTCCAGTTGGCAAGTGTTTAATACTTATGTAGTTGGGCAAGTAAACAGTTTCAAGCAGAACCATTTAAGAAAGGAACTTGGACTCTGCTGGAGTGAGTTCAGGTATTTTGAATGCAGTGAAAATCTGATGAGGGTTCCCTCACCCTGGTTGTGTTGAACCTCTAAATCTGTGTTCAATGGAAACGTATAGCTTTTTAATAATGAAGTCAGCCATGGCTCAGTGGGCAACACCCTCGCCTCAGAGTCAGAAGGTTGTGCATTTAAGTCCCACTCCAGAGCCTTGAGCACAAAAATCTAGGCTGATACTCCAGTGCAGTACTGAGGGAGTGCTGCAATGTCGGAGATGCTGTATTTAGGATGAGATGTTAAACCGAGGCCCCCGTCTGCTCTCAGGTGGATATAAAAGATCCTTTCGAAGAAAAGCAGGGGAGTTATCCCTGGTGTCCTGGCCAATATTTATCCCTTATTCAGCATCACTAAAAAAAAAGTATCTGGTCATTCTCATATTGCAGTTTTTGGGAGCTTGCTGTGCTCAAATTGATTCTTACATTACAACAGTGACAACACTTCAAAAGTACTTCATTGGCTGTAAAGCGCTTTGGGGCAGCCTGAGGTTGCGAAAGACGCTATATAAATGAAGTCAGTCTTTCGTGTATTCATAGGAGCATACAAATGTACAGGACCAAATAAGGCCATTGTGGTCCATCTGTCCACAATTCCACAAATCCTATAGTATATTCTCTGCCCAACTCTGCTCAAATGCTTCTTTCACCAAAATCTATCCAGTTCCCTCTTGAATATGCTGGTGTTATCCACCTCCAGTGTCTATCTTTATGGCCTTAATCCGCATTTACCTGCTTACACCCCACCAACTTTCAACTGCTACCACATGCTAGTAGAAATTAAAAGTGCGGAATGAATATTTTTGCTTGTAATGGTTTGTCCGCCTGTTTTTCTACCTGCACGGTTGATGGATTTTTTTAAAACTGTAAAAGCTATTAATAAAGGGGGCATGAAGTTCGAATACCACAAGGTTTTGTTCTGATTTCTTTTTACTCCGAGTAATTTAGCAGCACTACAATCCAATGGGTATCTGTGCGTCAATAAAGTGATTAATGGTGCCCAGGCATAGCTGGGCAGATTGTTGCGAGTCCAGTCACTCCCCGTGACTTAAAAAAGGTATCCAATTATTTTTCAGTTTGTTCAGCTAACCTGCAATATTTTCAGACTCTGGGGTTTTGTTTTAGATGAAGTGGAATGATGTGTTCCGCAGACCGATTTCACCTCCCAGTGCATTGTAATTTCAACAAAACTTGCCATTTATAGATAGTAAAATGTCCCAAGGCGCTTCACAGAAGCGTTATCAAACAAAATTTGACACTGAGCCACATAAATAGGACAGGTGACCAAAAACTCGGTCAAAGAGGTAGGTTTTAAGAAGCGCCTTAAAAGGAGTAGTGAGAGGTCGAGAGGCGGAGAGGTTTAGGGGGTGAATTCCAGAGCTTAGGCAGCTGAAGGCACGACCGCCAATGGAGAAGCGATGAAAATCGGGGATGCGCAAGAGGCCAGAATTGGAGGAGCACAGCGATCTGAGGGTTGTAGGGCTGGAGGAGGTTATAGAGATAGGATGGGTCGAGACCATGGAGGGATTTGAAAACATGGATGAAATTTTTTTTTTTAATAAATCGAGGCGTTACTGGACTGGGAGCCAATGTAGGTCAGAGAGCACAGGGTGGGTATTTCAGATTTAGATATAGTTGCAGCTTAAAACAAACTTCATAGGTTGAGATATGGCATCAGTTACCCTGTAGATCTAAACTACTTCGGGGGAAGGAAGAACCAAGAGGCTGTCAGACAGCCAACTGTAAAGCTTTACTGTTACTCAGAGCCTACCTAGAATTAACGATGGCACCATAAACATTAAGCTACTTCCTGCTGGAATGAAGAAACCATCACTTATAGCTAATAAAACATTTTAAACTGCAGATGCTCCCACAGGATGATCATCATTGGACGCAGGTCACAAGCAGCAACCCCAGATGTTGGCATTGTTCCCCAGTCGAGTCAGACACCCCCCCCCTGTGGCACACAGCCATTAAGTAGATGTTTACGACTACAACACAGCAGAACAGCTTAGTCTGCCCCATGCACATTTGCTTTTAACAACTGGCTGTAAAAGAAAAGATTTTATGGTCTGGCACAGACAGGCCATTGAAGTCTGCCTGAAAGGCAAGTTCGATGGATCTGAAGAACAAGCCATTAAAAAACCTAGACTTCAATGACAGCAATCCCTTCTTTTATGTTATAGCATAGATCAATAAAGGCGATATCCCTTTAACTAGCAATATCCTTGTTTCTCTCCACCACACAAAAAATATATTTAAACCTAAATGAAAAAGACCAGAGTTTGGGAGTACTGTTTTCCCCAGATATCCTCAGGAACAGATAGAGGTCTTTGAAGATTATGAAAGGGTTTGATAGGGTAGACGTAGAGAAGCTGTTTCCACTTGAAGATAGTTACTAATAAATCCAATAGGGAATTCTGGAGAAACTTCTTTACCCAGAGAGTGGTTAGACTAGAACTTGCTACCACAGGGGGTGGTTGAGGTGAATAGCATAGATGCCTTTATAGGAATGCTAGTTAAGTACATGAGGGAGAAAGGAATAGGTTATGCGGATAGGGTTAGATGGAGGCTCGTGTGGAGCATAAACGCTGGCATGGACCAGTTGGGCCGAATAGCCTGTTCCTGTGCTGTATATTCTATGTAATATGCGAGCACTTCAGCACCAACGTCAGAGTAAATATTCAAAATTATGAAGGGTTTTTGTAGAGTAAATAAGGAGAAACTGTTTCCACTGGTGGGCGGGTTGGAAACCAGAGGACACAGATTTAAGATAATTAGCAAAAAATCCAGGGGGGGAAAAACGAGGAGAATTTTTTTGACACAGCATGTTGTTACAGGATATGGGTTAGGGTGGGAAAGTGGAGTTGAGGTAGAAGATCAGCCATGATCTTACTGAATGGAAGATCAGGCTCGAGGGGGTATAGCCTACTTCTGCTCCGATTTGTTGTGTTATGATCTGGAATACACCGCCTGAAAGGGTGATGAAAGCAGATTCAATAGTAACTTTCAAAAGGGAACTGGATAATACCTGAAAAGGAGAAATTTGCAGTGCTATGGGGAAAGAGGGGTTAGATGAAGTAGATGGGAGGAGGCTCATGTGGAGCATGGACCAGTTAGGCCGAATGTCCTGTTTCTGCGATGTACATTTTATATGTATTTAAAATAATAACTCTCTCTCAAAAAAAAAACTCAATGGTTAGGTCAAGATATAGGGGTGGCACGCACTGAAAGTTAGGGGCTATTCACGTGCAAAATTTCAAACATCTTCTAAGTAAAATTAAACTTCAAGTAGTGTTGCAACCAACACAAGTTAAAGCTTGATTTTGTTCTGGATAGACCAGTTCAGCATTAAAGTGGGCTTATCTTATTGTCCAACAACCACCTCTACAAAATGTGTAGGGAAAGAGTACCATAAATAAGAACATAAGAAATAGGAGCAGGAATAGGCCACTTGGCCCCTCGAGCCTGCCCCGCCATTCAATAAGATCATGGCTGATCTCGGGCTCAAAGCCACTTCCCAGCCCGCTCCCCATAACCCTTCACTCCCTTATCTTGCAAAAATTTGTCTATCTCCACTTTAAATGAATTTAATGGCCCAGCCTCCACGGCTCTCTGGGGCAGAGAATTCCACAAATTTATGACCCTCTGAGAGACGAAGTTCCTCTTCATCTCAGTTCTAAAAGGGCGACCCTTTATTCTGAGACTGTGCCCCCAAGTTCTAGATTTCCCCATGAGGGGAAACATCCTCTCTGCATCTACCTTGTCGAGCCCCCTCAGTATTTTATATGTTTCGATAAGATCACCTCTCATTCTTCTAAATTCCAATGAGTATAGGCCCAGCCTGCTCAACCTTTCCTCATAAGTCAAACCCCTCATCTCTGGAATTAACCTAGTGAATCATCGCTGAACTGCCTCCAATGCAAGTATATCCTTCTTTAAATAAGGAGACCAAAACTGTACGCAGTACTCAAGGTGTGGTCTCACCAATACCTTGTACAATTGTAGCAGGACTTCCCTGCTTTTATACTCCAACCCCCTTGAAATAAAGGCCAACATTTCATTTGCCTTTTTGATTACTTGCTGTACCTGCATGCTAACTTTTTGTGTTTCATGTACAAGGACCCCCCAGGTCCCTCTGAACTGTAACATTTTGTAATCTCTCTCCATTTAAATAATAGTCTGCTTTTTTATTTTTCCTGCCTAAGTGGATAACCTCGCACTTTCCCACATTATACTCCATCTGCCAAATGTTTGCCCACTCACCTAGCCTGTCTATATCCCTTTGCAGATTCTTTGAGTCCTCTGCACAACTTGCTTTCCCACCCATCTTTGTATCATCCGCAAACTTGGCTACATTACACTCGATCCCTTCATCCAAGTCATTAATGTAGATTGTAAATAGTTGGGGCCCCAGCACCGATCCTTGTGGCACCCCACTAATTACCGTTTGCTAACCAGAAAATGACCCATTTATCCCGACTCTCTGCTTTCTGTTAGTTAGCCAATTCTCTATCCATGCTAATATATTACCCCCAACTCCGTGAGCTCTTATCTTATGCAGTAACCTTTTATGTGGCACCTTATCGAATGCCTTCTGGAAATCCAAATACACCACATCCACTGGCTGCTTGTTACATCCTCAAAGAACTCCAGCAAATTTGTTAAACATGATTTCCCTTTCCTAAAACCATGCTGACTCTGTTTGACTGCAGTATGTTTTTTTAAATGCCCTGCTACTGCTTCCTTAATGAAGGACTCCAGCATTTTCCCAATGACAGGTGTTAGGCTAACTGGTCTATCGTTTCCTGCTTTCTGTCTCCCTCCTTTCTTAAATAGGGGTGTTACATTAGCGGTTTTCCAATCCGCTGGGACCTCTCCAGAGTCCAGGGAATTTTGGTATATTGCAACCAATGCATCCACTATCTCTGCAGCCACTTATTTTAAGACCCTGGGATGCAGGCCATCGGGTCCAGGGGACTTGTTGTCTTTTAGTCCCATTATTTTACCGAGTACTATTTTCTTAGTGATAGTGATTGTCTTTAGTTCCCCACTCCCTGTGGCCCCTTGATTATCCATTATTGGGATGTTGTTAGTGTCTTCTACAGTGAAGACAGATGCAAAATATTTGTTCAGAGACTCTGCAAAATATTTGTAAAGCTCTTCCTGCTCCCCAAAGTTTTTCACACTTTTAAGGATAACATCTTGGCAATCCCAAGCAACCTACCTAAGACCAGCCTCATCACCCAGCCACAAGACCGCCACCTCAGTGACACCTAACAAGCCAGCCAACAGGCAGTATAAGAGTGTGTCAAGATGGATTAGAATCCTTTGCAAGTCTAGATGCCCATCCACAAAAAAGGATACATCAGGATTGCAAAAGCTCAACACACAGTGCCTATTAGAAGATGATGCGGAGATGCCGGTGTTGGACTGGGGTGGACAAAAGTGAGAAGTCGCACAACACCAGGTTATAGTCCAACAGTTTTATTTGAAATCACAAGCTTTCGGAGCTGCTGCTCCTTCACCTAGACTTCACCTGACGAAGGAGCAGCAGCTCCGAAAGCTTGTGATTTCAAATAAAACTGTTGGACTATAACCTGGTATTAGAAGATGAGCAGCCCTCCTCCAGTGGGAGGCCACCAACATGCTGGAACTCCAGTGGACTGGTGCCCCGTGTATTTAAACTGAAAGGAAAAACTGGCCTCTTTGCCTAATTTTACATCCCTTTCAGTCACACAGGAGGAGAACACCACGAAGCTGGCGAAAGATGCTGGAGTGTCGCAGACGTTCTGCAAGTGAGCAGACCCTTACAGTAAAACCGGTGATAAAAACCACTACTGTCAGTGCAGACTATTTTAACTCGGTGAAGGTCAACGTTGTAGGCACGCATCAATTGCACAGCAAGGACAAGGACACAGAGTTCAATTGCAGGCTGCAGTACCAACAGTAATGCACTCACCCCCTGAGGTTCAGGTACGATTAAATGGGTGCAAGCTTTGTTGAGTTTGAGCTGGCAGCCCCCTCCATAGAAAGTAATTAAGGCCCATAGTGTATTGCGGTCTTCAGCGGAAACCTGAAATGAGAAATGCAAATTCACACACTTTAGTTCTGTGTTTTATCAATTGCATTTTTAACTAATTCACTTATTACAATATTGCTACCCAGCACAAAAATAATTACCGTGAAATCTCACCACAACCCCGCGCCCTAATTAAATGAGAAGTGTTTACCGAGAATGTGACCTTCCAAGTAAGTGACACCTCCACATCAAAGTGGTATATTTAAATTCTATGCCAGCTGAAGAGCCTGGTCTATTCTGAATAATTCAGCAAGCATTAAACCCTTGAACGTTTCAACTCCGACAAATTTCAGGAACATTTTCTACTTTCCATGGAAACAGACCGCCATTTGGCCCAATTCCAAGCAAATGCAACTTATTCTCGTAGAGCACCCACTCATTTACTAACATTTCAACAATCCCACAAGCAATGCTGCAGCTAAGGTCCACATTTAAACATCTGTATACAAAAGGTCAGGAGTCCAGAACAACAACAAAATCATCGACAATTTTACTCACACACATTTTTGAAGGAATGCCCCAGGTATTGAAGTTTATTAAAGGCTTCGGAATTACAACATTCATTACAATGGATTTTTCCCCCCCACACTCCTACCATTTGACTGTGCTCCCAATCAACAATATTATTTTGTCTGCAAACCCTCATTTCCATGTAGCCGGAGTACTCTGGAGATAGATAGATTTCTAGACACAAAAGGCATCAGGAGATAGATAGATTTCTAGACACAAAAGGCATCAAGGGGTATGGGGAGAGAGCGGGAATATGGTATTGAGATAGAGGATCAGCCATGATCATATTGAATGGCGGAGCAGACTCGAAGGGCCTACTCCTGCTCCTATTTTTCTATGAAACAAGTTTCAGCACCGAGTCGAACACAGCCCCTCCACCACTGTCCACCTCTCCTCAACATGTCATACAGCAACGAGGCAAGAAAAAAATATATATAGCTGACAGGACAGGTCTAGAATTATTACAAATAATTATCTTACAGTTGAATTTTTTAATTGTTCTAAACCAAATACTTCTTTGGCGCTTGAATCCATGTGGTATTTTGTGCAGAGCTTATGCGGTTGAGGGGACATCGATTCACTCCTCTGGAGTGTAACCCACCTGGTTTACAAGTTCTGTGCAATACATTCTACAATTCGTGCATGTGGTAAATTAGGTTTATAAAATAGGAAAATTGATTAAAAAAAATCTCTTCCAATATTGTTTCTTCAATATTGTTTCTTCAATATTGGAAGGGATTTTCAAGAAATTCCACCTGATTTTTTTTTTAATAAAAGGAATAAAAACTTAGGAACAGGAGCGGGCCATTCAGCCTACTCCAACATTCAATTAGATCATGGCTGATCTATGTCTTAATTCCATCTACCCGCCTTGGTTCCGTAACCTTACAGCAGAGAAGATTAAGGGGAGACCCAATGGAGGTATTCAAAATTGATGGGTTTTGATAGAGCAAGTAGGGAAAAAGTATTTCCTCTGGCAAGTGGGTCAGCAAGCAGAGGTCATAGATTTAAAATAATTGGTAAAAGAACTAGAGGGGAAATGAGGAGATACTTCTTCACAGAGAGTTGTTACGATCTGGTACGCACTACCCGGAAGGGTGGTGGAATCAAATTCCACAGGAACTTTCAAAAGGCAATTTGACATGTACTTGAAGAGGACTAATTTGCAAAGTTATGGGGAAAAAGCTGAGGTGTGGGACTAAATTGGACAGCTCTTGCACAGGCATGACAGGCCAAATGGCCTCCTTCTGTGCTGCAGGATTCTATGATTCTAACCCTTAATACCCTCATTAAAAAAGGAATAAAAACGTAATAATGAACATGTTCCCCGTACCTTTTTATTGATTGGGAAAGCACTTTGGATAATAAAGCAGAAAGTACCAGCACCTCTTTGGGTGATGGTGGGGGTCGTGTGAGCTGTGCACATTCACTGAAAAATCAATCCCGAGTGTCTCAATCACCCCCAAAACATGGAGGGAATGTACAGGGGAAAGAGTAGCACTGATCAGAAGGCCCGATGGGGGAAAAGGAAAGACTTCATTTTAGTACATAGATGTAAAAAACTACATTTCAGCCACAAAATTATCAAGATAACTCTAGGTCAGAAAAACCCAATGAAGAAACGTTTCTAAAAAAAAAAAATCAACTTTTGCTATTCAATTCATTTGAAGGTGAATTGTTTGCAAACAATTTTACTCAGTGATGTATTAATAAGCTTTTTTTTTTGCACGCTTTTGAATATAATTGGCCTTTTCCTACGTCAACTGTTTCAATATAATTAGCTTGTTACACATCAAGTTAAAAACAATTCAGGTTTTTGCAACATGCAATGTAAAAGGTGTGACTCGTTTAACAAGCAGCTACAGCTAAAATGATTCTCTTCACTTTAAGGAATAGGTGCAGATCGGTATAAACAGTGAAGACATACCCGTGAAAGGCAAGCTGCAACACCCGAAAATACTTGTCCTCCTTCTGGAGAGAAGCCAGTTACTCTGTGTGCTTTAAGTTAAGAAAATGAGCAAGAGTCATTCTTGGTTAAACATTAAAAGTGACAACAGTGGTACAGGACATTGGTGGACCAATTCACTGTGTGATGAGACACAGGTTTGCACCAGAGAGCACCAGCATAGGATGCCTTTGGAACACAGCATTGAGGCTTTAAAAGGTGCAAGTAGGGAACAGAGCCACATATATACTTGACTGATTGCATTGCAAGACAATTTTCCAGAAATTATAAAGCAAAGAACTATAATTCCACCAGCTGTACAATTCTTTGTCTCTGAATTTTCCTTCAACTTTGTACCAAAATGTAATGCATCTCCCACATAGCCAAAACAGACCGTTGAGTATTGAAAGGATACGGAAGGAGCTGGCCACATCGGACTGACAAAAATACCCAGGAAGGCTGTAAAGGAGAACAAGAAGTAAATAAATTAATACCAGTTCAGCATTCTTAAGAGTCACAACTTCTTGAAATTGCAGGTTTTTCCACTTCTCACAGAATAAGAACCACCCTAGTTTGGCAGAGGGTTCAATTAATCTTTAAACTTATATATAACCTTACGCCATAGTTAAGACTTTATCTCTGCAGCTTACTTCAACTATACAAGTTTTTTTGTTTTTTTAAAACAGGTATGGTAGCATAATGGTTATGTTACTGGACGAGTAATCCGGAGATGTGAGTTCAAATCCCACCATGGCAGTCTGTGAATTTAAATTCAGTTAACTGAATAAGTAGCTAGCATCAGTAATGGTGACCATGAAGCTATTGGATTGTCGTAAAAACCCAACTCGTTCACTGATGTCCTTTAGGGAACAAAACCTGTCGTCCTTACCAATGTTTCCTCTTATTTTTTTCCGGGTGCGCGGCCCCTTTAAGGGGCTGCCAGGCCCATTCAAATTTTCACGTATGCACAAACTTTACATTGAAAAAGCCGGTCCCAGGCTGCGCAGAACCAGCAGAGGTGTGCGCGCACCTTATAGGGAACATTGGTCCTTACCCGGTCTGGCCTATGTTACTCCAGACCCATAGCAATGTGGTTGAATCTTAACTGCCCTCTCAAATGGCCCAGCAAACCACTACAAAAGAGTCACCAGACGGACTGCAGTGGTTCAAGAAACCTTCTCAAGGGCAATAAATGCTGGCCTTGCCAGCGACGTCCACATCCCATAAATAAATATACATTTCCCACGTTAAGAGCAAGTTATGCATATGTTTAATCCATAGATTGTTTTGTTCAGAATTAAACTCCACCCTTAAATGTGTTCCAAAAGAGATTTATTTGGTTAGCACAATTGAATACTAAACACAGAAATGACAGTACAGAGGGCCACCATGCTGGTGCTAGCTCCTCAACAGAAGCAGTCTACACCAATCCCATTTCTGTGCCCTTTACTGATCAGGAGAACTCTTCTCTTCTTTAAATAATGCCATAGGCTCTTTTATGTCCGCCTGAGGGGGCAGACCTTGGTCTGCAAGGCCTCCAGCAGTGCCGCACTCCCTCAGTATCGCACTGAAGCAGCTCACCCTGGATTATGTGCTCAAGTCTCTGCAGTGGGACTTGAACCCTCAACCTTCTGACTCAGACTGATATTTGTGTGAAATAATCTTATTGTAGAATATTCTGACTTCACCACCTCAAATGTCTCCACCAAAAGTGATAGACCTGCCCTGTAACCATTGGTACTTCACGCTCCTGTTATACAGCTCCTCAGACACAAGGCAAATCTCAAAGGACAAGTCCAGGATTGTACGGCTGGACGCTTTTCCACAGTTAAGAAATTTGACATACCAATTAATACACTCTACTAAAATCCAAGTGACAACAGTGTTAGTTAGTCAGGAGTGTTTTTTTTTAAAATCACTTTCACTAGCCTTCAGAGAACTACATTCAGGGATAAGTTCCAACGGTATGCAGGCATGTGTTAATTGTGAAATTGTTTTAATTGGGAGCATTAAATATAAGCACACCATTCCTGGCCTTTTCTTTCCCTCCTAGCCACAATCTTAGTCCATTGATTGATGGGGGGGGAAGTAGAGCACAGAATCTAAACAAACACTGTTGGAATCCAATAAATTGGTTGATCAATGAAGCTTCATTATCTCTAGGCTCTTGAAGCTAATAGTCCCACAAGTAACTGCAACCAAGTTAATTGTTATGAAACCAGCCTTCAATTAATGTTGCCTCCAATCACAAAATGCCTCCAACTGCATTGCAAAACAGCTCTAAAAAGGAGCCCAGTCCTGTGCAGCAACAGATTCAGTCCCACAACAAAAAGGTAGACCACGGGTCTTTAGGGTGAGAACCGTTTTAAAGGCAGAGCATGAAGAACCAGAAAGAGACACAACACGAGAAGGATATTAATAAACTGGAAAGGATTCAAGCCGTATGAATCAAGAGATATGGGGATAGGGCGGAGGAGTGGAGTTGATGTAGAAGTTCAGCCTTGATCTTACTGAATGGTGGAGCAGGCTCAAGGGGCCGTATGGCCTACTCCTGCTCCTAATTCTTATGTTTTTTATGAAAATGACAGGACATACAGTAAAATATCTCTGGATGATAGACAGAAAGGCAAGATAAAAGAAATAAAGAAGCAATAAAGATATGTAGAATGAAAATGCAGTTGAAAGGAAAACAGAACTCAGTAAGGCATTGTGGTCTGAAGCTACTTTCTACCCATGAAGTGGATTTCATAGAAAGTTACAGCACGGAAGGAGGCCATTTCGGCCCATTGTGTCCGCGCCGCGAAGTAAAAAGGAAAGTCAAGTAGACCTCTCTTTCTTTTAAATAAAGAGCTGTGGAATAATCTACCAGGAAAGCCATTGAAGCAGACAGCATCAAGGAAATGTTGTGTCTACTATTGTTTTCAGAAGGTGTTCGATATGTTGTCTCCCAAGAGGCTGGTTACAACAATCCAGGTGTACGGACAAGAGGAAATGTAGCAGAATGGATAGAAAGTTGGTTGATGGACAGGAAACATTAGGGAAACTAGGTTCTGCTTCGACTTGTGAAGGGTTGGAAGTGGTGAACCCTGGGGTTCAGTGCTGGGACCCCTTTTGTTCTTGGTACATATCGATAATTTGGGACTTGGGTATAGCAAGCACAATCTCAAAATTTGAATAAATAATTCCCTGAAAGTGCAGGTAGCTAAAAAATGTTTTAAAGGCTAACAGAATGTTGGGTTTTATAAACAGGGGCATAGAAACATAGAAACATAGAATCTAGGAGCAGGAGTAGGCCATTCGGCCCTTCGAGCCTGCTCCACCATTCAATACGATCATGGCTGATCATCCAAATCCAGTACCCTGTCCCTGCTTTAATCCCCACAGTACACATATCCCACCCTACCCCCGTAACCCCACGTATTTAATTCCCCCTAACATATCCCATCCTATCCCCATATTTAATCCCCCCCTAACACTAAGGGTCAATTTATCATAGCCAAATCAACCTAACCCGCACATTTTTGGACTGTGGGAGGAAACCGGAGCACCCGGAGGAAACCCACGCAGACACGGGGAGAATGTGCAAACATGGAGCACAAGATTTATTGATGAACTTATACAAAACATTGGCCAGGCCACCATTACAGTACTGTGCTTTTTTTTGTTAGCTACCTGTACTTTCAGGGAATTATTTCTTCAAACTCCTGTTGGAATCTTTGTTCATCCGCACCTTTCAGTGTGTTCCATTGAGTGCATACTCCTCATTTTTTTCTCCTAAAATGCATGACATTGCACTTATCCACATTAAATTGCATCTGTCATTTGTCTGTCCATTCTGCTAAATATTTGTTCTTGAAGTCTTTTATAGACCTCTTCACTGTTTGTCAAACCTGCTTTTGTGTGATCAAATTTTGAGATTGTGCTCACGATACCCAAGTCCCAAATTATCGATATGTACCAAGAACAAGAGAGTTTTGGGTGCCCCATTATAGAAAGGGCATTAAAGCAATAGAGCATGTTCAGCATAGATTCACCAGAATCTATACTGAACACGCAGGGCTCAGTACTAGGTCCCTTGCTTTCTGTGGTATATATCAATGATCTAGACTTGAATATAGGGGGTATGATTAAGAAGTTTGCAGATGATACTAAAATCGGCTGTGTGGTTGATACTGAAGAAGGAAGCTGTAGACTGCAGGAAGATATCAATAAATTGGTCAGGCGGGCAGAACAGTGGCAAATGGAATTCAATCCGGAGAAGTGTGAGGTAATGCATTTGGGGAGGGCTAACAAGGAAAGGGAATACACATTAAATGGTAGGACACTGAGTAGTGTAGAGGAACAAAGGGACCTTGGAGAGCATGTCCACAGATCCCTGAAGGTAGCAGGCCAAGTAGATAAGGTGGTTAAGAAAGCATACGGAATGCTTGCCTTTATTAGCCGTGGCATAGAATACAAGAGCAGGGGGGTTATGCTTCAACTGTATAAAACACTAGTTCGGCCTCAGCTAGAGTACTGCGTGCAGTTCTGGTCACATTACAGGAAAGATGTGATTGCACTAGAGGATACAGAGGAGATTTACAAGGATGTTGCCGGGAGTAGAGAATCTTAGCTATGAGGAAAGACTGGATAGGCTGGGTTTGTTTTCCTTGGAACAGAGGAGGCTGAGGGGGAGACCTTATTGAGGTGTATAAAATTATGAGGGGCATAGATAAAGTGGAGAGAAAGGTCCTATTTCCCTTAGCAGAGGGGTCAAAAACCAGGGGGCACAGATTTAAAGTAATTGGTGGAAGGTTTAGAGGGGATTTGAGGGGAAATTTCTTCACCCAGAGGGTTGTGGGGGTCTGGAACTCACTGCCTGAAAGGGTGGTAGAGGCAGGAACCCTAACCACATTTAAAAAGTACTTGGATGTGCACTTGGGATGCTGTAACCTACAGGGCTACGGACCAAGAGCTGGGAAGTGGGATTAGGCTGGATAGCTCTTTGTCGGCCGGCGCAGACACGATGGGCCAAAATGTCTTCCTTCCGTGCTGTAACTTTCTATGATTCTATGAGAATGCTGCATGGGGTTGAACCTATAGTAGCAAGGAGAGGTTTGAGATACTGCGGCTATTTCCCCTATAGCTAAGAAGGGCAAGAGGTGAACTAATAGCAGTTTTTTAAAAATCATTAAAAGTTTTGATAGAGTGAATAGGGAAAGACTATTTTGGCGACGAGGAGTCATCAATTTAACATTTTTAGCAAAAGAGTAAGGTAGGGAGGTTAGGACAAATTTCTTTACACAGGAGGGTTGTGAGATCATGGAAGGCTTTGCCACAGAGAGTGGTTGAGGCAAAGACCACTGCATCTTAAAAGAGAGAATTGAATAAATATTTGAATTAGAGAGGAAGATACAGGTGTATGGGGAGAGTGGGATTAGTTTTGGAGTGCTCTGGCAAAGAGGCACAATGGGCAAAAGGGCCTCCTTCTGTGCTGTAAACTTTTGTTCTATGGTATAAATCATACGAGTACAAGGAGACGTAAACTTGGTAGCATTAACAGGGAGGTTAGAAAAGGTATTACTCCACAAAAGGGTCAGAGTATGAAATGCATTGCAAGTAGATAATGAAGCAGAGTCAAATCAGAACATTTAAAAGGGAATTAGATAAATATTAAAAAAGGTACGGGGAAATGGGATTCTCTCAGGTAACACTGGCACAGGTAGAGTGGGCCAGCTGGCCTCCTCCTCTGCTGACATTTCTAAGCCATTTAGGACAAAAATGAGGAAGAATTTCTTCACCCAGAGTGGTGAACCTGTGGAATTCTCTACCACAGAAGGTAGTTGAGGCCAAGTCATTAAATATATTCAAGAATGAGTTAAATATATTTCTTAAAGCTAAAGGGATCAAGGGATATGGGGAGAAGGCAGGTACAGGGTACTGAGTTTGGATGATCAGCCATGATCTCATCGAATGGCGGAGCAGGCTCGAGGGGCCAAATGGCCTACTCCTGCTCCTATCTTCTATGTTTCTATGTTTATTTACACCTTATGAAATCTTTGTCACACAGCACTGACCCACAAACCACGCTGGTTAATTCATTTTTGCACATCACAAGATAAATACATATAAGGAAAACCACTTTGCCGATCTTAGTTCACCCATCCAGATACGTCTACGCTCCTCTCCCCCCCACCACCCCTCCAATGATATAGATCATGATTTCAAAGTCGGATGCCCTAAGCTCCGCCAGTGAAAACACTGGCACAATTCTTCCTTTTATATTTTCAATAAAAGCACTGCATGTTCCAACAGTAGATAATGATTTCAGTTACAACAGTGCATGAAATATTAGATGCCACATCCTTAGACTACTGCTGGAGCACCAGAATTTGTTCAGAAATATTAAGGCCCCGATTTTATTTATTCATGTGAGAAAAAAATTAAGTCAAAAATTGAGTTTAGTATCATTTGAATGTTACATTAAGCTAATGAAGCATTAAGCAGCACTAGATTCACAAGGGAATGGTAGAAAACTACTTCAAAATAGTTCTGATCTAAAGCTTTAAATTTACAGTTCTCTTCGGCATGCCCTCTAAAATACAGATTTTATACAAGACTTTGATAACTTACTCATGATCTGCTAAATTATTGAATGATCCAGGTCTTCCTAGAGATAGTCTAAAAATTAGAGCCAGGCCTTTCAGGAGTGAAGTTAGGAAACACTTGTACACACAAAGGGTGGCAGAAGTTTGGAACTCTCTTCCGCAAACGGCAATTGATGCTGGGTCAATTGTTAATTTTAAATCGGAGATTGATAGATTTTTGTTAACCGAAGGTATTAAGGGATGTGGGGCAAAGGCGGAAATATGGAGTTAGGTCACAGATCAGCTATGATCTCATTGAATGGCGAAAGAGCCTCAAGGGTTAAATGGCCTACTCCCATTCCTATGTTTCCAGAAAGAAATTGTATTTTGTACAGGTTCCTCTTGTATTGTGCTCAAAGTAGAATATATATACTTTTTAAAAATGAGATACACAAATTATACAGGTCATTATAAATCTGGAGAAAAATCAGTAATCATCACCGTGAAAAATGTGTCAACAAGCTTTAGGGGGAAAACAAATTCATGGTATAAAATATTCCTGAATGGAGTTAAGGAGCTGAAATGAGGACATTTTACCTCAACAGAAAATTCGTCACTAATTGCCATTTAGTCGGCAAACTCACCGAGTGGCTGAAGTTGGGGATTGAGGCACACTGTTCGACAAAGCAGAGGGAGATTTACTCTGCATCTGACACTTGGCCAAAGAATGTTTGAGGCTGAAACCGGATTCCCGAAATGAAAACTGCCCCATTCACCAGCACCCACATCCCTCACCTGGTTGAGCACAGAATCCACTGAAGTGAGATGCTGATGGCTTGCCACCTGCTGTATGCAATCAAAGTGCAGCATTACCACTTCACAGCAAACAAACCGAGATTACGGAGAGTTTATTTTTGGATTGCACTTCTAAATCCATCACAAACTGCGCACAATAACCTGCACAAATAGGATATATAGCGATTATGTGTCTTTGATTGATGGCATCATTGCCATATGATAAAGGAGGATTTATCATGCACAAAGACAAGTACAGATGAGGGATTCCATCTTGCTCATCCTTCCCTAGAAAGTAGCAGCCTTCTTCCCAAGGTCCCGACAATGTCTAATTGCTTCTTGAATAATGCATTTGAAAACTTCAAAACCTTACAAACAATAGTTCAAATAAAACATAGCAAGTCAAAACACCATTTTAAGCATCATTAAAAGTTTCCTGGTGGTTTTTTTTTTAAATTGTACGAGACATCGAAAACTATTTACAGTACTATTGACAAAACATTTGATAAAGGAGGAACAAGTGCCAAAAAGATATCTTTTATCTTTTTACTTTCATAATTCTCCTTTTTCAAACATTCTATAGTCTGCAGTCTCTTTTGTACTTTGAAAAAGAATCAACCTAATTTTAGATACGCCCACCCCCACCATGTATCCAATATACGGTCAGGAGAAAATATTACAGGGATATGGGGAAAGAGCGGGGGAGTGGGACTAACTATTGCTCTTCAAAAGAGCCAGCGCAGACTCGATGGGCCAAATGGCCTCCTGTGCTGTACTATTTTATGATTCTATAAGCCTGATAAAACATGCATCATCGACATGGATTTATACAGCACCTTTAATGTTAAAAAAAAACACATGCTTCAGAGGCACAAGGAAAATAAATTAATTGAGGACATGATCGACATCGAACCATGACAAATACATCCGCATTTGCAATGCTTTACAATTAAATCCAGAAATGGCTTTTCTTTTTATTTTGCTGCAGGGAAGGGTAGCAATCCACCTAGTTAACTAATGAGAGAAAAATAAACAGGATTCATTTATATTGGTGCTTTAAGCCATTTTAGCAATGAGCCCTTCTTATTCAGAAGGCAATTTTACCGTGCGATACAGGGGGACAATATAAAGTTCACCTTAACTACTGGCAGATCAAACACTTCCCGGGCTTCTCCAACTTCTGGGTTGTCACCATCTTCTGCAATGATGTGTGTCGCCAATGCATTATAGGAAACTTCCTTTGCCTTTCCCGCCTTCAGCAGCTGAATCACCTAATTAAAAAGGAGAGCTGTAAACATACACTAGATATAGGAAGTACTACAGAACTCCAACCAAGTTCAGAACTGCACGTGCCCTGAATGAAACTTATATATATATATACACACACACACACACACACAGATAGTGAGGCGACTATGTTTCCTGTTAGCCAGAGAGGATTGTTTAATGTGATATTAAACATTAGGAGACACCAATGCTCACATGTCAATGTCAACCATAGGACTTAGGACACACTTACAATGGAAAAGATTTCAACTCATCCAGAATCAATCACTTGTCCAAACTGGTACTTTACTATATTAATATACATACAGGCCACCTCCCAAACTTGAGCCCTCCATTCAGGGGGGGAAAAAACCAAGGGTACACCCCCAGTTCAAACACACTCTTGTCTTTAAAAGTGTAGGCTATGCGCATCTAAACACAGTAACTGGAAGAAATATATTGTTTTTAAATGAATGAAAGAGAAGCAAATGAGGAAACAATGAATGAGGTTGTGCAACTGGGCAGACTTACAAGAATGATGCCAGTGTAAATGTGATGAGCTGTGACCAAAGACTACAAGAAGCTTCAGATTAAAGACAAGACTAATGTGGGACTTCATCAAGGTATACAAAGTATTAAATGGTATAGATAAGGCGAACCCAATAATTACTTCAAATCAAGTCAGGTTAGTGGGACCAGAGAGCATGAACTTAAAATCACCTTATATACTCGTGTACAAGACTGGAAAATGTAGTCACTGTTTAGGGCTACAAGATGCGGGTCATATCCTCCCTCAGGTTTACCCTCCTAGTGGAGCATTTTCTCTGAAGAAGCATCGTACAAGTGTATTCCCATCAGCGCCACAATATTTTCTCCTCCCAACTGCAGTCCAAACTCCTGCTGTCTATTTAAAATCAGAAGTCGCACAACACCAGGTTATAGTCCAACAGATTTATTTAAAATTACAAGCTTTCGGAGCTGTCGCTCCTTCTTCAGGTAGGGTAGCTGTGAGAGAATCTCCCAGAATTCACAATATAAACACAGAAAAAATGTATTCAAATCTTTATTATGTATTTAAAATCAGACAGCCCTGGCGAACAGGTACAAAGTAAGGAAAGTTATATTAGCAACAGGAGCCTGGACTGAAGTCAGGACAGAGAAGTAACATTTAACTATCATAGTACTGGAGGAGCAGAGCGCCAGCCGATAGGAATGTATTGGCCGAAATGAGAAGAAGCAGCAAAGAGTTAAGTGTATTTGTGGACACACTCCAACGTGATTGGGGGAATTTTGGTGGACAGAAAGTTCAGTTATAGAGAAAGCCACGATCGTGAAAGTGTTCAATTTTGGGAATCTGTTTATACCCGAGTACATATGGCATAATGCAAAGTAAATTGAAACTAGATACATAAATTTAAAAACAAATTCACAGAAAGGACAATAACCATTTGAACCAATCTACTAGGCAAGCTCTTAGAGTCAATAACAAGAGGCGTGTTCAAATTGCATCTGGGTTCTAGGCTGGGCGAGTTGACACAACCTCATTTTTGGAAAGGCAAAAATCTAGATTTGTATTGCTGGGCATTTTTCATAATTCAAGCAGACACAGGAAACTTCTACATATCCATCATTATAATCCACTGAAATCCTTGTAACAGTGGACAAGTGGCGAGTTATTTTTGGCTCATAGCTAGAAGTTGCACTTCACCCAGGTCAGAAGACTTGTAATTTTTTCCAGCATTAGGCTAAATTCTAGCCATGCTAGTTTTCACTAACTATAACCAATACTATAGTGAACAAGTCAGTATCATTTTTCAAAATATGCCCGATAAATACAACTAGGTGCAAATACCAAACCAGAGCAGGAACTGCATAAACACAGTGGCCTCAGACAGAATTTAAGCAAAGATTGTCA
The DNA here is from genome assembly GCA_030390025.1 of Squalus acanthias. Lineage (NCBI taxonomy): Eukaryota > Metazoa > Chordata > Chondrichthyes > Squaliformes > Squalidae > Squalus > Squalus acanthias. The sequence continues at coordinate 161,918,671 of CM059428.1, read as the reverse complement.
ATGACCTGGATCTGTCCCTCAATCATCTTTTCTCTAATGAGAATAAATGCTGTCTCTTGGTACCTTGGAGCTCCACTTTCCCCCAATAACTCAACAAGTTTATCATAAGAACATAAGAAATAGGAGCAGGAGTCGACCATACGGCCCTTCAAGCCTGCTCCGCCATTCAATAAGATCATAGCTGATCTGAGACCTCAACTCCACTTTCCCGACCGATTCCCATATCCCTTGATTCCCCTAGAGTCCAAAAATCTATTGATCTCAGTCTTGAATATACTCAAAGACTCAGCATCCACAGCCCTCTGGGGTAGAGAATTCCAAAGATTCACAACCCTCTGAGTGAAGAAATTTCTAGTCATAGAGGCACAGAAGGTCGTCATTCGGCCCATCAAGTCCATGCCGGCTCCCTGTAGAGTAATCCAGTCAGTCCCATTCCCCCGCTCTAGCCCCGTAGCCCATCCAGTCTCTCCCTGAAAACACCGAGTGTCTCCGCCCCCACCACCAGCGAACTCCAGGCCCCCACCACTCGCCGTGCAAAAAAGTCTCTCCCTACATCATCTAAGTCTTAAATGGCCGATCCCTTATCCTGAGACTATGACCCCTAGTTCTAGACTCTCCAGCCATGGGAAACAGCTTCTCAGCATCTACCCCTGTTAAGCCTTCTCAGAATTTTATATGTTTGAATGAGGTCACCTCTCATTCTTCTAAACTCGAGAGTATAGGCTCATTCTACTCGATCTCTCCTCATAGGACGACCCTTAACCAGGGAGTAACTGAGCTACATAGACCAGGAAGGTCCTAGGTTCCACCCCCAGTCTGTGAAGAGTTGGCTGATCTTAGCTGAGCAGCAGTACTGATGGTGTAATTGCACTCGATGGCTTTCATTTAGGGAATAGGAAATTGGCCAAAGTTCGCACTCCTGATAATGCCCAGTGAAGTGAGGATGTGCAGACTCTGGATAGAGCGGGCCAGGCTCGGCTGTAATGCTCCACAATCAATCACAGTCGAAGCTCACATGAATAGCAGTCAGGTACCAGAAAGCACATAGTACCCGTGGAACCAGACTGCAACAAGGAATCAATTCTGTTAGGGGATTGTGGAGTGGGATAGGGAGGAAAGAACTTTGGGTGAAAAATTGCCAAGAAAATAAAACATTAAGAATCTTATAATAATTATTATTATAATACCGTTCACCTGATTTGACTCGAATTCACCCTCCTACTGAACTTTCTTCAATCTATCACTGTTCTATTGAAGAAGTGGTGCCCAAACTTGCGCACCATATTCAAAGTGTGGCTTTAATGCGTTATGCAGAGATAACTCAATTACAAACAAATGCTATTATATTAGCCATATTGATATTGGCTTTATTTTGATTCGTTGTCTTCAATGAAGGGTCAATCATCACACAAAAACCCTTTGCCTTTACTGCTTCTGCTAACGGACTCTTGAATGTATTCCTATAGTTCAGCTTTCCTGTACAATGTGCATCATTTTATATCGTTGCACATTGAAGCCCATCTGCCTTACATTAGTCACTTGGCCACACAACATGGGGTTAATAGGTTTTGTAATATTGATTATGAATGCTGTAAACAGCCAGGACCAGTAAAAGTAGGCACAGTAATAGAGCTTCTATTAATGAATGCAGATTTGATGTCTAGGTGTGAGGTTTAAAGATCTCTGACCAGCTCCAATTCTTATTTTGTTAGCTGTGATTATTGTTCCAGAGCGCAACACAAAGGCACCCAAAACTTCCCCCATTAAAGAAAAAGGAACTGATTACAAACCTACGCCGAGTATTCAGGCTTTGCCGACAATACACCAGAGAAAGAAACATTGGCCCAGAATTTGGTGCAGCGGGGCCCTTCAGCTCAACATCTTTGCCCTGTAACTTGCTGGAGGTGCGAGCTGGTAACGGGGCATCTGGGACCTTAGTGAACTGTGGGACCAACAGTGCATCCCCTTAACCAATGAAATTTAAGGATTGAAGAAACAACAGAGGAATGACGGAGTAGGAGGGTGAATTAGAGTCAAATCAGGTACAGAAAGAGAAATAAAAAGAGAGGCAAAGAAAGATCAGATTATGCAAGAGAGAAAGAGAAATAAAGGAAGTAACGAAAAAAAAATAACATTTTAAATCTCTAAGAAGAATTTACTACCTGTAGGAATGGGAGTCAAAGTTTAAATAGATCCCTTTCTGGGCCAGAGAGGTGGATTGGCATTGCATTAACAATTATCACATCGATAAAAGGGTACTTATGCTGTTAAGTACCAGCTCTAATTAATGTTTAATGCGCAAATCCAGCAAGTTCCTAAAAATAACGGGGAGGTCGAAGGCGAGCTGCCGTTTTCGCGAGACCAATGGCGAAGCGGCACAAACCAGCCAGCAAATTGTGGCGATGCGTAATTCACAGGATATCTCTTCCTCGCCACAAGTTGCTGGAGGATTTACACATCAATAAGACAGAGCACTATGAAACTCGCCATTACTTTGGCGGCAAATTCTGGGCCGCTGTTTTGCTTAGAGATGCGCATCAGTGGCGAGAAATTCAACAAGCAGCAGCACACTGGTCAGACACCTCACTACATTTATGCAGTTGAAAATATTACGGCTTCAGTCACTGGTAAGCTGCAACAAATGGACAAAAATCAGTCTGGCGTTGAGGCTCAGTCGTATGATGGCACTGTACAGGGCTCGGGGAAGTGAGAAAGGGCTGGCCTTTCAAGACCATGTGCGTGGCAAACGCAACCTATAGAATGTGTCCATCACCATTAGACACGGTAAACAAAAGTCATTTCGGCCCCGCTAAGCACACATTTGCAATCATTAGCTTGCTAAGTGCGAGGGGGGAATGTGGTCAGAGGCTGGCTTTACTTTTAAAAACAACGGAGTGCCGTTAATGAAGTCAGTCAGCACACCGCAACACTAAGCCTTCTAGATATGCATTGACACTATTACAGAGCCTGCTCGCGATAAGTGACTAACTGTTCCAGTCATGCAAGTGAAAACCAGAATCTCCCAACACTGGTCCAAAAACTATGGCAGTATGGCCAGTACTTTCTCAGCTGAATGGATGAAAATGCCAGATTACTGTACTTGGGAATTGCATAGCCAAAAAAGCATCAAATCCCAAGATATGAGAGCTGCCCCATAATCAGACTCCTGTATAATTGGAATAGGTCCAACAATGCTCAGTAACAGATACACATGGCACAAACTGGCTTATGGCATTGCATTACAATATGTTTGTTAAGTTTCTGCACCAGCGTATATATATATTTTTTTTTTAAAAAGAGCAGGCAAAAATTCATGCATGCACCTCACATGGTAAAAAGCAGAGTCAGGATTTTTCACTGTCCTGAAGACTCTAATCCCAAGTTATGATATAAACTATGTAGTCTTGCTTTGACCAATATCATTTCTTCATCATCATTACTGTGCTATATGAAATAGCAGCAATCTTTAATGGAATCAAACTTATCACAGTGCTGTAGCGCTACCTTCAAAACAGCTGAGGCTACAGCACCTTCAGTGATGAGATAAGCACGTCAGTCAGATGCTACTGAAGTTAACCTTTTTAAAAAGGTCCACATTTGACACATTGGTACATCCACTAATACAGGACAGCAGAATAGGATCCTTCACTCCTCCGATGAGATTTTGATGATGTGCCAATTTTACAACAATTCTGGTCATTAACAAATTTTACTGTTAAAGACACATATCAATTGTCTTTGCTTTAAGGTAGAGTCAGTTCTATTCCATCAAAACATCATCAAGCAGTATCATAGATCTTTGTGTAGAAGTTAATGCCATAACAATTAGTAACAACTTGCAATTACATTAAAGCCTTTAAAGTAAGGAATGTCACAGAGCCTTTCAGATAAGTGTGAGGAAAACGAACACCAAGCCAAGCAAGGAAATCAATTAGGAGGGAGTCGTCCAAAGAGATGGATTTTGAGAAAGTGTTCAAAGGCAAAAGACTGATGGAGTGGCAGAGAGGTTTAGGGCGGGAATTCCAGGGAAGGTACGAGAAATTATAAACTCAAGAATAACAAAGGCCCATTCGGCTAAACTCTGCACGTTTTGCAGCGGGACAGTTTGAATACTCTAACATGCATTGTCATTACAGTGCTTTCATTCTAGGATCATTTTGTACAGGCTTTATACAATCCACCTCTAAAGTAAACGCCAATTTCTTTGATCATGCCCCTGAAGTGCTTTGGGAGGTTTTCCTACATAAAGAGGCACTACATAAATGCAAGTTGTTGTTGTATGTTCATGCTTGCGTGCATGTCTACGAGGTACAATTCCATTGAGCTGGAAAGCCAGTGACTAACCAGTCGCATGTCATGCAACATTCATTTCTCAAGCAACGGAAAACAAAATCAGAAACTGAAACTGCAATTGAAAGTCGGTTATAGATCATCGGCAGAGCTCCTGCGACTGCCCGCCACACCAGGTGTGTTTCGGACTGTCGGTGGTTGCTCTTTTGTTCACTTGCAGGGGAAGCTAGATAAGCACATGCGGGAGAAAAGAATAGGAGGAGATGCTGATAGCGTGAAATGAAGTAGGGTGTGAGGAGGCTCGTGTGGAGCATAAACGCCAGCATGGACCAGTTGGGCCGAATGGCTCGTTTCTGTGCTGTAGACTCGATGTAATTCTAAGCTGTTATGTACTGTGGCTGCATCGGGTTATTTAACTCACCGTTTACCGCCTACCAATGTTCCCTTTAAGCGACGCAGCTGCGCAGCGCTCCAGGGGTCCCGTGCAGACGGTGAGCTGGCTTTTAAGTTGAAAAAAAACGAGCATGTGCTAACTTTTGAATGGGCCTCGCAGCCCATTAAAGGGCCCGAGCGGCCCAATTTTTTTTAAACTGGGAACGTTGCTGCCTACCGTCATTATAGGAACAGGTTTTAACATCTAACCTGACTCCAAAGTAAAACCAAAGGCACAGCAATAGAAAAAGAAATAAATAGAACAAGGAAACATTGCAGAAGTTCTTTGCAGCCTGTAGATAACTCAAAAAGTGCATAACACTTAAAAAGCATGTTCAATTACACCACTTATACCAATTTAACAGTAACCTGTCAAAACTGCAACAAATGCATGACTTCGCACTAACAACGCCAAACAAGTCTAATAAGGGGCCATTAAACCAAGTTCCGCGTTTTGTGCAAAAGAAATGTGGATACTTTAGGATGGCAAGTACCTGTGCTTACCACAGGTCAAAGATTTACCATTTCAATCAGGACTGCAGTAAAGTTCTAGCCTGAACACAGCAGGTTTATGGCACTGGGTGACAGGGTTCTTGTGAAGTATCTTTCCAACACTGCCAAATACCCAGCCCCGACTCAGATGTTAGAGTTAGCGTGACTCTTTTCAAGAAAAGTCTAGATTACCCAAACACTTCAAACTAGCATACACATTTTTCTCACCATACCACAAGCCTACAAAAAGTGTTTTATTCTGAGTTTACACACACACCAGACTTCTTCCTTCCCTAATTTATTAGATTTTGTATTTTACTAGTAATGCACAAAATCATTAGTGAAGCATAATGGCCCAGATATTCCGATCCCTACGGGTGGGTACGCGCTGTGTACCCACCCGTAGGGACTTCGGAAATGCCGGTTTCAGGCATGCACAGTGAGAGGCACAGGCATCTGTCAAGAATGGTTTTGACAGATCCTCCGGCTGCCCTGGAGAAGGGCCTCTGTGGGCAGATAGTTCCGCTTTTTGGAGACCCTCCGCCCACAGAAAACACTTACAATTCTTACGCCTGGTAAAAGCAGGCGTAAGGCCTGCTTTTACCAGGATAAGAGTTGAAAAAAAGTATTAAAAAGAATGTTTTCACTGCTTTATCATTTAAAAATACTTTAAAAAAAGGTAAGTTTATTTTTAGCCCCATAAAAACTTTAATTACTTTTTTCAAAAAATTAATTTTTGTTTAAAATACTTAATTTATTGTAATTTCAAGTTATTTTAAAAATGTGATTTAAAAAAAAATTTATTTAAGGTTTTACTATGTTTTTTCATTGATCTCTATTCATATATTTGACAGGTCTTCCTGTCAAATGTATAAAGGGAGATTCCCTTCTGTGATTGGCTCCCCATGGCCCACAGACGCTGTGAACTACATGCGCCTCTGGGATACGTGGGCCCTGCGCACTTCAAGTTTGGAGAGGTCCAGGAGCGGAAGCGTGTGCGTCCCGGGAGCCCTCAGGTAAGGGCGCAGATTTTTCCAGATCGCAGGCCTCCGCCCGCGGCAGGCCTGCGATCGGAAAATACGGGCCAATAATTTGCCAACTTTTCACATATAATGTTTTCAGTGCTGCACGTTCACATAAATCCACAGCAACAGGTGCAATGTTTGATGTTTGTAAACTATTATGGTGTTAGTACCTTGGTGGCAAGAGAGGCTTTGCAGAATCCCCTGCTACAGAAAGATTGGATAACCTTTTCAAACAGTAAAGTATAAAAATCTACAAAAGGATTGGGGATTGTGCTGAGGGTAAAGTGGGTTGATCGATCAACAGATGAATTTGTTCTGTTGTTGAAAAAAAATTCTTATGGTCAAACACACAGCTAGGTGATCACAGAAAGTCATAGATGGAGTTTACTAATCCTATTCAAAAGTTAGCAAAAGTCCAGAAACTACCATGTCAATCCAGCTGATTCATTTCATGCACTACCTGGAAAGGTAACTAAATCTAAAACTAGAAAGATGAAACCAAAGAGTGTATAAAGCACACTTGCTGGTTCCAAAAGCATCGCCAGTCAAGACTGCACACCTGCAGTAGTTGCAGCATCCAATCACATACTCTCAAGGACAACTCAGGTTTTGGGTTGCTAAATGCTCAGGACAATATATTAAAAAAATCAGATTTAAATAAACAAAACCTTTACTTGCATTCAAGAGATCTCTATAATACAATGCAGGAGGTAGATGCAGAAACAGCTATTTAATAGTGCCATCAACAAAATCTGTTGTTGCATATAGCGCAGTAATCATACAATTCAATGTTCAACTGTCAGGTGCAAAAATTCATTACTGGCCTGATTCCTAGTCACACTTCCACAGGTTATTTCTAATTCCCTCATAACAAAGCAGCTGGTTATTACTTCAGTCTTTGCATATAGCTTGGGAACAAACTCATCAGCAGACACACCAGATCGTGCACCCTACACTACATTTGTATGCAATGTTTTCACAACTGATTAAAGCATTAATGTGAAAAACCACATCCAAAAGCTTAGGTCAAAGTACTTTTTCCCCCACTACTTTGAACACAAAAAGTGCAAGGTTTCACTTGAAAAAGCAAAATTCTACATTCAAAAAGTGTTTGGACAGCCAGTTTTAGCACCTGTTTGCTTTATTTGCATTGTTGCACGCAAAGCAACATTGATTTTATTCACCCCTCTCCCGAACTCTCCAGTGTTGGCTGTGAATTCCCCCCTCCCCTCAAGACACACACACGTCCCAACCACAACAAGAGCCTGATCTCTATCCAGGGCTCAAAGAGTGGGCTCACTATATGGCAGGAAGTGCAAAGCCAGGACACACACTCTCAAAGCACAGCGCTCACTATTTAGCACAAGGGAGGAAGCTAGCAACAACGCTGCACACACTATGTCCCCCATCCCAACCCCGACAAGCTAAAGTAACAAATACACAAATCCGTTTAATCCTCCTCGCATTCTAATCTCCAATAAAGTTGCAGCAGCCAAGAAAGTCTCTTGCTTTCTATCGCATTGCAAGAAGAAGCTCCTGCTCGCAGGCCCAGGCGGCGGCGGCCGCCATGTATTTACCTCCCCACTCACATACACGGGGCTGCAGCCTCGCAATATCCCCCCATCTCTCCCAAAAACCCTTCTCCGTCCATTTACCTGCGGCTCAATGTCGCCCACCGCGAAGAATTTCACCTCCTTAAACAGCTCCTCGGGCACCGCCAGATCCTCGCTGCGCGCCGCGTCCGACATGGCGGTGGCCAGGCCGAGGCAGGAGGGTCGGTCGATCGCTCCCTCACACACTCTCTCTCCCCCCGGGGAGGGTCTTTGAGGCTCAGGCCGCCGTCGCCAGGTTACCCCGCGCGCTCCCCGCCGCTGGCAGTCCTGCGCCTGCGCACCAGGTCACCCCGTCCACCCGCCGGCAGCCCGCGCCTGCGCACCAGGTTACCCCGTCCTCCCGCCGGCAGCCCGCGCCTGCGCACCAGGTTGCCCCCGTCCTCCCGCCGGCAGTCCGCGCCTGCGCACCAGATTACCCCGCGCGCTCTTTCCCCTCTCTCGTCCCTCCGGCAGCCCGCGCCTGCGCACCAGCCCCCCTCCCCTCGCTGCACCTCCCCGGGGACTCACCCACTATCAGGAGGGGGGTTCTAAAACTCAATTCAAACACTCAACCCAAGCAAAAACTAAAAACCGCTCGAATTCCTTCTGCATTTATAAATTTCAGTAGTAGATTTGTTTCCTGTGTTTACTAGAAGGTAGTTTTTTAAACTTCTGTTTCCTATCTCTCCCTCTCTTCCCCTCCTCCTCAAGAAATGGTCTGGCCCGTGTTCTAAGGGGCGGGGCCTCGGTGGTATGGAAACGCGCGGGCGTTTCACACCGGGATTGTTACAAATTTCGCGGGAAACTGTGGATCTGCACTGTTTACAACTGATCAGCCCTGTTGTGTTGCTCTTTTTGGTTGGACAAATCAAAATTTACTGTAAATCAATTAAAACTTTAAATGAAACTTAATAAATCAAATCAAAATTTGGAAGTCCGGGGTGACGATGCACTCCAGCCCCCGCGGCACCCACCGGTCGCGGAAAAACTCAAGCGAGCCCTGTTGTGTTGTGTGTGTGTCATATAAAGCCCAGAAGTTCTTTGGAGTGGAGTGTTTTTGTCACTGGATGAACCAATATGCTTAAAACCTATTGACACAACAAACAAAAGAAAGACTTTTATATAGCGCCTTTCACAACCTCAGGACGTCCCAAACCGCTTTACAACCAATGAAGTACTTTTTAAAGTGGCGTCACTGTTGTATTGTAGGAAGCACGGCCGCCAATTTGCGCACAGCATTTATTGCACATCCCGAATTGCACTTGAGAAGGTGGTGATGAGCCGCCTTCTTGAACCACTGCAGTCCGTGTGGTGAAGGTACTCCCACAGTGCTGTTAGGTAGGGAGTTCCAGGATTTTGATCCAGTGACGATGAAGGATCGGCGATATACTTCTAAGTCAGGATGGTGTGTGACTTGGAGGGGAACTTGGAGGTGGTGGTGTTCCCATGCGCCTGCTGCCCTTCCAGGTGGATGTTTTCGAACTGTAGTCACTGTTGTAATGTAGGAAGCGTGGCAGCCAACTTGCGCACAGCAAGCTCCCACAGTCAGCAATGTGATAATGACCAGATAAACTGTTTTAGCGATGTTGATTGAGGGATAAATATTGGCCAGGACACCGGGGATAACTCTCCTGCTCTTCTTCGAAATAGTGCCGTGGGATCTTTTACGTCCACCTGAGAGCGCGGACGGGGCCTCGGTTTAATGTCCCATCCGAAAGACAGCACCTCCGACAGTGCAGCGCTCCCTCAGCACTGCACTGGAGTGTCAGCCAAATGTAAAGAGACATTTACAGATGAAGTGAGTGGGCAAAACTGTGGCAGTTGGATTTCAACGGAGGTAATTGTGAGGTTTTTGGACCAAAAAAGAATAGATTTGAGATCATTTAAATGGTGAAAAGCTAGGAACAATGGAGGTGCAAAGAGATTTAGGGGTCCATGCACACAGATCACTAAAATATAGTGGTCAGGTACAAAAAATAATCAAAAAGGCTAATGGAATGGTAGTCTTTATATCTAGAGGGCTAGAATATAAAGGGGAGGAATTTTGCTACAGCTATAGACCACATCTGAAGTACTGTGGACAGTTCTGGGCACTGCACCTTAGAAAGGATATATTGGCCTTGGAAGGAATGCAGCGCAGATTCACCAGAATGTTGCCAGGGCTCCAAGGGTTAGATTATGAGAGATTACATAAACTAGGCTTGTATTTCTTGAAATATAGATGGTTAAGGGGTGATTTGATTGAGGGTTTTATGATTTTGAAAGGAATTGATAGGGTAGATAGAAAGAAACCTTTTCCACTTGTGGGGGAGTCTAGGACAAGGGGACATAACCTTAAAATCAGAGCCAGGCCATTCAAGAGAGAAGTTAGTAAACACTTCTTCACACAAAAGGTGGTCGAAGTGTGGAACTCCCTCCCACAAAAAAGCAGTAGATGCGAGCTCAATTAATAATTTTAAATCTGAGATCGATAGATTTTTGCCAGCCATATATTAAGGGATATGGAGACAAGGTGGGTGGATGGAGTTAAGATACAGATCAACCATGATCGCATTGAATGGCGGAACAGGCTCGAGGGGCTGAATGGCCGACTCCTGTTCCTATGAGTTCCTCGGATGAAGGGAATTCTTCTGATGTCCTGACCAACAATTAATGGCCAACAATTAATACTCAATCAACACTATCCAAAACAGATTAACTAATTTGGAAATGCAGTCACTGCTGTGGGTGCCAATTTGTGCACAGACAGCAATGAGACATAAATCCAGTTCATCTAATCTGTCCCATCCGAAAGACAACAATCGAACCAGCACTCCCTCAATACTGGAGTGTCAGTCTAAACAGATAAAGAGATTTGATAGGGTAGATACAGTGAAAATATTTCCTCTGGTGGGGGAATCCAGAAAACGAGGGCATAATCTTAAAAATACAGCTAATCCATTTAGGAGTGAAATCAGGAAGCACTTATTCACGCAAAGGGTAATAGAAATCTGGAATTCTCCCCTCTCATCTCCACCCCCCCAAAAAAAAGGCTGTGGTTGCTAGGTCAATTCAAATTTTCAAGACTGAGATTGATAGATTTCCAGTGGTATCAAGAGATATGGAGCAAAGGCGGGTAAATGAGGTACAGATCAGCCATGATCTCACTGAATCTCCCAACTCTCTTACAACTGCACTTATGAAATCCCAACTGTCCAGCCTTTGGCCCTCCATTTACCACGACATTTCTGCAGCTACCGATCTGCTCAACCACACCCTCACCATCACTTTTGATGTCCTTGTCCCTATTAAAACAATTTCTCTCTTGCGGAGCAGGCTCGAAGGGCCAAATGGCCTACTCCTGCTCCTATTTCTTATGTTCTATCACCCTGGCCATTCCCTCTGGTATGGTCCTCATCTTCGTTCCCTTAAGTCTAAGGGACGCAGACTTGAATAGATATGGCGGACAACTGGTTTAGCCATTCAACACCACATCTGGCTGGACCACGTAAAGCATTATCGGGTCCTACTCTCGTCTGCCAAAATTGCTCACTATTCCAGAATCATTCTGGAATGCAAAGATAAACCCCGGCTTCTATTCTCCACTGCTAACCGTCCTCTTAAACCCTTCTCCCGTCTCCTCCACCTGCACCTCTGACAAAAAGTGTGAGAGCTCATGGACTTCTTTGTCTCTAAGATTGAGACCATCCGTTCAGCTGCCTCTGCCACTTCCCTTCATTCCCCATGCCCACCGGCCCAAACTTCTTCTAAGGTTCCCCCCTGCCCTAGCCCTGAACTCACATCTTTCTCCAGTTTCTCTCCGATCTCCCCTCATGACCTCTCTTCGCTCATCTTGTCCATGAGACCCACCTCCTGCTCCCTCGACCCTATTTCCACTAAACTGCTGACCACCCAACTTCCTTTCTTGCTCCCATGTTAGCTGATATTCTTAACGGTTCTCTCTCCTCAGGTACTGTCCCCCTCTCCCTCAAATCTGCCGTCATCACTCCTCTCCTCAAAAAACCAACCCTTGACCACTCTGTTCCCATCTTCAACCTCCCTTTCTTCTCCAAAGTCCTTGAACGTGTTGTCGCCTCCCAAATCCGTGTCCATTTTCCCGCAACTCCATGTTTGAATCCCTCCAATCAGGTTTCTGCTCCTGCCACAGTACTGAAAGGGCTCTCATCAAGGTCACAAATGACATCCTTTGTGACTGTGACTAAGGTAAACTATCCCTCCTCATCCTTCTCGACTTGTCTGCAGCCTTTGATACGGTTGACCACTCCATCATTCTCCAACGCCTCTCCACCGTCGTCCAGCTGGGTGGGACTGCACTTGCCTGGTTCCATTCTTATCTATCTAATCATAGCCAGAGAATCAGCTGCAACGGCTTCTCTTCCAGCTCCCGCATCAATACCTCTGGTCTCCCCCAAGGATCTATCCTTGGCCCCCTCCTATTTCTCATCTACATGCTGCTCTTTGTTGACATCATCCGAAAACACAGCGTCAGTTTCCACATGTACGCTGACGACACCCAGCTCTACCTCACCACCACTTCTCTCGACCCCTCCACGGTCTCTAAATTGTCAGACTGCTTGTCCGACATCCAGTTCTGGATGAGCAGCAATTTTCTCCAATTAAATATTGGGAAAACCGAAGTCATTGTTTTCGGTCCCCGTCACAAACTCCGTTCCCTAGCCACTGACTCCATCCCTCTCCCTAACATCTGTCTAAGGCTGAACCACACTGTTCGCAACCTTGGTGTCATATTTGACCCTGAAATGAGATTCCAACCACATATCCGCGGCATAACTAAGACCGCCTATTTCCACCTCCGTAACACTGCTCGTCTCCACCCTTGCCTCAGCTCATCCGTTGCTGAAACCCTCATCCATGCCTTTGTTACCTCTAGACTTGACTATTCTAACCCATTACTGGCTGGCCTCCCACATTCTACCCTACGTAAACTTGAGGTCATCCAAAACTCGGCTGCCCGTGTCCTAACTCGCACCAAGTCCCGTTCACCCTATCACCCCTGTGCTCGCTGACCTACATTGGCTCCTGGTTGAGCAACGCCTCGATTTCAAAACTCTCATCCTTCTTTTCAAATCCCTCCATGGCCTCGCCCCTTCCTATCTCTGTAATCTCCTCCAGCCCCACAACCCCCCGAGATATCTGCGCTCCTCTAATTCTGCCCTCTTGAGCATCCTCGTTTATAAGCACTCAACCATTGGTGGCCGTGCCTTCTGTTGCCTAGGCCCTAAGCTATGGAATTCCCTGCCTAAACCTCTCCGCCTCTCTACCTCTCTTTCCTCCTTTAAGACGCTCCTTAAAACCTAGATGTTTGACCAAGCTTTTGGTCACCTGCCCTAATTTCTCCTTATGTGGCTCGGTGTCAAAATTGTTTTATATTACTCCTGTGAAGCACCTTGGGACATTTTACTACGTTAAAGACGCTATATAAATACAAGTTGTTGTTGTTTTCATTGTTGAATGGCAGAACAGGCTCAAGGGGCTGAATGGCCTACTCTTGTCCTATGTTCCGATGCGGAAGTTCACATGAAGTTGTTTGCCAATATACCCATAACTAGAGTCAGCTGAACCGCTCTCTACTGTGAATTAATCTGAAGCGACAGGTCACTAAAGGGAGGAAAATAATGAATCTACAAACATGTCCTGTGAGGCGGAAGATTTTTTAATGATTTTTTTTTCCCACATGGCTGTACATGGAGTGGAGGACCTGCTTTATAGAAACATAGAAGATAGGAGCAGGAGTAGGCCATTCGGGCCCTCGAGCCTGTTCTGCCATTTAATGAGATCATGGCTGATCATCCAAATTCAGTACCCTGTCCCTGCTTTCTCCCCATATCCCTTGATCCCTTTAGCCTTAAGAAATAAGAATTGGCCTCAATTGCCTTGTGTGGTAGAGAATTCCACAGGTTCACCACTCTCTGGGTGAAGAAATTCCTCCTCATCTCAGTCCTAAATGGCTTACCCCTTATCCTTAGACTGTGACCCCTGGTTCTGGACTCCCCCGCCATCAGGAACATCCTTTCTGCATCTAGTCTGTCTAGTCCTGTTAGAATTTTTTACGTTTCAATGAGATCCCCTCTTATTCTTCTAAACTCTAGCGAATATAAGCCTAATTGACCCAATCTCTCCTCATACGTTATTCCTGCCATCCCAGGTATCAGTCTGGTGAATCTTCGCTGCACTCTCTCCATGGCAAGAACATCCTTCCTCAGATAAGGTGACCAAAACTGCACACAATACTCAAGGTGTGGTCTCACCAAGGCCCTGTACAACTGCAGCAAGACATCCTTGCTCCTGTACTCGAATCCTCTCGCTATGAAGGCCAACATACCATTTGCCTTCTTAACCACCTGCTGCACCTGCATGCTTACCTTCAGCGACTGGTGCATAAGGACACCCAGGTCTCATTGCACTTCCCCTTTTCCCAATCTATTGTCGTTCAGATAATAATCTGTCTTCCTGTTTTTGCCACCGAAGTAGATAACCTCGCATTTATCCACATTATACTGCATTTGCCATGCATCTGCCCAATCACCCAACCTGTCCAAATCATACTGGAGTTTCTCTGCATCCTCCCCATAGCACACTCGCCCACCCAGCTTTGTGTCGTCTGCAAACTTGGAGATATTACATCTAGTTCCCTCATCTAGATCATTAATATATATTGTGAATAGCTGGGGTCCTAGCACCGATCCTTGCGGTACCCCACTACTCACTGCCTGCCACTCGGAAAAAGACCCGTTTATTCCAACTCTTTGCTTCCTGTCTGCCAACCAGTTCTCTATCCAAGACAGTACCTTACCCCCAATCCCATGTGCTTTAACTTTGCACGCTAATCTCTTATGCGGGACCTTATCGAAAGCCTTCTGAAAGTCCAAATACACCACATCCACTGGTTCTCCCTTATCTATTCTACCAGTTACATCCTCAAAAAATTCCAGTAGATTAGTCAAGCACGATTTACCTTTTGTAAATCCATGTTGACTTTGTCCGATCCTGTCACTGTTTTCCAAGTGCTCTGCTATTACATCTTTTATAATGGACTCTAGCATTTTCCCCACTACCGATGTCAGGCTTACCTGTAATTCCCCGTTTTCTCTCTCCCACCTTTTTTAAATAGTGGGGTTACATTCGCTACCCTCCAATCCATGGGAACTGTTCCAGAGTCTATAGATTTTTGGAAGATGACCAGCAATGCATCTACTATTTCTAGGGCCACTTCCTTAAGTACCCTAGGATGTAGATTATCAGGCCCTGGGGATTTATCGGCCTTCAATCCCATCAATTTCCCTAACACCATTTCCCTACAAATACTGATTTCATTCAATCCTCCCTCTCATTAGACCCTACGTTCCCCGACATCTCTGGGAGGTTATTTGTGTCCTCCTTTGTGAAGACAGAACGAAAGTATGTATTTAATTGGTCTGCCATTTCTTTGTTCCCCATTATAAATTCCCCTGATTCTGACTGCAAGGGACCTATGCTTGACTTCACCAATCTTTTTCTCTTCACATATCTATAGAAACTTTTACAGTCAGTTTTTATGTTCCCTGTAAGCTTACTCTCATAATCTATTTTCCCCCTCTTAATTAATCCCTTTGTCCTCCTTTGCTGAATCCTAAACTGCTCCCAATCCTCAGGTTTGCTGCTTTTTCTGGCCAAATTATATGTCCTTTCCTTGGATCTTATGCTATCCTTAATTTCCCTTGTTAGCCACAGTTGAGTCACCTTTTTGTTTTATCTTTGTGCCAAACAGGGATGAACAAATTCTGTAGTTCATCCATGCGATCTTTAAATGTTTGCCATTGCCTATCCACCGTCAACCCTTTAAGTAACATTCCCCAAGCCATCCTAGCCAACTCGTGCCTCATACCATTGTAGTTTCCTTTATTTAAATTCAGGACCCTAGTCTCTGAGTCAACTACTTCACTCTCCATTTTAATGAAGAATTCTATCATATTATGATTGCTCCTCCCCAAGGGGCCTCGCACAACAAGATTGCTAATTAATCCTTTCTCATTACTACAAGTACTGCCCCTTGCACTTCCTCTCTCCTTTGCCTATTTGACCGTTAATGCTTATTGGCTGTATTAAGTTATTCATGTTATTACATTTATGATTAAATATTGGAAAAATTTTATTATCTGAATTCTATTATATAATAATGCCTGCACCAAAAGAGCTCCTTTCACACTGACACATCTCGAAGTACTGTATGCAATGAATTACCTTTTGAAGTAAAGTAACTGTTGTTGTGTAGCAACATTGACAACAACTTGCATTAATATAGCACCTTTATTTTTTTTTTATTCGTTCACAGGATGTGGACATCGCTGGCAAGGCCAGCATTTATTGCCCATCCCATGTTATCCTTGAGAAGGTGGTGGTGAGCCGCCTTCTTGAACCGCTGCAGTCCTTGCGGTGAAGGTACTCCCACAGTGCTGACTTTGTTGCAGTGGTTTGGTACAACTGAATGGCTTGCTGAAGGACATTAGTGAACCAGTTAGATTTTTACGACAATCCGATAGTTTCAAGGGCACCATTACTGATGTTAGCTTTTTATTCCAGATTTATTTAATTAACTGAATTTAAATTCCCCAGCTGCTGTGGTGGGATTTGAATTTACATCTGTCTGGATTATTAGTCCAGGCCTCTGGATTACTGGTTCAGTAACATAACCACTATGCTACCGTACCCCGGTAGTAAAACATCCCAAAGTGCTTCACAGGAGCGATTATCAAACAAAATGTGACACCGAGCCACGTAAGGAGATATTATGACAGGTGATCAAAAGCTTGTCGAAGAGTTTTTAAGGAGTGTCTTAAAGGATGAGAGAGAAGTAGTGAGGTAGAGAATATTAGGGAGGGGATTGCAGAACATCCCACAAACAGCCATGGGATGAATAACCAATCAATCTATCAGGAGACGGTGGGTTAGATTTTACAAATGACCACTTCTAGTGCTGAGCCTCACACATAGAATTACAATTACATGGAAACAAGCCGTACAGCCAAACCAATCCTCATTGGTGTTTATCTTCTGCATGAGTCCTAATTCCATGTGTCCGCTCTGTTCCCATATCCCTTTATTTCCCCACAATGGGAGCACATATTAGAAACTGGGGGTTGTTGTCAGCATGGCTCCCGCTGATCTTTTTGTTCATTTAAATTCACGGACGGAAAATTGAGCGGCATGCCAAGATTATAAACTCAAATCCCCGGTACAGAACTCAAACCTACAACCTTCACGCCTTGAGGCGACAACGCCAAGGCGAGAGAGCCAGCCAAGTGTGTTTAGACTCGCAGAGTGGCTCAGCTTCGAGGATGTAATTACCTACAGCTCCAAACTGGGCCGATTTTAACTTGTGGCGGTGGCGGAAAGCGGGCGTGGCAGATCGGCTGCCCGTTGTCCACCCCGCCAGATTGAAGTCAATCGAACGGAAAATCAGACGGGGTGTATAACGGGCAGCTGATGTGATGCCCGCCTCCGCCGAAAGTTAAAATCTGGCTCTATTCGTCACAGGCATTTAGAACATGGGCCATTGTTACCCTGACTTCCTGCCATAGTAGTAAACGGCAGCCCGAGAATCAGGATATTTGGATAATGACCGTATGATCTGAAATGCCGGTTTTACACCCAGGCAAAACGCTGAAAATCTACCCCATTGTCTTCAAGAAGAAACTTTGGTTACAAAATTTCATGGCTGTTTAAAGTCTACAAGTTGAACTCCGTTCAGTCCGTAAGGGTGACCCCGAGCTTCCGGTCGCCTGTCACTTTAATTCTCCGCTCCACTCCCACTCTGACCTCGCTGTCCTCAGCCTCTTACACTGTTCCAATGAAGCTCAACGTAAGCTCGAGGAACAGCACCTCATCTTTCGATTAGGCACTTTACAGCCTTCTGGACTCAACATCGAGTTCAACAATTTCAGACCATAACCTCTGCCCCTATCTTTTTTTTCCCCATTTTTTTTCTCTCTCACATGGCAGCTGTCTTTCATTCTGCCATCGCCATTTACACTTCATCTAGAGCCATCTTTTGTTTCTTAACTTGTCCCATTACCATCTCCTTTTGCCTTGCACCATCATCCCTTTTGTCTCTTAATATCTCCTGCCTTCCATCCTATCACAGACCTTCCCTTTTGTTCTTTCCTCCCCTCCCCCCTTTCCCTGCCCCTACACTTGCTTAAAAACCTGTTCCATCTCCAGCTTTTTCCAGTTCTGACGAAGGGTCATCGACCTGAAACGTTAACTCTGTTTCTCTCTCCACAGATGCTGCCTGACCTGCTGAATATTTCCAGCATTTTCTGTTTTTATTGAGAAGGGTAATTGGTTTATGACCATCATCTCCCCAACGTAAATGTAATTCACCTTTATATTAGGATGATGACTCTGTCAGGGAGTTATGGCCTACCAGAAGTTTTATACCTACAATTTGTACTGTTTTCTACCATTGAGTATTCCAACAGGTTGTAGACAAGGCCAGTAGCATCACAAACATGACTTCATATGTGATGCCCTCGTATGAGGTGTCTCATAGTTAAAACATGCCTCCAATCAAGAATAGTGTAATTATTGGACTTCTCAATTAATTTTATCCTGGTTTATAATTTGTGAGATTTTTTAAAAAGAATATCTACAGTAATTTTGCTAATCAGCTATTACTGTAAATTAGACAATGCTTAACCAAATTCAGTCGTCCTGTATAAAGCTCTTAAATAAATAGGCTCTGCTGCTACTTACTTTTTTGCTTCAGTGATTGAAAATTCTGCCTTCACCAGCTTTTGTCCTTGCGTGGTTTTCGGAACGATCGCTTTTATGCTTTATATTGAAATGAACACTAATTTCCGTAGCCAGCCATAGTAGGTTCAACAAAGCAGTGACACAGTATTAACCAGTAAACTAAAGAGAGCAATTTAGCCAATTATCGCGGGCAGGTCCAATTAACTGATACGTTTGGATATTCTGAAATTTAAAATGAGTGCTGTACGTCACGTTATTAACAGGAATGGAGTTTAAATGCTTCAAGCATCCAGCCGAAAATGCAACACAAAATGTGCGTGCGCGGCTTACTGATGGAAATAAAGGGATGAAACATCAAAGGTTGATGAAATTATCCAAAAGTACTGAATGATGAAACACGTGCATTTATATTAGTAAATTATTCTGAATGGACAGATTGGAAATACGTGCAGTTTATTCCAATTCTGTTCCACACACAAATCGGAAACTTGTTCATCTCACCCTCCTGGGTGTGACAATTAGTGCTTCTTTCGTTGTTTGAGGGTATTTAATCTTGCTTTCTAGGCCTTCTTTTTCTCTTCCATTATTTTCGTTATTGTTGTGGAATTAATAATTTATCTGTTGGCACTGGCACAGCAAAGCCACTCTTTACAGGGCTATGTTTAGGACAGCAAGACCCACAGGATACGGAGGGAAGCCAGGAGGTGAGAAAAAATAAGTTTGTTACTTTAAGCAGCAAATGAATATTCTTAGTAAAGTGAATTTTTTTCTTTTAAATTTCAATTTTAATTTTGCAGTGTGTTTTCTATTGTAGCTGTAGTGACAATTGTGCATTTCTTTTGATTTTAGAAACTTTCTCCCTCAGTGAGAAATGATGTCCTCTCTTTTGATGTTCATCCCGAACTGTCTGTGGATTTTTCTTTCTATTACTTGATGGGTATGAAAAGTTCAGCTTCTGTAAAAGACCTTCATCTCTGTGCATCTCTCTGGTCATTCTTTTCTACCCTTTACCATTGCAAGCATATAGAATCATAGAATCACACAGCACCGAAGGAGGCCATTCGGCCCATCGTGCCTGTGCTGGCTCTTTGAAAGAGCTGTCCAATTAGTCCCACTCCCCTGCTCTTTCCCCAGAGCTCTACAATTTTTTCCTTTTTAAGTAGAGATCGAATTCCCTTTGGAAAGTTACGACTGAATCTGCTTCCACCACCCTTTCAGGCAGTGCATTCCAGATCACAACAACTCGCTGTGTAAAAGAAATTCCCTCATCTCCCCCCTGGCTTTTTTTGGGCAATTATTTTAAATGTGTCCTTTGGTTACTGACCCTCCTGCCAGTGGAAACAGTTTCTCCTTATTTACTCTATCATAACCCCGCATGATTTTGAACACCTCTATTAAATCTCCCCTTCATCTTCTCTGCTCTGAGGAGATCAACCCCAGTTTCTCCAGTCTCTCCGCATAGCTGAAGTCCCTCATCCCTGGTGCCATTCGAGTAAACCTCCTCTGCACCCTCTCCAAGGCCTTTCTAAAGTGTGGTGCCCAGAATTGGACACGATGCTCCAGCTGAGAACATCACTCTGATTGGCAATCCGGTTTAGATTGCTGGCCTGATTATACACAGACAGCAACATCGCCATTGACTGTGGAGGAGCTCATTGACCACAACCTTGCAGGAGGCATAGCTGGGAAATGGAGCCACGAGTTTGTTGCTACAGCGCCATCTTGTGCCTGGAAGAGGAGGTGGTGTAGCAAATCTGCTTCTCGTAAGATCACATTCGAATGTGTTCACAGTCTGTGTTCCTTTGAATCTGATTTACATTCGGCCGGTCAGCCACGGGCAACTAATGGGGGCCCCACTGTAGCTCACCAGTTCTGGGAGGGCAAGAAATTGGCTAGCTCAGTGTATGAGTCTGGGGGAGGGTGGGGTGGGGGGAAGTGATCCAGGAAGGATGGGGAGCCTTGGACGGACCAGCACAAGAAGCATGTGGTTTTTTGTGGGCTCACCAAAAAAAAAAGAGACTTTTCCTGGGCCGATTTCTGAGTGGGCTCCAGCGATCCCTTTAAGAAAAAAGAAAGACTTACATTTCTATAGCGCCTTTCACAACCATCGGACGTCCCAAAGCGCTTTACAGCCAATGAAATACTTTTTTTGAAGTCTACTCACTGTTGTAATGTAGGAAACGCGGCAGCCAATTTGCGCACAGCAAGCTCCCACAAACAGCAATGTGCTGATGACCAGATAATTTTTTTTAGTGATGTTGATTGAGGGATAAATATTGCCCAAGACACCGGGGATAACTTCCCCTGCTCTTCTTCGAAATAGCGCCACAGGATCTTTTACATCCACTTGAGAGAGCAGACGGGGCCTCGGTTTAACGTCTCATCCGAAAGACGTACGCTACTCCCATTTGTACCTGAGAATTGCAATTGGCTGCTTCAGGCAGGAACCTGGGCCGCTCTTGTGAAGGCCCTGGACAAAATGGCGGCAGGCGGTTTTGAAGCTGGACCAGAGCATGGAGCGCAGCACTCCAATTTCAGGGCCTCTACCATCCTGTTCACCTTGGGTGGACCGAGTAAAA
Source organism: Squalus acanthias (assembly GCA_030390025.1). Taxonomy (NCBI): domain Eukaryota; kingdom Metazoa; phylum Chordata; class Chondrichthyes; order Squaliformes; family Squalidae; genus Squalus; species Squalus acanthias. The sequence goes on along the minus strand of CM059428.1, from coordinate 161,897,509 downwards.
TAGGCCCTAATGTGTCTTATAAAATATCGGAAAAGTGTATGATTCAGTGTTTATATAAATAAAAGAAGGAAACACAATGTGCTGGAAATAAGCAGCAGGCCCGCAAAGGGTGAAGACAGGATAATGTTTTGCAATGTGGACCGTTTGTTTTTCTTCCACTTTCCAATTCTGACAATCTCCTTCAGCGTGCCCAACTCTGTATCCTCCTCCAGCCCTACAACCCTCCGAGAACACTGAAATAACAACAGAAAATGCTGCAAACACTCAGCAGGTCAGGCAGCATCCGTGGAGAGAGAAGCAGAGTTAACGTTTCAGGTCTGTGACCCTGCGTCAGAACTGGAAACAGTTAGAGATGTAACAGATTTTAAGCAGGTGCAGAGGCAGGGAAAGCGGGGAGGGGAGGAAAGAACAAAAGGGACGGTCTGTGATAGAGTGGAGGCAGGAGAGATTAAATGTTGCAAATGGGGATAACAGAATCATCAACAGCTGCCGCCTGAAAAAATAGGGGCAGAGGTTATGGTCTGAAACTGTTGAACTCTGCCTTCCTCCAACTTTGGCCTCTTGTGTATTTAGGGCTGACAATTCCGGTTTGATGTATTGCTGGGGATTTGATCATGTGACATGTGATCACATGACACCGCACATGTGACACTGCCCATGTGATGTTTAATCTCATGACATTTTCCTCCCTGTTTGCAAATGTTATTGTGTTTACCTCAGTTGAGTGTCTCAGAATCACCAAACCCCGAATATATTATTTGACTTTTTGTTTTATAGTGAGATGAATAACTTCATTTATAAATCAAAGAACACAAAAGAATAGAAAGATTTAAGGATAAGTAATGTTTAAATAAAAATTACTTCTGTGATTCAGCAAAAACATCATCGATATAAGTAACTTGTAACTAAAGTTTTCTTACAATTTTATGACTTTTTGCAACACACAGCAAGTTATAATAATATTAAAACCATAAACCAAACCTAATTCAATTCACTGACTCCGACACCCCACCACTGAGGCCCAGCTTCAGGGTGGCTCAGTCCTCAGAGAGAAGCACCAAAGCTGCCTGACTACCGGAACAAAACACATTGGCCCTAACTTTGCGGTGGTAATGAATGCCAGCTGTCAGCGTTCGCCGTCATTACCCCTCTGGAACTGACCGTAACCTCATGATTTAGCGCATGCGCATCTAAACGCAGGAATCCTGAAGTTGCGATCAGCCATTCACTGCTCTGCCACAGGCTGCGCAGTGGAACTCCCCATAGCCGGCAATCAGTGAAATCAGTTGAACTGACGAAAACTTTAGCTTTTACGATCTAAATGCGCTGTTAAAACCCATTAAAGGCTAAGCCTTGTTTGAATAGTTGAAATGGCATATTGACTGATGAACAACTGTTCTGGCCCTGAAAAATGAATATTATATTTGTGGAATGTCGAATTTCTCCATTATGATAGAAAATTATTAGATTAAAAAAAAATTTAAATATATTTTTTTAAGGTTTGTTTTGAGTTTCAGCTTCTACCTTAACCCCATGTGTATGTCCCAATCTTTATTTCACTCTCTGTAAAATTTAAAACAAGTGAATTGAATCAGTGCTTTTTATTTCCTGGTTTGCTGTCTGTGAGAATTCTTCAATGTGATTGGCTGCTTAGACAGCTTGATGATGTCACTGCTGCATTGCGATGGGGATACCCTATTGACAGTGATACAATCAATTTAACATTGAGAAAGATTATATTTTCACCACAGAGATCGCAAGATCTTTGTGGGCAAGTTTTTTTGTGGTCCAAGGCGATCACCGTCGCTTCGCCGCTAACCGCAAATTACTACAACGCACATCACAGGCCGACATGAACTCTCCCTCCCCCAGTTTGTGTTTCTCTCTCCTTCCCTCCCCCAGTTTGTGTTTCTCTCTCCTTCCCTCCCCCAGTTTGTGTTTCTCTCTCTCTTCCTCCCCCAGTTGCTCTCTCAGGACTCGCGGAGTTTCCAGGTGATTTTCATTGGCCCCAATGCCGTCATCCTCACAACCAGCAATGAAGCGGTGTGTTTCCGAATAACGGGGAGACCAGCAGGGCTCAGACAGCACTGTTTGTTTGCAAGCCACGATACCCAGAGTACTTCACATGCGCAAACCGCCCATATAAGGACCACTTCTCCGGAGTCACCAGCAGCAGCGCTCAGTTGACCAATTGCCCATTCCGGTAGACTCCCGCCCAAAGAGGGAGAAGTGGGAACCCCACGTGCATTCCTCACTTCCTTCACCCCACCACTGGCGGCCGTGCCTTCAGCCATCAAGGCCCTAAGCTCTGAATTCTCTCCCCAAATCTCCCCGCCTCTCTACCTCTCTCTACTCCTTTAAGACGCTCCTTAAAGCCTACCTCTTTGACCAAGCATTTAGTCATCTGTTCTAATGTCCCCTTCTGTGGCTTGGCGTCAATGTTTTTGTCTGATTGCGCTCCTGTGAAGCACCTTGGGACGTTTTACAATGTTAAAGATGTGTCAGCTGTGGCTCAGTTGGTAGCACACTCGCCTCTGAGTCAGAAGGTTGTGGGTTCAAGTCCCACTCCAGGGACGTGAGCACATAAAGCTAGGCTGACACTCCAGTGCAGTGCTGAGGGAGCGCTGCACTGTCGGAGGTGCTGTCTTTCAGGATGAGACGTTAAACCGAGGCCCCGTCTGCCTCTCTCAGGTGGACGTAAAAGATCCCACACCATTATTTCGAAGAAGAGCAGGGGAGTTCTCTCTGGTGTCCTGGCCAATATTTATCCCTCAACCAACATAACAAAAGCAGATGATCTGGTCATTATCACATTGCTGTTTGTGGGAGCTTGCTGTGCACAAATTGGCTGCCGCATTTCCCACATTACAACAGTGACTCTACTTCATTGGCTGTAAAGCACTTTGAGAGGTCTGGTGGTTGTGAAAGGCGCTATATAAATGCAAGTCTTTCTTCTTTTAAATGCAAGTTATTGTCAACTAAACAAAGGGGAAGGAATAAGACAAACCGAGGAACAGAACCTCTTCCCAGGAGAGAAGCAGCAGTGACTAACGTGCGGTATATTTCCAACGTGTTCTGATTCTGTGTTTAGACTGAAAGTATCATTTATTGAATTGACCTGCATTTTATTCTTTTGAAAGTTTCAGGTTATTCAGTTTTTTTCCCACACATGTAGGGACATGATCTGATTTTTAGTGTGCTAGAAGTATGTATTTATTCAACCTATGTATTAATTCCCCCTAATTAGAGACCCTGGGGTGGACATTGACTTTCGGACGACCAATCGGAGGAGCGGACAGGCCAGTTTCCCGTACCCGCCTCAGTTACGTTGGTGCAGCGAGCTGTCAAACGAGCCTCCCAATGCAGCTGGCCGGATTAAGGCAGGTTACTATTGGGCCACCATGACCCCCCAGTACTGGGGCGGGGAGAGGGTTTGGGGTTGTGAGGTCACGATTGCGGAGACGGGGGAGGGGGAGAGTCCCAGGGCGACAGCGGCGCAGATTATTCATGCTCCTCCGGGCCCCACAAAAGTCATTCTGAACTTTCCTTTGCGTACCAGCGCTCGTGGACCTGGTCGGAGTGTGCACGGCACATGCTCCGACCAGTTCTAACCGAGGACCACCCCCCCCCCCGCCCCCCTGACGTGCACATTAAAATGGGCCTTTTGGGTGCCCAGCAGGAGGCCCCTTTCAAAATTGTCACCAGCCTTCTTGACGGGTTTACAGGGCGGTAAAGCTACCGACCGCAATTTGAGGCCATTACTGCCCAACACCAGGCAACACGAGTTAAAATACTCCCCGCCCCATAAATTCCATGACTGTGTAAGTAAGGGAGAATAGAAATCTGCAGGAAAAAAGTAGACTTTTCATCTTGGTTTTCCTCAGTATTTTGGAGCCTTCTTACTGTGAAAGTCTGAGTGAGAGACCCTTTTACACCTTGCCAACCGATTACATTGGCGTAATAATTAATGTGCTTTTAACACGGACTAGCCAAATGTGCTAAGTAACAGAACAGCTCTCATTACACCCAGAATGGCTGGCTTCCCCACTGATGCAGTGAGTTTACCCACTGCACAAATCAGTAAGATCCCAGGTTCTATCCCACAATGAGCTAACACGGCCTTTCTCAGAAGGGGCTGTGCTACGGTTGCTAGAGTTAGCCTCAGTGCCCCACCTTGGGGCAAGGGCTCCAATTCCTAATTGCCGCCCACCAACCCCTGTTAGAAGTATGTATGAACATTGGGTGAGGGCAGGCCTAGCTGTGATATTCCTGCATTAAACAATTCTGTTGATTTTCTGTCAGGACCATTACATGAGTACTGGTCACTTAGCTGAGGTACCTGAGAGCAATCAGCACTTGTTAAACTGTACAACAGCCTCGGGAGGGGAGAAAACCCATTTCGTTGAATAACTATGAGTCAACATGATTCCTATTGTAATCTCACTTTCCACCATTCACTTTTACCTTGGGTGTTGATTGCGCTGTTGGAAAAAAGGCTCCCTTGTGTCGTTTGGAATGCATTTTAAATTTATCAATGAAAGCTGCTTGTCAATAATCAGGACAAGAGCAAGAATTATGCATTTTGGTAGGAAGAATGAGGAGAGGCAATGTAAACTAAATGGTACAATGTTAAAGGGGGTGCAGGAACAGAGAGACCTGGGGGTTCACACACACACATCTTTGAAATCTCAGGACAAGTTGAGAAGGCTGTTAAAAAAGCATACGGGATCATTGGCTTTCTAAACAGAGGCAGAGAGTACAAAAGCAAGGAAATTATGCTAAACCTTTATAAATCACTGGTTAGGCCTCAGCTGGAGTATTGGGCTCAATTTTAATTCCCGAGGCGGGTTGGAGTCGGGTTGCGTGGTGGGCGGGTTCCGGAGCCGCTTCTGGCGGGATCAGCTGCTGATGTCCGATTTTGATTCAATGAGCTTGTTGATTTCAATGAGGCGCGCTGGCCAGTCCAATGAGTGCGATCGGGTCAGCTGGCCGCCTCTGATGATGTCATCATAGCAGCTCCTTTTAAAGCTGCCATTCAGCCTAAGCCTTTCTATTGTGGTTTCCTGGACTTGATTTAAATGCTATGACTTCTTCCAGAGGCAAGGCAGCTCCTCGCTTTAATGACGACTCCCTCCATGCTCTTGTGGATGCTGTCAGAGGGCGCAGGGAGATTCTCTTCCCTCCTGATGGCCGGAGGAAGCCTCCTCAGGAGACCAAGGCAGCCTGGCTGCGCATTGCTGAGGAGGTCAGTGCAAGGTCCATATGTTCACGCTCATGGATCCAGTGCCGAAAAAGGTTTAATGATCTTGTGCGATCATTAAAAGTGAGTATCCCATCACACTTGCCTTCACTCTGTTTCCCTTCTCATCACCAGCACTCTGCATTGTAAGCCTCCTCCTTCACATCCCAACTTACCCTTACCTTGCACCCTTTCCTATCCACCTCTGTCTCTGCACTGAATCACTTCAGCATCCTGCCTATCCACCCCTTAGACTCGCTCTCACTGTCATGCAGTGACAACAACTAACAACGCACAGGGAGCTACCTTCCTCTTGGCACCTTACCCCATCTTCATCTCCCTCAAAGCTTCTATGGTACGGATTATTGACCCTCACTCCATCACTGTGGCTGAAACACCGCTTGTGTCCCTCCTTGCAGGAAAAGATAGCCCACAATAAGAGGGAGAGAGCAATGACTGGAGGAGGACCACCTACCCTAGCAACATTGACCAGTGCTGAGGAGGCTGCATACGAGATTGTTGGAGGTGGTGAGGACCTGGAAGTGGGCGATGGAGAGACGGGCACACTAGAGGAAGCTGGTGACATAATAGAGTTTCATCCCTCTCAGAAAGCAATGGCATATGATGTTCATCGAGAATCGTGTTGTTTCATCTGCTCAAAAGGAGGTGTTTGCTACATCAATCTCATGTCTAAATCATGCCTTTACTCTCACACAGGACCATCGAGCGCCCCCTCCCCACGATCCAGGACGAAGAGTCGGACAACTCCTCAGAGGAACCTGAAGTCTCTGAGAGAGCAGCGTCACCAGGACTCTGCGCACCCAGCACCAGCGCAGCAACACACACCTCAGTGGGGCCCTCGCGAATTATAGTGTTGCCACCTGGTCTATCATAGCACACAAGTGAGCATCAGCAGATGGTGGAGACAGCGACAGCAGTGGAGAGTCCTTGGCGGAAGTCGCAGGACTCTCCTAGCTCTGCTGAGCTGAATGCAGACACTGTGCCTCTGGGGCCATCCAGAAAGAGAGCGGTTCGTGAAATACAGGAACAAGTGCAGGAGTCTCTGGAAGGGTTTGCCTCCAGGGTTAGTGCGAGTGTGGAGAGAATGGAGGAGTCCATTTGTAACATCAGCACTGCCGTGGTGGAGGCAATGGCGCATGAGCACACCACCATAGATAGGATGGCAACCTCCATGGATAGGATGGCAACCTCCATGGAAAGGCTGGCTACAGCAATGGAGGAAATAAGTCGCCAGAGTCAGGAAAACATGGTGACTGTTCAGAATAGAATGACATCTCTGGAGGAGCGATGAGCAGCTATTGAGCAGAGAGACCAGAGCTTCATGGACGTCCTTTTGAGGAGGACTGCCAGTGCAGATATGGGTCCTCATGGCCCCCCTGAAGTGCAGCAAGGTGCTTTCCTGCCACTTGCCAGCGCTGAGGTGCGGCTGACCCATGAGAGGGATGTTGTTGGCAGGACAGAAGGAAGTGTGGGCTCCTCTCAAAGCGCTCGCATGACCATGCCACTTAGGAGCCCTCAGTCAGAGACCCACTTTGCAGAGACAACTGAGATGGCCGTTTCAGCCCCTGCACAGCCGCAGGAAGAGCAGACTGTTGAAGAACCCTCCCAGGCTCCCAAACCCAGAGGACGCCCGCCAAAGGCGTCTAAGCAGGCGCAGCATCCTAGTCAGCAAGGTGCCTCTACATCTGCTGAAGCCACAGGGGAAGCACCACATAGAAGCACGCGTAAGAGAAAGATTAAGCACCTATAGTCACAAGGGGTGTCACTTGGGTGATGTTTCTTTTTTTTCTAACTCTTGCTGGTTTATTATCCTTTTGTCATCTGTTAAAGATAAATTATGTCAAACAGTTGATTGTGTGGCCAATGTGTTATGGGAAATGGCAAAAGCACATTGAGGGCTCAGGGCGACTTGCTTTTATAATGCTGATGGTAAAAGTAATAGGAAATAACAGGGTATAGCAGAGATGAAGTATGACATTGGACAAGTGTCGCCTGCAATTACAGAGCCATATAATAGCCACCTATGGTTGAAGAGTAAGCTTATGCTAATGTGGCATGGCAGTGTGCATACCCTGGTTCACGGGCAGCAGTGAACCGGAGAGATGCTGCATTGGTCACAACAGGGCATGCAAGGCGCCCCTCGTCCTCCTCCTACTCCTCTTCCTCTTCCCAGGAAGATCTGCGCTGAGCCATGTGGCTGCTACTCCTCCAATTATGAGGACCAGGATGAGAGGGCATAAATATTTCCCATCCCCTGACTATAGATTTCATTTGAGGCAATAAGCTTGCAAGCACACAGTCGATGTGGCCTGAAATTATTCCATTCATGCCAAACTGCAGATGGATGTCAGCTTGAACAGTCACAAGGTCAGCAGATGTGCAAAATGTTCTCCCATACCTACAACAGCAAAGTTGTTGCATTTGAATGTCAGCCATGTCTCAGGGGCGCTTTTAAAGTGCTCCACCAATTAATACAAATCATGTCCTCCAGCAACTCGTCTCCGTGAACCTGGCCTGTTTCTGACAAGTCAGGAAACAGGAACCAGAAGCACGAAAATGTGAAACCACTATGAAAATAGAATTAGCAAGGCAGTTAACAGGCTGTTAACTGCCTTAACTGCCTTAACTACCTGTCCCACCGGTTCCAGACGGGTCAGTTTGGGAGGGGCTGAACAGACACTCACGAAAATCGGGTGGGGGCGGGATGGAGGCGGGTTGAGTGTCTGAAAGAAAGAAAGACTTGCATTTATATAGCGCCTTTCACGACCACCGGACGTCTCAAAGCGCTTTACAGCCAATGAAGTACTTTTGAAGTGTAGTCACTGTTGTAATGTGGGAAACGCAGCAGCCAATTTGCACACAGCAAGCTCCCACAAACAGCAATGTGATAATGACCAGATATTCTGTTTTTGTTATGTTGATTGAGGAATAAATATTGGCCAGGACACCGGGGATAACTCCCCTGCTCTTCTTTGAAATAGCGCCATGGGATATTTTACGTCCACCTGAGAGAGCAGACGGGGCCTCGGTTTAACATCTCATCCGAAAGACGGCACCTCCGACAGTCCAGCACTCCCTCAGCGCTGCACTGGAGTGTCAGCCTAGATTTATATGCTCAAGTCCCTGGAGTGGGATGAAGCCATTTTTTCTGATTTTCAAAACAGATCCGCCTCCAAACCCGCCTCCTCAGGGCTATTAAAATCGAGCCCATAGTGTCCAATTCTGGGCACCGCACTTTAAGAAAGATGTCAAGGACTTGGGGAGGGTGCAGATGAGATTCACTGGAATGATACCAGGGATGAGGGACTTCAGTTATGTGGTTAGACTAGAGAAGCTGGGATTGTTCTCCTTACAGCGGATAAGGTGAAGGGGAGATTTAACCCTCTAAAATGATGAAGGGTTTTGATAGAGTAGATAGGGAAAAACAGTTTCCACTGGCAGGAGGGTCGGTAACCAGAGGACACAGATTGAAGATAATTGGCAAAAGAACCTGAGGGGAAATGAGGAGAAATTTCTTTACGCAGCCAGTTGTTATGATCTGGAATGCACTGCCTGAAAGGGTGGTGCAAGCAGATTCAGTCGTGGCTTTCAAAAGGGAATCGGATATCTACTTGAAAAGAAAAAAATGTAGGGCTATTAGGGGAAATTAATTACCGATCTACAACTCCCTTCCATTAATTTGATGTGTCTTTTGAAAGTTATTTGACGAGTTCTTTTTCACGTTAGTGATATTTGCATGTACACTGGTACTATTTCCAACTGGTTCATTCTCCTTGATAATGCTAGCTCCTAATGATAGTGATTTGAATCAGTGTAAACTAGTAAATCTTAAAGTAAGATAAGTGTTTGCCAATGCGGTCTACTGAAAAATTGTTGGCCCCAAAAAACTGTCACTGTACGCAAATCCCTTTCTAAAACAGAGGACAATATTTTTCATCTTATTAAAACAATGTAAATTAATTTTTAAATCCAGGGAAAGAAATACTAACTACTGTTGCACCAAGCGATGAATTATGTCCCATTCTGGTGTTTGTTGAGCTCTATTATCTTGAACGATTATCACCTGTAATAAAAATCAGAAGCCAAGTTGGGTCAGAATCTGCACATATATCTTATTTGTATTGTGGAGTGGTTTGAAATAATTCTTTGATTGACAGACAAGGGTGTTGACCTGCATCCTATTAATATTTGCTTTTCTTTGTCATAGCATGTTTCATTCGACTTCCGATGAAGGACCTTTTGCATTCACAGTTAATGCTTCCCTTCGCGGCTTTCTTTTATCAGGCTGTTCACATTTTGTGTCTGGAGGTTTTCGCTTAATTGCAGTATTAATTCGGATCTCGGATTTTATTTGGTGTTGCACCAGTGTTAGCCCGTAATCTTTCAAACACGCAAGGTGAATACAAAGTCTTGCACAGAGCAGGCTTTTTCCCCACAACGCTGAAAGACACGCAGCAGAAAAACACTTTGAATGAATGATTATTCTATATCGCACAGGAATCAATGGTATGGCAGAGGCCATATACCAGTTGTACATTTTGGTAACAACATAAGAATGAGGAAAAAGGCCCTTCAGCCCATCTAGTTCACTCTGTCATTTAGGCCCATGTTCAAGACCTGCAAAGACCAGATTCCCACCTAGCTTGGCACCAAACCCCTATCTCTTCACCACCTATTGAATTAGAAGTCTACAATTAACTGTTCTCTTTTCAAATGTGAGCAGATGTTGCTCCATTGGTGTCGTTTCCTAGCTCATTAATTTGAAAGCCAGGTGGCATTCATGTTGGTCTCCTTTGATCCTTTTTCAGTGTGTGATTTTCTTTTAGAAAGATAGAAAGAACATTTATACACCGCCTTTCACGACCTCCGGATGTCACAAAGCGCTTTACAGCCAATGAAGTACTTTTGAAGTGTGGTCACCGTTGTTGCAATGTAGGAGATGTTAAGTAAAGTGGGAAGAAGTGGAACTAAGGGGAGAATTCTCTTCCATGATCTCAGCCGAAATCGGGTGGAATTGCGGTGGAGAATGTCGGAAAAAGTATTGGGGTGTGAGGCCTACTACTGCTTGAGCGCCCTGACCAGGATTTGCCTCCCGCTGTTAGAACCACCGCCGGCCATTCTTTCCCACCCGTTGCCTGCAAATGGCAGCAGGGAGACAGGGCCAGGGTCCCATGCTCTGTCCACCTGTTTCTCCTGCTCCTCTTCCTTGAAGCCACTACAGTTCTGAAATTCTTTGCCTCCTGCTCCTTTGAGACTATAACAGGGATATCAGCAACATCAGTCAGTCAGCAGTTCATGCTTGCATTAAGCAGGTGACTGATGTCAAACACTTTCATTACATTGCCCCTGCACAACCATAAAGAACAGGATACAGCTTTGTGGTTTGTGGAGGTTGCCCAAGTCTGGGGCCTTGTTGACTGCAACCATCTCGCCCCGCGGACTCCTTCAAATCAGCCGGCTACTTTCATGAATTGCAAGGGATTCCACTCCATTAAAGTGCAACTGGTATGTGATCACAGCAGTGCATCATGCAGGTCTATGCCAGCTTTCCTGGCAGTTGCCATGACGCTTTTATCTTGTGCCGATCCTCCACCTCCCCCACTCTTTGCCCCTGCACAATAAAGGAGGCTGGCTGCTTGGGGACAAGGGCTATCCCAGACCTACTCACCGTCCTGACTCCTCTCAGTAACTCATGCTCGATGGATGAACTACACTACAATCGGATCCATGGGTCAGCTAGATCCCTCTTCGAGCAGGCCATTGGAGTCCTTCAGCAATAACTCTTCCTGCAATACAGCCCACTGGGTCAAAATCCTGGAACTCCCTCCCTAACAGCACTGTGGGAGTACCTTCACATGGACTGCAGCGGTTCAAGAAGGCAGCTCACCACCACCTTCTCAAGGGCAATTAGGGATAGGCAATAAACGCTGGCCTTGCCAGCGACGCCCACATCCCATAAACGAATAAAAAAAGACAAAGAGCGTTTTCACAGCCACCTCCAGTGCTGCATGTCCTCCCCCTGCCAATGATATCGATGGTGGCATCCTCCACATGAGTCAAAGTTTGTAACGTGGTGGGACTTCCCCCTGTTCTTAAGGTCTTCCTCTGGTTATGTGCCAGTTTCACCTGCAAGAAGAGTGGCAGTGGGTTAGTGTGAAGCCCTGTTGATGGGTTGTGAAGTAGGGGAGAGAAGGATGTGCCGGGGCTAAAGTTTGGCCTTGTAGGGCTGTTGCAGGCTAAGAGCAATGCGAAGAGCAGTCTTACCATGACAATCCTGGTAAGATCATTACATTTTGTCGGTCCAGGTCCGAGGAACTATGTTGCTGGCATTGACCTGCCCAGCGACCTCTTTCCACTGCACCTGGCTAATTTGCTGGGGCACCTATCACCCATTTGAAGAAGAAGAGGACCTGCTTCCTGGTCCTCACTTGCTCCATGAAGACCTCCACAGCAGTATCTGAAATTTAAGGTGCCCGTCACCATTGTTATTCTGTCTGCTGCCTCGGTAATGCTATCTACTAAGCAACACTAAAAACATCACCTCCCTTTTAATAGCTGCAGGCTGGCTTTAAGAAGCAGCTGCCCTCCCAAATGGCAAGCTGCCTGTAATCAATGCGCTTAGTGCTGGCAGCTCGCATCCAGTATTTAAATGAGCCCCGATCACGAAGATTGATCGGGCCTCCTGCCCACGCCAGTGGGCGGGCAGAGCAATCGCCCCGCCCACCGCCTGCCCGGTCTGTGTCACAAACGAAAATCGGCCCCTGCCTATCTAGGCGGATAGCTGAAAAATGGCAAACTGCACGAATTAGCAAAGGGGCCAGCTGGCACCAGTGATACCATAGCTCAGCAAGCGTGAGCGCCTACAGGAGAGCAAGGGAGAAGATTGGAACTAGAGCAGGGAGAGTTCTTTATCAGACTCCATCAATTTATATAGAGGAGGATCCTGTGCTATTTTAATGCAATATATATTACTTTGACGCAATTTGTAAACTACTTTCCTTGTTGTTTCAATTTTTTTAAGTTGCAGTTTTTTATTGCCTGAGTTCTTATTGTTTAACACCTGCCTCACACCTTATTTTATTTCATTGCTCCTAAATCGAAGCTGCGACTATAAGGGTGGTGCAATGTATTAAATCATTCCAGTGGGGATAAAGGATAACAGCTAATGGATCTGATTTTCCCCTATTATCTGCTTTTCAGCAATCTGACAACACTTACCCATCAGAGAGACTTTGGAATATCAATGTGGCTTCATTACCCCTGTAATATATTGTTTGCCATTGTGTACACTCTCTGCAACCCGTACAGACATTGGGCAGTGTGTGCGATCCAACAGAAAGTAGAAAATGGTTATTCACTTAGTGACGAGATAAGGCTAGAGATCAGTGTAATCATAGCTTGATTTCTGGAGCGTTTCATTTACAATGACTTGTCAATTCAGAGTATTTTACAGTAGTGGAACATGAACATTGTTGAGAATAAGAGTAACGGAAAAGCACCGCGGTAGTAAAATGATCACAAGATTATAATAAATCTCCGAACAAATAGATGGCTGGTACTGAACCTAGCATTGAGAGGTCTGGCTTAGCAGAGCCAGGGTCCTTCCAGCTGCCATGGGCCAATTCCATAGTTTTCACTCACGTACAATAAATGAGGGGTGGGGGCTTTCGACTTCCTTCACCTATGAGGTTTGTAGAAAGCGGTTTCACAACTGGAACAAAGCGCCTTGCAACTAGTCTAACCCACAATGCTAAAATGATCCAGGAACTGGCAGTCATTAGTAGGTTTCTTGGCACTTCTGTGCTACGCTTGCTGGAGCACTATTTCCATGCAAAATTTATTTAGCAAACCACGTTTTGTTTACCGGATTGATATAAATCTTGTGAAATATAATTGCACTGAAAAATGTTATCAGGCTGCTTGCGACTAATGATATTCTAATGAACGGGATAAAGGAAAAAACACTTGTATTTACATTTTACCTTAATGTGTCAGAGTGCCTCACAAAGCAGATGACTTTTGGAGTTCAGCGACTGTAGGTATGTGAGCCAATGTGGCAGTCATTCTGCACCGACCAGGTCCTATGTACAGCAATGAGATGAATAATGAGTTATTTTTTTGGTGCCGTTGGTTGAAGGAGGAATCTTTGCCCTGTGCGTCTTGGAATAGTGTTACTGGATCTTTAATTTCCATCTGAAAAAGTAGATCACAGCTTAACATTTCATCCGAAGGACAGCACCTCTGACAATTAAGAGTGCCCTCAGAACGGCACCAGAGCGTTGACTGAAAGGATGTACTCATTGTGTGGGACTCAGGCCCACGACCATCTGACCCAGGGGCGAGAGCACCACCAAGTGAACTGGGCTGATCCACTGTTCTCCTATCCCAGTGACCGAAGCGATGCTCCTTAAAACAATAGTAAGGGGGACCAGCTGAGATACATGATGGCCTCTCAACAGTGGGACCTGAGTTCAAATCCAGCCCAGCAGCAGCAAGTGAAGCAGAGTTGCCTCCTGGCAGTAAGGTAGGGGCACTAGAATAAGCTCTGCAGTAGTGTAATGAGTGTACACCTAGACGTTGAAAGTTCAAATTCCACCCTGGCAAGCTATGCCTTTGAATTCAATAAATCTGGTCTTTTGTGGGCTGGTACTGGGGAAAAATGAATATGGAAGCTGCTGGATTGTCATAAAAACCCAACTGATTTACCAACATCCTGTAGGGCAGAGAACCATTACAAGATGCATTTGATGATTTTATTACAAAGAAAATGGAGGGTGGGGGGGGGGCGTTGGTGGTAAGAGAAGGCCCCACCTGTGTGATCCAAGCATTGGAAATGTTGTTTGAGCACCCTGAGAGCTTGCTCATTGAGCATTCTGGTTCTGGTGTGGGCATCATTGTACCTTTGCTACAGTTGAAGACGGGCATCCATGGGTCGATTCTTCAGCCGTGGGCTCAGCTTATACTCCAGTAACCAGCCTTCCACCCAACTCCTCCCCTTCAAACAATTCGGCCGTACCTCACTGCCTCAATACGTACGAATCAGGCATAGTCCCTGACTGCTGTGCATGGACAAAGAAAGGAGGAAAGACTTGCATTTATATAGCGCCTTTCATGAACCTCAGGACGTCCCAAAGCGCTTTACAGCCAATGAAGTACTTTTTTGAAGTGTAGTCACTCTTGCAATGTAGGAAAATGTGGCAGCCAATTTGCACACAGAAAGGTCCCACAAACAGCAATGAGATAATAACCAGACAATCTGTTTTTAGGTGTTGGATGAGGGATAAATATTGGCCAGGACACTGGGGAGAACTCCCCTGCTCTTCTTCGAAATAGTGCCATGGGATCTTTTACGTCCACCTGAGAGGGCAGATGGGGGCTCTGTTTAACATCTCATCCAATAGACGGCACCTCTGACAGTGCAGCGCTCCCTCAGTACTGCACTGGAGTGTCAGCCTAGCTTTTGTGTGCATGTTCCTGGGGTGTTACTTGAACCCACAACCTTCTGCCTCAGAAGCGAGAGTACAACCTCAGAAGGTGATGGAACATTTTACTTGGTGTCTGCAGCCAATGGTGGCAGTGGTATACTTATCCATTCCTATTTGCACTAGTCTTCAGTCTGCACAATGTCTAGAGAATCTGCTAACTATTGCTATGCCTCAAATCCATTTACCCACCTTTGCATCATATCCCTTGATACCCTGATCTAACAAACATGTATGGGTCACAGTCTTGAAAGCTCCAATTGGCCCAGCATCCACAGCCTTCTGGGGGAGAGAGTTCCAGAGTTCCATCACCCTTTGTGTGAAAAAGTGCTTCCTGTTTTCACTCATAGATCTTCAAAAAAAATTCCTTTTTGCATTTAATTTTCCCTCAAATTGTTTGCTGCTGAAAGCTGCTCACCACCACCCATCCTCTTCCCTTTGGCAGTCAGTGCAGGAAGGGAACCGATCAATGCCGGAATAAGGCCCCGGATGTCTTTTCTGCTCTACAATAACACATGTGGCAATGGCTTAGAGATGGCTCTTGATACATAGAAGGAAACAATCAAAGTTGAAGGTTATGATGGAAAAGTATGGTCTCACCTTCAGTTCCAACAAACCGAAGCACCTTATGCATTGCCCCTCATCAGCTAGGAATGGACTTCTCATTGATAGAATGGAGGAGTTACCTGAAATCTTTATTGATTTCAGCTATGTAGAATTAACACCAACCTGACACCAGTCATTTCTCCTACTCTGTCAGAGAGGGGGGTTATTTTAGATTGTTTATGTAAGACCTTAAAATTAGAGCTAGGCCATTCAGGGGTGATGTCAGGAAGCATTTCTTCATAGAAAGTGTCGTGAAAATTTCTCCTCCCCCCAAAAACTGATGAGGCCTGGGTCAATTCAAAATTTCAAGACAGAGATTGCTAGATTTTTGTTAGGCAAGAGTATTAAGGATTATGGAACCAAGGCAAGTAGATGGAGTTGAATACAGATCAGCCATAATCTAATAGAATGGCGGAACAGGCTCAAGGGGCTGAATGGCCTCTTCTAGAGCTTCGCGTATCTCTGGTCTTTCAAATAATCGGGATCGACTGCAACCAATGTGGTGGGTATGTTGTGTTTAATCGGAGTCTAAGATGGATATAACACATTAGTTATACAGCAAAAACATACGACCGTGACAAATAGTGGATACCAGCCCGGATCGGACAGGACAGCTGGTGTGCGCGAACAGCTCTTCTTCTCTCTCTCTCTTTCTGAACTGCCCCAGAGTGTTAGACCAGAGTCAGCATGGATCCACTCTCGGGAGCGCTCCACTCCACTGCCTGTGTTGGGGCCTTTTCAGGTCTTTCTTTTGTACACTTTTTAGGGGTGGACCTGGGGTAGAATATCATGGCCTTGCGGCACGCTAAGGACTGTTTTTCCCTTATCTCATCCTGCCTTGTCCTCCCAAGTTTAGAGTTATCTACTCTGAGACATACCAGGCTCGGCCTTCAGATTGTTCGTAGCTGCTTGTTATCAGTTATTTATGTTCAAAGCTGTCCATGCAGCTAGCTGTGCAAATTAACTACTTCAATCCATTATCAGACTATTGCACCATGGAATGAATCATTAAATTCCCAAAGACACCCTCTATTCTAATCTCACACACTGGTTACCTTTCGCATCTTAGCAGGCAGTTTTGTTAAACAGAGTCAAAATCCTAACTTAGCATTATAATGTGGCTATTTATTTAAGCATCTATCCAGCTACTCAAATACTAGTCTAAAGGCACCACTTAGCCATGCCCCTTTTCTGGGACTATCCACAGACCATTGGTCCCCTGCACCTGGGGTAACTGTAATGTCTGATAATACCTATTTCGCCAGTTTCCAGGGAAACTAAACTTAAGCAGTTCCAGTAAAACATTTATACATTAACCCCTTACTTATCTCAAGCTCTAATACAATCGTCTAAACCCAGTATTATCCGCGTCACAATTTCATTCACGTAACCACATACATTTTAGGTACCCCTACTTTCTAACACTATTACTTTTCCGATGTTCCAAAGATGCTGGGCTTGATCTCCAAATTCTCTCCTGGTGTCAGCGCTAACATATGGCTTACAGACAATGATAATATTCAAATGCAAATTCATTGTTTTTGTCCACAGAGAACCACACTGATCAATGCAATTATTTTGATATTTAAGCTAAAATTAGCATGGCCCTCTGATGCACCGACAGTCCATCACATGCGAATTTGGTGGTGAGCACTGGGAAAGACGCCAGCTCAAAATAAAGGATTGTTTGGATCTATTCTCCACAGGATTTTGTATTATTGTAATATATTTTATGTGAAATAAAACCCCTTTACCTCTTTTCTAATCGGAGGGACGAAAATGCCTTCTTCACTGTTTCAAAGAGAAAAATATAGTGGTAAACATGCGATCTTCTGTATACAGCTGTGATGAAGCTATTCTGATGACCGTTCTCTCACACTCTCTCTCTGTATGCATGTGTATTCACAACAACAATATTTATATCAGCGGGGGTGTAGCTGAGAGTATACATGGGTACAAGCCATATACCCACTTTTATTCCCAGGATCAAACTGTACGCTCACATTTCAGCCAGTGGGAATGGAGATATATACTTCTTCCTTTAGTGCCCCCTGACCCCTCGCCACCGAGTATGCAGAGGTGGGAATCCCTTCCACTGGTGGCAGTAGAGCGATGCTTGAGACAAGGACCTATTCCCATCCATTAGGGCAGCACTGAGGTAAGTGCAGCTCTGAAAGCAGAAGAAGTTGTTAAGGGTAAGGAGGGAAGAAATGGGTGGGAGTGACAGAGAGAGTGAAAGGAGAAAAGGCTGATAGTGGTGATTTGAGGGCAAGAGGCTAAAAGCCTGGTACATCGTTTTGGGATTGGGGGAGGAAGGAAAGCACCAATTTTAACTCAGATGGGGTGGGGAGGGGAGAGTGCCAATATTAACTGAGGGGGTTGGAGAGGGGGAAAAAATAACAGCATAAACTAGGTTAGAGGGGAAAAGGTTCAATTGAGGGAAAGAAGAAGATTAACAAGGCCAACCTGAACCAGTGTGCTGGTTTGATTGTGGAAAAGAAAGACTTGCATTTTAACAGCTTCTTTCATGACCTTAGATAGTTCCAAAGCACTTTTGAAGCGTAGTCACTGTTGTAATGCAGGAAATAAGGTCCCACAAACAGCAATATGATCATGACCAGATATATGTTTTTAGTGATGTTGGTTGAGGTCTTCCTGGTGTCCTGATTGGCCAGGACACTGGGAATACCTCCCCTGCTCTTATTCAAAATAGTGCCATGGGATCTTTTATTTCCACCTGAGAGAGCAGACAGGGCCTTGGTTTAACATCTCATCCAAAAGACAGCACCTCTGACAGTGCAGCACTCCCTCAGCACTACACTGGAGTGTCAGCCTAGATTGTGTGCTCAAGTCTTTGGAGTGGGACTTGAACCCACAACCTTCTGACTCAGAGGCAAGAGGGCTAGCAACTGAGCCACAGCTGACATTGTTGGTGGAGGGAGTGGGAGAGGAGTACCTGAATGACCTAAGAAGGTTGGAGGAAGAGAGAGTACCTCTCTGTGAAAGGGTGGAGAATTGGTTGCGGTACAGTGTCTCTGTGAACTGTGGTGGAGGTTGGACGTGGAAGAGTGATTGTTGAGGTAACTTTCGGGGGAGGGATGTTCTGACAGGTCTGTTGACAATCCAAACACGTCTCCGGGAAATGCAGGCATAGCCCATGAATGGATTGAAAAATTACGAAACCATGCGTTCGGAGTTTCCCAAGATGCATTCCCTGCCATGCCGCTCCGTGTTGGGAGCCCCTTACATTTCAACGGTCTTGCAAGCAACATTTTCAGAACTGTCAAAAATAACTAGAGGCAAGCTGTTAATTGGCAACAAATGCAACACTGCTGAAACAGCAACAAGTGTAATGAATGGCAAGTTAACATAAACCATTAAGACTTTGCCTAGGTAGCTGCTATTAATGGCAGCCAGGTATCACTAATGATAAGGGAAAATAATGGCAGGTCAGTCAGCGTCTGCAGAGAGAACTGACGAGTTAATATTTCAGTTGTAAGCCCTTTGTCAAAATGAAGTGTTTCTATTTTTGTTTCAGATTTCCAGCACCTGCAGTTTTTTTTTTTGCTTTTTTTTTTGTCACTAATGATGAGTCTGTCTTTGGAATTAATAACTGACCCATCTCTAGGTTTCTCCCAGATTTTCCTGCAATTCTTAATGAGTGGGAACATTCAATATAACTGTACTGAACTTCGACCTCTGATGTTCCTTGACTATATGACCCCCCCCCCCACCCACTTCCATCGCCTGCCCCCCTTTAACTAGTCAGTTGGTGCAGCCCACATCATTGAGGAATTTTATTTTATTTAATGTGATACAGACAATCATTAGTTGCATCATTGCACCCAAAGCCACCAGAACAGTTAGGCTCTGTTGCTAAAAATATAACATCACATCTGCTGTAACAGATATGTGCAAATTTCAACACTTCCAATGGGAACTCAGTATTGAAGGTTTAAAAGGAGATACACAACAATCTGGAAATAAAAAAGCTGCCATCAGTGAAAGCAATCACAAAGCTGTCGATTGTCATAAAAACCCAGCTGGTTCACTCATTTCCTTTGTGAAATGAAACCTGCTGTCCTTAACCAGTCTGGCCGATATGTGACTCGTGTCCCACACCAACGTGGTTGACACTTAACTGCCCTTTGAAGTCGCCTAGCAAGTCACTCAGCTGTATCAAACCCCTAGAAAAAAAAGCACTGTCAAAGTACCTTCACCACACGGACTCCAGCCTTTTAAGAAGATCCCCTTCGCAGGGTTACTAGGGATGGGCAATAAATGCCGGTCTTGCCAGCGACGCCCACATGTCCCAAGAATGTTTTTTTTAAAATGATCTGTCCAAACCAATATATTAACTAACCAAATGATAATTTAAATTATAACGATCGGATCAGGTTGAAGCAATCAATCTCATGTGGCACCTGCTGAATACTTCTAGCAAACCAATGGACATTGTAGGCAAGCTTTCCCACGTGTGCACTCATCAATCGATGATTTTCTCCCCAGTCAATGCAATGGACAAGGTAATCACGGGCTGGTGAGCAAAAAACCCAGGCCACAATTGGAGACACATTCTGCATAATTAGTCCGGGCCTTTGGATTACAAGTCCAGTAATTAACACTCTATGCTCTGGGTCAGAAGCTCATGGGTTCAAGCCCCAGTACAGACCCGAGTACATAATCTAACCTGATTCTTCAGGTTGGCACTGAAGGAGATCTACATTGTCGGAGGCACCAACTTTGAGGTGATACATCACTCTAAGGCTGGGGTGAAGGTGAACAAGCAAGATCCCATGGCACTATCTACCCGACAATGTGGAAAATTGCCCAGGTATGTTCTGTCCACAAAAAACAGGACAAATTCAATCTGGCCAATTACCGCCCCATCAGTCTGCTCTCAATCATCAGCAAAGTGATGGAAGGTGTCGTCAACAGTGCTATCAAGCGGCACTTACTCACCAATAACCTGCTCACCGATGTTTGGGTTCGGCCAGGACCACTCGGCTCCCGAGCTCATTACAGCCTTGGTCCAAACATGGACAAAAGAGCTGAATTCCAGAGGTGAGGTGAGAGTGACTGCCCTTGACATCAAGGCAGCATTTTACCGAGTGCGGCATCAAGAATCCCTAGTAAAACTGAAGTCAATGGGAATCTAAGGCGGGGGGGGGAACTCTCCACTGGCTGGAGTCATACCTAGCACAAAGGAAGATGGTTGTGGTTGTTGGAGGTCAATCATCTCAGCCCCAGGACATTGCTGCAGGAGTTCCTCAGGGCAGTATCCTAGGCCCAACCATTTTCAGCTGCTTCATCAATGACCTTCCCTCCATCATAAGGTCAGAAGTGGGGATGTTCGCTGATGCCTGCACAGTCTTCAGTGCCATTCACAACTCCTCAGTTGTGGGACTTTTCTATTCACAAGTTGGCTGCTGCGTTTTCCCACATAACAACAATGACCACACTTCAAAAGCGATTCAGTGGTGAAGCGCTTTGGGACATCACGAGGAGGCAAAAGATGCCATATAAATGCAAATTCTTTTTTCCTTTTGATCAAATCAATCACCAATGTGTGCAAAAGAAGACATTCCCTAGGATTTTTCAGGGCTGGAAATCATAAACTCTCCACCTGTGGTACACACTTGACATTGCAAAAGGTTAAAAAGGTGTTGGGAGGTGGTGGGGGGCGGAGGGGGGGAAGCAAAATACTGCAGAAGCTGGAATTCTGAAATAAAAAGAGAAAATGCTGGAAACACTCAGCAGGTCAGGCAGCATCTGTGGAGAAAGAAACAGAGTTAATGTTTCAGGTCGATGACCCTTCATCAGAACTGGAAGATGTTAGAAATGAACAGCTTTTAAGCAAGTGCAGAGCCAGGGAAAAGGCGGGGGCAGGGAAAGAACAAAAGGGAGAGGTCTGTGATGGGGTGGAGGGCAGGAGTGATTAAAGGCTGCAGGCAGTGACACCACAAGTCCTGGCCAGAATGGAGATGATTGGGCAATTCTCCCATCAATCACACCTGGAGACCGCACTGCTTTAAATGACTGGGATTGATTTTACATAATTTGTATTATGTAACTATCCTCCACTCACTGCATTTTTCTGGAGGAATAATCCTGCTTTTATTTGGAGACTTTGCTATAGTTTCGGTCATTACATAGTATTTACAGCACAGAAATAGGCCATTTGGCCCACTAGTCCATGCAAGTGTCTTCCCACCCTTCTTCATCTAACCCCATCAACATATCCTTCTCTATTCCTTTCTCCCTCATGTGTTTATCTAGCTTCCCCTTTAATACATCTCTGCTATTCACCTCAACTACTCTGTGTGGTATCCAGTTCCACACTTTAATCACTCTCTGGGTAAAGAAGTTTCTCCTGAATTCCCTATGGATTTATTAATGACTGTCTTATATTTATGGCCCTTAGTTTTGTTCTCTCCCACAAGTGGAAGCATCTTTTCTACGTCTACACTATCAAACCATTTCATAATCTTAAATACCTCGATCAGGTCACCCTTCAGTCTTCTCTATTCTAGATAAAAGAGCCCCAGCCTGTTCAATCTTTCCTGATAGGTATAACCTCTCAGTTCTGGTATCATCCTAGTAAATCTTTTTTGCACCTTCTCCAGTGCTTCTATATCCTATCTGTTTGCTGTAGTTCCAGAGACTTTAGATTCTGTTTGCTGTAGGTTCTGCAGTAAGACCCGCCCCACCTCCAACTCATTGGCTGCCACAGTGGTGTCAATACTCACTCCGACCATTAAATGACAAAAGCAAGGCAAAATGAGGTGGTAACGGGGCAAGTATTGAAACAAAAGATGGGTCCAGACTTGTTCCCTCTTATTATTTTTTCGGTTCGCGGGCCCTTTACCTGGCTGCGCGGCCCATTTAGAATTCCGCGCACGCGTGGTTGTTCCCATACGAAAGCCGGTGAACGGCCTGTGCTGGACCTCAAGACCGCCGTGCAGCCACGCAGCTAAACGGGAACAATGGTCCAGAGGAAGTGTAAATGATTACAGAATATCCAAGAGAAAAGTGGGTAAGATCTAAAGTTGTGAAACTCAGTGTTAAGGCCAGAAGGCTGTAAATTGCCTAATAGAAAGATGAGACGCTACTGCTTGAGGAAGAAGGAAATCGCTCTTAGAAATCTGTAAACCCCACCAACGGGTAACACACACTCACTCCTGCGCTGGTGCACACTCAGTAGCTGAATCTTTTCTGTTATTTTTTTCGTGTAATCTAACCTGTATTTTTACTCGAATATTCTAGACACAAAAGGCATCAAGGGGTACGGGGAGAGAGCGGGAATATGGTATTGAGATAGAGGATCAGCCATGATCATATTGAATGGCGGAGCAGGCTCGAAGGGCCGAATGGCCTACTCCTGCTCCTATTTTTCTATGTTTCTATGATTGTTGCAATAATGTCCGTGGATAGACAAAAGGAGAGCCTCTCTACCTCTCTTTCCTCCTTTAAGACGCTCCTTAAAACCTACCTCTTTGACCAAGCTTTTGGTCACCTGCTCTAATTTCTCCTTATGTGGCTCGTGTCAATTTTTTTGTCTTATAATACTCCTGTGAAGCGCCTTGGGAAAATTTACTACGTTAAAGGCGCTATATAAATACAAGTTGTTGTGGTTGTTGGGACTGGTCAATGGCTGGGGAAAGACAACAATTTGCAGGGCTATGGGGAAACAGCAGGGGAGTTGGATTAATTGAACAGCTCTACCGAAGAGCCGGCACAGGCACGATGGGTCAAATGGCCTCCTTCTGTGCTGTATGATTCTATGATAAAATGATGGACAAGTTGGTCACTGTAAATGTTCCGATTGATTCTCTTGGCAATTGTGCATTAATACGGCACAAGTCTTAGAAATGCGGCGGAGAACACGTCCCTTTGAGATCAATCACCTTCAGAACACAAAAGCTCTCATCTCCCATCAAGTGGAACACAACCGATGCAAAGTGAGCTACAGTGTGTTATACTATCCCAGCTCCCTCAGCTAGCATATTTCATTTACAGCGTGTCTGCTCGGCGCTGAAAGCCAGATAAAAGGAGTGAAATAGAAACACGTCACAGAATTGAACTTTCTGTGAAAATTAATCAGGGACCTGGAAGAAGGTGATTTTTTTTAAATAAAAAAATTAACAGCGTTGTTCAATTTCCCCTTTGGGATTGCAGGAAACCAGAATCTGCTTCCAGCCGAATTCAAATTTGTTCGAAGTTATGGAACCAGACAGACAGCAATAACTGGCAGAAGATGCGAGTGAGCCGGACCAGATATTAGCGTAATAACCAGAGACTGAAATCCCAGGTATTGATTTTAAACACACAGCCCCGGCTCTGGATCGGCTCCGTGCAGTATACAGTAAGTAGTCTGCCCTTTATTTACTAGTTTGGTTACAATCAACGCTCTTTCCGGCCTGGGCAATTATACATAAAACAGGATTCCTCTTTGCTGTGCCAGGAACAGCTTATGATGATCGAATGAGACGCTCTGCGACGCCGTGCTTGTGGAATGAGTTCCGTTGGGGGAATTTTCAATGCCATTTGCTCAGTAACACTGCCAGAAAGCGGTCTATGCTTTTTGCATTACTGCATCCGAAGCTCCCGTCTCTTTTTTAAAAAAAACCGATAACACCTGTCTTGGGAGATTTAAACGCTGCCCCTCAGAGTGCGTTTGAGCTGGGATTTTTTTTTAACGGGTGTCTTGTCCCATATTACATCGAATAACAGCACAGAAACGGGCCATTCGGCCCAACTGGTGGTGTTTCTGCTCCACACCCTACTCCATCCCCACCCTCACCTCCCTTGCTCTATCCCCTTGTTTGGGGTGAAATTCACACTCAATTAAAGGGGACGCTGTCAAAAAAAAATAAGGACGGGGCAGATGTTTCCAGAGAGGTGGAGATTGGATAAAGCAAAGATTTAAAACTCCAGACTTGTCTTCACACAAACAGGGGGGGGGGGGAACACCCTGGCGGACCTTAAAAAGAACTTTTACTCACCGCGGTAATCAGATCCGGCGGGCTCCAAAGCCGTTTTCTAATCGCTATCGGCAACAAGTCTGATCCGAGCAAATATTTTTGGTTGGGGGGGGGGGTGCTGCTTCTCAGTTACATTTCCCCAAGTGTTAAAGCTTCGCAGTGAGGATACCCCTTTAAAGGGAAGACCTGCTCTCTCCCTGTCTCTCTTCCCGGATAACAAGTCAATCAAAGGAGGGAGGGACAATGGGCGAAATTGCTCAGCGCTCGGCTCGGAATCATTACCTGTGGGATCACCCGGACCTTGCTGCTGGTGGTGAGGGATGTGTGTGTGGGGGGTTTATCCTTATAAACTGACGGTACGGTCAGCTGGTTGCCAGTTATTTGACGCAAGTGTTACTCCTCCTTTTAAAAAGAATATGATCCTATCTTTTTTTCTGTTCTTGCACCTTTACTTATTCGCCCCTCTGAGCGGCGACAGAAGACACTGGATGCTGGAGAGTAATGTGATTAGTGAGAGTCCCGAAAGCAGAGCAAAAGACAAGGTAATTTCAGCCCGGCTTCTTTGTGTCAATTTGATGCATTTCCCTGTTGTGGGATTCATTCATATTTGCACAGTTTTTAAAAAAAATCAGACAACAAAGAATATTTTTTTTTTAAAAAGGCATTTTTGCAATTACCTTTTTCCAATGCAGTGTTAATTACCCGTCCATGTGTGCACTTGCATGGATTTAAGGCTAAGCTGTACATTGTTAAACCTCGCATGTTAACGCACATTTCGCATTTTGAACCAGGTCGAAAGTGAATTTCTCCGGATATACTCGCAAAGCCCCAATCAATTCGGCAGCTGCACAAGGCAGAGCGGTGTTAGACGGCCAGAGATTGACCTTGGTCCTGGCGTGCGACTGAGTGCCACCCAAAGAACTGAATTGGCCACATCTTCGACACACTCCCGAGTAAGTGCCGCCGCCTTTTAAAGCCAAGCGGGCTTCGGCGATCCGAACTCCTGCCCTGTCTCAGACAATCTCCACTTCTCTGGCATCCCCCCCCCCCCCCCCCCTGTTAAACACCATGGACTTGGCCAACAGCACGCGGTGGAACAACCAAAGCGCGGGGTCGGGAGAGTTCGGCCCCAAATCGGTTTCTATTTTCAGCATCCTCATATTGACTTTACTGGCGATCCTGGTGCTCGCAACCTTCTTGTGGAACGTCTTGGTTCTGGTCACCATCTTGCGGGTAAGGACTTTCCATCGCGTGCCTCACAACCTGGTGGCCTCCATGGCCATGTCGGATGTGATGGTCGCCGCCCTGGTCATGCCTCTCAGCCTGGTGCGCGAACTGAACGGGAGGCGCTGGAGACTGGGGAAGGTCCTGTGCCAGGTCTGGATCTCCTTCGATGTCCTCTGCTGCACGGCCAGCATCTGGAACGTCACGGCCATCGCCCTGGACCGCTACTGGTCCATCACCAGGCATCTGGAATACACCCTGAAAACGAGGAAGAAGATTTCCAACATCATGATCGTCTTGACCTGGGTGCTGTCCGCCGTCATCTCCCTCTCGCCCCTCTTCGGCTGGGGCCAGACATACTCGGAGCAGGACGAGCAGTGCCAAGTTAGTCAAGAGCCGTCTTATACCATCTTCTCCACTTCGGAGCCTTCTACCTCCCTCTCTGCGTGGTCCTTTTTGTGTACTGGAAAATTTACAAAGCTGCCAAGTTTCGAATCGGATCCCGCAGGACAAACACGATTACTCCAATGCCCGAAGTGGTGGAGGTACATAACTGATATTTAAAAGCTACCTCTCAACCCATGACATGGTACCCTTTATCGTGATTGAAACCCTTGATGGAGAGAGAGAGAGCAAGAGCGATGGGAAATAGGGAGAGAGAGAGAGAGAGAGTGAGACAATACAGAAGAGACAGAACATAGGGAAAGAGAGAAACAGTAAGTGGAGATAGAGGCAGAAATGGAAAGAAAGACTTGCATTTATATAGCGCCTTTCATGACCTCAGGACATCCCAAAGTGCTTTACAGCCAATGAAGTACTTTTGGAGTGTAGTCACTGTTGTAATGTAGGAAACGCGGCAGCCAATTTGCGCACAGTAAGCTCCCACAAACAGCAATGTGATAATGACCAGATAATCTGTTTTTAGTGATGTTGATTGAGGGATAAATATTGGCCCCAGGACACTCCCCTGCTCTTCTTCGAAATAGTGCTTTAGACCATAAAGTGCAAAACAACAGAGGAGATGGAAATACGGAGTGAGACACAGGTAGCAGGCAATGAGAGAGTGAAAACCAGGAGGGGAAAGAGACAGAAACAATAAGGAGAGGAAAAAGCAGGGTAGATGACAATACGAGAGAAAGTCCATGGGGAAAGGGAGAGCTAGAGGAACAATGCAGGAGAGAGAAACCATATGGAAGGAGCGCAAACCCAGAGAGAAAGAAACAACGGGGGAAAAGACCACTGGGAAAGAGAGACAGCAAAGTCATCGGGAAATAGAGAGCGCGAGAAAGAGAAAAAAATCAGAGAAAAAAGAGCGACAACAAGGGAGAGGGAAAGAGATAAATGATAGGGGAAAAAGAGAATAAACCATAGAGAGAGAGAGAGAGAGAAACAGTCAGGAAATAGAGAGAGTAAACCACAGGGGAAGAGAGAGAGAGAAAAAAATAGAGAGTGAGAGGGAACAGAGAAAGAAAGCACAGGGGATGAAAGAGAAAGGTGGAGGGGAAGGGCGAGGGAGGGAGCACCAGGAGAGAGAAAACCAGAAACCATAGGGAAAGAGCGAAACAAAAAAAGGAATAGAGAGGAAAATCATAGAAGGGGGAGAATAAACGAGTGGGGGAAAGAGAAGAGGGAGAGGAAACAATGTGAGAGATGGAAGAGAGACTACAGAGGACTAGGGAAAGATAAATCATAGGGAAAGAGAAATAATAGGGAAATAGAGAGGGAAAACATGAGAGAAAGACGAGAGAGAGAGAGACCCATAGGAGATAGAGAGAGAAAACCCTTGGAGATGGGGAAGAAATTCATTATGTAAGCGTATTTTCAGTTAAAATAATCTTAATACAGCTAATGAAACTACCTTTCAGTATTGTGTGATGTGTTAAAGGTGATACTAAAAGATAGAGCGATATTGGAGGGGTTCTACTTACACCCGTCTTCTTCCTGTCAGGTGAAAGAGGCGTCCCACCAGCCTGAGATGGTCTTCACGGTCCGCCACGCTACCGTTACCTTCCAGACTGACGGCGATACCTGGCGGGAGCAGAAGGAGAAGAAAGCGGCGCTGATGGTCGGCATTCTCATCGGGGTCTTCGTGCTGTGCTGGATCCCATTCTTCATCACCGAACTCATCAACCCG
This sequence comes from Squalus acanthias, assembly GCA_030390025.1. Lineage (NCBI taxonomy): Eukaryota > Metazoa > Chordata > Chondrichthyes > Squaliformes > Squalidae > Squalus > Squalus acanthias. Next base: position 161,869,819 of record CM059428.1, on the reverse strand, counting down.
CTGTGCTCGTGCGACATCCCCCCGATCTGGAAGAGCATCTTCCTCTGGCTCGGCTACTCCAACTCGTTTTTCAACCCGCTGATCTACACGGCCTTTAACAAGAACTACAACAACGCCTTCAGGAACCTCTTCTCCAGACAGCGCTAAGGCACCCTCTTACCTCGCACCCTTTGGTGAAGTTTTAGCCAGCTAGGCGGACACACACACGCGAGAGTGCACGGGAAAACGGATAAGCAAAAGCAGCGAAGATACCCTTGGAGATAGAGAGGCTGCAGCATTATACACCCGACCTATTTACCCGCTCAGACCCTGGGGACACTTCTTCTAGAGCCGAGCCGGTGTGTGTAGTTGAGATCATTTACCACCTTCGATGTGATCAAAGATTCAGCTGTAAAGTATATTGAACTAGTTCATTTGTACGCCTCTTATCATCAAACATCCCGTACAACTTTAGAAGGCCAGTTAAGTCTACTTGTCTCTGAGCCAGACTATGGAAAGGCTGCTATATTAATGCTTTCCGATAATGACCGCCTTGCTATCGTGTAGCGCTGCCGAATCGAATTTATATCGAACTCTTAGTGAATTAAGAACATCGGCTGTATCTATCTTCATCCAATACCACACGGGGTTCTCTCTCTCTTGCAATAATAAAGATCCTCTTGAAAACTGTAACTTTGTTCAATGCTTGGCATAATTCATATTCACCCTGCATTCGGTTGGAAGAGTCTGGAGAGAGGATAAGTGTCTTATAATACAGAAAACGTGCTTGAAACACACAGCAGGTCAGTCAGTGTCTGGGGAAAAAAACACTGGGGAAAGAAGGGTTAAATCATAGATGATAGAATGATACAGCACAGAAGGAGGCCATTTGGCCCATGGTGCCTGTGCCGGCTCTTTGAAAGAGCTCTCCAATTAATCCCACTCCCCCGCTCTTTCCCCATAGCCCAGCAATTTTTTCCTTTTCAAGTATTTCTCTAATTCCCGTGGTCTGCTTTGCCTCTTATTAAAGGCAGCTAAATCTGAACCAACCCAACTTTGAAAAGGATTTCCACCCATTAGGGACCTTGCTAATAAAACCTTTAGATCTGTTCAGGCATTCGGCATTTTAACTATTCTCGTCATTTTTCGCGTGAACAGAAAGATCAATGGTACAACCACAATCCTTTTTCATACTGGACTGAGATTAGGCAATGCTCTGCATGACTGCTATACAATCAGATCTGCCAGCTACGTTTGTTAACATGCACTGAAACCACGCTTGGGGTGTAACCCCCCCATCATCAGAACTCTCACTCTCAACCATAACCGGTCTCTGCAGATGTTGACTGACCTTCTTGTGTATTTCAAGCATTTCCTGCTTTTATTTCAGATTTTCCGCATTGTATAAGAGTATCTCTCGATAGGTAAACCTGGAGTGACAACCAGATGTTTTCAGGGGACTTGTGGCTTACAAAGTGCTGTTATAAGTAGGAGCTGGTTTCACTTGGTCGACAAAGACTTATAGTCGACACCTTTACTGATGCCGTTAAAATCAAATCCAATCAAATCACTGCTGGGTGGCAGACCGATCGGCAGGGAACTTTCTCAAGTGGTGATTGGTTGCACAGTGTGAGTGGCAGGCATTAATTCTGTAGGCTCGGTAACCAGATTTACGATAATTGGCAAAAGAAATAGAGGGGAGATGAGGAGAATTTTTAATTTAACGTGGCTAGTTGTTATGATCTGGAACGCACTGTCTGAAAGGGCGGTGGAAGCAGATTTAATAGTAACTTTCAAAAGGGAATTGGGACATATACTTGAAGGGGGAAAACTGGAGAAAGAACCAGGGAGTGGGACTAATTGGGACAGCTCTTTCAAAGAGCCGGCACAGACATGATGGGCCGAACGACCTCCTTCCGTGCTGTATCATCGAGTTACCTCGAGTCTATAGCATAGAAATAGGCCATTCGGCCCAACTGGTCTATGCCGGTATTTATGCTCCACACGAGCCTATCATTCTCTGATTCTAATTCAGAGTACACAGTAGCCGAACAGTGTCCCCCCCCCCCCGAGAAGACTGGCTGCCAACCTGTGCTTGACCCCCTAACTGGAAAGCAGACATGGCCGCTGCTTGATCTTGCCGAAGTCTGGGAGCCTCTCTGTGTCATCTCCCTCCACCGTTGATGACCTATTGTCAAGGCCTCAGGCGCGGCGATGCTTCTATCATTTTGTTAGTAAATTATTATTAATTGATATTTTTGTCCGCCTCGCTCCCCCTAGTAGCTCCACTGCTCATAGAAAATTAAGATTAATATAATTGGAATGAATATCTAAAGAACGCATCTTGTAATCTCACCTGTTAAATATGATCGAAAACAATCAACTCTTTCCATTGAAACTTCAATGCTGATTTGTGGAATGGGTATCATACATTCTTAGCCAGTGAATTGTTAACGTTTCAGGTCGATGACCTTTCGACCTGACACGTAGGCCGTGATTTTGCTGACCTCGGCGGGTCCGTGGCGGGCGACGTCGGTGACGGGTCCCGACCCCACTGCTGCCTCTATCCCGGCCTCTGAAATGATTCTACCCTGATGCGGCTTGTTAAGCCTGCCCAGCCTATTTGCCGGCCAATTAGAGGAAGCGGGTCTGGTGACGTCATTTGATGACGCGTCATCAGCCGGTTTCCTTAAAGGGACCATGGCCAACGTTATTTTGACAGTTGTGCTGTCAGTGTTCTACAGCATTGAGTGCAGCAAACACTGACACGCACTGCACAGAGGTGTAGGGCTGCACCCAGGCTCTCACATGACTCCCTCCATATGCTTATGGAGGGAGTCACAGCACGCAGGGAGGTTCTCTTCCCTTCCCATGGGCGGAAGAGACCTTCCCAGGAGATCAACACAGCCTGGTTGCACATTGCAGAGGAGGGCACAAACAGGGATGTGGTCAGGAGGACCTGGGTGCAGTGCCGCAAATGTTTCAATGATCTCAGTAGATCACGAAACGTTAGTACAAAGCCACACTCAACCTCATCCTGCTGTGCCTCTCATCACATCCCCATCACTCTGCCTTTCCTACCCTACTCCTGCACATCCTTACTCACACCAACTTACCTTGCATCTCCACCCATCCCTCTCTATCTACATTATCACATCCCCATCTCACTAGCCACCCTCACCCTCATCCTAGTCCAATCACACCAACTAACAACATACAAGGGTAGGCACTTGGGTGTTTTAGCCAATGTTCATGTAAAGTTTCTGTTAATGTGGTGTCAAACATTGAAATCTTTATTTTCAACACTTTGTGTTCTTGGACAGATTTGTGTGCACCTTTGGAAGTGGCTTAGTGAGTTGCAGTGAATGGTGAGACATAATGGTACCCCTGCAATGGTGATGAGTGTGAAAGGAATGGCTTGGGCATTGTAGGGATGCTTTATGGTGTTGGTGTGGGGTGGTGCCAACCTGATGCATCATGTGGCAGCCAGGCTGTACAGCGTCAAGTGAAGTAAATCTGGCCATGGTGAGGCCATCCCTGGCCTCCCGGGCAGCAATGTGGTCGGGTGCTGATGCCCTCTGTCTTGTGCAGCATCAGTTGATTGCGGAGAAGGTTGGTGTTGTTGTTGGTGCTGCTGGTGTGCCTGGTGCTGCTGGTGTTGGGGCTGATCTTAGTGGGATTCTGAGGACCAAGGTGAGAGAGTATAAAGGGCATCCATACTGATGGAATAGACGGCAGGTGAAGTCGAGATGACAGAAGCGATCTGTCAATGGTGGGAGAGGTAATGAGGTCATACTGGATTGAGACTTGTGTAAAGATTTGCAGCATGGTGAATCTGTAGTGGAAATGCAGTGAGGAAGAGTTTGTAGCTGAGGGAAGGCATCTCTGTAAGGTGGGAGCTTTTACTGTGTATTTGAAGCTGTCAACTCAAGAGCTGATTCAATGGCCACTGAACTCCCGCCTCAGCTTGACAGACGTGGTCCACGACCAGCGTGGACCCCGTGGGCGAGCTGTCAAATGCAGAAGTTGAGCTGAAATTCATTCTTAAGTGGCTCTAAACAAGCTACTGATTACCTGAATTGGGTCCCCCGCTGTGAACCTGCCGCTGCATGTCGGGTCTGCTCAGCGCTGACAGACCCGACATCGGGGAAAGGCGCGTGGCGGTGGGTTGACAGCGGGGTTCTGACCCGCTGTGGAGAAAAAACACTTTCCCACCGGACCCACCACCGATCGCGCAAGCTGACCCCCCCGGAAAAGCCAGCCCATTAACTCTGTTTTCTCTCTCCACAAATTGTGCCCTTTGGAAAATTAGGCCAGATTGGCTTGCCTCCCCCCGCCCATCCTCCGACCTTGCTGCTCCAGAATCCCCCTGACCCCATGGGCCAGGTGACCCAGTAGCACCGTCGGTGGCGTGGATGGCTGCTTTGAGTTCAATAGAAAGTAAAATCGGGGCGGGGTGTAAAACCAGTGTTGCACCCGAGCCCGTCAGTTTTCTAATGGTGGGTTAGGTTAAAATTGCCGCCCATGACTCCAATGCTCCCCTGAACAGACTCACATCCTCCACCCTTTCTAAACTTCAGCTCACTCAAAACTCTGCTACCTGTATCCTATCCTACACCAACCAGGGTACGGTAGCACAATGGTTGTGTTACTGGACTAGTAATCCAGAAAATGTGAGTTCAAATGAGAATTTGAATTCAGTTTCAAAAAAATCTGGAAACAAAAAGCTGATATCAGTAAAAGAAATCATGAAGCTTCCAGGTTGTCATTAAAATCCAGCTGGTTGACTAATGTCCTTTAGTGAAGGAAACCTGCCGTGGTCTGTAAGTACCTATATGCAACTCCAGCCCCGCACCAATGTGGTTGACTGTTAATTGCCTTCTGAACTGCCTCAGCAAGCCGCTCAGCAGTTTTTCAAGAAGAAGGCCCAACCGTCACATTCTCAAGGCGACTAGGGATGGGGAATAAATGCCAGCCTTGCCAGCGATGCCCACATTCCGAAGTTGAATTTAGAAACATAGAAAAATAGGAGCAGGAGTAGGCCATTCGGCCCTTCGAGCCTGCTCCGCCATTCAATATGATCATGGCTGATCCTCTATCTCAATACCATATTCCCGCTCTCTCCCCATACCCCTTGATGCCTTTTGTATCTCGAAATCTATCTATCTCCTTATATATATTCAGTGACTTGGCCTCCACAGCCTTCTGTGGTAGAGAATTCCACAGGTTCACCACCCTCAGTGAAGAAATTTCTCCTCATCTCAGTCCTAAATGTCCTACCCCTGTATCCTGAGACTGTGACCCCTCGTTCTAGACCCCCCAGCCAGGAGAAACATCCTCCCTGCATCCAGTCTGTCTAGCCCTGTCAGAATTTTATACGTTTCAATGAGATCCCCTCTCATTCTTCTAAACTCTAGTGAATACAGGCCTAGTCGACCCAATCTCTCCTCATACGACAGTCCTGCCATCCCAGGAATCAGTCTGGTGAACCTTCGCTGCACTCCCTCTATGGCAAGTATATCCTTTCTTCGGTAAGGAGGCCAAAACTGCACACAGTACTCTAGGTGTGGTCTCACCAAGGCCCTGTACAACTGTAGTAAGGCATCCTTGCTCCTGTGCTCAAATCCTCTTGCAATGAAGGCCAACATACCATTTGCCTTCCGAACTGCTACCCCTACCACTTCCTAATTTAAAAAAAATCTCCTGCTTTTCGTCACAGGATCATATTACTTCCTTTATCACCACACTCAGTAGAACAGCAGTTGCAGGTCCAACCATTATTTGGTCTAAATGTTAGTTTACACTGTAGGACAGGACCACTTGGAATGTTTCTAGCAGAAAGTTGCTTCCTTGGATTGACATCCCAATGATCATTTAAAAGATCCAAACCTGGAAATCTCTGTGCCAGTCTCCTAGTGCAGCTTTGGGGAATTAAAAAAAAAAAATTTGTTTATGGGATGTGGGTGTCGCTGGCAAGGCCAGCATTTATTGCCCATCCCTAATTGCCCTTGAGAAGGTGGTGGTGAGCTGCCTTCTTGAACTGCTGCAGTCCGTGTGGTGAAGGTACTCCCACAGTGCTGTTAGGTAGGGAGTTCCAGGATGTTGACCCAGCGACGATGAAGGATCGGCGATATACTTCCAAGTTAGGATGGTGTGTGACTTGGAGGGGAACTTGGAGGTGGTGGTGTTCCCATGCGTCTGCTGCCCTTGTCCTTTATAGATGATAGAGGTCGCGGGTTTGGGAGGTGCTGCCGAAGAAGCCTTGGCGAGTTGCTGCAGTGCATCTTGTAGATGGTACACACTGCAGCCACGGTGTGCCGGTGTTGGAGGGGGTGAATGTTTAAGGTGGTGGATGGGGTGCCAATCAAGCGGGCCTCCTTCTGCCCCAATTGAACTTCCTTCTGCCCCATTGATGAGCTCCTGACCCCATCCCAAATCCTGAGGTCAGGGGCATTTATTGGATAGGTAGTCGTATCATTTTTGGAATTACTGGGCTGTCCACCTCAACAGTGGTGGGGGTCAGGGGAGGGGAAGGATATCGCTGTGACATCTTAGAAAATGTCTCATTTCAGATTTTCAGTTTTCCTAATCAACCAGCAACAGACGGATCTGTTGATGCAGTATTGGGGATCACAAGCCCATCAATTGGCAAAAAGAGGAAACAGCAAAAGCAGGGCAAGTGGGAAAACGGTTAAATATATGGAGACACTCTGTGATCGGTTGCCTTGGGAAACCTGCCTTTGCTATAACAGCTGGCTCACATAGAACAGGAGGAGGCCATTCAGCCCCTCGAGCCTGTTCCGCCATTCAATGCAATCCTGGCTGATCTGTATCCTAACTCCATCCACCTGCCATGGCTCCATATCCTTTTATACCCTTGGCTGGCAAAAATCTATCGACCTCAGATTTAAGATTATTAATTGGGCTAGCATCTACTGCTTTTTGTGTGAGAGAGTTTCGCACTTCTACCACCCTTTGCGTGAAGAAGTCTTTTACTCTCCTGAATGGCCTGGCTCTGATTTTAAGATTATGTCTCCTTGTCCTAGATTCCCCCGCCAGCAGAAAAAGCTTATTTCCATCCACCCCAAACAATTCCTTTCAAAATCCTAAAAACGTCAAATCAAATGAACCTTCTAAATTCCGGGGAATACAAGCCTAGTTTATGTAATCTCTCCTCATAATCTAACCCTTGGAGCCCTGGTAACATTCTGGTGAATCTGCGCTGCACTCCTTCCAAGGCCAAGATATCCTTTCTAAGGTGCGGTGTCCAGAGCTATGCATGAATGCATAGTGTTGGGGGCAATGGAGGCGGAACTGGCAAGAATTCCAGCAGATGGTTTATCCAGCCCCTTTCTCTGACATCCGTGTGGAAGTTGGGTGGATGCAAGAAATGCCCATCCCCCTTTCCAGTGGAATTTTGCACGGTTAACAAAAGGGACAGTGACCCCGCATAACTGGGCCCCGTCCTAAATGTCTCTCCCGCCCGTCCCATTGGCATGATTTTGGGATTCAAGACTTTATCCAGGTGCGCACAAATCAGCTAATATTAATGCCGCAAAGTGTTGCATCGCATTGAAATGCCGAATATCAACATTAGCTTTTAGCCTTGGTTTACGACAAGATGTGGTACAACTTTGGCCCAAAATCAGATGTATATTAGTTGACGGGAATAATAGGTAACAAAAGCTGATTTTTATACGGAATCCCAACAAAAAATCTAAAGAAAAACGCTGGCAACAACTGATTACGGGTAGGTGCTAGGCACCAGTGGGAGAATGTTAACCCTGGTTCCAATATCAGGTACACCTCAACTATCTCTGCTCTTGGCAAGCATAGAGTCAAGTACCATACTGTTATAGCCTCTAAACACAACTTTATTGAAATAATGAATCAACTGCTGCTTTCTACCCCTCCACCAGCTACTCCTTCAGGTTCTTTAGCAAAGCAATTTCTTATAACCTCTATAAAGCCTCCTCTTCAATTGTACTATTTCTAGTTTTTAAACAGAAAGCTGAGTTTTATGGTCCACTTTTCTCCTCCAACTCTAATTTCAATGAACTCACTCCTCTGCTCCATTCTGCTCAAATATTGGCCCAGATATTCCGATCCCTACGGGTGTGTACGCGCTGTGTACCCACCCGTAGGGACATCGAGATGCCGGTCTCAGGCATGCACAGCGCATGCGCTGGAAAACCGGCATTTCCGATCGGTCAAGAATGGTCTTGACAGATCCTCCGGCTGCCCTGGAGAAGGGCCTCTGCGGGCGGATAGTTCCGCTTTTTGGAGACCCTCCGCCCGCAGAAAACCCTTACAATTCTTACGCCTGGTAAAAGCAGGCGTATGGTCTGCTTTTACCAGGATAAGAGTTGAAAAAAGTTTTTTAAAAATTCACTGATTTATCATTTAAGAATACTTTAAAAAAAGGTAAGTTTATTTTTAGCCCCGTAAAAAACTAATTATTTTTTTCAAAAAATTTAAATTTTTGTTTAAAATACTTAATTTATTGTAATTTCAAGTCATTTTAAAAATGTGATTTAAAAAAAAAAAAATATTTAAAGTTTTACTATGTTTTGGGGGGGATTAAATATGTGGGGTTATGGGGATAGGATGGGATATGTTAGGGGGAATTAAATACGTGGGGTTACGGGGGTAGGGTGGGATATGTGTACTGTGGGGATTAAAGCAGGGACAGGGTACTGGATTTGGATGATCAGCCATGATCGTATTGAATGGCGGAGCAGGCTCGACGGGCCGAATGGCCTACTCCTGCTCCTAGATTCTATGTTTCTATGTTTCTATCTCCATTCATATATTTGACAGGTCTTCCTGTCAAGTGTATGAAGAGAGGTTCCCTTCTGTGATTGGCTCCCTTTTGATCCCAGGGATGCTGCGAACTACCTGCGCCTCTGGGATACGTGGGCCCTGCGCACTTCAAGTTTCGAGAGGCCCAGGAGCGGAAGCGTGTGCGTCCCGGGAGCCCTCAGGTAAGGGCGTAGATTTTTCCAGATCGCAGGCCCCCGCCCGCGGGAGGCCTGCGATCGGAAAATATGGGCCAATATGTTCCATCCTCTATGGAATTCCCCACTTTCTGGACTCCAATAAGACTTCTAGGTCTGATGGTATCACTCACATCGTCCTCCAGATGTGTATTCACCAAACTTACTCTTATTCTATTCCATTTTTTCAATCTCTTTAGTCAACAGAAAGAGATTTCACTTCACGACCAGCTGGTGTGTGCTCACCACTGAAGGATCATGCGAGTCTCTGCCAGTTTTGCAGTCAGCTTTCACAACGACTTCATCCTGTGACACTCATCCATCCCCCAACTATTCCATCCTTTCAGGATGGCTCGCTGCTTAGGGAAGAAAGAACTTTTTAAAGTGTAGTGACTGTGGTCATGTAGGAACCATAGTAACCAATTTGCACACAGCAAGGTCCCACAAACAGCAATGTGATAACAACCAGATAATTTGTTTCAGTGATGTTGGTTGAGGAATAAATATTGGCCAGGATACCGGGGAGAACACCCCTGCTCTTTTTTGAAATAGTGCCGTGGGACCGTTTACATCCACCTGAGAGAGCAGATGGGGCACCAGTTTAACGTCTTATCTGAAAGACGGCACCTCCGAGAGTGCAGCACTCCCTCAGTACTCCCCTGGAGTGTCAGCCTAGCTTTATATACTCAAGTCCCTGGAGTGGGACTTAGAACGCACAACCTTCATGACTTCAGAGGCGAGTGTGCTACCAACTGAGCAACGGCTGACACTGTGTAATGAGAATGAGAGGTGGTCTAGTGTGGCCTTGTGTTGGGTAGTGGCAGATGTGAAGCAGGGGAGGGAGTGCTCAGAGTGCTGGGGAGAAAGGTGGGAAGGACTGTTGCCAGGCATTATTGAGGAAGGTGGAGAAATGTAGAGCTTTGCGGAACACCTCCGTTCAGTCCGTAAGGGTCACCCCGAGCTTCCGGTCGCCTGTCACTTTAATTCACCGCTCTACTCCCACTCAGACCTCACCGTCCTCGGCCTCTTGCATTGTTCCACGGAAGCTCAGCGTAAGCTCGAGGAACAGCACCTCATCTTTCAATTAGGCACTTTACAGCCTTCCGGACTCAATATCGAGTTCAACAATTTCAGATCATAACCCCGGGCCCTATCATATATACATTTTTTATCCACACTTTTTGTTTGTGCCTTTTGTTCTTCCCTCCCACATGGCAGCTGTCTTTCATTCTGCCAGCGCAATTCACACTTCATCTAGAGCCATCCTTTGTTTCTTAACCTGTCCCATTACCATCTCCTTTTGCCTTGAATATTTCTTAATGTCTCTTTACTTCTCCTGCTTTCTATCCTATCACAGACCTTCCCTTTTGTTCTTTCATCCCCTCCCCCATTTCCCAGCCCCTAAACTTGCTTTAAAATCTGTTCTATTTCCTGCTTTTTTCCAGTTCTGACGAAAGGTCATCGACCTGAAACGTTAACTCTGTTTCTCTCTTCACAGATGCTGCCTGACCTGCTGAGTATCTCCAGAATTTTCTGTTTTTATTTCAGATTTCCAGCATCTGCAGTATTTTCTTTTTGTATGAGAGCTACACTCACCCTTGCTACTCTTGTGAGGCCATTGGAGAATTCACTGCACTGGATCCAGGTCCTGGGAGTGATGTCCCTGGAGCTGGCGATTTCAGCCACCTTTCTCTAGGCCTGGTGGATGTCATGTTTGGGAATTTTTCTCCCACTTGTCAGAAAGAAAACTTCACTCTTTGCCATCACCTCTTCAACCAGTGCCTCCACGAAGGCCTCAGAGAACCTGCCGCTTGCCTCCCAGTCACTTGTCTACAAAAAGAAGGCTGTAAGATTGCTGCAAGAACATTTATGAAAGAGTTGCATTCACATTTGAAGTAGGCCTTCAGTTGCCTAGGCCCTAAGCTCTGGAATTCCCTGCCTAACCCTCTCCGCCTCTCTACCTCTCTCTCCTCCTTGAAGACGCTCCTTAAAACCTACCTCCATGACCCATCTGTCCCAATATTTCCTTATGTGGCTCAGTGTCAAATTTTGTGTTATAACGCTCCTGGGACGTTTGACTACGTTAAAGGCGCTATATAAATACAAGTTATTGTTGTTGTTGTTGCGAGTTAAAAGAAGCAAGGTCGATGCCAGCCCGCAATACTAAATACCTCTTGGCCCTCCTCCACTACCTTCACACTCTATGAATTTGACCTTTGTCCTTCTTTTGGAGGCCAGTGTCATTTTCTAAACATCTCAATGGTGTAATTATTGTACGGTGAAGGGCCAGCATAATTTTCTGCTTGGCATGGTTCTTAACGTTGATTACAATGACTTGGCATCACATCTTACTGCAAATGGTAAATTAAGTTGCAGTAGATCATGGCTGGACAAGTAAATGTGTACGCTGAGCTCCAGGAGATTGCTTAAAATGTTTTTGTACCTGATAGTCTGAATATTTATTACTGCGTTTTTCCTCTTCAGCACTTCTCGTTATTAGTATAACATGTTGCTCCTCCATTAACATCAGAACAACTAAGGACAAGAAAGGTCATTCACTCCGTCAAAGCTGGTCCCTCCCAGTCTCCCAGTCTAACATCTGTACATTGAATGCACCAAATGTTTCTGTCTCTACAACCTCGGCTGGACAATTATTCCAAGCATTTATTTCCCTTTTCAGAAACGGCCTTAAATCTGTTCTAAAATTACTTTTCACTGACCTCATGTTCTCTGGTACTACTTGCCTGAATTATGTGGAAGTAATATTCTGGGTTGACCTCACAATACCATTTAATACAGTTTGAATGTATTTCCCGACTTCAGTGTTTATTGTCCTCGTTGAAAATATAGGTGAGATTTTCCTTGCATTTGTTTTTTTTTATATAGAATGCTAATTTCACTTACGAGCTTTGAAATTGCTGTCGGGGTGAAGCATTGGGCTCGCAGCAATTGAGTAATCCTGGCCAGCAGCATCCGGAGCCAATGGGGTAGACCTTGGCTTTGTGTGACTGTGTAAAGCGGGCGATAGCGAGTCGCCAGCCCGTTCTACGTCTCTCCCGATTGAAGTCAATGGAAATAAAAATGGGGAGAGACGTAAAACCGGCTGCCCACTCGCTATCACCCGTTTTACACGATTGCACAGAGTCAAGATCGTTCCCCCCATCAGACTGCGTGGCTCCTGCCCACTGTCTGCTTGGCTCAAAATTTCTGTGTAACCGCTGTGAGACCCGTACTCTATTATAGAGTCAACGGGGCAGAAATTGTTTTAAGCCGCAGAATGGGCACCGTGCTCGGAGCACAGGCCCGATCACACGGGCCCGATCACACGGACCCGATCACACGGATGCAACTAAGGCCCCAAATTGGTCCCTGGCTGTTCATTGGCAGCTCGATGAATGGGGGGGGCGTCAATGTCGCCATTTAAAGGCAGCCTGCGTCTCTTAAGGGGGAGGTGCACCTTGGCCGCAGGCAACTGTGACTGAAGTTTTCTGACAATGGCAGGCGGAGCAGAAGGTGCAAAAAACTCGCCCCCACCCTCCAACCTCACCTGCTCCCGTTTTGAGATGCAGCTTTGGAGATGTTGGTGGAGGAGATCAACATGAATTTTCTTTCCACCAAGCGACAGGAAGATATCCAGGCAAGCTGCCCGGAAGAGTGGGCGGTGGCTGAGCCGGTGAGCACCAGAAGGATCGCCCCCCCCCAGGACATGACTGCTATGCCGAAAGAAGTTCAATGACCTGACAAGGTTAGCTAAGGTAAGCCTCCTAACTCCTATCTCTCCACTTAGCCCTGCATTACCTGCGGCCCCAGCATTCACGACCTTTCCCTGCCCCCACTTTCTATTGCCCTCCTCCAATCACTGCAGCACACTTCAGGCAAGGCAGGCGGCAGAGATTTCAATCCTGGAGAAGGACGAGCTGCCTGTGGAGGGGCGTGACAGGCACCGGCAGCTCGCCTGGAATATTTAAATAAAGCTCAAAGCCCAATTTTGGGCTGGCCTTGGGTCCTTCTGTTCGGGTGCACACTACAGTGCTGAGTCTGTGCCCGAAAACGGGCTCAGACTAATTCCTACCCCTATGCCTCTCGATACTAAACCAAAGAGTTTGTTTCTTGGCCTTATCTACCTTTAATGACCTGTGTCTATTTTTATTATATTTATTTGTTCTCGGGATGTGGGTGTCACCGGCAAGGCCGGCATTTATTGCCCATCCCTAATTGCCCTAGAGAAGGCTGGCGGTGAGCTGCCTTATACAACTGAGTGGCTTGCTAGGCCATTTCAGAGGGCAGATAAAAGTCAACCACATTGCTGTGGGTCTGGAGTCACATATAGGCCAGAGCAGGTAAGGACGGCAGATTTTCTTCCCGAAAGGACATTAGTGAACCAGATGGGTTTTTACAACAATCCGATAGTTTCATGGTCACCATTACTGATACTAGCTTTTCATTCCAGATTTATTTATTAACTGAATTTAAATTCCCCAGCTGCCTGTGGTGGGATTTGAACTCATGTCTCCAGATCTTGGATCTGCACACCAAGGTCTGCTCTACTGCTCTAATCCATTTAAACTTTTACCATTCAAGCTGTATTTACTATCTGTAACCCCTCCCCCTTCACCATGGCATGAATAGGGCTTCTGTCCCATCCATTTGCAGCTGGTCTGATAGAATCACGCACATGAATACCAGCTACCCTGGCCACTCAAAGCATCCAAACCATTGCCCACATCAGCACCTGTGATTGCAGTCTCATTTCTACACATCGTTTGGTACAGTTAGTACTGACCCAAAAATAAATGCCGCACTCATATTGAGTCCTACTTAGACCAAATTGGCAAATTGCTGTGCATTGTCCTATAGTGATGTAGCTCGAGGGAGAAGGAAGTGAGTCACTGGGATAAATACAAGAAAATACAGAAACACATTAAACAGGTGATCAGAAGAGGCAAAGAGAAAACTGGAAAAGGCAGAGCAGCCGAGGCTAAGTCGAACAGTAAAAAAAATTCCTTCAGCATCACATCAACAAAAGGGCAGTCAGAGAAGAGGTGAAAACCATAAAAGATGAAATGGACTTGAACCACAAAAAGGATGAACACAACGCAGTAAATATTTTAATTGAATACGTCCTCCGAGTATTCATAAGGCCAATGAGGGTAGTTTTAACTTTGGGTATAATTAACATGGATCATGGGAGAAATACAAGCAGCAATTTATAACTAAAATTGTTGGCACCCAGAAATGCTAAAGAAGTTCATCCAGGCAGTCCAACCTAACTGCATTATATATGTTTATAAAACACTGGTTAGGCCTCAGCTGGAGTATTGTGTCCAAAGCACAAGTCAGGAGTGTGATGGAATACTCTCCACTTGCCTGGATGAGTGCAGCTCCAACAACACTCAAGAAGCTCGACACCATCCAGGACAAAGCAGCCCGCTTGATTGGCACCCCATTCCCCACCTTAAACATTCACTCCATCCACCACCGGCGTACCGTGGCTGCAGTGTGTACCATCTAGAAGATGCACTGCAGCAAGTTGCCAAGGCTTCTTCGGCAGCACCTCCCAAACCCACAACCCCTTCCATCTAGAAGGACAAGGGCAGCAGGCGCATGGGAACACCACCACCTCCAAGTTCCCCTCCAAGTCACACACCATCCTGACTTGGAAGTATATCACCGTTCCTTCATCGTCGCTGTGTCAAAATCCTGGAACTCCCTCCCTAACAGCACTGTGGGAGTACCTTCACCACACGGACTGCAGCGGTTCAAGAAGGCGGCTCACCACCACCTTCTCGAGGGCAACTAGGGATGGGCAATAAATGCTGGCCTCGCCAGTGACGCCCAGATCCCATGAATGAATAGAATAATTCTGGGCACCATACTTTAGGAAGGATGTCAACGCCTTGGAGTGTGCAGAAGAGATTTACGAGAATGGTACCAGAAATGCAGGACTTCAGTTATGTGGGGAGACTGAAGAAGCTGGGATTGTTCTCCTTAGAGCAGATAAAGTTAAGGGGAGATTTGATAGAGACGTTCAAAATCATGAAGGGTTTTGATAGAGTAAATAAGGAGAAACTGTTTCCAATGGCAGAAGGGTCGGTAACCAGAAGACACAGATTTAAGGTAATTGGCAAAAGAACCAGGGGCAACATGAGGAAAACAATTTTTACGCAGTGAGTTGTTATGATCTAGAATGCACTCCCTGAAAGGGATTCAATTGCAACTTTCAAAATGTAATTGGATAAATACTTGCCTGGATGAGTGCAGCTCCAACAACACTCAAGCAGCTCGACACCATCCAAGACAAAGCAGCCCATTTGATTGGCATCCCATCCACCATCCATCCGGAGGAGGCGGACCTGTGTGGGAGCGGCAAGGGACCTGAGATAAGGCAGAGCAGCCATAAAGGAGCGCGGCAGAGGAGGCCCGACACCGGAGTGCTGCGAGTTGGGAAATAATCTGAGAGCGGGAGCAGTCAAACAACAACAACTGCGAAACCGCTAAAGTGACGTCACAACCAGGGAAGGAGCTGATTGTAAGTAGGACCTGGTGAGTATTTCTACAGTCCAGTCGTTGAAGTAAAAGTAAGGTCTTTAGTTTAGAGTAAGTAGTGTTTAAAGTGAAGCAAGGTCCCTAGTGTATTTAATATTTTTTAATTTAAAGGAAGTAAAGGGAGTAAGTTAAGAGTAGGACATGGCAGGGCAGCTCGGCAGCATGGAGTGCTCCTCCTGTGCTATGTCGGAAGTCAGGGATACTTTCGGTGTCCAGGGCGAACATATGTGCACAAAGTGTCTCCAGCTGCAGCTACTCGAAATCTGCGTTTCAGAGCTGGAGCTGCGGCTGGAGTCACTGTGGAGCATCCGCAAAGCTGAGATCTTCGTGGATAGCACGTTTGACGAGGTGGTCACACCGCAGGTAAAGAGTGCACAGGCAGACAGGGAATGGGTGACCACCAGACAGAGTAAAAGATCTAGGAAGGTAGTGCAGGAGTCCCCTGGGTCCATCTCCCTCGCCAACAGATTTTCCGTTTTGGATACTGCTGGGGGAGATGGTTTCTCAGGGGAATGCAGCAAGAGCCAAGTCCGTGGCACTACGAGTGGCTCAGCTGCACAGGAGGGGAGGAAAAAGAGTGGGAGAGCAATCGTGATAGGGGGATTCTATCGTAAGGGGAACAGGTAGATGTTTCTGTGGCCGCAGACGTGACTCCAGGATGGTATGTTGCCTCCCTGGTGCCAGGGTCAAGGATGTCACTGAACGGCTGCAGGGCATTCTGAAGGGGGAGGGCGAACAGTCAGAGGTTGTGGTTCACATTGGTACCAACGACATGGGTAGAAAGAGGGATGAGGTCCTGCAACAAGAATTTAGGGAGCTAGGTAGCAGATTAAAAAGCAGGACCTCAAAGGTTGTAATCTCTGGATTACTCCCGGTGCTTGTAGGAAAATCCACATCAGAGCAGTGGGAGTCTTTGAGAAAGGAAATAGAGAGAGTGCAATGCCAACATGTTCCCGTAAAGGTCAAGGGTGGGACCAACAAGCCCAGGGAACCCTGGATGTCAAGAGATATACAAGAATGGATTAGGAAAAAAAGGGAGGCTTTTGGCAGATACAAAGGACTAAAAACAGTGGAAGCCCTAGAGGGGTATAGAAGGTGCAGGGGGGTACTTAAAAAATAAATTAGGAGAACGAAGAGGGGGCATGAAAAAACACTGGTGGGCAAAATAAAGGAAAATCCCAAGGTGTTTTATAAGTATATTAAGGGCAAGAGGATAACCAGGGAAAGAGTAGGGCCCATTAGGGACCAAAGTGGCAATCTGTGTGTAGAGCCGGAAGATGTGGGTGAGGTTTTAAATTAATATTTTGCATCTGTGTTCACTATGGAGAAGGACGATGTAGGCATAGAAATCAGGCAGGGGGATTGTGATATACTTGAACAAATTAGTATTGAGAGGGAGGAGGTACTAGCGGTTTTAGCGGGCTTAAAAGTGGATAAATCCCCAGGCCCAGACGAGATGTACCCCAGGCTGCTGTGTGAGGCAAGGGAGGAGATTTCAGGGGCTCTGACACAAATTTTCAGAACCTCTCTGGCCACAGGGGAGGTCAAAATTGAGAGGTCGCACAACACCAGGTTATAGTCCAACAGTTTTATTTGAAATCACAAGCTTTCGGAGCTATCGATTTGCTCCTTCCTCAGGTGAAGTAAATTAGATACAGAATCTCCAAAGCATATATAGATGGAAAACAAAGAATGTGTACTTTACAATTGCAGACCAATAAATTAAATCATCCTGACTATCTGCCGAGGTGTGATAAAGTTAATTAAGTCAGCCAGGAAGGTACCACATCAAAGACATAGCAAGATACAACTGAGACAATGAGGTGTAGTCGCAGGGGTTCTAACGTGTCAAAAGCTGCCGTCTGTATGTAAAACGAAAAGCTTTAACATTTTTTTACTTTTTTACTGGGAAAATTTTTACTTTTTTTACTGGGAATCACATCTGTGAACAAGCTAACGACGACTCGAGTCCGGATCACGTCATGTATCGTGACATAAACCCAAGATCCCGATTGAGACCGTCTTCATGAGTGCGGAACTTGGCTATCAGTTTCTGCTCGATGATTTTGCGTTGTCGTGTGTTTCTAAGGTTGCCTTGGAGAACGCTTACCCGCAGATCCAAGGCTGAATGTCCTTGACTGCTGAAGTGTTCCCCGACTGGGAGGTAACAATCCTGCCTGGCGATTGTTGCGCGGTGCTCGTTCATACGTTGTCTCAGTGTCTGCATGGTCTCGCCGATGTACCATGCCGCGGTGCATTCTTTCCTGCAACGTATGAGGTAGACAACGTTGGCCGAGTCACATGAGTATGTACCATGTACCTGGTGGGTAGTGTCCTCACGTGTGATGGTGGTATCTGTGTTGATGATCTGGCATGTCTTGCAGAGTTTGCCATGGCAGGGTTGTGTGGTGTCGTGGTCGCTGTTATCCTGAAAGCTGGGTAATTTGCTGCGAACGATGGTACTTCTGAGGTTAGGCGGCTGTTTGAAGGCAAGTAGTGGAGGCGTGGGGATGGCCTTAGCGAGGTGTTTGTCGTCATCGATGACATGTTGAAGGCTGCGAAGAACATGGCGTAGTTTCTCCGCTCCGGGGAAGTACTGGACGACGTAGGGTACCCTGTTGGTTGTGTCCCGTGTTTGCCTTCTGAGGAGGTGCCAGAGGACTGGAGAACAGCTAACGTAGTACCATTATTCAAGAAGGGTAGTAGGGATAAACCAGGGAATTACAGGCCAGTGAGCCTAACATCAGTAATAGGGAAATTATTGGAAAAAATTCTGAGGGACAGAATTAGTCTCCACTTGGAGAAGCAAGGATTAATCAAGGATAGTCAGCATGGCTTTGTCAGGGGGAGATCATGTCTAACCAATTTGATTGAATTTTTCGAGGGGGTGACGAGGTGTGTGGATGAGGGTAGTGCAGTTGATGTGGTCTACATGGACTTCAGTAAGGCTTTTGACAAAGTCCCGCATGGGAGACTGGTCAAGAAGGTAAGAGCCCATGGGATCCAGGGCAATTTGGCACATTGGATCCAAAATTGGCTTAGTGGCAGGAGGCAGAGGGTGATGGTTGAAGGTTGTTTTTGTGACTGGAAGCCTGTGTCCAGTGGTGTACCGCGGGGATCGGTGCTGGGTCCTTTGCTGTTTGCCGTGTACATTAATGATTTAGATATGAATGTAGGAGGTATGATCAGCAAGTTTGCAGATGACACGAAAATTGGTGGAGTGGTAAATAGCGAGGAGGGAAGCCTCAGGCTACAGGACGATATAGACAGGTTGGTCAGATGGGCAGAACAGTGGGAAGTGGAATTTAACCCTGAAAAGTGTGAGGTAGTGCATTTTGGGAGGACTAACAAGGCAAGGGAATACACAATGAATGGAGGAAGGACAGAGGATCAGAGGGACCTTGGTGTGCATGTACATAGATCCCTGAAGGCAGCAGGACAGGTAGATAAGGTGGTTAAAAAGGCATATGGGATACTTGCCTTCATTAGTCGAGGCATAGAATATAAGAGCAGGGAGTTTATGATGGAGCTGTACAAAACGCTGGTTAGGCCACAGCTGGAATACTGTGTGCAGTTCTAGTCGCCACACTATAGGAAGGATGTGATTGCATTGGAGAGGGTGCAGAGGCGATTCACCAGGATGTTACCTGGGCTGGAGCGCTTCAGCTATGAAGGGAGACTGGACAGGCTGGGATTGTTTTCCTTAGAGCAGAGAAGGCTGAGGGGGGACCTGATTGAGGTGTGCAAAATTATGAGGGGCATAGATAGGGTAGATAGAAAGGAACTTTTCCCCTTAGTAGAGGGGTCAATAACCAGGGGGCATAGTTTCAAGGTAAGGGGCAGGAGTGACATGAATCTTTTCATTCATGTATGAAGTAATACAGGGCGGCCTGCTGGTGGCGCTGTCCAGGGAGAGTATAAATACTCGGGCATGGGCCCAGCTTGCTTAGGACATTCATCAACAGGAACTAGTGAAGGACACAACTAGATCTCCATGTTGAAAAACAGTTGATTAAGGCTTTGTTTAACACTTAGACCAAGTGCCTAGTAGTTTTCTTATGTCAAGGAGCTTTAGAGGGGATTTGAGGAAAAACTTTTTCACCCAGAGGTTGGTTGGAATCTGGATCTCACTGCCTGAAAGGGTGGTAGAGGCAGGAACCCTCAAAACATTTAGATGAGCACTTGAAACGCCATAGCATACAAGGCTACGGACCAAGTGCTGGAAAATGGGATTAGAATAGATAGGGCTTGATGGCCGGCGCGGACACGATGAGCTGAAGGGCCTCTTTCTGGGCTGTATAACTCTATGACCTTAAACATTCACTCCCTCCACCACCGGCGTACTATTGCTGCAGTGTGTACCATCTACAAGATGCACTGTAGCAACTCACCAAGGCTTCTTCAGCAGCACCTCCCAAACCCGCGACCTCTACCACCTAGAAGGACAAGGGCAGCAGGCGCATGGGAACACCACCACCTCCAAGTTCCCTCCAAGTCACATACCATCCTGACTTGAAAATATATTGGCCGATCCTTCATCGTCGCGGGTCAAAATCCTGGAACTCCCTCCCTAACAGCGTTGTGGGAGTACCTTCACCACAGGGACTGCAGCGGTTGAAGAAGGCGGCTCACCACCACCTTCTCAAGGGCAACTAGGGATGGGCAATAAATGCTGGCCTTGACAGCGACGCCCACATCACATGAACAAATATAAAAAACGTTAAGGGGAAAGTTTTGCAGGGCTGTGGGGAAAGAGCAGGGGACTGTGCTGTACCATTATGATTCTATGATGTTTATTTAGTGCCAGACAGGGTGACTGCAGGATGGGCAGCAGATGTCACTCACGGTGCTACCTAAAATTGCAAATTCTTAAAACTATTTATCTACTTGTCAAAAAAGATGGCTCATATCTGACAACTATGGTGGGGTAGTGGTTACGGTACTGGACTAGCACCCCAGGGGTTGTGACTGGACTAAGCACCTTTGATGAGGCGACCCTTCTGTGGCATAGAAGACAGCCCGATTTCCCTTCACCTGGTGACTGAGCAGTGCCTCGTTATCAAAATATAGTTGTGACTATATTCCCACTTGCATTTTACAGGAATTTTGTTATGTAAATCCTTTGCTTGCTCTCCCTTATGTAAATTCAGGAGCTTAAATGCCTCCTTATGCCAGTTCAATGCTGCTCTATATGTAAAACAGTTCTCAATGCTACAATCGTCAGCCCACTGTGCCAACGGTAAATGGTACAGTTTAGTCCTGCACCAAAAAAAACCGCACCAGAGCTTAAAAGTCAGGAGAAGATTTTTCCTATAACATAGGAACAGATTTAGTCCCTGGAGCCTGTTACGCCATTCAATGAGATTACGGCTGATCTGTATCTTAACTCCATCCAACTGCCTTGGCTCTATATCGCTTAATACCCTTGGCTAGCAAAAATCTATTGATCTCAGATTCAAAATTATTAATTGAGCTCGCATCTACTGCTTTTTGTATGAGAGAGTTCCATACTTCTACCACCCTTTGTGTGAAGAGGTGTTTTCCTAACTTCTCTCCTGAATGGCCTGGCTCTGATTTTAAGGTTATTTCCCCTTGTCCTAGACTTCCCCACCAGCGGAAAAAGTTTCTCTTTCAATCATTTCCTTTCAAATTCCTAAAAACCTCAATCAAATCACCCTTTAACCTTTCATATTCCAGGGAATACAAGTCTAATTTATGTAATCTTTCCGCATAATCTAACCCTTGGAGTCCTGGTAACATTCTGGTGAATCTGCGCTGCATTCCTTCCAAGGCCAATAAATCCTTTCTAAGGTGCAGTGCCTGGAACTGTCCACAGTACTCCAGATGTGGTCTAACCAGGGCTTTGTATAGCTGTAGCAAAACTTCCTTCCCTTTATAGTTTAGCCTTTGTGGGATCGCAAATTAGGCCTGTGAAACGAAACCTATATCCCCTAGTCTTTCAATATATATTAACCAAGGCTGTAGGGCAGTAATATTAGAAATCATGTTTAAAGGATAGTTAATTCACTTATAGAGAGATATCAATACGTACATATAGCTTTTAGATAGTTGCAAAGCATGATGGACTATTTGGTTCATTATATTAACCCTTTTAAATAATACTGAAAGAAGTGTTGCTCCCTGCAGCCAGATTGTCGGAGTCATAGCTTACTTTCTAGGCATTTTAGAAGGTCATTATCAGTGCTACAGAAGCAGTGTTTATACGTAATTGGCCTTCTGAAGAGATAAGGGAAACTGAACTGTACAGGGAGTCAGCCATTTCTCTCTTGGTCTCAAACACCTTATCTCCCTTTGGAGCTGACATTGTTTATCATAATAAGCTTCTCTCGGGAATTAATGAAGTATTGGTTAGATACAACAATATGGGAAAGGAAAAATAAGCGTGGTACGACCTTGTTTAAGAGACAAGATGGAGTCTGGTAGACCTCGCTCCCAGAGACTAGATGAAGACCCCATGTATAACAACTATGTGTTATGTTTAATGTCACAGAACATTTCAGGGCGGCTCCCAACATTGAGTGACTGATCATTAACCAATAAGGGAGTAATGGTATTGATGATGTTTGTAGGTGCATGCCCACTTTTGTAACCTGTGGGTGTTGCCCATTGAAAGGTATATCAATGCTTGTATGTAGTTTTTCCTTTGAGAGTTGGGTTCGAGTCTGAGGAGATCAACCTCTCTCCCTTTGTGCACAAAGCCTTCTGGCTAGTTTCTAATAAACTTTTACTTTGTCTTCAGTTCCGTCTCCGTCTGGTTTTGCTCCAAAATTTGATGTAACAGTAAGGCCCGTTGGTGAGTAATTGGGATGCCGGGAGCAGGGGTGACCTCTTAGGACTTTAATTAGTCCCGGTGAACTCAAATTGGGCCCCTGTGAAAAAGTCCCAATTCTGATCTAACACAAGTCTAATTTATGTAATCTTTCCGCATAATCTAACCCTTGGAGTCCTGGTAACATTCTGGTGAATCTGCGCTGCATTCCTTCCAAGGCCAATATATCCTTTCTAAGGTGCAGTGCCTGGAACTGTCCACAGTACTCCAGATGTGGTCTAACCAGGGCTTTGTATAGCTGTAGCAAAACTTCCTTCCCTTTATAGTTTAGCCTTCTAGTCATAAAGGCTAACATTCCATTAGCCTTTTTGATTATTTTTTGTACTGGACTACTACATTTTTGTGATCAGTGTACATGGACCCCTAAATCTCTTTGACCCTCCACTGTTCCTAGCTTTTCACCCTTTAAATAATACCCGTAATATTCAAGTAACCCACTTGAATAGCTTACCAACAGCAATTTCTTGGCTGTGATAACCAAATGTATGTGTCTCATATGGCCATGTTCATTGTCTCTGCATTGTGCTTTACCAAACCGAAATGCTATGGTACCCAAAGTTTTAGATCTTACAGATTCCATGCTTTACTTCTCATTTTTATTTCTTGTGTGTGGGCATGCGTGGAGAATCATGGATATGTGCCATGTAGATGCTAATTATAGTTACAAACTTAGATGATGACCCTGTTTAACATCTCGACAGCTGATGGATTACACAATAGGTAACAAGCCAAATTCTGCTGATGAATGACCCCTGGTTACAATAATCCTGTGGGTCACTTTCAGTGTGCATACTGAAGTCTAAAGTTGAGTCATAACTGCAAATAGCTAGCTGACTCACAGTCATAGCATGTTCATCAAAAAATATTCATTTGTTTTCATTTGGATCTAAATTTAAGTGTATTCTAAATCTGTCTCCAAGGCTGAAATGCAACTTTAAAAAAAATATATAGATGGTGCACTAGACCTAGCTAATTTTCTGTTGGAAAAATAAACCAAAAAAAAAAATCAAAGTGAGCACGTCAATCAAAATGATGAAATAAATACAGAACCAAAAGTACTCGGACTTTATGAAAATGACAGTGAAGTTTCAGTGGTAGCAAAGCTAGACAAAAGTCCATTTTTACTTTGCTGGCCAGCTAATGTTAAACTTCAAATATAAGCAGAACATGCTGGGAG
Source organism: Squalus acanthias (assembly GCA_030390025.1). Taxonomy (NCBI): domain Eukaryota; kingdom Metazoa; phylum Chordata; class Chondrichthyes; order Squaliformes; family Squalidae; genus Squalus; species Squalus acanthias. The sequence continues at coordinate 161,846,271 of CM059428.1, read as the reverse complement.
TAGCATCAGTAACATCAGAAAAGAGAGAAGGCATTTTGATTGTGGACTCTTCATCACATTATTACATTTTAGTGCCGCTTCTCAAGGCGCATTGAAGAAGAAATAAAGTTAGGGCCATAATAAAATAAGATGAATGCACAAAGGACGTTGTTGATTGTTCTAGCCGGTTCTCTTTTCCTCCTCTCTGTTCAATTGTTTCGCACTACAATTGTGCAAGAGGTGACTCGGAATACAAATATTCCACTGCTGTGTTAAAAATAAGCTCAATCCACTTTGACATTGAGGGGCTTTGTACAAATATATGATGGAATAACATTTTATACATGATTCTATGCAGCTGCTTCAATTTGTGCAGTCACTGCAAACCCAACTGTGCCCCATTTACAGCTACACTGATCCCACCTCCCCGGCTTGTGGTAAAGTAAGCTATCGTGGGGAAGAACTGCCCCGTTTTCTATATGTAGGGACATCGTAGGCCTGTTTATATTTCCCTGAGGTCCATATTCTAGTGAAATTGTAACCACGTTACTTTAGAATATTCTTATGATTTCAACAGAACTAATGACCAATGGAACACATTTTGATGTCACAAACACATAATTCTTCACAGTACCTCCTGGAATCATACAGCCAGCTTTCCCGACCATAACTCCTCCTCCCCACTCCAAAACCCTGCTCCAGTAAATATCGCGGCCATAGAATCACTCAGCCCAGAAGGAGGCCATTCGGCCCATCGTGCCTGTGCCGGCTCTCTGAAAGAGCCGTCCAATTAGTCCCACTCCCCTGCAATTTCCCCATAGCCCTGCAATATTTTTCCTTTTCAAGTATTTATCCAATTCCCTTTTAAAAGTTACTACTTTGTTGCAACTTTTTATATGACATTTTCTGGAGTGAGCCTTGGCTCAGTGACGACGTTCCTGCCTCTGAGCAGGAAGGTTATGGGTTCAACCCCCACTCCAGACAGTCCTGGTGAGCAGATACAAGAGTTCCATTCTCTGAATGCTGGGTTGACATCCAGTTGGTGTCTAATGGGAGTGGAGTGGAGTGGGGCCTCCTCCTATTGTAGCCCAGGCAAGTGAAAGACTTGAGCTCTGACCTCAGAATACTTGACATCCAGTGGGGTACTCGTGTCTTTTTTTTATTTGTTCCTGGGATGTGGGCGTCGTTGGCAAGGCCAGCATTTATTGCCCATCCCTAATTGCCCTTGAGAAGGTGGTGGTGAGCTGCCTTCTTGAACCACTGCAGTCCTTGTGGTGAAGGTACTCCCATAGTGCTGTTAGGGAGGGAGTTCCAGCGACGATGAAGGAACGGCGATATATTTCCAAGTCAGGATGGTATGTAACTTGGAGGGGAACTTGCAGGTGATGGTGTTCCCATGCGCCTGCTGTCCTTGTCCTTCTAGGTGGAAGAGGTCGCAGGTTTGGGAGGTGCTGCCGAAGAAGCCTTGGCGAGTTGCTAAAGTGCATCTTGTAGATGGTACACACTGCAGCCACGGTACGCCGGTGGTGGAGGGAGTGACTGTTTAAGGTAGTGGATGGGGTGCTAATCAAGCGGGCTGCTTTGTCCTGGGTGGTGTCGAGCTTCTTGGGTGTTGTTGGAGCTGCACTCATCCAGGCAAGTGGAGGGTATTCCATCACACTCCTGACTTATGCCTTGTAGATGGTGGAAAGGCTTTGGGGAATCAGGAGGTGAGACACTCGCCACAGAATACCCAGCCTCTGACCTGCTTTTGTAGCCACAGTATTTATGTGGGTGGTCCAGTTCAGTTTCTGGTCAATGGTGACCCCCAGGATGTTGATGGTGGGGGATTTGGCGATGGTAATGCCATTGAATGTTATGGAGCAGTGGTTAGACTCGCGCTTGTTGGAGATAGTCATTGCCTGGCACTTGTGTGGCGTGAATGTTACCTGCCACTTATCAGCCCAAGCCTGAACGTCGTCCAGGTCTTACTGCATGTGGGCTCAGACTGCTTCATTATCTGAGGAGTTGTGAATGAAACTGAACACTATGCAATCATCAGCAAACATCCCCACTTCTGACCTTATGATGAAGGGAAGGTCATTGATGAAGCAGCTGAAGATGGTTGGGCCTAGGACACTGCCCTGAGGAACTCCTGCAGTGATGTCCTGGGGCTGTGATGATTGACCTCCAACAACTACAACCATCTTCCTTTGTGCTAGGTATGACTCCAACCAGTGGAGAGATTTCCCCCTGATTCCCATTGACTTTAATTTTACTAGGGCTCCTTGATTCCACACTCGGTTAAATGCTGCCTTGATGTCAAGGGCAGTCACTCTCACCTCACCTCTGGAATTCAGCTCTGTTGTCCATGTTTGGACCAAGGCTGTAATGAGGTCAGGAGCCGAGTGGTCCTGGCGGAACCCTGGGAGTGGAGTGGTGACGCTGCCCCCCAGACACCTGAAATAACCAGTTCTCCTGATAGGGTAATGTGAGGCAGGCTAATGACCTGTCCACGTAAAAAGGGACTTCATTACAGAAACAATCCAGAGCATGATCTGCTAGATGTAAACAGTGGAAGAAAAGTGTTGCCTCATTGCCGCTAGACACAGAAGAGAAGGAGAAGAATTATATTTTATGGACTAATTGACCATAATGGTCTTTTTTGACCATGTACAATTCTAGATTCCTATGTTGTTTATTGCAACCGACTTTCACCTGCTGTGCCTTCAGCTGCCTAGGCCCTAAGCTCAGAAATTAAGTCCCTGAGCCTCTCCTCTCTACCCCATCTCCTGTAAGACGCTCTTAAAACCTACCTCTTTGGCCAAGAGTTTGGTCACCTGTCCTAATACCTCCTTATGTGGCTCGGTGTCAAATTTTGTCTGATAACGCTCCTGTGAAGGGCCCTGGGACGTTTTACTATGTTAACGGTGCTATATAAATGCAAGTTGTTGTTGTTGTTTAATCCTAAATCTGAGGAGCCCAGTTGATGTATGATTCTTGGCCCACAGCAGCAACAGCACTATTTCACCTCTGAGCTGCAGTGTATGGAAGCTGAAGATACGTGGGACGGTTGAGAATATTTGTCCTTGGAGATTGTAATTGTTGAGGTTTAAAAGTGAGTTACAGTTAATCCGCCACCATTCAAGTCACAGCGGGAAGTGTCTCCAATTTCCACTTCTGTTAAGCTGCCCATCTATTCCTGTGCATTGTGCTTAATTTGTGTTTATTCATTCTTAGCTCATGCCTCCCGGGTATGTAATCCTTATTCAAATATTGATCTGAATTGTCTATCGTTTTGAAGTGTGCTCCTCCTTTCCTTTGGCTTCTACTTACATAAAATATACAGCACAGAAACAGGCCCAGCTAATCTGCGCTGGTGTTTATACTCCACACGAGTCTACTTAACTCATCACCAAGTGATTTTATTCCTGATGCTCCATAGTTTCCTCGTAGAAAGGTTGAGATTAGTGAAGTTGTTTTTCACATCAGTGCAACCATGAAACGGAAATGCATTTGGTGATTGCCAGGGTCGTCTGAAAAACATCTTACACACTTTGCAGTCGTCACAGTAATGCTGAAATAAATGTGATAATGGCACAGATTCCTTCAGGTTGGAAATTGCTGCTTGTTCTACTCCCAGAATACTTCTACAGTACTGAGCATCAACAATTTCTTGGAAATGACTCTCTTACCGGTGGCAGCAGCGAGAGCGGCCCTGGGTGGAGACTGAGCGCAGAGACCGAGGGTTTAAAGAGCGGGGGAGAGAGAGAGCGGCCCAGAATCACCAGCGGCAGCAGCGAGAGTGACCCTGGGTGGAGACTGAGCACAGAGACTGAGGATTTAAAGAGCGGGGAGAGAGAGAAGTCAAAAGTAATCGAAGTGTGATGTCTCCAGAAAGCAGGTAAGGGATTGGTTGGTGAGTATTTCTCTCTTTCTCGCTTTTTTCCAAACTTAAATTTTGTGGTTTATAGTTTCTAGGGTCTCTGTTGTGTAGCGGGGAGTGCTAGTAAACAAGGGCCCTTGAGTATATCATTTAATTGTAGTGTAATTAGTGGTATTGATTTGATTTAATTTAATTTGAATTAATTAAAGGGTCAGTCATGGCAGCACAGCTCATCCCCGTGGCATGCTCCTCCTGCACTATGTGGGAAATCAGGGACACTTCCTGTGTCCCTGACGACCATGTGTGCGGGAAGTGTATCCAGCTGCAGCTACTGGCAGACCGCATTGCGGCGCTGGAGCTGTGAATGGATACATACTGGAGCATTCGCGATGCTGAGGACATCATGGATAGCACATTTAGGGAGTTGGTCACACCGCAGGTAAAGGCTGCACAGGCAGGAAGGGAATGGGTGACCGCCAGGCAGAGTAATAGGCGCAGGCAGGTAGTGCAGGGGTCCCCTGTGGCCATCCCCCTCTCAATCAGATATACCGCTTTGGATATTTTTGGGGGAGATGGCTTCTCGGGGGAAGGCAGCAGTAGCCAACTTCCTGGCACCATGGATGGTTCTGCTGCACAGGACGGGAGGAAAAAGAGCGGGAGAGCTATAGTGATAGGGGATTCTATTGTAAGGGGAATAGATAGGCGTTTCTGCGGCCGCAAACGAGACTCCAGGATGGTATGTTGCCTCCCTGGTGCAAGGCTCAAGGATGTCTCGGAGCTGCTGCAGGGCATTCTGGAGGGGGAGGGTGAACAGTCAGTTGTCGTGGTGCATATAGGTATCAACGATATAGGTAAAAAATGGGATGAGGTCCTAAAAGCTGAATATAGGGAGTTCGGAGGTAAATTAAAAAATAGGACCTCAAAGGTAGTAATCTCAGGATTGCTACCAGTGCCACGTGCTGGTCAGAGTAGAAATAGAAGGATATTTCAGATGAATACGTGGCTAGAGGAATGGTGCAAGGGGGAGGGATTCAAATTCCTGGGACATTGGAACCGGTTCTGGGGGAAATGGGACCAGTACAAACTGAACGGTTTGCACCTGGGCAGGACCGGGACCAATGTCCTAGGGGGAGTGTTTGCTAGTGCTGTTGAGGAGGGTTTAAACTAAAATGGCAGGGGGTTGGGACCTGTGCAGGGAGACAGAGGAAAGGAAAGCAAGGATAGAAGCAAAAGACAGGAAGGAGAAAAGCAAAAGTGGAAGGCAGAAATCAAGTGTGTAAATCAAACAGGGCCACAGTAAATAATAATTCTAAAAGGACTGAGAGTGTTAAAAAAACAAGCCTGAAAGCTTTGTGTCTTAATGCGAGGAGCATTCATAATAAGGTGGATAAATTAGCTGCACAAATAGATGTAAACGGATATGATATAATTGGGATTACGGAGACATGGCTCCAGGGTGACCAAGGCTGGGAATTCAACATCCAGGGGTATTCAATATTCAGGAAGGACAGGGAAAAAGGAAAAGGAGGTGGGGTAGCATTGCTGGTTAAAGAGGAGATTAACACAATAGTAAGGGAGGATATTAGCTCTGATGATGTGGAATCTGTATGGGTAGAGCTGAGAAATACCAAGGGGCAGAAAACGTTAGTGGGAGTTGTATACAGACCCCCAAACAGTAATGCTGAGGTTGCGGATGGCATTAAACCCGAAATTAGAGATGCATGCAATAAGGGCACAGCAGTTATCATGGGTGACTTTAAATTACATATAGATTGGGCTAACCAAATTAGTAACAATACTGTGGAGGAGGAATTCCTAGAGTGTATACGGGATGGTTTCCTGGACCAATATGTCGAGGAAGCAACTAGAGATCAGGCCATCTTAGACTGGGTATTATGTAATGAGAAAGGATTGATTAGCAGTCTTGTTGTGCGAGGCCCCTTGGGGAGGAGCGATCATAATATGATAGAATTCTTCATTAAGACGGAGAGTGAAGTAGTTGACTCAGACTAGGGTCCTGAATTTAAATAAAGGAAATTATGATGGTATGAGGCGCGAGTTGGCTTGGATGGATTGGGGAACGTTACTTAAAGGGTTGACGGTGGATAGGCAATGGCAAACATTTAAAGATCACCTGGATGAACTACAGAATTTGTTCATCCTTGTCTGGCATAAAAATAAAACCAAAAAGGTGGTGCAACCGTGGCTAACAAGGGAAATTAGGGATAGCATAAGATCCAAGGAGAGGACATATAAATTGGCCAGAAAAAGCAGCAAACCTGAGGATTGGGAGCAGTTTAGGATTCAGCAAAGGAGGACAAAAGAATTAATTAAGAGGGGGAAAATAGAGTGTGAGAGTAAGCTTACAGGGAACATAAAAACTGACTGTAAAAGCTTCTATAGATATGTGAAGAGAAAAAGATTGATGAAGTCAAGTGTAGGTCCCTTGCAGTCAGAATCAGGGGAATTTATAATGGGGAACAAAGAAATGGCTGACCAATTAAATACATACTTTGGTTCTGTCTTCACAAAGGAGGACACAAATAACCTCCCAGAGATGTCGGGGAACATAGGGTCTAATGAGAGGGAGGAACTGAATGAAATCAATATTTGTAGGGAAATGGTGTTAGGGAAATTGACGGGATTGAAGGCCGATAAATCCCCAGGGCCTGATAATCTACATCCTAGGGTACTTAAGGAAGTGGCCCTAGAAATAGTAGATGCATTGCTGGTCATCTTCCAAAATTCTATAGACTCTGGCACAGTTCCCATGGATTGGAGGGTAGCTAATGTAACCCCACTATTTAAAAAAGGTGGTAGAGAGAAAACTGGCCTGACATCAGTAGTGGGGAAAATGCTAGAGTCCATTATAAAAGATGTAATAGCAAAGCACTTGGAAAACAGTGACAGGATCGGACAAAGTCAACATGGATTTACAAAAGGTAAATCGTGCTTGACTAATCTACTGGAAATTTTTGAGGATGTAACTGGTAGAATAGATAAGGGAGAACCAGTGGGATGTGGTGTATTTGGACTTTCAGAAGGCTTTCGATAAGATGCCGCATAAGAGATTAGCGTGTAAAGGTAAAGCACATGGGATTGGGGGTAAGGTACTGTCTTTGATAGAGAACTGGTTGGCAGACAGGAAGCAAAGAGTTGGAATAAACGGGTCTTTTTCTGGCAGGCAGTGACTAGTGGGGTACCACAGGGATCGGTGCTAGGACCCCAGCTATTCACAATATATATTAATGATCTAGACGAGGGAACTAGATGTAATATCTCTAAGTTTGCAGAGGATACAAAGCTGGGTGGGCGTGTGTGCTGTGAGGAGGATGCAGAGAAACTCCAGTATGATTTGGACAGGTTGGGTGATTGGGCAGATGCATAGCAGATGCAGCATAATGTGGATAAATGCGAGGTTATCCACTTTGGTGGCAAAAACAGGAAGGCAGATTATTATCTGAATGGCAATAGATTGGGAAAAGGGGAAGTGCAACGAGACCTGTGTGTCCTTGTGCACCAGTCGCTGAAGGTAAGCATACAGGTGCAGCAGGCAGTTAAGAAGTCAAATGGTATGTTGGCCTTCATAGCGAGAGGATTCGAGTACAGGAGCAAGGATGTCTTGCTGCAGTTGTACAGGGCCTTGGTGAGACTACACCTTGAGTATTGTGTGCAGTTTTGGTCGCCTTATCTGAGGAAGGATGTTCTTGCCATGGAGGGAGTGCAGCAAAGATTCACCAGACTGATACCTGGGATGGCAGGAATGACGTATGAGGAGAGATTGGGTCGATTGGGCTTATATTCGCTGGAGTTTAGAAGAATGAGAGGGGATCTCATTGAAACTTATAAAATTCTAACAGGACTAGACAGACTAGATGCAGGAAGGCTGTTCCCGATGGCAGGGGAGTCCAGAACCAGGGGTCACCGTCTAAAGATAAGGGGTAAGCCATTTAGGACAGAGATGAGGAGGAATTTCTTCACCCAGAGAGTGGTGAACCTGTGGAATTCTCTACCACAGAAGGCAGTTGAGGCCAATTCATTAAATATATTCAAGAAGGAGTTAGATATATTTCTTAAGGCTAAAGGGATCAAGGGATATGGGGAGAAAGCAGGGACAGGGTTCTGAATTTGGATGATCAGCCATGATCGCATTAAATGGCGGAGCAGGCTCGAGGGGCCGAATGGCCTACTCCTGCTCCTATTTTCTTTGTTTCTATGTTTCTATGTTACATTCATCCCACGAGGATAGCCTTTTAACTGAAGCAGGCTATGGTACTCAAGCAAATAAATTGAAGCTTCTGTTTTCAATTACCTCAGCCAGTTTAAACCCGTCATGATAATCTTGTTGCGGCTATTGTACAACTTACAAGGTATATTAAAGGGCATGCTGACAGGTGAGATGAGGCATAATACCCGCCTGTTATAGTTCCCACCTGATTCATTTATCTTAATCCTTTCACATCTGTCGCTGGAACCACTGTGTGGGGGGCTAAAAGCCCAACACTGAATCCCACAACCGAATGTCCCAAAATAACATATTCTGCTGAATAAACACAAATTAAGCACAATGCACAATGTCAATTAACTTGTCGATGTTACACCAACAGCAATTTCCAGTCTTGCGTGTATATGTGTGATGGGGTGAGTAAGAAAGAGGGGGCCACGGTCCTGGATCCAAGTCTATAGCTTGCCCCGTGAAATAGGCGAATAAGTGCCTGCCTGCCTATGCTTCAATAATCTTTATACCAATGAGTTGACTTTTCAGCAAATAAAATAGTATAATATTCTACTAATTGGTTATCTTCATGAGACATAAGATGCCATTTGATTAATGTGGCTCTTACTTTCCCTCATGTTTTTCCTCATTGCAATAGGTTAATGCAATAAATCATCTTTAGCAATGGCCATTTTCCAGGAGGTTGTTGCGGCAGACAGAAGTGGAATACAAATGCTTTTGGACAGAGAGCTATCTATTACACTGGTGCTATCCAGCGAGTGACAGATTCCATGGATTCCAAGGGGAGAGCCGGAAGTTTTCTCAGCAGCAGTAGCTGGATCTTTGATGTTATAGGAATAATTTTGACAGATGAGAGAGTTTTCCAAAGCGTTACACAGCCTGATTATCAATCAAACAAGGCTAATTGCTTTAATTCTGAATTACCACATTCTGTGGGTGACCTTTGCCTGACAGAGGAGAGGAAAAGAATGCAGATTGCACAAAAATAAACAGATGCATTTTATGAATAATTCGGCGCAGACGATCTGCTGCAGATAAAATAAGTCTGTTTATTTCATTCATTAAGTCTGGGTCTATCTAAGAAATTGGCAGACTGCTGTGTCAAGTTGCAGAGGACAACAAAGAGGTGATTATGAATAGTTACTAAAGTAATCATAACTTTGTTCCATTTCCTCTTTGCGGTGCTCGAAGAAAGGGCACAATTCATTTACATCTGAAGTGACGCCAGCCACCGGGAAGATGGCAAACAAAATGGAGGAAATAAAGTCAGGGGTGAAGCAAAATGGCCGAAGGCTTAATAGAAAGAAAGAAATACTTGCATTTATATAGCACCTTTACACGACCACTGGACGTCCCAAAGTGCTTTACAGCCAATGAAACACTTTTTGAAGTGCAGTCACTGTTGTAATGTGGCAGCCAATTTGCGCACAGCAAGCTCCCACAAACAGCAATGTGATAATGACCAGATAATCTGTTTTTGTTATGTTGGTTGAGGGATAGATATTGGCCTGGACACCAGGGATAACTCCCCTGCTCTTCTTCAAAATAGCACCACGGGATCTTTTACATCCACCTGAGAAAGCAGATGGGGCCTCGGTTTAACATCTCATCTGAAAGACGGCACCTTCAACAGTGCAGCACTCCCTCAGCATTGCACTGGAGTGTCAGCCTAGCTTTATGTGCTCAAGTCCCTGGAGTGGGATTTGAACCCACAATCTTCTGACTCAGAGGCAAGTGTGCTGACCCACTGAGCCACAGCTGAAGAAATGATTTGCACAGACTTTGAGAGCAGTTTGACACAGTTTATGCAGTGTTTGCAAATCTGTCACATTTCAGATTGTGCAACTGGTGAAAACCTTTGCAATTCCAGAAGGGATTGAATAAAAGATGAAAGTTGCTCTGAAAAAAAAATTATAAATTGGGCAGAACTGTGTCCTTGGAGATTTAAAGGTTATTTGAATGTTTTTAAGTTCGTCAGGATGTTCGGGATAACACAGTGACCCTTCATTGCTGGAAGCAGAATTTGAATCAAGCCCGACTGACAGGATGAAAGTCTATTAACCAACAGTGTCTTAAGCGTAATGAGTTTTGGCAGAACCAACCCAGTTCTTTTTTATGGGCACAATTGCACACAGCAGGTCGATAACTTGGTGCAAAATCTGGTCTCACTCAAAGAGACAAGACGGATGACAGGTGTGGGAAACACGAATGAAAGGCTGACAGAGTAGGAAACTTTTCTCTGACTAACTCATGCTGTATCTGATCTGGGATTTTAATATTCACATACTTGGTTCAATAGATTAAAAAAGAAACGATTCCATTCTTCAACACCGCCACCCCATATTGTGAAGACATAACGTTATTTAAAAACAAGTAACTTAAGGGTGAAAAAGAAAAACAGAAGATGCTTGGAAACGTTCAGCAAGTCACTCAGCATCTGTGGAGAAAACAGATGAGGTTTCAGGTACAGACTTTCCTTCAAGAAATTAATGGTAAGGACAGTTTGCACAAAACATACAGCACAAAGGAGAGATTTTCTCGAGAAAATAGAAGGCAGAGGGGTGACCTGATAGATGTCTTTAAGATTACGAAAGGGTTTGATAGGATAGACATAGAGAAGATGTTTCACTTGTGGGAGAGACCAAAACTAGGGGCCATGACTATAAGATAGTCACAAATTGGGAATTCAGGAAAAACGTCTTTACCCAGAGAGTGGTTAGAATGTGAAACTCACTGCCACAGGGAGTGGTTGAGGCAAATCGCACAGATGCATTTAAGGGGAAGCTAGCATGAGGGAAAAAGGAATAGAAGGTTATGCTGACAGGGTGAGATGAAGAGGGGTGGGAGGAGGCTTGGGAATTTGAGCTCAGAGGTCACTGCACAATGCACTGCAATTGCAGTGTGTATTGGGAATATTTATCCCTCAACCAACATAACAAAAAACAGATTTTCTGGTCATTATCACATTGCTGTTTGTGGGAGCTTGCTGTGCGCAAATTGGTTGCCCCCCTTTCCCACATTACAACAGTGACTCCACTTCAAAAGTACTTCATTGGCTGTAAAGTGCTTTGAGACGTCCGGAGGTCGTGAAAGGCGCTATATAAATGCAAGTCTTTTTTTTAACATGATTTTCCATCCGTCCATTTAGAGCCACCAAAAGATGGGGAAATGGTTCGGGACAAGTTGCGTTAACAGAGTGGATCAATAATATCTTGTGGCGGTTGGGCAGCTGCTTTTGATTTTATGCTTCTTGCTTCTTCTTCAGCTATTTATCAAACATTCCTTGAAAATAGATTTTTTTCATGGTCACATTCTTTATTCAGTAGAAACCCCCAGTTGTTTTTCTTGAGATGCCCGTTTGTCCTCGGCTGTTAAAATTGCTCTCAGTACAAAAGGGCTCAAATTCAGCTCAGAGAATTTTATTTCACTGATTTGTGTGGAAATTCTCCATTGATCTGCCCGTGTGGTATGGTTTAGCCGCCTGCTGGTGTATAAGGGAAAGCTGTTCACATTTAGTTCTGAAGCGAAATACTGCGGATGCTGGAAATCTGAAATAAAAAGAGAGAATGCTGCAACTCCTCAGCAGGTCAGGCAGCAACTGTGGAGGGAGAAACAGAGTTAACGTTTCAGGTCGATGACCTTTCATCGGAACAGAACACATTTAGTTCTTGTCTATCTAGCTTCATGCAGTCTTTAACCTATTTAAAAAACCACTGTAACTCCATTAAAATAGCACTGACAGTAATTTAGCACTTGCCAATAAAGAAACAAAGACTCGCATTTATATAGCGCCTTTCACGACCACCGGACGTCTCAAAGCGCTTTACAGCCAATGAAGTATTTTTGAAGTGGAGCCACTGTTGTAATGTGGGAAACGCAGCAGCCAATTTGCGCACAGCAAGCTCCCACAAACAGCAATGTGATAATGACCAGATAATCTGTTTTTGTTATGTTGGTTGAGGGATAAATATTGGCTGGGACACCGGGGAGAACTCCCCTGCTCTTCTTCGAAAAAGTGCCATGGGATCTTTTACGTCCACCTGATAGAGCAGACGGGGCCTCGGTTTAATGTCTCCCCCGAAAGACAGCACCTCCAACAGTGCAGCACTCCCTCAGCACTGCACTGGAGTGTCAGCCTAGCTTTATGTGCTCAAGTCCCTGGAGTGGGACTATGAACCCAAATCACAGGCTGACGAGCTCACAAGCAGCGCTGAGAATTCAGTGCTCCTCGTGGCTGACTGCTGGCAACAAACTAGAGAGGACGCACGTGGACACGCATAGTTTGTATTCATCAGTCGTTTTAGTACGCAGCAGGCAGCCATCAATCATTCAAGCACAAAAGCAAAATACAGCGGATGCTGGAAATCTGAAATAAAAACAGAAAATGCTGGAAACACTCAGCAGGTCCGGCAGCATCCGTGGAGAGAGAAACAGAGTTAACGTTTCAGGTCAATGACCTTTCGTCAGAACTGGGGTTAGCCATCAATCATTTCCAGGTCGGGAAGAAAGAGTCAGGGAACTGCTCGTACTTAAATAAGGATGCAAAGTGGCTGGCCAAATATCCGGCGATCCAGCATCCCAATGGAAGTGTCAAAATGTGCTTGCTGGGAACCTTCACTGTTGACCCTACTAGACTTTCCAGAGTCAAGGGGGAGTTTTCCTTCTTATAACATCAATGATGGGCACCCATGCCACTAATGAGAGAAAGAAAAGAAAGAACTTGCATTTATATAACATCTCAGGACGTCCCAAAACGCTTTACAGCCAGTGAAGTACATTTGAAGTGTAGTCACTGTTGTAATATAGGTAAGGTGCCAACCAGTTTGTGCACAGCAAGGTCCCACAAACAGCAATGACCAGATAATCTGTTTTGGTGATGTTGGTTGAGGGATAAATATTGAGTAGGACATGGGGGAGGACTCCCCCGCTCTTAAGAACATAAGAACATAAGAAATAAGAGCAGGAGTAGGCCATATGGCCCCTCGAGCCTGCTCCGCCATTCAATAAGATCATGGCTGATCATCGACCTCAACTCCACTTTCCTGCCTGATCTCCATATCCCTTGATTCCCCTAGAGTCCAAAAATCTATCGATCTCAGCCTTGAATATACTCAAAGACTCAGCATTCACAGCCCTCTGGGGCAGAGAATTCCAAAGATTCACAACCCTCTGAGTGAAGAAATTCCTCCTCATCTCAGTCTTAAATAACCGACCCGGTCTAGTAGGGCAACACGGTGGCATAGTGGCTAGCACTAGTGACTCACAGCGCCAGGGACCCGGGTTCGAATCTGACCTCGGGTGACTGTCTGTGTGGAGTTTGCACATTCTTCCCGTGTCTGCGTGGGTTTCCTCCGGGTGCTCCGGTTTCCTCCCACAGTCCAAAAATGTGTGGGTTAGGTTGATTTGGCTATGATAAATTGACCCTTAGTGTTAGGGGGGGATTAAATATGTGGGGTTACAGGGATAGGATGGGATATGTTAGGGGGAATTAAATACGTGGGGTTACGGGGGTAGGGTGGGATATGTGTCGGTGCAGGCTCGATGGGCCGAGATGGCCTCTATCTGTACTGTGGGGATTCTGTGTGTGACCCCTTATCCTGAGACTATGCCCCCTAGTTCTAGATACTCCAGCCAGTGGAAACAACCTCTCAGCATCTACCCTGTCAATCCCCTTCAGAATCTTGTATGATTCAATGAGATCACCTCTCACTCTTCTTCGAAATAATGCCATGGGATCTTTTATGTCCACCTGAGAGGGCAGACGGGGCCTCGGTTTAGCGTCTCATTTGAAAGACAGCACCTCCGGCAGTGCCACACTCCCTCAGTACTGCACTGGTGTGTCAGCCTAGGTTTTGTGCTCAAAAACCTGGAGTGGGACTATGAACCCACAACCTTCTGACTCAGAGGCAAGAGTGCTACCACTGAGCCACGGCTGACTATGGATGCTTCACAGGTGCCCGTCAGAAGGAGTGGGAATTGTGACCCTGACCAGCCGCTTACTGCCCCATCAACACCTTTTGACCTGGGAGGGGGCCAAGCAGAGACCCCATCATCCCCTTTTATATCTTCATGGGACCAGGCCTGGATTCTATTGCTGCCAGCCAGCGAGTTGGTAGATTGCTCCTCACTCAGCGTACCGCCCTGCTGGTGGATTTCCAGACCAGGGCTGAGGAAAACACCTGCTCAGCAGACTCCTCCCCAGCCCTACCCTCTCAGATGCAAGTGACCTTGCTTGGGGTGGATGGAGGCATCAGCTGCTGCACTGGCTCACTGCTTGTTGGTCTCTGGCCATGGTCTTTTCTTCTGTTGCACACTGGTGGAATAGGTAACTCCACTTCTATTACGGAGTTTAAAAAAAAATCATACTTGCGATGTGGGCATCGCTGGTAAGGCTGGTATTTATTGCCCATCCCTGAGAAGGTGGTGGGCCTTCTTCTTGTGCAACGTGCAAAACTATTGCCTGCTCTTCCACTGTTTCTCGGCACCTTTGCGGCAATAGCTAAGCCTGCAACCTCTCTAAACCACTGCATCCATCATTGTTCTCTGACTGATGCAGGCGGAATGCCCTCCAGCAAGCCTGGAATGAGCCAGCGGCAAAACAAAATAAAAATTCAGAGCGGCTGCAACCTGTGTAATCGCAAACAGCGCAGTTGTAGTTGCGGAGAAGACCCTCAAGTCATTCGCAATTACCTGGCACATTTCAGTAAGTGCCTCCTTAGAGAAATATATTTTACTTAGGGTAAAGCTGGCTGATTTGATTGAAATGTTTCTGAAGGTCTAACAACACAAGAAACAGTAGTGCAATGTGCAATGAATGAACTGTCACTTGTGAATAGAGATTACCAGTTGTTTGGCAAATGGCATTTAACTTCGATAAATGTAGTGTTATGCATGTTAGTTGGACCATTGCCAAGTACACTTACACCCGACAGGGAACAGAACTCAAGTATGTTGACAAAGAAAAAGGATCTTGGTGTTAGAGTACATAATTCCCTTAAGGTTTACGATCAGTGCTGTGAAGTGATAATGAAAGCAAATAGAGTATTAGGTTTGCATTGTCAGGATAATTCATTATATATACGTTGCCTACATTAACAGAAATAGACAGTTTCCTAGAAGTAAAGGGAATTAAGGGTTACGGGGAGCGGGCAGGAATTTGGACATGAGTCTAGGTTCGGATCGGTCATGGCCCTGTGGGTAGCGTAGCGGGCCCAGGGGCCGTGTAGCCTGATCCTGCTCCTATTTCGTGTGTCCAATTCTGTTAGGTTCAGGAGATGGTTCTGTGATAGTAGATTGGCGGTTAGGATCAGATCAGCCATGATCTTATTGAATGGCGGAGCAGGCTCGAGGGGCCAATTGGCCTACTCCTGCTCCTATTTCTTATGTTCTTATGTTCTTATGTTCTTATTACAACAGTGACTACACTTCAAAAGTGCTTCATTGGCTGTAAAGCACTTTGGGACGTCCTGAGGTTGTGAAAGGCACTATATAAATGCAAGTCTTTCATAAAGGCATCATGACCGTGTAGAGAAGACTCAATGGGCCAGTTGTTCTTCTCCTGTCCATCTAATTCATATGTTTGTGTTTTCGTAACATAGGTTAACAATATTGGAAATTTTTTTGCAAAGGTGTTACGAAAATGCAAGCTACCTAGATTTAGTGGAAGTGGAGGTGGTGAGATTCAATCAAAGCAAACCTTGCTGCAGTTTCCTTTGAAGACTCAACCTCCTCAAAGGATGCTCCTCCCAGGCATGACATCTTGGCCCTGTAAATCTTTTCTCAAGTCTTCTCCTGAGGATCCCGCATCAAGCTGCAATCACCTTTTATTTGACCTGTCCTTCATTTGAGAGCATCGTGGTGGTGGTGGAAAAAGCAAATTTCCAATGATGCTGCCTTCTTGTGTTTGACACCTAGTTTTTCCTGTTAGCTCTAAGCAGTGCTCAGAAGAGATATGCTCAATGACCCTTCAGGTGATCAGAAATGATAGTGTGAGCAACTTTGATTGGCTCTTTGACACGTAATGAGCATTATTTGTGTTTTCACAACTTTGCAAAAACCTTTTTTGTCTCTCTTATCCTAAGTTGGAAACTAAGGGCTGGATTTTGCGGGGGTTGGGGGGGGGGGGTGGTGGTCAGCGGGTGCGATCGGTGGTGGGTCGGGTGGGAAAGTTTTTTTTTCCCCCAGCGGGTCGGGACCCCGCTGTGAACCTGCCGCCGTGCGCCTTTCCCCGATGTCGGGTCTGTCAGCGCTGAGCAGACCCGACATCCAGCGGCAGGTTCACAGCGGGGGACCCAATTCAGGTAATTAGTGGCTTGTTTAGAGCCACTTAAGAATGAATTTCAGCTAACCTTCATTTGACAGCTCGCCCACAGGGTCTACGCGGTCGTGGACCACGTCTGTCAAGCTGAGGCGGGAGTTCAGTGGCCATTGAATCAGCTGTTGAGTTGACAGCTTCAAATGTACAGTAAAAGCTCCCACCTACAGAGATGCCTTCCCTCAGCCACAAACTCTTCCTCACTGCATTTCCACAACAGATTCACCATGCTGCAAGTCTTTTTACACAAGTCTTCATCCAGTCTGACCTCATTACCTCTCTCACCATTGACAGATCGCTTCTGTCATCTCTACTTCACCTGCCATCTATTCCATTAGCATGGGTGCCCTTTATACTCTCTCACCTTGGTCCTCAGAATCTGACCACGATCAGCCCCAACACCAGCAGCACCAGGCACACCAGCAGCACCAACAACAACACCACCAACCTTCTCCGCAATCACCTGATGCTGCACAGGACAGAGGGCATCAGCATCTGACCACATTGCTGCCCGGGAGGCCAGGGATGACCTCACCATGGCCAGATTTACTTCACTTGACGCTGTACACCCTGGCTGCCACATGAGGCGTCAGGTTGGCACCACCCACACCAACACCATAAAGCATCCCTACAATGCCCAAGCCATTCCTTTCACACTCATCACCATTGCGGGGGGTACCATTCACTGCAACTCACTAAGCCACTTCCAAAGGTGCACACAAATCTGTCCAAGAAGGCAAGTGTTGAAAATAAAGATTTCAATGTTTGACAGCACATTAACAGAAACTTTACATGAACATTGGATAAAACACGCAAGTGCCTACCCTTGTGTGTGTTGTTAGTTGGTATGATTCCACTAGGATGAGGGTGAGTGTGAGAGGTGGCTAGTGAGATGGAGATGTGATAATATAGATAGGGAGGGATGGGTGGAGGTGCAAGGTAAGTTGGTGTGTGAGTAAGGATGTGCAGGAGTAGGGTAGGGAAGGCAGAGTGATGGGGATGTGATGAGTGGCACAACAGGATGAGGTTGAGTGTGGCTTTGTAGTAACGTTTCGTGATCTACTGAGATCATTGAAAGGTTTGCGCCACTACAGCCTGGTCCTCCTAACGACATCCCTGCTTGTGTCCTCCTGTGCAATGTGCAACCAGGCTGTGTTCATCTCCTGGGGAGGTCCCTTCCGCCCATGGGAAGGGAAGAGAACCTGCCTGCGTGCTGTGACTCCCTCCATAAGCATATGAGAGAGTCATGGGAGAGCCTGGGTGCAGTCCTGCATCTTTGTGCAGTCATTGTCAGTGTTTGCAGCACCTCAATGCTGTAGAACACTGACAGCACAAATGTCAAATTAAAGTTGGCCATGGTCCCT
This sequence comes from Squalus acanthias, assembly GCA_030390025.1. Taxonomy (NCBI): domain Eukaryota; kingdom Metazoa; phylum Chordata; class Chondrichthyes; order Squaliformes; family Squalidae; genus Squalus; species Squalus acanthias. Next base: position 161,828,512 of record CM059428.1, on the reverse strand, counting down.
TTAAGGATTCCGGCTGATGACGCGTCATCAAATGACGTCACCAGACCCGCTTCCTCTAATTGGCCGGGAAACGTGCTGGGCAGGCATAACAAGCCCAATCAGGGGAAGGTCATTTCAGAGGGCGGGATGGAGCCAGCAGCGGGGTCGTGACCCGCCACCAACATCGCCCGCCACGGACCCGCTGAGGTTGGCAAAATCGCAGTCAAAGTCCTCAAAAGAAAGCACTGCTGTTCCTGGGTGTCATTAGGCCAGTTCTTTGTTCTAAATAAAATATATTTCGGACTCATTCATGTGCCTGCAGTTTCTTTCACACTGACCTACCAATCTCAACCGAGCATTTTCCCTACATGTAAGGAAAGAGAGAAACAGATGTGTGAGTCAACCATGATTTTTGTGCACCTGTCTTCTTACTGGCACTGGTGTTTATGGAGGTGGGAAGAAATAGAGAAACAAAAGCAGAAATAAATTTTAAAAGTCTAATATTATGAGAGAAAAACTGCAATTATAGTGGAAACTTCGAATGTGTTTTCTGCAGCGTAATGAATACTGTGAATAGAACAGTCAAAAGAAATGAGAACTGTAGGATTTCAGAACTGAACTATCCCAGTGTGTTTATTAGTAAATTAGCTAGAATACCAACAAATTGCACCTAAAGGAAAATGTAATGAAAAATATAATGAATTAATAGCTCATGAATTTGCTCGCTGAACTGAAATTGTCCTGGGACACTGCTAGGCAAAGAACAGAATTCCCAAAGCCGAAAGCAAATCCCACCAATTCATGGCTAATTGTGGTTTTGAACTTCTGTGTAAAAATAACAGAATTCAAAGCAGCACATTGTCTGGCAGAGTCCCACAGGCACAGATGCCCAAGGTTTAAGCTCTGGAATGTTGCGCCATTGTTTTGGTTTGATAGAGAACATTGAGATGTAATAAAAACAGAAAATGCTAGAGATACTCAGCAGGTCGGGCAGCATCTGCGAAGAGAGAAAGAGAGTTAACGTTTCAGGTCGATGACCTTTCGTCAGAACTCTGACTTGAGATGCAGTTGCAGCAGCTGCCTTTGTTCTTCTGGATGTCTGGTTTAAGTAGGAACGTCTACATGTTGCCCCTCGGCGACATTGTCCGAAAACACGACGTCAGTTTCCACATTTACGCTGATGACACCCAGCTCTACCTCACCACCACTTCTCTCGACCCCTCCACTGTCTCTACATTGTCTGACTGGATGAGCAGAAATTTCCTCCAACTAAATATTGGGAAGACCGAAGCCATTGTCTTCGGTCCCCACCACAAAATCCGTTGCCCAGCCACTGACTCAATCCCTCTGCCTAGCATCTGCCTGAGGCTGAACCAGACTGTTCGCAACCTTGGTGTCATGCATGACCCTGAGATGATCTTCCGACCACACAGCCGCGCCATCACTAAGGCCGCCTATTTCCATCTGCGGAACATCGCCCGACTTCGCCCCTGCCTCAGCTCATCTGCTCGTGCCTTTGTTACCTCTAGACTTGACTATTCCAACGCTCTCCTGGCTGGCCACTTCCACCCTCCATAAACTTGAGCTTATCCAAAACTCGGCTGCCCGTGTCCTAACTCGCACCAAGTCCCATTCACCCATCACCCCTGTGCTCGCTGATCTACATTGGCACCCAGTATGGCAATGCCTCAATTTAAAATTCTCATCCTTGTTTTCAAATCCCTCCATGGCCTCGCCCCTCCCTAACTCTGTCACCTCCTCCAGCTCCACAACCCTCTGAGATCTCTGCACTCCTCCAATTCTGGCCTCTTGTGCATCCTCGATTTTAATCGCACCACCGTTGGCGGGCGTGCTTTCAGCTGCTTAGGCCCTAAACTCTGGAATTCTCTCCCTAAACCGCTCCGCCTTTCTACCTCTCTCTCCTCCTTTAGGACGCTCCTTAAAACCTACCTCTTTGACCAAGGTTTTGTTCATCTGTCCTACTATCTCCTTATATGGCTTGGTGTCAAATTTTGTTCGAGAACGTGCTCCTGTGAAGCACCTTGTGACGTTTTACTACATTAAAGGCGCTGTATAAATACAAGTTGTTGTTGTGGTACTGTTCCTGTTATTGGAGTATTGAAAGCCTGGCCATACCTCTTCAGTGTAGTACAGAGCTTGTCATGGATTTCTGTAGGCCATTGTCATCTTACTTGGAATGGTCTTCCAGTTAGTGTAGTGGAGAGAAAAGTCTGGAATCATTCAAGAGGCAGTTAGGTGCTGTGATGGGGACACTGTACGGCCAAATTTCTGTGGCCGAATGGAACAGGAGTAGGCCATTCAGCCCTTCGAGTCTGCTTCGACATTCAATTAGATCATGGCTGATTTGTGTCTTAACTCCATTTATCCACCTTGGTTCCTTATCCCTTAATATCCTTGCCGAACAAAAAGCTAGCAATCTCAGTTTTGACATTTTTAATTGACCCCCAGCCTCAACAGCTTTTTGAGGGGAGAGAGTTCCAGATTTCCACGACCCTTTGTGTGAAGAAGTGCTTCATGACATCATCCTTGAACGGCCTAGCTGTAATTATAAGGTTAAACCCACTCGTTCTGACTCCCCCACCAGAGGAAATAGTTTCCCACCAGAGGAAATAGGAATGGTCTCCCTCCGGTGTACAGATCTCTGTCCACTGGTGTACATGTCTTTGGACAGCATTGAGAAAAGATTGGTTTTATTTTCAGCCTGCCAAACAGGACTGCAATTATTTGATCTCAGTGTAGATACTGGTTTTGATCCAACACTGTACGTATTAATGCAGACAAGGGAGGCTGAGCTTTCTTCACAAGTTACATTCTTCTATGACCTTTACCAATTTATTGTGTTTTTTTTGATTATCCTGGCAGGACCTTGACATACTGGGGAGGGGTCAGAGAAGAAAGACAAGGACAATTTTGGAAGTTAAGGTTCTATGTTCTGAAGAGAGACTCACAGGCCGGGAAATTCCTCGGAGCTGCTCCCGCTCCGCCAACGTTACGTTGCTGAAAGTGCGGCGGGATCCCCATTTTGGCCAGAACTCTGAGGGAATTGCCATGGGATCTTTAGTAGGAGAAATTGGACACCTTAGCACCTCCCGTTAGCGCCTCCGGGGGCACTACCGGCTTTGCGACCGGGCGCGGCGATAGTACTGATGCCCGCGAGATTGAAGTGGAGGTTTGTGGCGGCGATAACCACTAGTGCCACGCTCTCCTGTGGCCGGAGATCGTGACATCATCCAGGTGCGCAGCGCCCCAGCTCTGAAATTCACTCTCGCCCCCTGCCTGAGCGTCTGCCGTTAGCAACGACAGGTACAGGAGGCGGTTTGCAGTCGGATGAGCGCTAGAGGAGCGCTATATAAAGGGGTCAACTTCTGGTTTTTTTTGTCGGCAAACAATGCTGCCTTGTCAGTTTGACACAAGCAAATCGCCGTTTTGAGCGATTCGAGCATTCTCAACTTGAAGGAGTATTCTGGCTGAGAAAAATGTATCACTTTCATTTGGGTTCATTTCCATCATTTAATGGGGGCTGTACTGGCACTGGACCTCGCCCTCCAGCGTCACCGTCAGATGCAGCAGAGGCAGAGAGAAAGATTGCAAAACGTGGCCAGAGGGAGGAGGTCCAACAGGGCTCTCAACAGGAGGTCTCACCCTCCCAGGGTATTCCGGCAGCATTTCTCCTACATCAATCTCACTGAGGAGCAGTGTCTTAGAAGGCTTTGCTTCACCAAGGACGTGGTCACAGAACTCTGCCACCTCCTGCAGCCAGACCTCGAGCCTCACATCAGGAGCACCATGGCTCTCTCAGTGGCAGTCAAGGTCACTGTCGCCCTCAATTTCTACGCCAGCAGATCCTTCCAGTGTGCAACAGGAGACGTATTGAACATATCGTGGTTCGCCGTCCATTGCTGCATCCGCGAGGTCACAGATGCTCTCTAAAGAAGGAAAAGGGACTACATTTCCTTCCCCATGACCAGAGAGAAGCAGCCGAGCGTGCATGTGGCTTTGCCAGGATAGCGGGATTCCCTATGGTGCAGGGCGCCATTGACTGTACCCACGTCGCTTTGCGGGCACTGCATAACAATCCTGAGGTATTCCGTAATCGCAAAGGCTACCACTCACTTAATGTGCAGTTGGTGTGCGACCACACACAGTGAATCCTCAATATCAATGCCCACTATCCTGGCAGCAGCCACGATGCTTTCATTCTGTGCCAGACCGGTGTGCCAGCACTCTTCCAGCCACCACATCAAGCTTGCGGCTGGCTGCTGGGAGACAAGGGATATCCACTCTCCACCTGGCTCATGACTCCCCTCCGCAACCCCAACACTCCTGCCCAGCATTCATACAATGAGAGCCATGCTGCCACCAGGAACATCATCGAGCAGACCATCGGAGTGCTCAAGCAATGGTTCCGCTGCCTTGACCGCTCGGGAGGAGCCCTCCAGTACTCGGCTGAGCGGGTGTCCCTTTTCGTCGTCGTCTGCTGCATGCTGCACAACTTGGCCATCATGAGGGTGCGGCCATTGCCACCAGACATAGCGGGACCACCTCAGGAGGAGGAAGAGGAGGACAAGGAGGAGGAGGAGGACGAGGAGCACCAGCGACGGAGGAGCCAGCCACTCCATCAGCCTTGTGGAAGGGCGGTCAGTGACTGCCTCATCAGACTGCGGTTCCAATGAATTCGAGGCCACTTCCCACTTGCTCAGCACGTCCCCATCATTCCATCGACTTCTCATTCCATACCACACCCCAAAGCTGAAATGAGACACAGCACCATTTCTGCAACATTCCAATAAGAAATTTATCCAAAGTCAGCAACCACAAATATACAGCAACAATATTAACTAATCACCCTTGTGCAAATCCTTACTTGCCCTCTTTACAGTATCTTTTCCTAATCTAGTGCTCCTACATAGTGTCTCCCCAGTGGCTGCAGCAGGGCTGGTGGAAGGCTGCTGAGTGTCGGTCCCAGAAACTACAGATGGCCTTGCAAGATGCCCTCGACCAGCTCTGGGCCTGGAAGGCCCGGCTGTAGACTGCATCACCTCAGGCTGGGCGGCGGCAGTCTGGGCTGGCCGAATGACAGGCAGCAGCAAGTGCAATGGCGGAGTGGTAGTGGTGGGACCAGGAATGCTGTCATCCTGAGAGAGGACAGCAGGTCCCTGCTCCAGTGACCCACTGCCACTCCCCCGGGACAGCACCTCAGCATCCCCACCAGTCTACTGGAGCACAGATTGCTGGGCTGCTGCGACACCGTGAGATCCCCGGTGGACTGTGGTGGACCCAGCGACGATGACAGCAGTCAGAGCTTTCGTGGCATCAAGCTGAGACTGCATGAGAGCAGTCTGAGACTGGATGGCAGCAACCATTGACTGCATTACAGCACTAGGACGTTGCGTCACTTCCGTCTGTGCTGCAATGGAAGCTGCCACATTGCCCATGACGTGCGGCATGAGGGCTGGGTCCGCACGGTCTCTCAGCAAGTCCACCATCCTTTGCAGACTGCCAAGGTGTACCTGGACTTCGAGGCGGGGGCTGTGGCCTTCTGTTCCTCCATGCTGTTGTAGCACGGCTTCAAAGCCCAGTTTCAGTACCAGGTCGTCCCTGCTTTCTGGGTGGGTTCGAGTGGCACGAAGCTCACTCTGGGTCAGTGATCCGAACGGTTCCGGCACCGCTCGGCCCAGGACCGTCGCGACCGTCAGATTTTGCGCATTCATTTTGCCGCTTCAAAAATTACTTTCAGGAAATCCGCCAGCCACGCCGCCCACCACCTGCTGCCCAATGAGTCACAGCACTCGCTCCTCCAGGTCTGAGAGCTGCTGGAGCTGCGCATCACCCCCGCCTGTTCTGTGCTGCTCCCTCCTATTGTGGGCCATCTTGGCCTGCAAGAGAAACGAATGTGTGTGAGTCAGAGTCCAGCTGTGTGTTTGGAAGATATGCATGCCGTAGTTGAATAGCTGCCATTGTCGGCAAGGCGTGAGACATGGATGTGAGTTTGAGTAGGTGCAGATGCTTGGTGGATGAGTGGTGGGGGTGTGGTGGTTTGTGCAGTGTGCACAGACTGAGTTTCAGATGCTGGTATGTAGGACCTGTTGACCACCCGAGTGAGATTGTTGAATTTCTTGCGGCACTGTGTCAGGCTGTGTACGAGCACACTGCTGGCTGAGACCTCCTGGGCCACTTCCCTCCACATTGCCCTGAATACCTGGGGCGATGGCCTCCTTCCAGTGTCCGGGAACAGCACTGCCCTCCTTCGCTCCACTCCCGGCACCAATGCCTCGTCCGTGAAACGTCGAGCTCTCTCCCTGGGAGTGGGATCAGCCATCACGATCAGGGGACTGAGTTCCTTGCAGGTACCCTTCACAGCCAACAATGCTGATAATGAGAACCTGCACAATGATGCAACCTCCCCTTTAAGAGCTGGAAGGGGCCAGTGTGAAGGATCATTCCCGATTGCATTGCACCTGAAATTCATTCAAACAGAAAAAGAAAATACTGCGGATGCTGGGAATCTGAAATAAAAACAGAAAATGCTGGAGATACTCAGCAGGTCAGGCAGCTACCGTGAAGAGAGAAACAGAGTTAACTACATCATTACATAAATTTAAAACAGAAATAGACAGTTTCCTAGAAGTAAAGGGAATTAAGGGTTACGGGGAGCGGGCAGGAATTTGGACATGAGTCTAGGTTCGGATCGGTCATGGCCCTGTGGGTAGCGTAGCGGGCCCAGGGGCCGTGTAGCCTGATCCTGCTCCTATTTCGTGTGTCCAATTCTGTTAGGTTCAGGAGATGGTTCTGTGATAGTAGATTGGCGGTTAGGATCAGATCAGCCATGATCTTATTGAATGGCGGAGCAGGCTCGAGGGGCCAATTGGCCTACTCCTGCTCCTATTTCTTATGTTCTTATGTTTCAGGTCAATGACCTTTCGTCAGAACGTTCTGACGAAGGGTCGTCGACCTGAAACGTTAACTCTGTTTCTCTCTTCACAGATGCTGCCTGACCTGCTGAGTATCTCCAGCATTTTCTGTTTTTATACCTGGAATTCATTATCGCTCTGCTGGTAGCGCCCCTGTAGCACCCTGCTTAGGTCATTAGCGCTTGATTTAGCGCTCCAGCTCTTTCCAGGAGCGCTTAAAGCCAATTTAGGGAAACCTCAGACTCAGTAGTGCCTGCCGTTAATTTTTCACGATTTCAAAATTTAGCGCCCCCAAACAGGGCGATACCGAATTTCTCCCCCTTTATGTCCACCTAAACTTGCAGATAAAGCCTCTGCTTAATGTCTCATCCAACTCTCTCAGCGTTATACTGACCAGATTGCAGGCAGGTCCTGGAAAGAGGCTGAGAACTTACAACCTTGTGACTCAGAGGCAAGAGTGATGTAGCGGAACTAATCTGCCACTGACAAGTAGAACCAAGTCCCTGATAGGTCACGTTGTACAGGCCTGTAGAAGAAGTGGGCATGGTGGGTCAAATGGTCTCTTTTCCTTCTATGCCCTTTTATATTTTTGCTACAACATAGATGAGATATAATTATAAAATTAACAAAATAGATATTTGTACTACCCTTATAGAGGATGGCGAGTCAGTGAATCACGTACAATTGAAATATTGATTTGGTTGTGGGTGTTGACTATAAGGCCTATTCATGTGATGAGCAATCTTAAATTTGCCTCTACCTTATGTTGAAACATTATACAATGCTTCCACTTGCAAATTGCTCATCTTCATGAGCGAGTGTCTGTTCAACATGATGAGTATGTGCAAGACATGGGGAAGTGATACATTCAGCATTAATGAGTATAGTGACAGTTGGTTTCAGTCTATTTGAGTTAGTTTGCACCTAATTAGTTTGGTTATAAATACACATAAAGGCAGCCTTGCTCTTGTAAAAATTCTATCTTGTAAGCTTTCATAGAGTCATAGGGGTAAAAATTCAGTTGGTTGCGCCTCCCGCTAACGCCCGGGCGCAGCGATGTTTGCGCCGCTCGGGAACTTAACTAGAGATTGTGCGGCGGCGCTAAACTTTACCGCTGCGACAACCTGCGCGCGCAGTTTGTGACGTCATTCCATGGTGCAACGCCCTTGTGGCGCCCCGGAGCGGAAATTGAGTGGCGCCCCCTGCCTTACCGCCTGGCGCATCCAACGACCAGAAGACTGGAACGCTATCAATCGCTGTGGGGCTGGGGGGGGGGCGCTATTTAAAGGGGGCCTCTTCCTGTCTTTTATTGTTGGTGGCATTTTTGAACTACGCATTCTGAGAGAGAGGGGGAGAGACTTCTGGAGAGATTCAACGTTGTGTGAAGGAGTTTTGGGTAGTGAGCAGCACTTTGCAGGTTCATTTTGATTTGCCATTCCTTGTATCGATTTAGCAGAGACTGTGGGAGCTGCACTCTGAGCTCTTTGCCTGGTACTCTCCACTGTTCTTTCCAGCACATTTGATGTGCAAGTCTCTCCAGGCCGAGATTCAAGGCTGCAATGAACAGGATGTGGATGGAAAGCAAGATTAACCATCCCCTTTAAGAACTGGCCCGTGCCATTGTGTGTGTGTTCCATTGCTGACTGACATTACATGAGCTTCGCCAGCGCTCTGAGTTAGCGCCTCACTCCTTGGCCTTTGCGCCTTAAGACAGGTGTGCAGCGCCTGCTTTAGCGCTCCACTCACCTCCCGGGGCGGTAAAAGTGAAGTTTCCAGTCAGTGCCGATAATTAGCGCCAGGCGCTAATATTTGCGTCCAGACGATATTTGCGCCCCAAATGGGGCGCGACCTAATTTCTACTCCATAGAGTTATACAGCACAGAAAGAGGCCCTACGGCCCAGCGTGTCCGCACCGGCCATCAAGCCCTGTCTATTCAAATCCCATTTTCCAGCACTTGTTCCGTAGCCTTGTATGCTATGGCATTTCAAGTGCTCATCTAAATGCTTCTTGAATGTTGTGAGGGTTCCTGCCTCTACCATCCTTTCAGGCAGTGAGTTCCAGATTCCAACCACCCTCTGGGTGAAAAAGTTTTTCCTCAAATACCCTCTAAACCTCCTGCCTCTTACCTTGAAACTATGCCCCCTGGTTATTGACCCCTCTACTAAGGGGAAAAGTTCCTTTCTATCTACCCTATCTATGCCCCTCATAATTTTGTACACCTCAATCAGGTCCCCCCTCAGCTTTCTCTGCTCTAAGGAAAACAATCCCAGCCTGTCCAGTCTCTCTTCATAGCTGAAGCGCTCCAGCCCAGGTAACATCCTGGTGAATCTCCTCTGCAGCCTCTCCAATACAATCACATCCTTCCTATAGTGTGGCGACCAGAACTGCACACAGTATTCCAGCTGTGGCCTAACTAGCGTTTTGTACAGCTCCATCATAACCTCCCTGCTCTTATATTCTATGCCTTGGCTAATGAAGGCAAGTATCCCATATGCCTTTTTAACCACCTTATCTACCTGTCCTGCTGCCTTCAGGGATCTATGTACATGCACACCAAGGTCCCTCTGATTCTCTGTCCTTCCTAGGGTCCTACCATTCGTTGTGTATTCCCTTGCCTTGTTAGTCCTCCCAAAAGGCATCACCTCACACTTTTCAGGGTTAAATTCCATTTGCCACTGTTCTGCCCATCTGACCAACCTGTCTATATCGTCCGGTAGCCTGAGGCTTCCCTCCTCGCTATTTACTACTCCACCAATTTTTGTGTCATCTGCGAACTTACTGATCATACCTCCTACATTCATATCTAAATCATTAATCTACACTACAAACTGCAAACGACCCAGCACCGATCCCTGCAGTACACCACTGGACACAGGCTTCCAGTCACAAAAACAACTTTCGACCATCACCCTCTGCCTCCTGCCACGAAGCCAATTTTGGATCCAATGTGCCAAATTGCCCTGGATCCCATGGGCTCTTACCTTCTTGACCAGTCTCCCGTGTGGGACTTTGTCAAAAGCCTTACTGAAGTCCATGTAGACTACATCAACTGCACTACCCTCATCCACACACCTAGTCACCCCCTCGAAAAATTCAATCAAATTGGTTAGACATGATCTCCCCCTGACAAAGCCATGCTGACTATCCTTGATTAATCCTTGCCTCTCCAAGTGGAGACTAATTCTGTCTCTCAGAATTTTTTCCAATAATTTCCCTGCAACTGATGTTAGGCTCACTGGCCTGTAATTCCCAGGTTTATCCCTACTACCCTTCTTGAATAATGGCACTACGTTAGCTGTCCTCCAGTCCTCTGGCAGCTCCCCTGTTGCGGAGATGCCGGTGTTGGACTGGGGTGGACAAAATTGAGAGGTCGCACAACACCAGGTTATAGTCCAACAGTTTTATTTGAAATCACAAGCTTTCGGAGCTATCGATTGCTCCTTCCCCTGTGGCCAGAGAGGTTCTGAAAATTTGTGTCAAAGCCCCTTCAATCTCCTCCCTTGCCTCACACAGCAGCCTGGGATACGTCACGTCTGGGCCTGGGGATTTATCCACTTTTAAGCCCGTTAAAACCGCTAGTACCTCCTCCCTCTCAATACTAATTTGTTCAAGTATATCACAATCCCCCTGCCTGATTTCTATGCCTATATCGTCCTTCTCCATAGTGAACACAGATGCAAAATATTAATTTAAAACCTCACCCACATCTTCCGGCTCTACACACAGATTGCCACTTTGGTCCCTAATGGGCCCTACTCTTTCCCTGGTTATCCTCTTGCCCTTAATATACTTATAAAACACCTTGGGATTTTCCTTTATTTTACCCGCCAGTGTTTTTTCATGCCTCCTCTTCTCTCTCCTAATTTCTTTTTAAAGTAGCCCTTGCACTTTCTATACTCCTCTAGGGCTTCCACTGTTTTTAGTCCTTTGTATCTGCCAAAAGCCTCCCTTTTTTTCCTAATCCATTCTTGTATATCCCTTGACATCCAGGGTTCCCTGGGCTTGTTGGTCCCACCCTTGACCTTTACGGGAACATGTTGACGTTGTACTCTCTCTATTTCCTTTCTGAAAGACTCCCACTGCTCTGATGTGAATTTTCCTACAAGTAGCTGATCCCAATCCACTTTGGCCAGATCCTGCCTTATCATATTAAAATCGGCCTTCCCCCAATTTAGAACCTTTATTTCCAGTCCATCTTTGTCCTTTCCCACGACTACTTTAAATCTCACCGAATTATGGTCACTGTCACCAAAATGCTCTCCTACTGACACTTCTACCACTTGCCCGGCTACATTCCCTAGAATCGCCTGTTCCTCCACCCGCCGCCTCCTCCTTGAATGACCTTGATATATTGGGGTAGTGGTCAGAGAAGAAAGAAAAAAACAATTTTAGAAGATACAGGAGGGTCGATTACAGGCCGGCAGTGGCGCACAGAGGTGTTGTGGAACTGGGGGAAGCACTCCTGCTCCTCCACCCTCCACCTCCTCCACCCTCCGCCTCCTCCACCCTCCGCCTCCTCCACCCACCGCCTGCTCCTCCACCCTCAGCCTGTTCCTCCACCCTCAGCCTCCTCCTCCACCCTCAGCCTGTTCCTCCACCCTCCGCCTCCTCCACCCACCGCCTGCTCCTCCACCCTCAGCCTGTTCCTCCACCCTCCCCCTGCTCCTCCACCCTCAGCCTGCTCCTCCACCCTCAGCCTGTTCCTCCACCCTCAGCCTCCACCTCCACCCTCCCCCTGCTCCTCCACCCTCAGCCTCCACCTCCACCCTCCCCCTGCTCCTCCACCCTCAGCCTCCTCCTCCACCCTCAGCCTGCTCCTCCACCCTCAGCCTCCTCCTCCACCCTCAGCCTGCTCCTCCACCCTCCCCCTGCTCCTCCACCCTCAGCCTGCTCCTCCACCCTCAGCCTGTTCCTCCACCCTCAGCCTCCACCTCCACCCTCCCCCTGCTCCTCCACCCTCAGCCTCCACCTCCACCCTCCCCTGCTCCTCCACCCTCAGCCTCCTCCTCCACCCTCAGCCTGCTCCTCCACCCTCAGCCTCCTCCTCCACCCTCAGCCTGCTCCTCCACCCTCAGCCTCCTCCTCCATCCTCAGCCTCCTCCTCCACCCTCCGCCTGCTCCTCCACCCTCAGCCTGTTCCTCCACCCTCAGCCTCCTCCTCCACCCTCAGCCTGCTCCTCCACCCTCAGCCTGTTCCTCCACCCTCAGCCTGTTCCTCCACCCTCAGCCTCCTCCTCCACCCTCAGCCTGCTCCTCCACCCTCAGCCTGTTCCTCCACCCTCAGCCTGTTCCTCCACCCTCAGCCTCCTCCTCCACCCTCCGCCTCCTCCTCCACCCTCAGCCTGTTCCTCCACCCTCAGCCTGTTCCTCCACCCTCAGCCTCCTCCACCCTCCGCCTGTTCCTCCACCCTCAGCCTGCTCCTCCACCCTCAGCCTGTTCCTCCACCCTCAGCCTCCACCTCCACCCTCCCCCTGCTCCTCCACCCTCAGCCTCCTCCACCCTCCGCCTGCTCCTCCACCCTCAGCCTGTTCCTCCACCCTCAGCCTCCTCCTCCACCCTCCGCCTGCTCCTCCACCCTCCCCCTGCTCCTCCGCCCTCCGCCTCCTCCACCCTCAGCCTGCTCCTCCACCCTCCGCCTGCTCCACCCTCAGCCTGCTCCTCCACCCTCCGCCTGCTCCTCCACCCTCCGCCTCCTCCTCCACCCTCCGCCTCCTCCACCCTCAGCCTCCTCCTCCACCCTCCGCCTGCTCCTCCACCCTCCGCCTCCTCCTCCACACTCCACAGAAGGGGCAGTAAAAATAACTTTCCCAACCTTTTCTTCAGCGGCCTCCAGCGGTCCCTTGAAGGACCGTTGTTTCGACCAATGTGGAACTGGAAAAACTAGTCAGAGCTTGCACGCTGCATGCTCCACCTAGTTTGTCACACATATTACAGAAGGGTCCTGAAACAGCTGCAGGGCCCATCTTTGGATATTTAATTTGATCCAATGCTGATTTCAGGCAGTCGCCAGGTACAGCTAAAAACCATGAGGACCAATGTGGCAGCAGCAAGCGCAGATTAGGTGCAGGACCTCGCGCCCAGAAATTGGTATACATTGCGCCCAATTTACACCCAAAGAATGGGCAAAACGCATATCAATTGCCACCCCAGTGTGTCCAAATAACTTTTGTTAAATGTGGCCCATGCCTAGTGCCAGGATATCAGATGAGGCCCACCATGTAATTTGAGTTTGACACCCCTGCATTAAACCCTAGTATACTAAACACTATGCTGAATCCTTTCTAAAAGCCATGCAAATTAACCTGAAGTAAATTACAAATAGTCTGCTGCAGTATATAAAAACAGACATGTTACTTTCCAAAATAATATTAAAATCAATTTGATCTTTGAATAATTATCAATAAACAATCTTATTAATAAAACTTAATTGGCATCCCATCCACCACCTTAAACATTCACTCCCTCCACCACCGGCGTACCATGGCTGCAGTGTGGACCATCTACAAGATGCACTGCAGCAACTCGCCATGGCTTCTTCGACAGCAACTCCCAAACCCGCGACCTCTACCACCTAGAAGGACAAGGGAAGCAGGCACATGGGAACACCATCACCTCCAAGTTCCCCTCCAAGTCACACACCATCCTGACTTGGAAGTATATCGCCGATCCTTCATCGTCGCTGGGTCAAAATCTTGGAACTCCCTCCCTAACAGCACTGTGGGAGTACCTTCACCACACTGTAAAGTTTCACAATTATCGTGATTTGAAATAACGAGATAGAAGCAGATTCGTTTGATCAGTTTATTTAAACGAAATGCTGTCATGATATAAAGGACACAGAAGCCTGTAAAATGGCCACCGCGCATCGTGGCAGAAGCTTCCAGAAGTACAGTGGGCAGACAAGATGGCGTTCGAATAAACATTTTCAATATAAGACGGGATCATACTCGATAAGCACTGATAAAGACAGGATCCAACCTGTTTGCATTTGTGACAATAGCAGAAGATATGAGTGCTGGAATCGTTTTCCATGCACAAGTAAGGACCATTGTACTGGGCAATCGAAGGCCCATCCAGACACATCAATACACAAATACCCCCACGGCTCTACAATGAGAGAGCCATTCTCGGGTGATTAAACAAGTATTCGGGGGCCCCCAAAACCAGTCAGGGAGACGATTCATACGATCCCAAGAATCACCCCATGCTGGGAGTTTTGTGCACCAGTATTACACAAAGGACAAACATTAAGATTTGAGCGGGAGATAAGGGAACACAGCACTATAACTATAGTGAACAAATGTCCATCGCTCTCTTGATTTTCGACTCTTATTCGCTCGAATCGTCTCTTATTCTCTTATCTCGCTGCTGACTGCTGAGGGTTTCACTCTCTTATTCGCTTGCCGCTCCATGGACTCGCTTGACTGGTGAGCTTCTGTGCTTTCCCTGGACTTTGTTGACTCTTAGCCGTACTGGTAGGTTACTCGAATGTTGGGTGGAGCTCAAACGGAACGAGCCGCCTCAACGAGGGCAAGTGACCAGGTGCACCATCCCGAGGGTCGGTAAACGGTGTCTGGACCCGAAGGCCCGAAGAGACGAGACGAGACGAGAAGAAGAGGAGAAGAATCCACGTGCCGCCGCGGTCAGCAAACCCCGACCGCGCCCGAAAATATACGACCCATTTCTTGAACTCTACAGGTTACTGCACGAATCGGCCAAAGACTCTTCTTCGAATTCTACCGACAACTGGTGTCGGTACAGGAAGACTTTTCTTTGAATTCTACAGCCGGGCCCGAGTGCTGTTGAGTTCTTCATGACAACGGGGAGCCCAGCCTGCTTGTCGCAGCAGCGAAAATAAACAAGTGGGGTACAGAGACCCCTCCAAACACGTGACAGTCAGGCGCTGCAGCGAAACGAGCCGAGCGCCTCACTTTAAAATTCTCCGAAGTATCACGAGTGGTGAGCATGTTTCCCGATCCTACAAATCTAGATGTAGTGTAGGTATTGATAGGGGAGGGTGGTTTTATTAAGGATAAAGTATAATGTGTTCCCCTTTTTACGATGTGCCGTGCGTTCTTCATTACCATAGACCAAGCTTTATGAATGTATGTATACTTGTACTCTCGTTAATTTGCGCCTATGACATGTACTTCATGATTTTGGACGCTATGCAATAAAGATTTCCATTTCGTACAATTCAACCAGGTCTATTTGAGTTTTTCTCTGCATTACTGCTCTCGCACCTAAGTCCAGTGTTAGAACCGTAAGGGCGAGTGGGTCGAACCACTCACAGGTGCTTATTGCAACAAGGCTGGCCGGAGACCAGAGCAAGCAATAGTATTAGGCAACGAAGGCCTAACCCCGCACCAGCACCGTCTGCGATACAAGCACGCCAAAACCCCTTACAACACGGACTGCAGCGGTTCAAGAAGGCGACTCACCACCACCTTCTCAAGGGCAACTAGGGATGGGCAATAAATGTTGGCCTTGCCAGTGACGCCCACATCCCGTGAATTAATAAAAAAAACTCTACGGATTTTTACTACCATAGCCACGATAAAAGGCAAACACTGCATAAACCCAACGTAAGTCATTTCCTTCTGGTTTGCTGACCTTGATAAGCAGCTTCTCCCAAGGGTAGGAGCCAGGGATTTACAAGCAGCTGCCAACCTACAGAAACGTCCCTCAACAATTAACCTCGAACTGGTCTCTGGGTGAGCCCATTTATTAAACAGGGACTACCTGAGCAGATCAAAC
The DNA here is from genome assembly GCA_030390025.1 of Squalus acanthias. NCBI lineage: Eukaryota > Metazoa > Chordata > Chondrichthyes > Squaliformes > Squalidae > Squalus > Squalus acanthias. The sequence goes on along the minus strand of CM059428.1, from coordinate 161,812,842 downwards.
ATAGTTCCACCTCAGCATCTAAACAGAACTGTGCTCCAGACTCTGGACTACTCATGAGCAGCACCGTGGGAGACCAGCAAGTAAATGAAAAAAAACCAAGGCAATCATCTCATCATTTATGATGTATTTGTGCCTGACAGTTGCCCTGTGATCACTCGCAGCTCTATTATATCCAGAGATTCCAAGAAACTTAAATCTACGGGTAATTCATAGCTACAAAAGCAAAATACTGCAGGTGCTGGAAATTTGAAATAAAAACAGAACATGCTGGAAGTACTCAGCAGGTCAGGCAGCATCTGTGGAGATTTTTTTTCCCCTCGTCTCCTCCTAGTCCAATTCTTAAGTTACAAAAAAGTCTTCAAGTTAGTGGAACCACTTGTGGCCCACTTTCGGTGCCCCTTGGCAGACTGGTTGCTCCTTACGCCCCTGGGCCGGGCTATGCCGTGTTGACCAAACCGGGACTAAATATTGTATCCTCTATTTTTCTTGCTTTCCAGCTAAAGAGAGGAGGGCACGCTCTTACAAGGTACAGCTACCCAAGCATGTGTGAAGCGGGTGAAAGGGCTTTGTTAAAACAACGCCTTTTACTGGGACTATTATTCCCTTTTCTCCCTTCTGAGAAGCGGCTGACCTCTACAGACAACTGTCCACAGCTGTACCAAATTCAGTGGTAATTTATGGCTGTTTTTCTCTCTGTATGAGCTGGGAAAGCGTAAATAGAAAGGAAAAACACACAATGTTTATGAAGCAGGGATTCCATGTGGTACAATTAAAACGAGTGCTGCACTGTTACCTTATTGTGTAAGAACAGGAGTGGGCAATTCAGCCCCTCGAGCTTGGTCCACCGTTCAATTCTGGTACATTTGGCTGATTTGTACCTGAACTCCATTTATCCAGCGTTTTCTGTTGTTATCCATATCCCTTGATACCCATACCTCACAAGTGTTACATTACTTCACTGGAAATATTATTACTGGATTAAAAGTATCAATCATAGTTCTCTAACATCCTCTCCTCCTTCGAGCGGCTCTGTGAAATTCTAAAGATTGAACTCCTCTATTTCATTCTCCCAGGAGTGGCTGTTTCATGCCTGCCTGGAGAGCAAACGGCTTTGCACTTGCAAATAGGGCATCGCCATTTCGTTAAACATAAAAGCCTGAAAACTAGTAAGATGGTAAAATGCAATAAGAGCTCTGCTTAAAGATTATTTATAGATTTATTCCGCATTATTAATGAAAATCCCAGTGATTTTAGTGCCCGCTTACCACAAATCAGAATATAGTCAGTCTCAGGATAAGGGGTCGGCCATTTAGGACTGAGACGAGGAGAAATTTCTTCACTCAGAGGGTGGTGAATCGTTGGAATTCTCTACCCCAGAGGGCTGTGGAGGCTCAGTCGTTGAGTATATTTAAGACAGAGATCGATAGATTTTTGAACATTAAGGGAATCAAGGGATATGGGGATAGTGCAGGAAAATGGAGATGAGGTAGAAGATCAGCCATGATCTTATTGAATGGCGGAGCAGACTCGAAGGGCCAAATGGCCTACTCCTGCTCCTATTTCTTATGTTCTTATGTTCCGATATCAGTCCAGGTGTTTAAATTTACATGTGCACATATTTGGACATAGATTTAACCAAACACTTTAACACTGGTGAACTGAAACGTCAATTAAACCACTTATTACCATGGGATCCAATTAACTTAAAGAATGCTGCACATCCTGAGTTTTAAAACATCATGTGCCACATTGCATTTTAATGAGTCTTTATTACAACTGGCAGACTTGACATCTTCAAGACATGTTTTATTAAAAGAACACAATTTGCAATATGAAGGGGCAGCACTTTCCACGCAATTGTATTAAAACTGATTAGCTTCTTCCACATGGAAACAGATAAATGATTTTGTCTATGTTAATATTGCATTTGCACCTGTTCCTGATTGTTCAGTCGGAGTAATGCATTAATGTCCACACAACTTAGTTACAGCTACTGCACCACTGAACAATGTGGGTCAGCTCAACTCCTGTCAGCTGAGATGAGGCCATCTCTCGAGTAGACTTCATATGTTGCTGCTGTTCTTCTTGACTAAACAGTCGCACTGATCATTTTTCTTTTAAAACAGTTCAGCTCATACGTTATGATGTTGGAAAAAAAAAATCCCAGATACCGGAGTACGATCAGAGAAGCCATGGATCCCCTCACTCAGAAGAGTATAGGGTAGCCCCCCTTCTTTTGGGCCATGTCAGTCTTTATTTGAAGGAAGAGGTTGTTGTCTTCAGGGTTCATTCACCCTCACGCTATCTTCATTCTAGCGGCGCATTTAAGATCATTGGTACCTTTTTCATTTCTCTGTGCTGTGAAGTACTTGTGAAAATGTAATTTATTACGTTTTAATAGCCCAAACCCGCAGCCAGCTGCTGCAGGCAGCTTTTGCTCTCAGGGCAGAAAATGCATGTTTACTGCGGAGTTTAATGAGACGATCTTATATACAGAATGCCGGTTGAAAGAGGTCATGTTGCTGTTTTCTGATTGTTAAAGTGGCACAGTGGAATAAGAACATAAGAAATCGTGGAAAAGATAGTGTCTATTCGAACCAGCAAGCCCGTTCCCTTCAATGAACTATGAACAACATCATTACTATGGCCTCCACCTTAGCCAATCCAAATCTTCCGGAGGAAGGCGATTTAAATCAGATAAAGCCTTGGAAAAGACAAGAAGAATGAACTTCCTTCAGAGATTCTTACCATATGCTGAATATCATAGCAGCGTTCCATAAACAAATTCACCACCAGGGATAGATTAACCTCAATCTATACCTCGAAACTTCAATCCTACTCCCTGCTAGATAATCGTCCAATTTACAGTGTCAGTGGTAGCACTCAAGCCTATGTTCACCTCCAGTGCAATTCCCCACTGTAATTTGAGCCCATGATCTAGGCTGGCACATCATTGTAGTACTGAGGGAGTCCCCCTTCTTTCATATAATAGAGAGAGCTGTGCTCACCTTCTGGCTCTGTGGGCCCTGTTTCAGTGGCTAGGCCCAATAATCATTGGGCTGGGCCCTAAGGAGTTGTAAAGTCGCATACACTGCTCCTGGTCTCCTGAAGGGTTTACTATGGGGATAAGACTGAATACATGTAGGACGGTGTCCTTCTCACCACAGCCCCCTGTGGAGTGCAGTATGTAGAGTGCATGATCTTGAATTGGCCTCTTGTGCATTTTCATAGAATCATAGAAATTTACAGCACGGAAGGAAGTCATTTCGGACCATCGTGTCTGCGCCGGCCGACAAAGAGCTTTCCAGCCTAATCCCACTTTCCAGCACTTGGTCCATAGCCCTGTAGGTTACGGCACTTCAAGTGCACATCCAAGCACTTTTTAAATGTGGTGAGGGTTTCTGCCTCTACCACCCTTTTAGGCAGTGAGTTCCAGACCCCGACCACCCTCTGGGTGAAGAAATTTCCCCTCAAATCCCCTCTAAACCTCCGACCAATTACTTTAAATCTATGCCCCCTGTTGGTGCAGCTGAATGTATTGAGGGCCCATCTCCAGACCTCTTGTCATTCATCCTCCATTATTGCACTGCCTAATTTTCACTCTTAGGCTTCTCAGATTTTCTGTGTTGCCTTTTGCCGTGGAGGTGAACATAGTGCACGGGATAGAGATTTGTCTGTGTGGGTCTGTCGGGGAGTGCAGGAAGCATTCTGTGCCGGACTCTTCAAAGTATGGCTGGGTTTTGGAGATCGTACCTTAGCCAGAGGTAATGGTATTGGTCATGCTGGGGGAGGCGAAATGTGTTGGCTAAATGGTGGAAGGAGGTATTGTTCAGAACGTATTGAAAGGGCACTGATATAAATCAACAGAGAACTGAACAGCTTGTTACCAGCGAGTGCTGCAAAGCCCCTCTAGTATATTAGAGACAAGTACTATGAATGAGGAGACAAGCCTGGGAAGCCTCATGCATTAATCCTATGGCAGCAAAGCATAACTGTTGCATCAATAAAGTGGTAGCTTTATCTCCAGCCCTACTGAGATTAGCTGCGAATTTGCAAACTATGACACTCTTCTGAGTCCCAGCCAATGCAACAAGAAACAGCCTAGAACCTCCCTCTCTCCAAGGAAAGCGCACAGTTATTCAATGCCTCAATATTGGCGAGCAAGTTCCTGCTGACAGTAAAGAGTCTCCAAGCCAGGCCCTACGCCTGGAGTTCAGGTGTTTGCCATAGCTCAGTTGGTAGCACTCTCAACTCTGGGTCAGATAGTTTTGTGTTCAAGTCCCATTCCAGAAACTTGAGCATAAAATTTAGGTTGACACTTCAGTGCAGTACTGAGGGAGTGCTGCACTGTTGGAGGTGCTGTCTTTTGGATGAGAAGTTAAACCAAGGCCCTGTCTGCCCTTTCGGGTGGACATGAAAGATCCCATGACACTATTCTGAAGAAGAGCAGGGGAGTTCTCCCTCAACCAACATCATGTGGTCACAGAGCTCTGCCACCTCCTGCAGCCAGACCTCGAGCCTCAGATCAGGACCTCCACGGCTCTCTCAGTGGCAGTCAAGGTCACCGTCGCCCTCAATTTCCACGCCAGCGGATCATTCCAGTGTGCGACAGGCGACATCCCCAACATCTCCCAGTTTGCCATCCATTGATCCATCCACCAGGTCACAGATGCTCTGTACAGAAGGAGAAGGGACTACATTTCCTTCCACATGACCAGAGATAAGCAGCACGAGCGTGCATGTGGCTTTGCCAGGATAGCGGGATTCTCCATGGTGCAGGGCGCCATTGACAGCACCCACGTCGCTTTGTGGGCACCTCATAACAATCCTGAGGTATTCTGTAACCACAAAAGCTACCACTCACTTAATGTGCAGTTGGTGTGTGACCACACACGGCGAATCCTGACCGTCAATGCCCGCTATCCTGGCAGCAGCCACGATGCCTTCATCCTGTGCCAGACCGGTGTGCCAGCTCTATTCCAGTCACCACATCAAGCTTACGGCTGGCTGCTGGGAGACAAGGGCTATCTGCTCTCCACCTGACTCATGACTCCCTTCTGCAATCCCAACACTCCTGGCCAGCACTCATATAATGAGAGCCATGCTGCCACCAGGAACATCATTGAGCAGACCATCGGAGTGCTCAAGCAAAGGTTCTGCTGCCTTGACCGCTCGGGAGGAGCCCTCCAGTACTCGGCTGAGCGGGTGCCACTTTTCATTGGCGTCTGCTGCATGCTGCACAACTTGGTCATCATGAGAGCGCAGCCATTGCCACCAGACATAACTCCACCACCTCAGGAGGAGGAGGAGGACGAGGACAAGGACAAGGAGGAAGAAGAGGAGGAGGAGGAGGAGGACAAGGAGGAGCAGGAGGAACAGGAGGACGAACAGCAGCGACGGAGGAGGCAGCCACTCAGTCGGCGTTTTGCAAGGCTGGTCCGTGACCGCCTCATCAGACATCGTTTCCAGTGACTTCGAGTTCTCGTTCCGGTTGCTGAGCACGTCGCCATCATTCCATCACTTTGTGATTCCATACCACACCCCAGAACTGAAAAGAGACACTGCACCAAATCTGCAACATTCCAGTAATAAATTTATCAAAAACCATTAACCACATATATACAACAACAATATTGACTAATCACCCTTGTGCAAACCCTTGCCTCCCCTCTTTACAGTCCCCTTTCCTAATCTAGTGCTCCTATGTAGTGTCTCCCCAGTGGCTGCAGCAGGGCTGGTGGAAGGCTGCTGAGTGTCGGTGCCAGAGACTACAGATGGCCTTGCAGGATGCCCTCGACCAGCTCTGGGCCTGGAAAGCCCTGCTGTGCACTGCACCACCTCAGTCTGGGCTGGCTGGATGACAGGCAGCGACAAGTGCAATGGTGGAGTGGCAGTGGTGGGATCAGGAATGTTGTCACCTTGAGCGAGGACAGCAGGTTCCTGCTCCACTGACCCACTGCCACTCCCCCGGGGCAGCACCTCAGCATCCCTAGCAATCTGTTGGAGCACAGATAGCTGGCCTGCTGCGACACCGTGAGATCCCCGGTGGACTGTGGTGGTCCCAGCCACGATGGCAGCAGTCAGAGCTTTCGTGGCATCAAGCTGAGACTGCATGAGAGCAGGCTGAGACTCGATGGCAGAAACCATTGACTGCATTACAGCACTAAGATGTTGCGTCGCTTCCGCCTGCGCTGCACTGGAAACTGCCACATCGCCCATGACACACATCATGAGGTTTGGATCCGCACGGTCTCTCTGGGAGTCTACTATCCTCTGCACAGTGCAAACGATGGGTTCCATGGTGTGCGCAGAGCTCTGGGAAATGTTGGAGGTGGACACCTCCATGCTCCTTACCATTGACGAGAGGCTCTGGGCACCCTTGCCATTGCACTTATTATCACCCTTCTTGTGAACGCCTCCCCATTGAGGTCCTCATCTGAGTCCTGTGCAGCAGAACTCGCCCTCCGGGGAGCTGACTCCTGAGCCTCCCTTCCCCCTGGCCTTGCTGCAGCCCGCTCGTCCCCAGTGCATCACCCAGTGCAGACTCCTCTACTAAACTTGCCTCTAAAGATCGTGCAGTGCCAGTATCTGAGGTGGTGCCTGCGGGTGAGAGATGCAGAGACGCGGTGCTTTGCTCCTCCTCCTCCTCTCCTTCCTCACTCTCAGTGGGGGGCTCAGGGACCGGCTGGTCATCTGGTTGCTGATTATCTGAAAGCATAAAGGCACAAGACTCGCGTTAAGGTGAGGGCAGGGGGGCAGGAATGGAGCAAGGAATGCAGACATTCTCAGGAGATGGAAAGTGAGAAAGGTTTGTGGTGTGAGGGGGAAGTGGGATGAGAGAAGGAGAGGGGCTGAAGATACTGTTTTTGCCCCCAACGGGGTCGACGTCGCTGACGGCCACGGCGCCCACCACCTGCAGCCCAATGAGTCGCAGCACTCGCTCCTCAAGGTCTGAGAGCTGCTGGAGCTGCGCATCTCCCCTGCCTGTTCTCTGCTGCTCCCTCCTATTGTGGACCATCTTGGCTTGCAAGATAAACAAATGTGTTTGAGTCAGAGTCCAGCTATGTGTTTGGGAGATATGCCTGCCATCATTGAATAGCTGTAATTGTAGGCAAGGTGTGAGATGTGGATGTGAGTTTGAGTAGGTGAAGATGTTTGGTGGGTGAGTGGTGGGAGTGTGGTGGGTTGTGCAGTGTGCATAGACTGAGGTTCAGATGCTGGTATGTAGGAGCTGTTGAAGCATGTACTCACCTTGACCACCCGACTGAGGTCGTTGAATTTCTTGCGGCACTGTGTCAGGCTGCGTTCCACCACACTACTGGCCGAAACCTCCTGGGCCACTTCCCTCCACATTGCCCTGAACACCTGAGGCGATGGCCTCCTTCCAGTGGCCGGGAACAGCACTGCCCTCCTCCGCTCCACTCCAGCCATCAATGCCTCCAATGCCACGTCTGTGAACTGACGAGCCATCTCCCTGGGAGTGGGAACAGCCGTAGCCATCAGGGGATTCTCTTGATCGCAGGTCGCCTCAAAGCCAGCAATGCAGAAAATGAGCATCTGCACAATGATGCAACCTCCCCTTTAAGAGCTGGAAGGAACCAATGTGAAGGATCATAGCTGAATGCATTGCACCTGAAATTCATTAGCGCTCTGCTGGTAGCGCCCCACTGAGGTCATTAGTGCTTGATTTAGCGCCCCACTTCCTTCCTGGGGCCCTAACACCCAATTTAGTAGAAGTTCAGAATCCTTAGCATCTGGCGCTAAATTTTCAAAATTTCAAAAGTTAGCGCCCCAAACGGGGCGATACCCAATTTCACCCCCCTTACCTTTACATGGAACTTAATGTATTTGAGAGATTTTGGAGAAGGACAAGGATGATTCTACAACTTGGGTATAAATTATTAAAAAATTCACACGGCTGAACATGTTTCATTCAAGAAAAGAAAATTAAAGCGGGGGAGAATATTGTGTATGTTTTTAAAGTACTGAGAAGAATGGATAATGTAAATGCAAACAGGCCAATTAAATTTGGCTAAATAGCAAAAACAGAGTCTCAAGAGAGACTCGAGATAGGAAGCTATTTCTCCTCCCCACTGAGATGTGGCTATGTGGAATGGACTCTGTGTCAATGAAAACATTTGAGTAAGTTAGGTAATTAACGTTAAGAATACAGCTGAGGATAATAAGGTCGCGTTGTCCCATGGGGAGCCACCCTCAAAGGGAGCACGGGTCGGAGATAGGGCTAATGCGTTGTGTGCCAATCCTTCAACCCACTGAGTGTATGGGATTGGCGAGTTTACCGTAATCACGAGAACGACACTAAATATTGTGGAGCTTTGCTTGACTTTCTTTACAGGGCAAGGAGCAACTTTTCAGAACTTTCTCTTGGCTGGTTAAGTAACTTGAGCAGAGTCCATGAAAGGGTGGAGTGTGTGATTTTAGTGTCAGCTGTGGCTCAGTTGGTAGCACCCTCGCCTCTGAGTCCGAAGGCTGTGGGTTCATAGTCCCACTCCAGGGACTTGAGCACAAAAATCTAGGTTGACAGAGGGAATGCTGCACTGTTGGAGGTGCTGTTTTTAGGATGAGACATTAAACCGAGGCACCGTGTGCACTCTTAATAAAAAATCCCATGGCACTATTTCGGAGTTCTCCCCGGTGTCCTGGCCAATATTTATCCCTCAATCAACATTATTAAAACAGATTATCTGGTCATTATCACATTACTGTTTGTGTGGGAGCTTGCTGTGTGTAAATTGGCTGCCGCGTTTCCTACATTACAACAGTGACTACACTTCAAAAAGTACTTCATTGGCTGTAAAGCGCTTTGGGACGTCCTGAGATCGTGAAAGATGTTGTATAAATGCAAGTCTTTCTTTTCTTCCAAGGTTTGTTTACATAAGTACAGCCATAACATCATTAGGGCCGAGCTCCTCTGATGCCTCAGCTGGTTAAGGGTGAGTCACGCAGACAAGGAAGATCCCAGGTTTGATCCCTGATCTGCACTGAGCTCGGTGATCTCAGCTAGGTGGCAGTAGGGCTCCCTAAAAAAAAAAGTTGCCCTGGACTGGGGACGGGGAAAATGGCCACTCCTGAATGTTACTGAGCAATGCCTGCTGGAAGTGCCCATGTGTGGACTGTGGGTGGGGACTGGTTTGCCTCCCCAAATTCCATGGTCAAATGGCCACTTTGGAGAAGTACCGGAGGGCAACCAACACAGGTGGAATTGGTGTCTAATAACTAGTTAATATCATGAAGAAGTGGGAGAAAATTGGTTGAATTAAAAAAAAATCTTCAAGGTCTCCTCTCTCGAACAAAGCCGTTCACAATTGTTAATTAAAAAGATCTCAATTTCAAATTTAAGATGAGGTGATAATGGCTGGTTAGTTTTATTGTGAATCAATCCAAATCGTGGGAAAAAGGAGATGGATTTTTTGTTTTGCTTTGAAAATCAGTGAAGAGGCAGAAAGGAGATCGGCGGTGAGGCCCACAGGACCTATTGATCAGGCAACTGCCTGAAAAACAACAGACCCAGTTGCTGTCAGAGAGGTGCCAGTGCACTGATTGAAATTTAACGTGTTTTTCCAAATAAACCATTTGCGGTGATATTGGAAGAACGAATGAAATAGAGGGCAAGGTGATCCTAAATAAATTATACTTAACAAACCCAAGACAGCTCTGCTCAAACTTGGAACAGCTACCCAGCTTTCTGTGCGAGACGTTTAGGAAATATATGGAGTGAGCATGTTTGGTTCAAACTACCTGCAGCCAAGTTGGTTAAATAAACCCGTTATCATTTGCAACATTTTATTGCCTGATGATTGTTAGCGTGTTCCTATAGTGACAGAAGGGAGAGCGATTTTACTTCTTTCCAATTTGACAGAGAGTTCTGTAATAGAGTGATAAGTGAAACACACTGACCCCGACAATGGGCACGGTCATGTGTACTGGTGTCCTCCAGCATTGAGCCCCATCAGAGGCACTGGGGTCAGCGGAACGCCACCTCAGTTGATATCTTAAAGTCCTTAAGGAATTAAGAAGTGATGCAGGTGAGGCTCTAATTAATCGTTTCACGATTCCATAACTACAGGGTTTAGACCTGAGCACTGCGACTTTGCTTCTATAGTCGCAATGTTCTCAAAAAAAAAGGCTGTGAGGCATGAATTGCACAGCTTTAACTCCGTTAGTCTGACGTCGGTGGTTGGGAAAATTTTGAATGCTGTGAATATTGCTCTAAAGAGCATGGAGTTCATAAGGAAAAGTCAGCCTGGTTTTAGAAGCAGTAAGTTGTGTATCACAATTTATTTGAATCCTTTGTGGAAAGTTACTGGATGAAGAATTTCCAGTGGATATAAAATACTTAGGTATGGTAGCCCAGTGGTTATGGTACTGGGCTAGTAACCTAGCAGTCGTGAGTTTAACTCCCACCATGGCAAATTGTGAAATTGAATTCAGTACATCTGTTAATTTGCGGGTGAGCGCCAGAAATTGACCGTGAAGGCTGCTGAATTGTTGTAAAACTCCAACTCGTTAATGCCCTTCAGGGAAGGGATTCTGCCGCAAGGCCTATATGTGACTCCAGTCTCACCCTATGTGGTTGACTCTTAATGCCCTCAGGCTAACATAGATGGGCAATAAATACTGGCTTGTCAGTGTTGACTACACCCCAAGAACAAATGTGAAAGAACTAGGGCTGGGTGGATATTGATATTGTTTCACATTGGAGGTTTTTAAAGAAGTCAGAAGCAGAGAGAGATGACATGGTATGGCCCTTGTAGAGGAGTTTGCCTCCTCTAGCTTTTCTTTTCTCATGCTAGACTCAATCACCTTGTGGCAGGTCCTCCTTGGAAAATCCCCATTTAGCCACACGGGGGAGAAAGCTGATAGATCTAGAGTGGATCTTCAGGAAGGTTCAGTCCTGCCTCTAGGCTGAGAGAGTTAGAGCGACAATGGGGTAAATTCTGGTTCCCTGTCAGCCTTTCCTGAGGCTCTATGAAGGGTAAGCTGTATAGGAGAGCCGGGAAAGAGGCCCCAGTCTCCATTGCCAACCACAGATTTTGCTGGGAGACCAGAGAACAATCCCCATTTCTTTCAATCCAGGCTGTCCAGTAATAGTCCCTGAGGTCTGGGAGGTCCAGGAACCCCTTTTTATTTTGGAAGCTGAAGGCACCTGAAGAATATTCCTGGTCTTTTGCTCACCAAGAAAAACTTGGAGATGCAACTATCCAGATCACTGAACTGTTGGGCTGGGACCTTGACATGGAGCATCTGAACGGATAGAGGAGGTGAGAGAGAATATTAATTTCTCTTGCATTCACCCCAATACAGGCAGATTATTCCACATAGTTAGGTTGACACACATGCTGATTTAAAAGAGGCGGCAGGATGGGAAAGTTCCTTTTGTACAGCGTGGCGATTTTCAGTGCAACACGTACACCCAGGTATCTAAAAGCAGTCCTTGATCGTGTATATGTAGGGGTTTGGCTCTTGCTTATGCCTCAGGAGGCCCTAATTGACAGACATGCCCTCCATTTGACAGTAGTTAGCTTATACTGTGAGAGTAAATTCTCTGATGCTTTGAAAGATGTTGGGGACTAAGGTAGCTGAATTGGTAATGTATTAATTGGCAAGTAGTCATCAGCATCTTTTGTGCTCTTTCCCTCCTGTATATAATCCTCGGCTGTCTGAGTGTGCTCTGCTGGATGTTGTCAGGGGCCCTGTGGCCAGCGAAGATGCACATTGTGGATGTAGGGCTTCACTACCGGGTACGTTGCCAAAGACCATTTCAGTTAGTGAAATCCCTTCATTTACATTGAGGAAGGGTACCAGAGCAAGCTGTAACAGTGGTGCGCCACATTCATGAGGGATGGCACCCTGGCAAGGTGTGTGGAACTGTACCTAGTCTAGAGGCCAGGATCTTGGCCAGAGTTTTATAGTCAGCACTGGAGAAGAATATGGCTTGTACGATACAGGGAGGAAACCGTGCCTTTTTATCTATTAATGTGATTGCAGCTGCCTTGAAGGTGTTTTGGAGGATATTCCTCATCAGTATGTGGTGGAGGAGTAGGAAACGTAGCAACCATAGAATCATAGAAAGTTACAGCACGGAAGGAGGCCATTTTGGCCCATCGTGTCCGCGCCGGCCAACAAAGAGCTATCTAGCCTAATCCCACTTCCCAGCTCTTGGTCCGTAGCCCTGCAGGTTAGAGCATCCCAAGTGCACATCCAAGTACTTTTTAAATGTGGTTAGGGTTCCTGCCACTACCACCCTTGCAGGCAGTGAGTTTCAGACCCCCACAACCCTCTGGGTGAAGAAATTTCCCTCAAATCCCCTCTAAACCTTCCACCAATTACTTTAAATCTGTGCCCCCTGGTTTTTGACCCCTCTGCTAAGGGAAATAGGTCCTTTCTATCCACTTTATCTAGGCCCCTCATAATTTTATACACCTCAATAAGGTCTCCCCTCAGCCTCCTCTGTTCCAAGGAAAACAGACCCAGCCTATCCAGTCTTTCCTCATAACTAAGATTCTCTACTCCCAGCAAAATCCTTGTAAATCTCCTCTGTACCCTCTCTGGTGCAATCACATCTTTCCTGTAATGTGGTGACCAGAACTGCACACAGTACTCTAGCTGAGGCCGAACTAGTGTTTTATACAGTTGAAGCATAAACCCCCTGCTCTTGTATTCTATTGAGAGGTCGCACAACACCAGGTTATAGTCCAACAGTTTTATTTGAAATCACAAGCTTTCGGAACTATCGCTCCTTCCTCAGGTGAAGTAAATTGGATACAGAATCGTCAGAGCATATATAGATGGAAAAAAAAGCATGTGTACTTTACAATTGCAGACCAATAAATTAAATCATCCTGACTATCTGCCGAGGTGTGATAAAGTTAATTAAGTCAGCCAGGAAGGTACCACATCAAAAGACATAGCAAGATACAACTGAGACAATGAGGTGAAGTCGCAGGGGTTCTAACGTGTCAAAAGCTGCCGTCTGTATGTAAAACGAAAAGCTTTAAAAAAAAAATTTACTTTTTTACTGGGAAAATTTTTACTTTTTTACTGGGAATCACATCTGTGAACAAGCTAACGACGACTCGAGTCCGGATCACGTCATGTATCGTGACATAAACCCAAGATCCCGATTGAGACCGTCTTCATGAGTGCAGAACTTGGCTATCAGTTTCTGCTCGATGATTTTGCGTTGTCGTGTGTTTCTAAGGTTGCCTTGGAGAACGCTTCCCCGCAGATCCGAGGCTGAATGTCCTTGACTGCTGAAGTGTTCCCCGACTGGGAGGTAACAATCCTGCCTGGCGATTGTTGCGCGGTGCTCGTTCATACGTTGTCTCAGTGTCTGCATGGTCTCGCCGATGTACCATGCCGCGGTGCATTCTTTCCTGCAACGTATGAGGTAGACAACGTTGGCCGAGTCACATGAGTATGTACCATGTACCTGGTGGGTAGTGTCCTCACGTGTGATGGTGGTATCTGTGTTGATGATCTGGCATGTCTTGCAGAGTTTGCCATGGCAGGGTTGTGTGGTGTCGTGGTCGCTGTTATCCTGAAAGCTGGGTAATTTGCTGCGAACGATGGTACTTCTGAGGTTAGGCGGCTGTTTGAAGGCAAGTAGTGGAGGCGTGGGGATGGCCTTAGCGAGGTGTTTGTCGTCATCGATGACATGTTGAAGGCTGCGAAGAACATGTCGTAGTTTCTCCGCTCCGGGGAAGTACTGGACGACGTAGGGTACCCTGTTGGTTGTGTCCCGTGTTTGCCTTCTGAGGAGGTCTATGCGATTTTTCGCTGTGGCCCGTCGGAACTGTCGATCGATGAGTCGAGCGTCATATCCCGTTCTTACGAGGGCGTTTTTCAGCGTCCGTAGGTGTCCATCTATGCCATGGCTAATAAAGGCAAGCATTCCATATGCCTTCTTAACCACCTTATCTACCTGGTCTGCTACCTTCAGGGATCTGTGGACATGCACTCCAAGGTCCCTTTGTTCCTCTACACTACTCAGTGTCCTACAATTTAATGGGCCAGAAATTCGGGTCTGAGGCTTCCCGCGGGTGCAAGCCCCCAACCTGCACTTACCTAGCGCGCCTGCCGTTGTGCTGTGGGCCCGCATGGGATTCCGATCCTGGGCCTGCTCCATCTGCCGGTGTGCAGTGCTTGCGTATCCCAGGGGCGCAGTTAGTTCGAAACGTCCCATGGGATCACGTGGGCCATGGAGAGCCAATCGGAGCAGGGAATCTCCATTCATAGATTTGACAGGAAGACCTGTCAAATCTATGAATAGAGATCGGCCCCAAAACCTCACTAAAACGTCAAATAAATTTTTTAAAAATCACATTTTTAAAATAACTATAAATTACACAAATTTAAATTTTTGAAAAAATGAATTACAGTTTTTAACAGGGCTAAAAATAAACTTACCTTTCTTTAAAGTATTTAAAAATAATAAACCTGTGGGAAAAATGTTTTAATTTTAGTTCATTCACTACTTACCTTGTTAAAAGCAGGCCTTGCGCCTGCTTTTCCCCCCGTGCAGCTGCTGGGGACTTACCCTCACACAGAAACCTGAAAAAAAATGGAAGTCCGATGCGTGCGCGCTGCCTCTCCGGTGCACGCGTTTGATCTCTGAACCCCTTCCTTCAAGGGAACGGAAGTTTCGGTTTCCAGCGCATTCGCAGTGCATGCGCGAAACCGGCACTTTCGTTATGTCTACGGGTGAGTACACAGCGCGTACTCACCCGTGGAGACCCGAATTTCTGGCCCAATGTGTATTCCCTTTCTTTGTTAGCCCTCCCCAAATGCATTACCTCACACTTCTCCGGATTGAATTCCATTTGCCACTGTTCTGCCCACCTGACCAATTTATTGATATCCTCCTGCAGTCTACAGCTTCCTTCTTCAGTATCAACCACACAGCCGATTTTAGTATCATCTGCAAACTTCTTAATCATACCCCCTATATGCAAGTCTAGATCATTGATATATACCACAAGAAGCAAGGGACCTAGTACTGAGCCCTGCGGAACCCCACTGGAAACAGCCTTCCAGTCACAAAAACACCCATCAACCATTACCCTCTGCTTCCTGTCTCCGAGCCAGTTTTGAATCCAACTTGACACTTTGCCCTGGATCCCATGGGCTTTTAACTTCGTGATCAGTCTGCCATGTGGAACCTTATCAAAAACCTTGCTAAAGTGCCTATACACTACATCAAACGCACTACCCTCATCTACCCTCCTTGTTACCTCCCTAAAAAATTCAATCAAGTTTGTCAGACACGACCTTCCCTTAACAAATCCGTGCTGACTATCCTTGATTAATCTGTGTCTTTCTAAATGAAGATTTATCCTGTCCTTCAGAATTCTTTCCAATAATTTTCCCACCACCGAGGTTAGGCTGACTGGCCTGTAATTACTCGGTCTATCCTTTTCTCCCTTTTTACACAAGGGCACCACATTAGCAGTCCTCCAGTCCTCTGGCACCACACCTGAAGCCAGAGAGGATTGAAAAATGATGGTCAGGGCCTCTGCTATTTCCTCTTTTGCTTCGCTTAACAGCCTGGGATACATTTCATCCGGGCCTGGGGATTTATCCACTTTTAAAGCTGCTAAACCCCTTAATACTTCCTCTCTCACTACGTTTATTTCATCTAATATTTCACACTCCTCCCTCCTGATAGCAATGTCTGCTTCGCCCCTCTCCTTTGTGAAACCAATGTGCGCACAGCAAGCTCCCACAAACAGCAATGAAATAAATGACCAGGTCATCTGTTTTAGTGATGTTGGTTGAGGGATAAATGTTGGCCAAAACACTGGAAGAACACCCCTGCTCTTCTTCGAATAGTGCCGTGAGATCTTTGACATCCACCTCAGAGGGAAGACGGGGCCTCGGTTTAACGTCTCATCCGAGAAATGGCACGTCTGACAGCTGATCAGTGACATTCAAATGGGGCCCGGCAGTTAAAATCTGTTGGACCTCCGACGGAGATTCCCGCGCGGAATTGCTGTCTGCTCCCACCACCTTCCTGCTGTAAGGGGTTTTTGTCTCGGGCTTATTTGTAGGTCAGCCAGTTATGTTTTCCTGGACTGTCCTGCGCCCGCTATGCGGTTGCGAATCGCTGTCCCCTTAATTAGTTCTGCGCCCAGGACTTATCGAGCGGTGATAAAGACAAACGAACAGACCCGTGGATTGGTGCGAGGAAAACCAATGTTTATTTACAGAAGTAAAACTACAGAGAAACAGTATCATATGAAGACGGTTTTACACTTAGCATGGGAAGAGAACGGACACATCGAGGGAAAATCCTAAAATTACAATTATAGCAATATCCCCATTAATCCCCACCCTTATGCCTAACTAAAATTGTCTTGCGACAGCCAGAAGAAAGATAATGCTCACCGGTGAAATGGATGGAAAAACCTGGCCCTGTGCTCTGTTTCTGCCGTCGACACGTGGCGTTTCTGGTAGTCTTCTTTCTGGGCTGCTGGCAGACAGAGCGAACCGGGTCCAGGCAGAGAGAGAGAGAGAGAAATGGCTGGGTCTTCCCAGTTATACCCCTCCCGGACGCCCTAATCTTCCTACCGATCAGCTCATTTCTATATGTCTGATCTGGGCATGATGAATTTTAACAAAAGGTACTGGTCTCGGCCCATCATGTTAGATGGCCGGTAATTGTGTGATACCAGTTCTTCAACTGCCACCCTATTGTTCGACAAGTTGGATGATTGTCCAGAACAGTTCCGTTGATGGGCCCAGCCCCGTCTCAATGTCCCCGCTGATTATTTGAGCAAACACCTTGAAAGCCTTATGCATAGACCTGATTGTAATGCATAAGGAGAGGTCCTGTAACTTCCTGTTGCAGACATCGGAATACACAAGCTGATAGCTTCCCAGCGGCGTCTGAAATGAAACTGCCAGGCTCTCAGTCACGAGGTCCGACCGCGGCCATTTTATGCCCTGGATTTTAAAACTCAGTCTGTCCAACAAAAAAATCTTCGGGGGGGGAGAACACATGAAATTTTGCGAATCCTTTCACTGCCGGGAGTGTAAATCAGCTCTGTAAGGGTTTTTGTCTCTCAGCCTGTGAGATTCGTATGGCTCTGTGCAGCCCGGGTGCTAGTGCGGGTTTAGGCCTTGTTGCCTGTTCTGGTCTCCAGCCAGTCTGGGAGCACTATACACACCTGTGAGTGGTTCGACCCACTCGCCCTTACGGTTCTAGACACTGGACTTAGATGCGAGAGCAATAATGGAGATGAAACTCAGGTAGACTTGGTTGAATGGTACGAAATGGAAAATCTTTATTGCATAATATTTAAGATTACGAAATACATGTCATAAGCACAGATTAATGACAGTACAATCTTACACGCAGTTATGTAACTAATTTCAGGGAAACGAGGAACGAACGACACATCGTAAATGGGGGCACACATTACAATTATCCTTAATACTTAAAACCCCCCCCCCCTATCAATATCTGTCCTAAGCTAGATTCGTAGGATTCGAGACTCATGCTTACCGCTCGTGATAACTCGGAGAATTCCGAAAACTCTGATCGGATGTTTTTCACTGCAGCGCCCACGTGTCGATCAGGGGGTCTCCTGGCCCCACTTGTTTACTCGTTTCTGCTCCGGCTAGCAGGCTGGAACGTCTGCTGTCATGAAGATCTGTGTTGTCCTCGGAGTTCCGACTATACTCAAAGAAGAGTCTTCCTGTGCCCTCGCACGGATGCGATAGAATTCGAAAAATAGTCTTCCTGTGTCAGTTCTGTAGAACTCAAAGAAGTCTTCCTGGCAAGGAAAATGTTTATTCGACCTACAGGCGCGGTCGGAGCTTACTGACCGTGGCGATAAGTATGGTCTTCTTCTCTTTTCATCTCATCTCATCTTATCTCATCTCATCTCATCTCATCTCATCTCGTCTCGGGCCTTCGGTTCCAACACCGTTTACCGACTTATCGGGATGGTGCGCCCGCTTCAAGGCTTCAGAGCCCAGTTCTACACAGGTCTTCGCGACACGACCCGGGGTAGATCCGAGCGGATCATAAAGTTCAACAGTCTTTTGAAAAGAGACACGAGGCAAGCAGGAACAAGACGGCGAGTCAAGAGCAGCCACGAGGATAAAAGTCAACCGAATAAGAGCAAGATGGACGGTTTGGAGCTTGCAATTATAGTGCAAAATCTTCCGTTTCCCGCCCACCCTTAATGTCTTTTCTTTTGTTAGGGTTTGGCGCTCAAAATGTCTTGTATAGGGTGATCTTCGTTTTAATGGGTTTCGGGGCTACTCGTAATTGTCTGAGTACCTGTTAATATTTCTCCCATTGTTTAATCGGTCGGTGTTCTCCCTGGAGGGGTTTTGGGGCTTCCAAGTGTTTTCTGTAACTACCCGCTAACGGCTCTCTCATCGTAGAGTCGTTGGGATTTTACATATTAATGTCTTTGGATGGGTTCTTGATTACTTGGTACAATAGCCCTTATTCGCACCTGGGAGAGCGATTTCAGTATTTATGTGTATACTGTAAACCCATGGGGGTAAAAATTAGGTCGCGCCCCATTTGGGGCGCAAATATCGTCCGGACGCAAATATTAGCGCCTGGTGCTAATTATCGGCCCTGACAGGAAACTTCACTTTTACCGCCCCGGGAGGTGAGTGGAGCGCTAAAGCAGGCGCTGCACACCTCTCTTAAGGCGCAAAGGCCGAGCAGTGAGGCGCTAACTCGGAGCGCTGGCAAAGCTCATGTAATGTCAGTCAGCAATGGAACACACACACAATGGCACGGGGCAGTTCTTAAAGGGGATGGTTAATCTTGCTTTCCATCCACATCCTGTTCATTGCTGCCTTGAATCTCGGCCTGGAGAGACTTGCACATCAAATGTGCTGGAAAGAACAATGGAGAGTACCAGGCAAAGAGCTCAGAGTGCAGCTCCCACAGTCTCTGCTAAATCGATACAAGGAATGGCAAATCAAAATGAACCTGCAAAGTGCTGCTCAGTACCCAAAACTCCTTCACACAATGTTGAATCTCTCCAGAAGTCTCTCCCTCTCTCTCTCAGAATGCGTAGTTCAAAAATGCCACCAACAATAAAAGACAGGAAGAGGCCCCCTTTAAATAGCGCCCCCCCCCAGCCCCACAGCGATTGATAGCGTTCCAGTCTTCTGGTCGTTGGAAGCGCCAGGCGGTAAGGCAGGGGGCGCCACTCAATTTCCACTACGGGGCGCCCCAAGGGCGTTGCACCATGGAATGACGTCACAATCTGCGCGCGCAGGTGGTCGCAGCGGTAAGTTTTAGCGCCGCCGCACAATCTCAAGTTAAGTTCTCGAGCGGCGCAAACATCGCTGCGCCCGGGCGTTAGCGGCTTTGCGCCCCATTAGCGCCCTCTTAAGGCGCTAACGGGAGGCGCAACCAAGTGAATTTTTACCCCATGATGTCTCGTGTATTATCTTCAATGTGCTGAGTCTTAATCGATCTTGCACAAATGTTTATTGGAATGCCATCTTGTCTGCCTGTCGAAAAATCTAGAATGTTCTGTCACGAGGTGCGGCGGCCATTTTACAAGCTGCTTGTGTCCACTTTGAAAACCTGACAGCATTCTGCTGAAATAAAACCTGTTTGAACAAAACTCTGTGGTTTTCTCCTTATTAATAAAATCGCGATATATTGCGAATTCTACAGTCCCTCCTGTTGATGCGAATAACTCCGCTTATCGTATCAAAAAAAAAATTGTGGTGAGCAATATTATCTCGATTTTCTCCGAATCCAGAAAATTTAATCCCATAACTTAAACTATCTAGGGTCTTTGCGTCGTCCTTATTTCCCAAGAAAATTACACTTTATATCACCGTAGGCATCATTTGCCTTTAAACTTACACCACTTGTTTTCCTTCCCGGCGTAACCAGGCCGATGCCTCTCGTATCACCTGTATATTCATCTTTTTATTTAGGGAAAGGAAAAACAAAACCAAAACCAAACAATCATTTTTAACTACAACACCATCACCAAAATAATCAACACCAACTCTTAACACATGTCGAGTTCCAAACGTATTTACAGTCTTTGAAAATCATGATCGAGTACAAACTTCCGCGGCGCACGTGGCGAGCGGGAGTGACGCCATTTTCCGATTACACGGTGCTTTCGTCGTGCACGCGCACGTAACGTTCTCGCCACTCTCCCGTGTTTTCATGCTTGGTGAGGCGTTTGCCTCTCTTACAATGTACGACCAATAGGTACACTACAATAAAAACTTGGCATACGACTAAAATGTGGGAGGCTATTCTGATCCATGAAGGCACTTCAATATTGGTGAACAGATTCCACCACGGTGGAATTACTATATCCAGAATGTCTGTCCCTATTTCGACAGTTTTCTGCTCTAGTGTGTAAAAATGTTTTTGTGACACCGCGACGGCTTTTAAAAGCTTGGTGAGGTGTTCAGGGAGAGGGGGAATGAGGTATCCGAAATGCGCGACGAATCGCTGCAAGTCGGTGAAATTCTCTTTTACTGTTAGATGAACAGTGGATGGTTCAGGGATTGGGACAATTCGCTGTTGTGCTACTTGAACTTCCGCCCTGGGTTTGAAACAGAAACTGCTGTCACTCACCGGACACCGGCTACGGTTTCCATGCTGGTAGTGTTGCGCTGCAGTGGTAACACAATATGTTCCACCCCCGATGTATGCTACCTGCGGAGGCACATGATCTTGTGCCATTGCCTCCATGGTGCAATTCATGGACTTGGCGCCAGCCGTTCTGAACCCGCACTGTGGTGTTAAAAAGGCATTCAAGTGCTGGGGACACAGTATTATGTGTGCTCCCCTGCCACGACAACCAGAGAGATCTGTACCTGTCATCGTTTGCTCCCAGCGGATGACGTAGGGTGGAACCGCTGCATAGCGAATATGGGCTCCCCCCTGAATGACACCAATGTTCTCTACCCGATACACCGGGGCGGGCTTTGCTGTGTCGCCCAAAACCGGCATACGTAGTACTATACCCATGATAGTATGGTTTGATCGTCCGCAGTCCACGGGGACTGGGTATGCTTCTGAAGCTAGTCTGAGCTGGCACGGGCTTAATGCGTTCTGAAAAGGGTGGAGCGCCCGCAGGTGTTTGTTACTTATCCAGGACGGGACCAAACCTTGTTTTAAATCCTCCAAATTACTGCGGCCCTCGCCCAGTAACCACGCCCCGTAAAGCACGCACACCTCATTCTGCGCAGCTTGATCGGATGCATTCCGATCTTCCCTAATCAGGGCATTTACCGTCTTCGCATGTTTCTCTAACTCTGCTATAATTTCCTTTAAATGGAGAGTCATGGCTTGGTCCTCGTGTAAACCCGACCCAACCACTTTATTTTCATCTGTTAGAATGTCTTTTAATTGTGTCTTTAAACCATTAATCTGGGTCTGTAGCTCCACACTGTCTAGAGCGTTGACCACAGATGTACCCGTGTTAAACGCAGTGAACGCGTCGTTTACTACACCCCTTCTTTGCCTCCCCACTTGATCAAAAACTTCATGTGGTGCGGTGTACAAACTTGTTTTATCAATTTCCGCGAAATCGAATTCGTAAAATTGTCTGAACATCTTGGTCAGCAGGACCTGATATAACTGTTCCGTCTTTTTGGGGCACCACTCTGGTAACCGTACCTCAGTGAGATTTAAAATCACCGAGGCCACCGCGTAATGTACCCCCTGAAATAGTATCTGGTCTGTGGGGACCAGTACCAAACCATTCCCGGGTCCCTTACTAGTTTTAGGGCACCCTTCCTCTTTAGCTAGAACCACCGGAATCGTGGGCGGGGCTTTGCGTGGGCGCGTAATGAGTTCAGTGGCATTTACCGGGATCGAAGAGTATGGGGCTCCGCACCCCCTGGTGCTCGCATCCCACCTCATCCCCTGTCCGTTATCCTGCCACTGATTAATGAAAAATATGGAGATGCCTTTGGGGCAAGCGTACTTTGACCCCCACATGCATACATAAATTCCCTCATACGGTTCCCACCATTTGTCCCAACAGACTCTCACTTGTCCGTTAGTCCCCGTAATTGTCCGATGGGTATTATTACCCAGTCGTTCCCACTCGACCGAAGAGTTCCTCATGTTTTTGCTCAGCTTTCGCAGCCACCACCATCGGCTCAATGGGACATTCCCATTACAAGTCAAACAAATCCGTTTGCCGACGGTGACGCTGATCCTGGGTGCGATGATCCTTACTTTGGGGCACATTAAAGAAGTCTCTTGGTAGGCAAACCCCGATGTGCTGGAATACTCCATTGAGTTCGTTCCCAGCCATCCTGGCCACCTTCCCTTGTGGAAATAGGTGGTGGTCTCCTCAGCCTCCCGTCTTCCGGTCCCATCCACCGCGATGGGGGCCGTGTCCCCGCAGTATCCAAACACCACGACATCCTTGGTGCGGCCTCGATAGGCCAGTCCACATCCGATTGCCGCGAGCAATACTAGAATTCGTTCCATCCTTCCTTGGTTCCTGTGATCAGATAGAATGAGGTAGCCAGCCTCGCAAGGGTCTCTGGCTTTTGTGAAGGGTGAGCGGGTCCCCTGACCTCGCCTCACGTAAACTTCAATGTTCGCTGAATAAACTTTAACTAAACCTATCTCTAAAGCTCCCATCATTTTACCATTTTCTGTTAAAATTAAACTACAAACTTAACCTTATTTAAAACTATAAACTTATAACCTTAAACTTTAAACTTAGAAACTTAAACTTAAACTATGAACTTAAAACTTATCCTAAACTTATTACTGTACAGCGCCGCCCGTTCTCAGGGCGGCCCCTTTAAATTCTGAGAAGGCTGCTGCGAGCTCTTCCCGACGGTGGGAGGGCACTGACCCCTTCCTTTGATCTGCCGCAGCCTGTTGCTGCACTGCGATGGGACTGGGCCCTACCTGGGCTGCCTTAACCTTGAGTCTATGCCTTGGGGCAGTCTGGGGACATGACCACATTTTCCTGGGCTGGGGTGCTCGACTTGACCTACGAGGAGTTGTCGGGGGCAGGAATCCCAGGACCGACGGACCGGGTTCCGAGACTTCCACCGGGACGACCTGTGGTCCCACCACAGTCGCTGGCTCCGCCTCCCCTGACTCCGCCTCCCTGACCTCGGGACTTGCAGCTTGTGGCACCGCCCTGCTCGGCCCAGCAGGCGGCCCTTCACTCGCAATCCCTACCTCCCCCGAGGGCAGGACGTTCAAGGCGGGTGGCTCGGGCTCTGAGGTTTCCGCCGTCACGCCCTGTGGTCTCACAGCGGTTGGCTCCGCCTCCCCTAGCTCCTCCCTCCTGTGTTCGGGACCTGCAGCCTCGGTGTCCACCCTGTGTGGATCTCTATCTGCAGCCCCTGTCCTCCCTATACCTGAGTCGGGGGCGACCCTTGCGTGCCCCGATTCCCACTCGTCCTCATCACTATCCTCATCTGACTCGAGTTCCAGGAACTCTCCCTCATCTGACTCCCAACCCCACAAAAATGTTTCACAATTTTCCAGGATGTCTCCTCCCCTGATGCAAGCTGCTTTGCCTGCCTGTGTGCCTTGTGGTCCTACCTGGGGCTGCGAGTCCCCACTCGCAGGTTTTGCCCCTGTGGTTTTCCCTTGTGCACCTGGCTTGTACAATTTGCACTGGTTTACGTGGAACCACTTAGTGCGCCGAGGTACCTTTACGGCGTATACCATGGGACTCGCCTTATCTACAATATTGTAGGGTCCCATATACAGTGGTTCTAGACTCCCTACTCTTGCGTAGTTTCTGACCATAACCTGGTCTCCTACTTCCCACTCCCGCGTTTTGTGGGGTTCCAGCAACAGGCGATTGCCCTGATGCTGCCTTCCCATGTTCCCAGCCGCCTGCTCATAAACCTGCTTCAGGCGCTCCAAGAGGGTCTGGGCGAACTTGTCCCTGCTTATCTCTTGGAGCTGACCCTCAGTGAGCACCGGCGCTAGCACATGGGTGGGGGTTCGCATGAGCCTCCCAGTCATCACCTCGTGCGGGGAGTACCCCGTACTTTTTGACTGACTGGCCCGGACCCCCATGAGGACTAAAGGCAGAACTTCCGCCCATTTTTGGGGCGAGTTCCTAGTCTCTTTCCTCAATTTCTCCTTCAGGGTCCGGTTCATGCGTTCAACAATCCCGGATGACTGGGGATTGTGTGCTACGTGCCACTTCCCTTCAATGCCCAAAAGCATGAGGGTGTTCTGCATCACCTGGCCGGTGAAATGACTCCCTTGGTCTGACTCCACAAAACGGGGAAGTCCCCACCGCGAGAACACTTCCCGGACCAAGATTTTTGCAGTACCCAGTGCCGTAGCTGTTCGACAGGGGAAGGCTTCCACCCACTTGGAAAACACATCCACCAAGACGAGGCAGTATTTATAGCCTCCCTGGGTGGTGGGCAGGGGCCCTATATAGTCGATCTGTATCGACTGCCATGGTCCCTCTACCCTCCTGACGTGCCCCATGGGCACTTTCCTTTTCTGGGGGTCTGGGTTGTTTGCAGCGCACACGAGACAGTTTGCACAGAACTCGCGGACCTATTCCCTGAGCCCTGGCCACCATCCCGCTTGCTCTACCCGTTGCCAGGTAACCTCGGGCCCGGGGTGCCCTGCCCCTGGTCCCTCGTGAGCCAACTGGAGGAATTCCCTCCTGTGCTGCTGCGGCACAACCCACTGCTCCTCGCGGAACAGCATGCCTTCCTTAACGGAGAGGGTTGCAGTACTGTACGGACCCTCTACTTGCTTCCCCTCAGCAATGATTTTTAGGACTGCTTTTAGGGCGGGATCCTGGGTTTGGACGGTCTTAAGGTCTAGGGGCAATGCTACCCTGGAGTTCCCGGGATTCCCGTCCCTGCCTTGGATCGCTGCCATGGGTCTGGTCCCATAGGGGTCCCAGAAAATGCCGTTGCGGGCACCTTCCCTGGCTAGCGCATCCGCCTGCTGGTTGCCCTCCCCACGGGGCTCTGTGGAGGAGTGAGCCTTCACCTTATGGATGAAAATCTCCCCTTCCTCCCCTACTGCTGCTAGGATCTTTTCCAGCAAGGGCTTCACCGTTAAAGGTCGCCCGTCCGCGGAGGTGTATCCACGGCGGGACCAAATGGCCAGGTATTCCGTACACGAATTACATGTGAACATACTGTCCGAGCAAATCGTGTATGGGGTTGGGAAAATGTCTGGGTGGGTAACAACGTACACCACTGCAGACAGCTCAGCCTGCTGCGCGCTCATGGTGCTAGGGAGCTTGATCGCCCTGTGAGTCGTTCGCCAGCAGATACTGTGCTAGAACCATCAACATAAATCTCGCGCCCAGTGGGATGTATCCCGGCCCGCAAACCTATGTTGACGTCCCACACCCCTTCCACCGAACATCGGTGGGCTGTACCGGGGTATACCAAATTGGCCGCAAGCCTGGGCTCGCAAAGACCTTTTACTCTAAGATCCATCTGGGAAAGAAGAAGGGTCCAGCGCGCAATACGCACGCTGCTTACGGTCCCATCTTTAATCCTCCCATCTAAAAGCATCTTAGTTGGGGTGTGATGGGTGAGGAGAGTGATGGGAGAGAGCCCTGTGAAGATCGCTGATCTTTTCACAGCCCAATGCGTGGCTAAAAGGTGCCTTTCGCAATTGGAGAAACTCCTCTCCACATCCGTTAACACCCTGGACGAATAGACAACCGGCCTCAGCTTGCCGTGACGCTCTTGGAGCAGCACAGCGCTCAAGCTGTCCCCGCTGGCAGCTACCTCCAGGAAAAACTCCTTCCCCCCATCTATGGCCCCTAAAGCTGGCGCGGTCTGCAGATCCCTTTTTAACTTCTCGAAGGCTGCTTGGCAGCCCTCGTCCCAAGACCACTCCACTCCCTTATGGAGGAGTCGGAGGAGCGGCGCCGCTGTGGCCGCATAGTCTTCGATAAAATCTCTGCAGTAACCGGTCAGTCCCAAGAAGGACCTCACACCCCTTATGGTGTTGGGAATCGGTAACTCTTGCACCGACTCCCTCCTAGCCTTATCTATGGCTCTTTCCCCAGCGCGAATGGTCAGCCCCAGGAATTTTACTTCCTGCTGACCGATACGTGCTTTCTTAGGGTTCACTTTAAAACCCTTTCTCGCTAGCAGCTCCAATAACTCGGCCAGTAGTGGTCCATGCTCCTCCCTTGAATCCGTAAATAGGAGCAAATCATCCACGTACTGCACTATCTGATTGGGCTGACTAAACTCCTTTAAGCTTCCTGCCATACACTGATGGAAAATACTGGGGCTATTGTGGAAACCCTGTGGCAGACAGTTCCATGTGTACTGTTGTCCTTTGAAAGTAAAGGCAAACTTGTACTGGTCCTCTCGCCGCAGCGGGATGGACCAAAAACCGTTCGAGATATCCAGCACCGTGAACGTGGTCGCGGACGCTGGGATACTCCCTATTAGGTCAGCAACTGCTGCTACCGTGGGCGCGCAGGCGGGAATGTTACTGTTAAGGACTCTGTAGTCCACCGTGGCCCTCCACGAATTATCCGGCTTCCTAACCGACCATAATGGGGAGTTCACGTGTGTGGCTATCGGCCTCAACACGCCCTGCTGCACCAAGGAGGACATTGCTGTCTCCATGTCGGGTTCTGCTTCTTTGGGGAAGTTATACTGCTTTTGGGGCCGGGTCATGGGGTCCCCATCTACGCTGACCTCAAACCCGGTAACCCTCCCACAATCGTGCTTGTGGGTTGCAAACGCGTGCATATTATCTGACACGTACGTTTGCATGTCCGTTGGGACATCTGCGACCATAAGCCCGAGGTCGTAGCCTCCGGATGGCTGCATGGTACACAGGACCCCTGTTTCTTCCTCCCCCGGAATTACCACTACCTCGCCTTTTTCACTCTTAGCCCCCCAGAGACAATGATTTCTGAGGTCCACGAGGATCCCGTGCCCTGATAGGAGATCGGACCCGAGGATACCTCTTCCACCCCCCTCCTGCCATTCCATCAATATGCACTTCCACTTGATGTGAAGTGCTCCCAAACGAATGGATAGCGGAAGGGAGAACGCGCCAGCCTGTTCTTTTCCCGTGAACCCCGCTAATGTGAATGGGACCTTGGTAGATAGCGGTGAGTCAAAAGGGCTATCTGTATGAATCACGGTGCAAGAAGCTCCCGTGTCCAACAAATAACTACCCTTCTGTTTCTCTACCTCCATTTCCACGCATCATAGCTGAGCGGACACAGGTAGACGGGCTGCGCGGGCTCTAGTCATTGGGTATTGTTAGACGGGCCTGTGGCACCTGCGGGGCCGGTAGCAACCGCCACTTTTCCATGTGCACTCATGAAGTTGCGCATGGCTCCCAACACTGTTTCGAGGTCGTCGGGAGGGGTGGGTGCACTAGCTTCCCTAACAGAGACAGGCATCTGGGCTCGGGCTGCGGGATTTTTATCCCTGGAATCCTTCCAAGGGTTCCTGCAGTTCTTGCGCCAGTGCCCTGTCCTCCCACACCCGTAACAAGCATTACTTGCCTGCGGGGCGCGGTTACCCTCCTGATGCCACTCCTTTTGAGCCGGGGCTGCGGGTCGTACCTCATGTACTTTTCCCTTAAGGGGACGTGTTCCCATACCCCTTATATTACGGTATCCTACCGTGAGTCGATTTAAGACCGACTCTTCC
Organism: Squalus acanthias; assembly: GCA_030390025.1. NCBI lineage: Eukaryota > Metazoa > Chordata > Chondrichthyes > Squaliformes > Squalidae > Squalus > Squalus acanthias. Next base: position 161,785,191 of record CM059428.1, on the reverse strand, counting down.
GTAATGTTGGGGTCAGTGGGATCAAACCACGCTTTTACCTGCTCTCTGACGGCTGGCAAACTGTTGGCTACTATACACCTGAGCCAATGAGTTAAACCGACGCCGTCCACATCGTCGCGCTCTGGCGCACCTGGACAGCTGCGCTGATATACTGGCCACAGCCTGTCGGCAAAAACCTTCGGGGGTTCTCCCTCCATCTGCACTGTCTGTCCCACTCTAACAAACGGACCTTCATCGTCCGTCCCCAATACTTCTAGGACCTCATTTTTTAATGCCTCATAGGTCTTGGTTCCCCTCTTGCTCTCGTCCGAGAGACACTGAAGGATTGAACTGCCTAACGAAAATAACAGCATTTTTGCTGTTTCCCCATCGTCGCAGCCGTTAATGGCTGCGGTTTGCTCAACTTCTCTGAAATGTACGGAAGGGTCGTCTGACTCGGTCAGCTTCCGTACGTGATTTATCATAACTCTCAGCTGGTGTGAGCTGTGAGGCAACACAAGCTGGTTGAGGAGATCCCCTGGTTCCTCCCCACCGTTTCTGTTTGGGCCCCTTTTTATACCCGTAACTGGACACAACGGTCCCTTTTCCACTTCTCCCTCAGTGGGCTCTTTCGTTTCTTCTACTACTTCCTCCCTTACCCAGGTTTCCGAATAGCTGGGTGGCGTGGAGGGTGTAGTGGCTAATACTTTCTTTGCTTTACTTGGTGGGAATTTCTGAGACTCCTCATCTACTAGCAGCTGGTGTGCTGATGGACTGACAAGGCACACCATGCCGTGCGCTTTATTCACGGCCCTTTTAAGGTGTTCTATCTCCTTTTGGCAGACGCTATGATCGGCCCCCTGAAATTTATCCTCAAGGGCCATCTTATATGCCGCCCTAACCCCCGTTAAGCTCTCTTCCTGGGCTCTTATTTGGGCAGCTTGATATATACCACAAGAAGCAAGGGACCTAGTACTGAGCCCTGCGGAACCCCACTGGAAACAGCCTTCCAGTCACAAAAACACCCATCAACCATTACCCTCTGCTTCCTGTCTCCGAGCCAGTTTTGAATCCAACTTGACACTTTGCCCTGGATCCCATGGGCTTTTAACTTCGTGATCAGTCTGCCATGTGGAACCTTATCAAAAACCTTGCTAAAGTGCCTATACACTACATCAAACGCACTACCCTCATCTACCCTCCTTGTTACCTCCCTAAAAAATTCAATCAAGTTTGTCAGACACGACCTTCCCTTAACAAATCCATGCTGACTATCCTTGATTAATCTGTGTCTTTCTAAATGAAGATTTATCCTGTCCTTCAGAATTCTTTCCAATAATTTTCCCACCACCGAGGTTAGGCTGACTGGCCTGTAATTACTCGGTCTATCCTTTTCTCCCTTTTTACACAAGGGTACCACATTAGCAGTCCTCCAGTCCTCCGGCACCACACCTGAAGCCAGAGAGGATTGAAAAATGATGGTCAGGGCCTCTGCTATTTCCTCTTTTGCTTCGCTTAACAGCCTGGGATACATTTCATCCGGGCCTGGGGATTTATCCACTTTTAAAGCTGCTAAACCCCTTAATACTTCCTCTCTCACTACGTTTATTTCATCTAATATTTCACACTCCTCCCTCCTGATAGCAATGTCTGCTTCGCCCCTCTCCTTTGTGAAACCAATGTGCGCACAGCAAGCTCCCACAAACAGCAATGAAATAAATGACCAGGTCATCTGTTTTAGTGATGTTGGCTGAGGGATAAATGTTGGCCAAAACACCGGAAGAACACCCCTGCTCTTCTTCGAATAGTGCCGTGAGATCTTTGACATCCACCTCAGAGGGAAGACGGGGCCTCGGTTTAACGTCTCATCCGAGAAATGGCACGTCTGACAGCTGATCAGTGACATTCAAATGGGGCCCGGCAGTTAAAATCTGTTGGACCTCCGACGGAGATTCCCGCGCGGAATTGCTGTCTGCTCCCACCACCTTCCTGCTGTAAGGGGTTTTTGTCTCGGGCTTATTTGTAGGTCAGCCAGTTATGTTTTCCTGGACTGTCCTGCGCCCGCTATGCGGTTGCGAATCGCTGTCCCCTTAATTAGTTCTGCGCCCAGGACTTATCGAGCGGTGATAAAGACAAACGAACAGACCCGTGGATTGGTGCGAGGAAAACCAATGTTTATTTACAGAAGTAAAACTACAGAGAAACAGTATCATATGAAGACGGTTTTACACTTAGCATGGGAAGAGAACGGACACATCGAGGGAAAATCCTAAAATTACAATTATAGCAATATCCCCATTAATCCCCACCCTTATGCCTAACTAAAATTGTCTTGCGACAGCCAGAAGAAAGATAATGCTCACCGGTGAAATGGATGGAAAAACCTGGCCCTGTGCTCTGTTTCTGCCGTCGACACGTGGCGTTTCTGGTAGTCTTCTTTCTGGGCTGCTGGCAGACAGAGCGAACCGGGTCCAGGCAGAGAGAGAGAGAGAGAAATGGCTGGGTCTTCCCAGTTATACCCCTCCCGGACGCCCTAATCTTCCTACCGATCAGCTCATTTCTATATGTCTGATCTGGGCATGATGAATTTTAACAAAAGGTACTGGTCTCGGCCCATCATGTTAGATGGCCGGTAATTGTGTGATACCAGTTCTTCAACTGCCACCCTATTGTTCGACAAGTTGGATGATTGTCCAGAACAGTTCCGTTGATGGGCCCAGCCCCGTCTCAATGTCCCCGCTGATTATTTGAGCAAACACCTTGAAAGCCTTATGCATAGACCTGATTGTAATGCATAAGGAGAGGTCCTGTAACTTCCTGTTGCAGACATCGGAATACACAAGCTGATAGCTTCCCAGCGGCGTCTGAAATGAAACTGCCAGGCTCTCGGTCACGAGGTCCGACCGCGGCCATTTTATGCCCTGGATTTTAAAACTCAGTCTGACCAGGGTTCCTTATTAATAAGTCCAACAAAAAAATCTTCGGGGGGGGAGAACACATGAAATTTTGCGAATCCTTTCACTGCCGGGAGTGTAAATCAGCTCTGTAAGGGTTTTTGTCTCTCAGCCTGTGAGATTCGTATGGCTCTGTGCAGCCCGGGTGCTAGTGCGGGTTTAGGCCTTGTTGCCTGTTCTGGTCTCCAGCCAGTCTGGGAGCACTATACACACCTGTGAGTGGTTCGACCCACTCGCCCTTACGGTTCTAGACACTGGACTTAGATGCGAGAGCAATAATGGAGATGAAACTCAGGTAGACTTGGTTGAATGGTACGAAATGGAAAATCTTTATTGCATAATATTTAAGATTACGAAATACATGTCATAAGCACAGATTAATGACAGTACAATCTTACACGCAGTTATGTAACTAATTTCAGGGAAACGAGGAACGAACGACACATCGTAAATGGGGGCACACATTACAATTATCCTTAATACTTAAAACCCCCCCCCCCTATCAATATCTGTCCTAAGCTAGATTCGTAGGATTCGAGACTCATGCTCACCGCTCGTGATAACTCGGAGAATTCCGAAAACTCTGATCGGATGTTTTTCACTGCAGCGCCCACGTGTCGATCAGGGGGTCTCCTGGCCCCACTTGTTTACTCGTTTCTGCTCCGGCTAGCAGGCTGGAACGTCTGTTGTCATGAAGATCTGTGTTGTCCTCGGAGTTCCGACTATACTCAAAGAAGAGTCTTCCTGTGCCCTCGCACGGATGCGATAGAATTCGAAAAATAGTCTTCCTGTGTCAGTTCTGTAGAACTCAAAGAAGTCTTCCTGGCAAGGAAAATGTTTATTCGATCTACAGGCGCGGTCGGAGCTTACTGACCGTGGCGATAAGTATGGTCTTCTTCTCTTTTCATCTCATCTCATCTTATCTCATCTCATCTCATCTCATCTCATCTCGTCTCGGGCCTTCGGTTCCAACACCGTTTACCGACTTATCGGGATGGTGCGCCCGCTTCAAGGCTTCAGAGCCCAGTTCTACACAGGTCTTCGCGACACGACCCGGGGTAGATCCGAGCGGATCATAAAGTTCAACAGTCTTTTGAAAAGAGACACGAGGCAAGCAGGAACAAGACGGCGAGTCAAGAGCAGCCACGAGGATAAAAGTCAACCGAATAAGAGCAAGATGGACGGTTTGGAGCTTGCAATTATAGTGCAAAATCTTCCGTTTCCCGCCCACCCTTAATGTCTTTTCTTTTGTTAGGGTTTGGCGCTCAAAATGTCTTGTATAGGGTGATCTTCGTTTTAATGGGTTTCGGGGCTACTCGTAATTGTCTGAGTACCTGTTAATATTTCTCCCATTGTTTAATCGGTCGGTGTTCTCCCTGGAGGGGTTTTGGGGCTTCCAAGTGTTTTCTGTAACTACCCGCTAACGGCTCTCTCATCGTAGAGTCATTGGGATTTTACATATTAATGTCTTTGGATGGGTTCTTGATTACTTGGTACAATAGCTCTTATTCGCACCTGGGAGACCGATTTCAGTATTTATGTGTATACTGTAAACCCATGATGTCTCGTGTATTATCTTCAATGTGCTGAGTCTTAATCGATCTTGCACAAATGTTTATTGGAACGCCATCTTGTCTGCCTGTCGAAAAATCTAGAATGTTCTGTCACGAGGTGCGGCGGCCATTTTACAAGCTGCTTGTGTCCACTTTGAAAACCTGACAGCATTCTGCTGAAATAAAACCTGTTTGAACGAAACTCTGTGGTTTTCTCCTTATTAATAAAATCGCGATATATTGCGAATTCTACAGCTCTCGACTGTTTCCGGTGATTGAGGAGGCTAGAATGGGGGGGCATAGACATAATATTAAATGTAAGAGATTTAGGACAGAGAGCGGGAGAAACCTTTTTACACAGAGGCTGGTGAGGTTGCGGAATGCACTATCAGAGTTAGTGATTGAAGCAGAGACCGTGACATCTTTAAGAATAGTTTAGACAGGTGTTTGAAGGAAAGGGGGATCAGGGGATATGGGAAGAGGGCAGGCACATGGGATTACGACTATCTTTTGTGTGGAGGACCAACATTGGCCTGTTTCTGTGGTGCATTTTCGATGTAATTTTATGCAAATTGTTGTCACTTATCACAGTGGGCAGCAAAAACTACCCTTCGTGCCTCATCACTCAACGCTCCAAAGTAGTCCCCATCCTGCTGATAACTGAATATATTACTACAAAACTTAGGACTTGCACAGTTTAGAATAGAATCATGTTATTTTTTTTTGCCAATTTTTCTCCCTTCCTGTCCCGGAAGTGATAACCCCTGGCTGTGGTCTGTATATTCCAGCCTTTCCAAAGACTGTAAAGGATGAAAGGTAGTGGTTGGCAAAATGAATGCGGGGCAGGAAATGGTGTCCGTCGGCACCTGATGGAACCGCGCAGCACCTGAACGCACTGTTTGACGGCTGGCGAAGTGGAGCTGTTGCCGCTCGGGATGGTGAGAGAAGGGTTCCCTTGTCTGGCAGGTCAAAAGTAAACCAGAATTACCAATTTGCTTGGACAAAGATGGCCAATTCCCTGTGTCATCTTGAAATCTTTGATTTGCCTCACTTTATCTTTTAAAATGCGATCTCCGTACCCAAATGTGACGCGACAAACTCGTTTCTACCATTTAACAGACAATCACACTTTAAGGAAACTCATTGAAACCAGTAAGGATCGGCAAACAAATATCCAAATAATTTCATTGAAATTCATTTCTTATTTTCATTTCTTGGTCAGCTTTGATGATGAGGATCCTGCGCCATTTAATAGACAGGCAAAAAATCTGGTCAAAAAAAGAGGCCCAGGGTAGGGTGACCAATGCCCCCGGAAGGCTCCCCGGTTCACAAAACCCGTCCCCGAAGTGTACCCCCTGGGCAGTGAGTGTACCCCCCTGGGCAGTGAGTGTACCCCTGGGCAGTGAGTGTACCCCTGGGCAGTGAGTGTACCCCCTGGGCAGTGAGTGTACCCCTGGGCAGTGAGTGTACCCCTGAGCAGTGAGTGTACCCGCTGGACAGTGAGTGTACCCCTGGGCAGTGAGTGTACCCCCTGGGCAGTGAGTGTACCCCTGGGCAGTGAGTGTACCCCTGGGCAGTGAGTGTACCCCCTGGGCAGTGAGTGTACCCCCTGGGCAGTGAGTGTACCCACTGGGCAGTGAGTGTACCCCCTGGGCAGTGAGTGTACCCCTGGGCAGTGAGTGTATACCTGGGCAGTGAGTGTATCCCCCTGGGCGGTGAGTGTACCCCCTGGGCAGTGAATGCACCCCCTGGGCAGTGAGTGTACCCCTGGGCAGTGAGTGTACCCCCTGGGCAGTGAGTGTACCCCCTGGGCAGTGAGTGTACCCCCTGGGCAGTGAGTGTACCCCTGGGCAGTGAGTGTACCCCCTGGGCAGTGAGTGTACCCCCCTGGGCAGTGAGTGTATTCCTGGGCAGTGAGTGTACCCCCTGGACAGTGAGTGTACCCCTGGGCAGTGAGTGTACCCCTGGGCAGTGAGTGTGCCCCCTGGGCAGTGAGTGTACCCCCTGGGCAGTGAGTGTACCCCCTGGACAGTGAGTGTACCCCCTGGACAGTGAGTGTACCCCTGGGCAGTGAGTGTATCCCTGGGCAGTGAGTGTACCCCTGGGCAGTGAGTGTACCCCCTGGACAGTGAGTGTACCCCCTGGGCAGTGAGTGTACCCCTGGGCAGTGAGTGTACCCCTGGGCAGTGAGTGTACCCCCTGGGCAGTGAGTGTACCCCTGGGCAGTGAGTGTATCCCTGGGCAGTGAGTGTACCCCTGGACAGTGAGTGTACCCCTGGGCAGTGAGTGTACCCCCTGGGCAGTGAGTGTACCCCCTGGGCAGTGAGTGTACCCCCTGGGCAGTGAGTGTAGCCCCCTGGGCAGTGAGTGTACCCTGGGCAGTGAGTGTACCCCCTGGGCAGTGAGTGTACCCCCTGGACAGTGAGTGTACCCCCTGGGCAGTGAGTGTACCCTGGGCAGTGAGTGTACCCCCTGGACAGTGAGTGTACCCCCTGGGCAGTGAGTGTACCCTGGGCAGTGAGTGTACCCCCTGGGCAGTGAGTGTACCCCCTGGGCAGTGAGTATACCCCCTGGGCAGTGAGTGTAACCCCCCTGGGCAGTGAGTGTAACCCCCTGGGCAGTGAGTGTACCCCCGGGAAGTGAGTGTACCCCCCTGGGCAGTGAGTGTGCCCCCTGGGCAGTGAGTGTACCCCCTGGACAGTGAGTGTACCCCCTGGGCAGTGAGTGTGCCCCCTGGGCAGTGAGTGTACCCCCTGGGCAGTGAGTGTACCCCCTGGGCAGTGAGTGTACCCCCTGGGCAGTGAGTGTATACCTGGGCAGTGAGTGTACCCCCTGGACAGTGAGTGTACCCCCTGGGCAGTGAGTGTACCCCTGGGCAGTGAGTGTACCCCCCTGGACAGTGAGTGTACCCCTGGGCAGTGAGTGTACCCCCTGGGCAGTGAGTGTACCCCCCTGGGCAGTGAGTGTACCCTTGGGCAGTGAGTGTACCCCCTGGGCAGTGAGTGTAACCCCCTGGGCAGTGAGTGTACCCCCTGGACAGTGAGTGTACCCCCTGGGCAGTGAGTGTAACCCCCTGGGCAGTGAGTGTACCTCTGGGCAGTGAGTGTACCCCTGGGCAGTGAGTGTACCACATGGCAGTGAGTGTACCCCCTGGGCAGTGAGTGTACCCCCTGGGCAGTGAGTGTACCCCCCTGGACAGTGAGTGTACCCCTGGGCAGTGAGTGTACCCGCTGGACAGTGAGTGTACCCCCTGGGCAGTGAGTGTACCCCCCTGGGCAGTGAGTGTACCCTTGGGCAGTGAGTGTACCCCTGGGCAGTGAGTGTACCCCCTGGGCAGTGAGTGTACCCCCCTGGGCAGTGAGTGTACCCCCTGGGCAGTGAGTGTACCCCTGGGCAGTGAGTGTTCCCCCCTGGGCAGTGAGTGTACCCCCTGGGCAGTGAGTGTACCCCCTGGGCAGTGAGTGTACCCCCTGGACAGTGAGTGTACCCCCTGGACAGTGAATGTACCCCCTGGGCAGTGAGTGTACCCCCTGGGCAGTGAGTGTACCCCCTGGGCAGTGAGTGTACCCCTGGGCAGTGAGTGTACCCCTGGGCAGTGAGTGTACCCCCTGGGCAGTGAGTGTACCCCTGGGCAGTGAGTGTATTCCTGGCCAGTGAGTGTATACCTGGGCGGTGAGTGTACCCCCTGGGCAGTGAGTGTACCCCCTGGGCAGTGAGTGTACCCCCTGGGCAGTGAGTGTACTCTTGGGCGGTGAGTGTACCCCCCGGGACAGTGAGTGTACCCCTGGGCAGTGAGTGTACCCCTGGGCAGTGAGTGTACCCTTGGGCAGTGAGTGTACCCCCTGGGCAGTGAGTGTACCCCCTGGGCAGTGAGTGTACCCCTGGGCAGTGAGTGTACCCCCTGGGCAGTGAGTATACTCCTGGGCAGTGAGTGTACCCCTGGGCAGTGAGTATACCCCTGGGCAGTGAGTATACTCCTGGGCAGTGAGTGTACCCCTGGGCAGTGAGTGTACCCCCCTGGGCAGTGAGTGTACCCCCTGGGCAGTGAGTATACCCCTTGGGCAGTGAGTGTACTCTTGGGCGGTGAGTGTACCCCCTGGGCAGTGAGTGTACCCCTGGGCAGTGAGTGTACCCCCCGGGCAGTGAGTGTACCCCTGGCCAGTGAGTGTATACCTGGGCAGTGAGTGTACCCCCCTAGGCAGTGAGTGTACCCCCTGGGCAGTGAGTGTACCCCCTGGGCAGTGAGTGTACCCCCCTGGGCAGTGAGTGTACCCCCTGAGCAGTGAGTGTACCCCTGGGCAGTGAGTGTACCCCTTGGGCAGTGAGTGTACCCCCTTGGCAGTGAGTGTACCCCTGGGCAGTGAGTATACCCCTTGGGCAGTGAGTGTACCCCCTTGGCAGTGAGTGTACCCCTGGGCAGTGAGTGTACCCCCTGGACAGTGAGTGTACCCCCTGGACAGTGAGTGTACCCCTGGGCAGTGAGTGTACCCCCTGGGCGGCGAGTTTAACCTGGGCAGTGAGTGTACCCCTGGGCAGTGAGTGTACCCCTGGGCAGTGAGTGTACCCCCTGGGCAGTGAGTGTACCCCCTGGGCAGTGAGTGTACCCACTGGGCAGTGAGTGTACCCCCTGGGCAGTGAGTGTACCCCTGGGCAGTGAGTGTATACCTGGGCAGTGAGTGTATCCCCCTGGGCGGTGAGTGTACCCCCTGGGCAGTGAATGCACCCCCTGGGCAGTGAGTGTACCCCTGGGCAGTGAGTGTACCCCTGGGCAGTGAGTGTACCCCCTGGGCAGTGAGTGTACCCCCTGGGCAGTGAGTGTACCCCCTGGGCAGTGAGTGTACCCCTGGGCAGTGAGTGTACCCCCTGGGCAGTGAGTGTACCCCCCTGGGCAGTGAGTGTATTCCTGGGCAGTGAGTGTACCCCCTGGACAGTGAGTGTACCCCTGGGAAGTGAGTGTACCCCTGGGCAGTGAGTGTACCCCCCTGGACAGTGAGTGTACCCCCTGGGCAGTGAGTGTACCCCCTGGGCAGTGAGTGTAATCCTGGACAGTGAGTGTACCCCCTGGGCAGTGAGTGTATTCCTGGACAGTGAGTGTACCACATGGCAGTGAGTGTACCCCCTGGGCAGTGAGTGTATTCCTGGACAGTGAGTGTACCCCCTGGGCAGTGAGTGTATTCCTGGACAGTGAGTGTACCACATGGCAGTGAGTGTACCCCCTGGGCAGTGAGTGTACCCCCTGGGCAGTGAGTGTACCCCCCTGGACAGTGAGTGTACCCCCTGGGCAGTGAGTGTACCCCCCTGGGCAGTGAGTGTACCCTTGGGCAGTGAGTGTACCCCTGGGCAGTGAGTGTACCCCCCTGGACAGTGAGTGTACCCCTGGGCAGTGAGTGTACCCGCTGGACAGTGAGTGTACCCCCTGGGCAGTGAGTGTACCCCCCTGGGCAGTGAGTGTACCCCTGGGCAGTGAGTGTACCCCTGGGCAGTGAGTGTACCCCCTGGGCAGTGAGTGTACCCCCCTGGGCAGTGAGTGTACCCCCTGGGCAGTGAGTGTACCCCTGGGCAGTGAGTGTTCCCCCCTGGGCAGTGAGTGTACCCCCTGGGCAGTGAGTGTACCCCCTGGGCAGTGAGTGTACCCCCTGGACAGTGAGTGTACCCCCTGGACAGTGAGTGTACCCCCTGGGCAGTGAGTGTACCCCCTGGGCAGTGAGTGTACCCCCTGGGCAGTGAGTGTACCCCTGGGCAGTGAGTGTACCCCTGGGCAGTGAGTGTACCCCTGGGCAGTGAGTGTACCCCTGGGCAGTGAGTGTACCCCTGGGCAGTGAGTGTATTCCTGGCCAGTGAGTGTATACCTGGGCGGTGAGTGTACCCCCTGGGCAGTGAGTGTACCCCCTGGGCAGTGAGTGTACCCCCTGGGCAGTGAGTGTACTCTTGGGCGGTGAGTGTACCCCCCGGGACAGTGAGTGTACCCCTGGGCAGTGAGTGTACCCCTGGGCAGTGAGTGTACCCTTGGGCAGTGAGTGTACCCCCTGGGCAGTGAGTGTACCCCCTGGGCAGTGAGTGTACCCCTGGGCAGTGAGTGTACCCCCTGGGCAGTGAGTATACTCCTGGGCAGTGAGTGTACCCCTGGGCAGTGAGTATACCCCTGGGCAGTGAGTATACTCCTGGGCAGTGAGTGTACCCCTGGGCAGTGAGTGTACCCCCCTGGGCAGTGAGTGTACCCCTGGGCAGTGAGTGTACCCCTGGGCAGTGAGTGTACCCCCTGGGCAGTGAGTGTACCCCCTGGGCAGTGAGTGTACCCCCTGGGCAGTGAGTGTACCCCCCTTGGGCAGTGAGTGTACCCCTTGGGCAGTGAGTGTACCCCTGGGCAGTGAGTGTACCCCCCTGGGCAGTGAGTGTACCCCTGGGCAGTGAGTGTACCCCCTGGGCAGTGAGTATACCCCTTGGGCAGTGAGTGTACCCCTGGGCAGTGAGTGTACCCCCCTGGGCAGTGAGTGTACCCCTGGGCAGTGAGTGTACCCCCTGGGCAGTGAGTATACCCCTTGGGCAGTGAGTGTACCCCTGGGCAGTGAGTGTACCCCCTGGGCAGTGAGTATACCCCTGGGCAGTGAGTATACTCCTGGGCAGTGAGTGTACCCCTGGGCAGTGAGTGTACCCCTGGGCAGTGAGTGTACCCCTGGCCAGTGAGTGTATACCTGGGCAGTGAGTGTACCCCCCTAGGCAGTGAGTGTACCCCCTGGGCAGTGAGTGTACCCCCTGGGCAGTGAGTGTACCCCCCTGGGCAGTGAGTGTACCCCCTGAGCAGTGAGTGTACCCCTGGGCAGTGAGTGTACCCCCCGGGCAGTGAGTGTACCCCTGGCCAGTGAGTGTATACCTGGGCAGTGAGTGTACCCCCCTAGGCAGTGAGTGTACCCCCTGGGCAGTGAGTGTACCCCCTGGGCAGTGAGTGTACCCCCCTGGGCAGTGAGTGTACCCCCTGAGCAGTGAGTGTACCCCTGGGCAGTGAGTGTACCCCTTGGGCAGTGAGTGTACCCCCTTGGCAGTGAGTGTACCCCTGGGCAGTGAGTATACCCCTTGGGCAGTGAGTGTACCCCCTTGGCAGTGAGTGTACCCCTGGGCAGTGAGTGTACCCCCTGGACAGTGAGTGTACCCCCTGGACAGTGAGTGTACCCCTGGGCAGTGAGTGTACCCCCTGGGCGGCGAGTTTAACCTGGGCAGTGAGTGTACCCCTGGGCAGTGAGTGTACCCCTCTCCCCTCCTGTGCTGTCAGTTTTTGCTTTAAGGCTAAATTAAACAACTACTTGTACAATGGCCAGAATGAATTACTGCGCATGCGCGACTGGGCGGTCTTACTGCACAGGTGCCGGTTGTTGTTTCTGAGTTTCCGGCCGGGTTTGTGCTGTTGGATTGTTGGCACCGGAAGTGCCTGGGAGCACGGCAACCAGAGCGTGTGAGAGAGAGGCTGTGGGGAAGGGCCCGGTCACCGTCACCGGGGAAAGTGGGGGGGGCAGGGGGGCAGGCTAATCCTAGACAGTGTAGGAGGAGGGGGAGGGGGTGGTCAGGTGTGACCTCAGTCACTGGGGGGTGGGTCAGGTGTCTGCCCTTCAATAGTGTGACATCAAATCTGCTGTAATTATATGCACATTTGTTTTGCCTATGTGGTGTAAATGTACAACTGTTAAAATATAGGCTGCTAAAACTTTTTGCCTCGCTACGCTGCACAACCTTCCTTTTTCATCCTGGCAAATCAGTATTTGTAGGGAAATGGTGTTAGGGAAATTGACGGGATTGAAGGCCGATAAATCCCCAGGGCCTGATAATCTACATCCTAGGGTACTTAAGGAAGTGGCCCTAGAAATAGTAGATGCATTGCTGGTCATCTTCCGAAATTCTATAGACTCTGGAACAGTTCCCATGGATTGGAGGGTAGCTAATGGGCCGAAAATTGATCCCGGGACGCGAGAGTACGCACTGCATACTCTCGCGTATTCCCACTCCAATTGCCGGTTTTCTGCATGCCCTGCGCATGCGCTGAAAACCGGCAATTGCTCTTCTGAAAAGGGGGCGGGGCCTGGGTGCATCGCGTGCGCACTACAGGCTGCGCGCACGCTGTGCACTTCATGCTTTGGACGCGCAGGTAAGTAGGGAAGATTTTGGAAATGTAAAAAGGAGGAGTAAGACCCGCTTTTCAGAAGGTAAGTAGTGAATTAAGTATTTTTTTGAATTTTTTTTTACAGGTATATCTTTTTTGAGACTTTAAAGACAGGTAAGTTTATTTTTATAACTTTTTAAAAGATTTTAAATTTTTTCAAAAATTTAATTTTTTATTTAAAATGGTTAATTTAATTAACTATACTTATTTTATTAATGTGATGGTTTTTTTTTTAAATTTAATTGAGGTTTAGCTGTTATTTTGGGGGGGTGTAAGATTCATAAGTCTCACAGCCATGCTGTGAGACTTATGAATGGAAGATGGTGTGCTGCCATTGGCTCTAACTGAGTCACGTGATCCCACAGCTCGCACGAATTCACTACGCCGCTGGGATACGCAAGCCCAGCACAGCTGATGTCTGGAACATCAAGTTCGTGCGAGCTGGATCAGAAAAAGCATAAGCGAGGTGAGACATCGCGGGGAAGGCTTACCCCCGCGGGAACAGAGCGAGATCAATTTCTGGGCCAATGTAACCCCACTATTTAAAAAAGGTGGTAGAGAGTAAGCCTGACATCGGTAGTGGGCAAAATGCTAGAGTCCACTATAAAAGATGTAATAGCAGAGCACTTGGAAAACAGTGACCGGATCGGACAAAGTCAACATGGATTTACAAAAGGTAAATCATGCTTGACTAATCTACTGGAATTTTTTGAGGATGTAACTGGTAGAATAGATAAGGGAGAACCAGTGGATGTGGTGTATTTGGACTTTCAGAAGGCTTTCGATAAGGTCCCACATAAGAGATTAGCGTGCAAAGTTAAAGCACATGGGATTGGGGGTAAGGTACTGACTTGGATAGAGAACTGGTTGGCAGACAGGAAGCAAAGAGATGGAATAAACGGGTCTTTTTCCGAATGGCAGGCAGTGACTAGTGGGGTACCGCAGGGATCGGTGCTAGGACCCCAGTTATTCACAATATATATTAATGATCTAGACGAGGGAACTAGATGTAATATCTCCAAGTTTGCAGACAACACAAAGCTGGGTGGGCGTGTGTGTTGTGAGGAGGATGCAGAGAAACTCCAGGATGATTTGGACAAGTTGGGTGATTGGGCAGATGCATGGCAGTTGCAGTATAATGTGGATAAATGCGAGGTTACCCACTTTGGTGGTAAAAACAGGAAGGCAGATTATTATCTGAACGGCAATAGATTGGGAAAAGGGTAAGTGCAACGAGACCTGGGAGTCCTTGTGCACCAGTCGTTGAAGGTAAGCATGCAGGTGTAGCAGGCGGTTAAGAAGGCAAATGGTATGTTGGCCTTCATAGCGAGAGGGTTTGAGTACAGGAACAAGGATGTCTTGCTGCAGTTGTACAGGGCCTTGGTGAGACCACACCTTGAGTATTGTGTGCAGCTTTGGTCGCCTTATCTGAGGAAGGATGTTCTTGCCATGGAGGGAGTGCAGCGAACATTCACCAGACTGATACCTGGGATGGCAGGAATGATGTATGAAGAGAGATTGGGACGATTGGGCTTGTATTCGCTAGAGTTTAGAAGAATGAGAGGGGATCTCATTGAAACTTATAAAATTCTAACAGGACTAGACAGACTAGATGCAGGAAGGATGTTCCTGATGGCGGGGGAGTCCAGAACCACGGGTCACAGTCTAAGGATAAGGGTCATGATGTGGAGATGCCGGCGTTGGACTGGGGTGGACAAAAATGAGAAGTCGCACAACACCAGGTTATAGTCCAACAGATTTATTTAAAATTACAAGCTTTCGGAGCTGTCGCCCCTTCCTCAGGTAGAGTTACTGTGAGACAATCTACCAGAATTCACAGAATATAAACACAGAGAAAATGCGATTCAATCTTTCCCTACATCAAAGACACACTAAGAGCACAGCCAAGACAATGAGATGTGTCCCAGGGGGTCCAACGTGTCAAAACACCTGCTGGCTGCATATCCTCTCCATTTGGGTTTGTTTCTTGTGTTTGTTTCTTGTGTTTGTTTTTTTAAAAAGCTGGAAAGACTGGCAACGATGTCAAGTCACGTTCTGTATCGTGACATGAACCCGATATCCCGATTGAGGCCGTCCTCATGAGTGTGGAACTTGGCTATCAGTTTCTGCTCGATGATTTTGCATTGTCGTGTATCCCGAAGGCCGCCTTGGAGAATGCAAACCCGCAGATCCGAGGCTGAATGCCCTTGACTGCTGAAGTGTTCCCCGACTGGGAGGCAACCCTCCTGCCTGGCGATTGTTGCGTGGTGTCCGTTCATACTTTGTCTCAGTGTCTGCATGGTCTCGCCGATGTACCATGCTCTGGGGCATCCTTTACTGCAACGTATCAGGTAGACAACGTTGGCCAAGTCACATGAGTATGTACCATGTACCTGGTGGGTAGTGTCCTCACGTGTGATGACGGTATCTGTGTCCATGGATAAGGATAAGGGGTAAGCCATTTAGGACTGAGATGAGGAGGAATTTCTTCACCCAGAGAGTGGTGAACCTGTGGAATTCTCTACCACAGAAGGCAGTTGAGGCCAATTCATTAAATATATTCAAGAAGGAGTTAGATATATTTCTTAAGGCTAAAGGGATCAAGGGATATGGGGAGAAAGCAGGGACAGGGTACTGAATTTGGATGATCAGCCATGATCTCATTAAATGGCGGAGCAGGCTCGAGGGGCCGAATGGCCTACTCCTGCTCCTATCTTCTATGTTTCTATGTTTGGTGTGCTCCCACCCTGCGTGTCCCCGGATTTGGTTCAGAAAATATGGTCACCCTAGTCCAGGGAGAAGAGAACTTTGATCGGTTCAAAAATACTTCATAAAATTTCAGGACCCAATGTCCTTCCACGTGGTAATCACTTAAACAAAGCGATTTATTCCTCAGCAGCACGAATAATTCCTACTTAATCTGTTACTAGAATGCATTAAAATGCTGACAAGATGAGCTTTATTTATTTATGTTAATGCACCATCAAATTTGAAAACAGATTGACCTTATTACAGCCGGAATTATATTAACTTAGCAGACCGGAGCATTGCAAATGTAAAATTTTACAATCTTAAGCTTTTTCCGTGCTTATGCAAGCATGCCCCAGTGCAATGCATTTGGTTTCCATTCTGCTTTAAGTGCAGGGGCACAATACCAGGGCACACTGACCAGCTGTCTGCTCAATACTGCAGGGAACAGTTGAGATACATGAATCCATATCTAAAATTGCAAAATGATTGCTACTAGCACATTAGATCATATTACCCGTCTGTACTAAAGTTATAGCCAAAAGCCCAATTGAGCATATCACTTGTACCTGCAATGGTCGTAGTGCTGCTCCAGAGCGAGCTAGTTTCTTGGATGTCATCCATGCATGTCATCTTGGACCACGTTCGTGTTAAGAATGAACCAGAGCTTAGTGTCAAAAATTCAAACTCAATAATATTCAGTCTTTGAGAGTGTGGAATGCTGGCTGAGTGGCGTGTTTCTAAACTCCTGCTGAATAGTTCGGTCAAGCTGAGTACAATCTCATGAGATACTACAGATATATCTCAAAATAACTTTAAAGAAATGACCTGTGATCAAAATAGCAGGAAAGGAATCCCAACGTACTGAATGGAGTTGAGTACAATTTGGTTTTATTCTCCATGAACCAGTTTAGCTATACTCAACTCTTTCGTCTACGACAGCTAGTGTTCTTTATTGATAATTAAAAACTGCAGAGCGACTGCAAGATTTAGCCTCCCTGCAAGGATCAACTATGAACTGAAACTTATACAGCACCTTATCCCAAAACATTTCACAGTCAATGAATTAATTTTGGAGCATGGTTACTGTTGCCTAGGCAAATGCAGCAGCCTGCATTTCAATCACCAAGATCCCTCAAACAACAAATCAAACAAAGGACATGTTCATCTGTTTTTGTTGGTCATCATTGGCCAGGACACTTGGTGAATTTTCCTGCTCTTCTTTCAATAGTGCCCAGGGATATTGTGCATCCACCTGAGCTGGTAGACATAGACTCAATCTCATGTGCCATCTGAAAAACAGCACCTACAACAATGCGGCACTTCCTTGGTCCTGACCCGAAGTGTCAACCCAGCTCATGTGCTTAAGTCCACAACCTTCTAACTCAGTGGTAAGAGTCTTACCAACTGAGTTAAGCTGACACACCATTATATACAACGCAACTTATTAATGAGTAATTCGTTTCTGCAATAAGAGTAAATACAAAAATAAGATCAAGTATGTTGGCCTGAGGATGATTATGCTCCGATGGTACCACCACCATGGAATGATGGAAGCCATATTCATGGTCATGAGTTCCAGCATGGAGAATTCCCATTGTCAGCTGGACCAGCAATGGTGAGATACCAAGAACGAACGAGAAGCTTTCCCATAGCACTGTTTGATTTGTGATTTTAATTAGCTCAGCCTCAGGAGATGAGTGATTCGAACACGGTTCTTATATTTCCTAATGGGTGTAATGGGTTGCCAAACTTCATGTGCCTTAAAGTTATTTTCAAGCAATTACATTTGATGCTGCATTGTAAAATAAATTGATAGCAAATTTGTAATTAGGAAGCTTACAAATAATTGCATTGATAGCTAAGAAAATGAAGTCATATATGTAATTTGTATCTAACGATGGCATAGGAATTCAGGAATTATAGTTTCACCAAAGGCATCTTGTTTTAGAAATAATTTTGGAAACAAGTGGGGAATGTTAACTCTCCCCGCTGGGCAGGAATAGTGAGCCATCATTGGCGGCCATGCCTTCAGCTGCCTAGGTCCTAAGCACTGGAATTCCCTCCCTAAATCTCTCCGCCTCTCTCCTCCTTTAAGACTCCTTAAAACCTACCTCTTTGACCAAGCTTTTGGTCACCAGTCCTAATATTTCCTTACGTGACTCTATATTTTTTTTTATTTGTTTATGGGATCAGGGCGTCGCTGGCAATGCCAGTATTTATTGCCCACCCCTAGTTGCCCTTGAGAAGGTGGTGGTGAGCCGCTTTCTTGAACCGCTGTAGTCCGTGTGGTGAAGGTACTCCCACAGTGCTGTTAGGGAGGGAGTTCCAGGATTTTGACCCAGCGATGATGAAGGATCGGCGATATACGTCTAAGTCAGCATGGTGTGTGACTTGGAGGGGAACTTGGAGGTGATGGTGTTCCCATGCGCCTGCTGCCCTTATCCTTCTAGGTGGAAGAGGTCGCGGGTTTGGGAGGTGCTGCTGAAGAAGCCTTGGCGAGTTTCTGCAGTGCATCTTGTAGATGGTACACACTGCAACTACGGTACGCCGGTGGTGGAGGGAGTGAATGTTTAAGGTGGTGGATGGGGTGCCAATCAAGCAGGCTGCTTTGTCCTGGATGGTGTCAGTTTGGTAACGCTCCTGTGAAGCGCCTTGTGACGTTTTATCACGGTAAAGGTGCTATATAAATGTAAGTTGTTGTTGTAAGATAGACCAATACCATTTCCCACTCCGTTCCCGCTGATCTCCGATTTTTATGCCGCTGATTTTGGCAGTGCATGATGCTCCCACCGGACTCAAGTGGGACCCTCGTGCATTAATGCAAGTCCATGTCCTATGATGTCAGTGGGACTCCGATGGCATTTTCACTGGGGCCTGACCGAGAAGCTGCTGAGGCTTTCCTGCCAGGCTGACGCAGGTGGGCAGCTGCTGGGAGGCATGAAGTGGCCCTCTGAGATGAGTGTAAAACATTTGTTTGCGAGGTCAGGTGGTGCAGAACGCTTCTCCAGGCTCTGCAAGGAGAATCATTGCCTCACTTGCCCCGGACATTAAAAAAAAATTCTTCGGCTATGGGTGTCGCTGGCAAGGCCAGCATTTATTGCCCATCCCTAGTTGCCCTTGAGAAGGTGGTGGTGAGCCTACTTCTTGAACCACTGCAGTCCGTGTGGTGAAGGTACTCCCACAGTGCTGTTAGGGAGGAAGTTCCAGGATTTTGACCCAATGACGATGAAGGAACGGCGATATACGTCCAAGTTGGGATGGTGTGTGATTTGATGTAAACGGATATGATATAATTGGGATTACGGAGACATGGCTCCAAGGTGACCAAGGCTGGGAATTCAACATCCAGGGGAATTCAACATCCAGGGGTATTCAATATTCAGGAAAGACAGGCAAAAAGGAAAAGGAGGTGGGGTAGCATTGCTGGTTAAAGAGGAGATTAACACAATAGTAAGGAAGGATATTAGCTCTGATGATGTGGAATCTGTATGGGTAGAGCTGAGAAATACCAAGGGGCAGAAAACGTTAGTGGGATTTGTATACAGACCCCAAAACAGTAATGCTGAGGTTGGGGATGGCATTAAACGGGAAATTAGAGACGCGTGCAATAAGGGCGCAGCAGTTATCATGGGTGACTTTAATCTACATATAGATTGTGCTAACCAAATTAGTAACAATACTGTGGAGGAGGAATTCCTAGAGTGTATACGGGATGTTTTCCTGGACCAATATGTCGAGGAACCAACTAGAGATCAGGCCATCTTAGACTGGGTATTATGTAATGAGAAAGGATTAATTAGCAATCTTGTTGTGCGAGGCCCCTTGGGGAGGAGCGATCATAATATGATAGAATTCTTCATTAAGATGGAGAGTGAAGTAGTTGACTCAGAGACTAGGGTCCTGAATTTAAATAAAGGAAACTACGATGGTATGAGGCCTGAATTGGCTAGGATGGATTGGGGAATGTTACTTAAAGGGTTGACAGTGGATAGGCAATGGCAAACATTTAAAGATCGCATGGATGAACTACAGAATTTGTTCATCCCTGTTTGGCATAAAATTTTACAAAAATGGTGAATCAACCATGGCTAACAAGGGAAATTAGGGACAGCATAAGATCCAAGGAGATGTCATATAAATTGGCCAGAAAAAGCAGCAAACCTGAGGATTGGGAGCAGTTTAGGATTCAGCAAAGGAGGACAAAGGGATTAATTAAGATGGGGAAAATAGAGTATGAAAGTAAGCTTGCCTGGAACATAAAAACTGACTGTAAAAGCTTCTATAGATATGTGAAGAGAAAAAGATTGGTGAAGTCAAGCGTAGGTCCCTTGCAGTCAGAATCAGGGGAATTTATAATGGGGAACAAAGAAATGGCTGACCAATTAAATACATACTTTGGTTCTGTCTTCACAAAGGAGGACACCAATAACCTCCCAGAGATGTCGGGGAACATAGGGTCTAATGAGAGGGAAGAACTGAATGAAATCAATATTTGTAGGGAAATGGTGTTAGGGAAATTGACCGGATTGAAGGCCAATAAATCCCCAGGGCCTGATAATCTACATCCTAGGGTACTTAAGGAAGTGGCCCTAGAAATAGTAGATGCATTGCTGGTCATCTTCTAAAATTCTATCGACTCTGGAACAGTTCCCATGGATTGGAGGGTAGCTAATGTAACCCCTCTATTTAAAAAAGGTGGTAGAGAGAAAACGGGGAATTATAGACCGGTAAGCCTGACATCGGTAGTGGGGAAAATGCTAGAGTCCATTATAAAAGATGTAATAGCAGAGCACTTGGAAAACAGTGACAGGATCGGACAAAGTCAACATGGATTTACAAAAGGTAAATCATGCTTGACTAATATACTGGAATTTTTTGAGGATGTAACTGGTAGAATAGATAAGGGAGAACCAGTGGATGTGGTGTATTTGGACTTTCAGAAGGCTTTCGATAAGGTCCCACATAAGAGAATAGCGTGCAAAGTTAAAGCACATGGGATTGGGGATAAGGTACTGACTTGGATAGAGAACTGGTTGGCAGACAGGAAGCAAAGAGTTGGAATAAACGGGTCTTTTTCCGAGTGGCAGGCAGTGACTAGTGGGGTACCACAGGGATCGGTGCTAGGACCCCAGCTATTCACAATATATATTAATGATCTAGACGAGGGAACTAGATGTAATATCTCCAAGTTTGCAGACGACACAAAGCTGGGTGGGCGTGTGTGCTGTGAGGAGGATGCAGAGAAACTCCAGTATGATTTGGACAAGTTGGGTGATTGGGCAGATGCATGGCAGATGCAGTATAATGCGAGGTTATCCACTTTGGTGGCAAAAACAGGAAGGCAGATTATTATCTGAACGGCAATAGATTGGGAAAAGGGGAAGTGCAACGAGACCTGGGAGTCCTTGTGCACCAGTCGTTGAAGGTAAGCATGCAGGTGCAGCAGGCGGTTAAGAAGGCAAATGGTACATTGGCCTTCATAGCGAGAGGATTCGAGTACAGGAGCAAGGATGTCTTGCTGCAGTTGTACAGGGCCTTGGTGAGACCACACCTTGAGTATTGTGTGCAGTTTTGGTCGCCATATCTGAGGAAGGATGTTCTTGCCATGGAGGGAGTGCAGCGAAGATTCACCAGACTGATACCTGGAATGGCAGGAATGACGTATGAAGAGAGATTGGGACGATTGGGCTTGTATTCGCTAGAGTTTAGAAGAATGAGAGGGGATCTCATTGAAACTTATAAAATTCTAACAGGACTAGACAGACTAGATGCAGGAAGGATGTTCTCGATGGCAGGGGAGTCCAGAACCAGGGGTCACAGTCTAAGGATAAGGGGTAAGCCATTTAGGACTGAGATGAGGAGGAATTTCTTCACCCAGAGAGTGGTGAACCTGTGGAATTCTCTACCACAGAAGGCAGTTGAGGCCAATTCATTAAATATATTCAAGAAGGAGTTAAATATATTTATTAAGGCTAAAGGGATCAAGGGATATGGGGAGAAAGCAGGGACAGTGTTCTGAATTTGGATGATCAGCCATTATCTCATTAAATGGCGGAGCAGGCTCGAGGGGCTGAATGGCCTACTCCTGCTTCTATCTTCTATGTTTCTATGTTGATGGGGAACTTGGAGGTGAGCCACTGGCCACAGAATACCCAGCCTCTAACCTGCGCTAGTAGCCATGGCATTTATGTAACTAATCCAGTTGCATTTCTGGTCAATTGTGAACCCCAGGATGTTGACGGTGGGGGATTCAGCGATGGTAATGCCATTGAATGACAAGGGAATGCGGTTAGACTCTCTCTTGTTGGAGATGGTCATTGCCTGGTACTTGTGTGGCATGTTACCTGCCACTTATAAGCCCAAGCCTGAATGTTGTCCAAGTCTTGCTGCATGTGGGCACGGACTGCTTCATTGTCCGAAGAGTTGTGAATGGAACTGAACACTGTGGAATCATCAGCGAACATCCCCACTTCTGACCTTATGATGGAGGGAAGGTCATTGATAAAGCAGCTGAAGATGGCTGCGCCTAGGAAGCTGTCCTGAGGAATTCCTGCAACAACGTGCTGGGGCTGAGATGTTTGACCTCCATCAAATACAACCATCTTTCTTTGTGCTAGGTGTGACTCCAGCCACTGCTGAGTTTTCCCCCTGATCCCCATTGACTTCAGTTTTACTAGGGCCCCTGGGTGCCTCACTTGATCAAATGCTGCCTTGATGTCTGAAGCAGACACTCTCACCTCACCTCTGGAATTCAGTTCTTTTGTCCATGTTGTTGTTGTTGTTGTTTGGACCAAGGCTGTAATGAGGTCTGGAGCTGAGTGTTTCTGGCGGATTGGAATTGATCAAACTGAGCATCGGTGAGCAGGTTATTGGTGAGTAAATCATAGAGTCATAGAGTTATACAGCACAGAAAGAGGCCCTTCGGACCATCGTGTCCGTGCCGGCCATCAAGCCCTGTCTATTCTAATCCAATTTTCCAGCACTTGGTCCGTAGCCTTGTATGCTATGGCGTTTCAAGTGCTCATCTAAATGCTTCTTGAATGTTGTGAGGGTTCCTGCCTCTACCACCCTTTCAGGCAGTGAGTTCCAGATTCCAACCACCCTCTGGGTGAAAAAGTTTTTCCTCAAATCCTCTCTAAACCTCCTGCCCCTTATCTTGAAACTATGACCCCTGGTTATTGATCCCTCTACTAAGGGGAAAAGTTCCTTTCTATCTACCCTATCTATGCCCCTCATAATTTTGTACACCTCAATCAGGTCCCCCCTCAGCCTTCTCTGCTCTAAAGAAAACAACCCCAGCCTATCCAGTCTCTCTTCATAGCTGAAGCGCTCCAGCCCAGGTAACATCCTGGTGAATCTCCTCTGCATCCTCTCCAATGCAATCACGTCCTTCCTATAGTGTGGCGACCAGAACTGCACACAGTATTCCAGCTGTGGCCTAACTAGCGTTTTGTACAGCTCCATCATAACCTCCCTGCTCTTATATTCTATGCCTTGGCTAATGAAGGCAAGTATCCCATTTGCCTTTTTAACCACCTTATCTACCTGTCCTGCTGCCTTCAGGGATCTATGTACATGCACACCAAGGTCCCTCTGATCCTCTGTCCTTCCTAGGATCCTACCATTCATTGTGTATTCCCTTGCCTTGTTTGTCCTCCCAAAATGCATCACCTCACACTTTTCAGGGTTAAATTCCATTTGCCACTGTTCTGCCCATCTAACCAACCCATCTATATCGTCCTGTAGCCTGAGGCTTCCCTCCTCGCTATTTACCACTCCACCAATTTTTGTGTCATCTGCAAACTTACTGATCATACCTCCTACATTCATATCTAAATCATTAATGTACACTACAAACAGCAAATGACCCAGCACCGATCTCTGCAGTACACCACTGGACACAGGCTTCCAGTCACAAAAACAACCTTCGACCATCACCCTCTGCCTCCTGCCACTAAGCCAATTTTGGATCCAATGTGCCAAATTGCCCTGGATCCCATGGGCTCTTACCTTCTTGACCAGTCTCCTGTGCGGGACTTTGTCAAAAGCCTTACTGAAGTCCATGTAGACTACATCAACTGCACTACCCTCATCCACACACCTAGTCACCCCCTCGAAAAATTCAATCAAATTGGTTAGACATGATCTCCCCCTGACAAAGCCATGCTGACTATCCTTGATTAATCCTTGCCTCTCCAAGTGGAGACCAATTCTGTCCCTCAGAATTTTTTCCAATAATTTCCCTACAACTGATGTTAGGCTCACTGGCCTGTAATTCCCAGGTTTATCCCTACTACCCTTCTTGAATAATGGTAGTACGTTAGCTGTCCTCCAGTCCTCTGGCACCTCCCCTGTGGCCAGAGAGGTTCTGAAATTTTGTGTCTGAGCTCCTGCAATCTCCTCCCTTGCCTCACACAGCAGCCTGGGATACATCTCGTCTGGGCCTGGGGATTTATCCACTTTTAAGCCCGCTAAAACTGCTAGTACCTCCTCTCTCTCAATACTAATTTGTTCAAGTATATCACAATCCCCCTGCCTGATTTCTATGCCTACATCGTCCTTCTCCATAGTGAACACAGATGCAAAATATTCATTTAAAACCTCACCTACATCTTCCGGCTCTACACACAGATTGCCACTTTGGTCCCTAATGGGCCCTACTCTTTTCCTGGTTATCCTCTTGCCCTTAATATACTTATAAAACACCTTGGGAGTTTCCTTTATTTTGCCCGCCAGTGTTTTTTCATGCCCCCACTTCGCTCTCCTAATTTCTTTTTTAAGTACCCCCCTGCACTTTCTATACTCCTCTGGGGCTTCCACTGTTTTTAGTCCTTTGTATCTGCCAAAAACCTCCCTTTTTTTCCTAATCCATTCTTTTATATCCCTTGACATCCAAGGTTCCCTGGGCTTGTTGTTCCCAGCCTTGACCTTTTACGGGAACATGTTGACGTTGTACTCTCTCTATTTCCTTTCTGAAAGACTCCCACTGCTCTGATTTGGATTTTCCTACAAGTAGCTGATTCCAGTCCACTTTGGCCAGATCCTGCCTTATCATATTAAAATCGGCCTTCCCCCAATTTAGAACCTTTATTTCCGGTCCATCTTTGTCCTTTTCCATGACTACCTTAAATCTCACCGAATTATGGTCACTGTCACCAAAATGCTCTCCTACTGACACTTCTACCACTTGCCCGGCTACATTCACCAGAATTAGGTCCAGTACCGCCCCCTCTCTTGTAGGACTTTCTACATGCTGGCTCAAAAAGCTCTCCTGGATGCACTTTAAGAATTCCGCACCCTCTAAGCCTTTCACTCTCTGACTATCCCAGTTAATATTGGGGAAGTTGAGATCCACTACTATTATTACCCTATTATTTCTACACTTCTCTGATATTTGCCTACATATCTGTTCCTCTATCTCCCCCTGACTGTTTGGGTGCCTATAGTACACTCCCAGCAAAGTGCTTGCCCCCTTTTTGTTTTTAAGTTCTACCCATATGGCCTCAATAGAGGAACCTGCTAAGATATCATCCCTCCTTACAGCAGTAATTGACTTCTTGATTAATATTGCGACACCCCCTCCTCTTTTACACCCCCCTCTGTCTCGCTTGAAGATTCTATACCCCGGAATATTGAGTTGCCAGTCCTGCCCCTCCCTCAACCATGTCTCTGTGATAGCAACAATATCATACTCCCATGTGTTCATCAACACCTTCAATTCATCTGCCTTACTCGCAAGACTGCTTGCATTAAAATAAATGCCATCCAGCCTTTCCAT
Organism: Squalus acanthias; assembly: GCA_030390025.1. Classification (NCBI taxonomy): domain Eukaryota; kingdom Metazoa; phylum Chordata; class Chondrichthyes; order Squaliformes; family Squalidae; genus Squalus; species Squalus acanthias. The sequence continues at coordinate 161,760,027 of CM059428.1, read as the reverse complement.
ACTCCCTTGTGCCGTTACATATTTGCTCTGCCTTCCAGGCTGACTTGTTTTTTCCTCTATATTTGGCTGTGCATCACCCCCTACTTTAGCTCCACTCTGTATCCCATCCCCCTGCCAAGTTAGTTTAACCCCTCCCCCCCAACAGTACTAGCAAACCTCCCCGCAAGGATGTCGGTCCCGTTCCGGTTCAGGTGCAACCCGTCCAATTTGTACAGGTCCCACCTTCCCCAGAAGCAGACCCAGTGATCCAGGAAATGAAAGCCCTCCCTCCTGCACCAACTCTTCAGCCATGCATTCATCTGCTCTATCCTCTATCCTCTATACTCACTAGCACGTGGCACCGGGAGTAATCCAGAGATTACAACCTTTGAGGTCCTGCTTTTTAATCTGCTACCTAGCTCCCTAAATTCTTGTTGCAGGACCTCATCCCTCTTTCTACCCATGTCGTTGGTACCAATGTGAACTACGACCTCTGACTCTTCGCCCTCCCCCTTCAGAATGCCTTGCAGCCGTTCAGTGACATCCTTGACCCTGGCACCAGGGAGGCAACATACCATCCTGGAGTCACGTCTGCGGCCACAGAAACGTCTATCTGTTCCCCTTACGATAGAGTCCCCTATCACTATTGCTCTCCCACTCTTTTTCCTCCCCTCCTGTGCAGCTGAGGCACTCATAGTGCCACGGACTTGGCTCTTGCTGCATTCCCCTGAGAAACCATCTCCCCCAGCAGTATCCAAAACGGAAAATCTGTCGGAGAGAGAGATGGACCCAGGGGACACCCGCACTACCTTCCTAGTTCTTTTACTCTGTCTGGTGGTCACCCATTTCCTGTCTGCCTGTGCACTCTTTACTTGTGGTGTGACCATCTCGTTGAACGTGCTATCCACAAAGATCTCAGCTTCGCGGATGCTCCACAGTGACTCCAGCCGCAGCTCCAGCTCCGAAACGCGGATTCCGAGTAGCTGCTGCTAGAGACACTTCCTGCACATGTGTTCGCCCTGGACACTGAAAGTGTCCCTGACTTCCCACATAGCACAGGAGGAGCACTCCACGGTGCCGAGCTGCCCTGCCATGTCCTACCCTTAATTTACTCCCTTTACTTCCTTTAAATTAAAGAATATTAAATACACTAGGGACCTTACTTCCCTTTAAACACTACTTACTCTAAACTAGAGACCTTACTTTCACTTCAACGACTGGACTGTAGAAATACTCACCAGGTCCTAATTACCAATCAGCTCCTTCCCTGGTTGTGACGTCACTTTAGCGGTTTCGCAGTTGTTGTTGTATGACTGCTCCCGCTCTCGGACTCTTTCCTTGGTGTAAAGTAAGAACCAATTCCTACAGGGTGAAAAGTTAGGAAAAACAAAGGTGAAGCAAGGGAGCTCCTCCTTCCACTCCTCACCTAACTCCCTGACTCACCCAACTCGCAGCACTCTGTTCAAACCAAGTGTCACTTGATAGCACTGTCGACGACTCCTTCCAACATTTTGCTGATGACTGAGAGGATGGTAATTGGCCCCTTTCCCTCTCACAGGACCCTTCCAAAACCATTTCCCCAGAACTTAGCTGCAAACTGATGGGTTGCCTGATCTTCCCTTGCTGGCAGTCACTCTGTGCCCTCTTTCCGTCAATTACGGGGGTGAAGTGAACCGGTGGTATTTAAATGGGGCTTGAGAGTTAAACTAACCTGGGCCTGAAGCTTAGGCCAGCGTGTGCGCTTTGAACTCACCCCCAGCCCCCACCTGCCCGAAGCCTGCTCCAGGTTACAATCAACCTCCAATATTGCTACGTAGAATCATACAGCACAGAAAGAGGCCATTCAGCCCATAGTGTCTGTGCCGGCTCTTTGAAAGAGCTATCCAATTAGTTCCACTTACCCCGCTCTTTCCCCATAGTCCTGCAATGTCCTCCTTTTCAAGTATCCAGCTAGAAAAATAATAAATAGAATAATGCAGCTTGAAAAAGACACCAATACAGCTCTCAGAAATCCACATCTATAAAATTCCAGCAGGTCGCCCTTTAAGAAGCCATTTGCTGAAAAACCACGATTCTGCCTGATCATCATTGCACTTTTTACATAGGACGAACTGAGCGAATAACGAAAATTGGGATCATAGAATCATAGAATGATAGAATGACACAGCACAGAAGGAGGCCATTCGGCCCATCGTGCCTATGCCGGCTCTTTGAAAGAACTATCCAATGAATCCCACTCCCCTGCCGTTTCCCACAGCCCTGCAAATTTCGCCCCTTCAAATATTGATCCAATTCCCTTTTGAAAGTTACTATTGAATCTGCTTCCACCGCCCTTTCAGGCAGCGCATTCCAGATCATAACAACTCGCTGCCTACATTTTTTTTTGCCTCATTAGATTTGCTGCCAATTATCTTCAATCTGTGTCCACTGGTTACCGACTCTCCTGCCAGTGGAAACATCCAAATGCAAAAGAGGAAAGTCTGCCCATTGTTGCTGTTTGTATTGAACACAGGATCTGGGTGCTCTTCCCAGGGGGAGTCTGGACTAAAGACAGGCGCTTTACAAGGTAAGTAATGTTGGTCTTTGTGGATAACACCACCATCTTTAACTCTGCACCTTAAAGACAAGCAATAACCAAACAACTGTTCACAGATGGACAGAAACTGAATGAATGAGCGCGGCAAACAAGGGCCGACTCCCGATGGGGAGCCTCGAGCGCTTTCGGCAAATTGAGGGCATGCCCCCACCGCCCCCCCGGACCGGCCCATCCTTCATGATTAATTTAATGGATGGAAATCATGGTCAGCTCGCCTATGATTTCCCAGTGTGCATTGTCAGCAAGTGAGCGAGGCTCCTCACCAGCAGTGGAATTTTGTAAAATTGGTTCCATTGTATGCTGGCTTCAGTGTTGAGAGACCAAGTTATTAGTCCTTGAGAAAGTTTGAACTGAATATTGCCGGCCCACCTCTCTTCTGTAAGAATACTAAGGTCACTTTCGTTACAAACTTCAGCTTGGTACTTTTATCTAAGTGACAAGGGGACCCAGTGAAGCATAATGGCTAGAGAAGGTGATGGGAGTAAGTGAATTTTTGGAAAGAATCATAACATTTTACAGCAGGAAGCTGTTAAGCCCATCTTGCCTGTGCCGACTCTCTGAATGAGCTACACCTCAAGTCTGATTATCCAATAGGAAGCCTTTCTTGTCACAGTTGGCACGTTCACTGTTCTATAACATTTATGTGGTCAGAAATGCACTATCATACAAAAGAAAATGAAAAAAATCATGCTCACAGACTTATACAGCCCAAATCCATGTATGATTTCAGTTACGTGGCGAGACTAGAGAAGCTAGGGTTGTTCTCCTTCGAGCAGAGAAGGTTAAGAGGAGATTTAATAGAATCTGGAATGTACTGCCTGAAAGGGTGTTGGAACCAATGACTTGCAAACGGGAATTGGATAAATATTCAAGGGGAAAGATTTCTCAGGGCTATGGGGAAAGGGAAGGGAGGTGGGACTAATTGGATAGCTCTTTTAAAGAAACCTCAAAATGGCCACCTTCTGTGCTATACAATTCTATGATCTATGTCAGCAGGCCGGATAAAGAAGGCCTACTCCATGCTGGAATCCATTCTCTGGGACAACGGGGGAGGTGACCATACTTTCAGTCCTCTACAAAGTCATGACTAAAGCACCTTAAGAGATGTCAGCACTTGTGATTTTGTCAGGAACTCATGAACCACTGCAGCTGTACCTCAACATCTGTATCAATCAAAAAAGTCCGGAGAGAACACAGTGACAAAGCTCTGCATCGCACTTTGGCCCACGGTACTCTTTTCCAGTTGTATCCACTTCCCTTGATCCACGCCCATAATTATGACTGATTTTCAATGATGGTCTTAGAGTTCAGAAGCTCTACATCATTCATACAGTTTAACAGATCTCAGTGACATATAAAATATGTCCATCTGCCAATAAAACCTGATAATTGTAGCTTATTATCACAGAAACAATTATGGAAATGTATAGTGTAGATAGATACTATATTTATAGTTATCTATAATCTGGTAAATACAATAAAATTAATTTTCAATGAATGTTATGTATTTTTATTATGGTCACTGTAGAATATTAATACCTGCTGAATATATAACGCTCCATTGTCTGACAGTTTAATCTTTAGCCTCTGTAGTCCATTGATAAACTGCACAAAAGAACATTCTCCTTAGCAAGGTTTAATAAGAGGGACAGCACTTGCATTTGCATACAAGAAATGGCTTTAATATAGCACATTTAATGCAGAAAAATAATCCAAGGTGCTTCACAGATGCATTATCAAAAAAATTAAATGCCAAGCAAAAAGGAAATATAAGAAGGGCTAACCTTCTTCTTCTTAGGCAGTCCCTCGGAACCGAGGATGACTTGCTTCCATATTAAAAATGAGTTCTCAGGTGACTGATGAGTCCAATGTGGGACCTACAGTCTCTGTCACAGGTGGGGCAGACGATGGTTGAAGGGGCGGGTGGGTGGGATGCTTGGGTTGACGTGCGCTGCTTGCGCTTGGCTTCCGCTTACTCCCGGCGAAGAGACTCGACCTTGGTCAAGAGCTTGGTCAAAGCAGGGAATTTTAAGGAGGAGAAGGAGGTGGAGAGGTGAAGGGGATTTAGGGAGGGAATTCCAGCGTGTGATGTCTAGACAATTGAAGGCACGACCGCCAATGGTGGGGCAAACAAAATGGGGGGGATGCACAAGAGGCCAGAGTCAGAGGAGTGGAGGTTTCGAGGGGAGGGGGGTGTTGTAGGGCTGGAGGAGTTACTGAGATAGGGAGGGGCAATGGCAAGGGGCAAGAGGGATGGAATTGGTGGCAAGGGTGTGGAGTTTGGGGCAGGGGCTGAAGACGCTGGGGGCAATTTTGACTTTGGACAATAGTGTGAAATGGAGGATATCTGAGCAGCCGCCCGTTATACATCTCTCCCCATTTCCATTTCCATTGACTTAAACATTCAAAATCAGAATTATCTCTGCTGGCTTTGGTCTTCCCAGTTTTTAATTAGAGGAAATTGCAAAGGAACCTTTGATAATTAAACTCACCTGGGTCTACCGTGGCCGGGTTACTGGCAACCTTAAGCCTTCACCGGCGGGTTTGAGACCATGCGGCCCTTAGCTGGGCCCCTGATTAAAATCATGTCATCGGGACGTGACTTTGGCATTTAAATTAGGCCCCTGCTCCTCTGGGGCAGGCGGCTTTCCCGTGCCTGATTTCAGACTAGCTAGGAACGCGGTGTGAACCCCATGCCATCTAAATCTAAAGAGAGACCTAAGGAGCTGGTTGGCGGTGGAGAACACCAGCTTGGGTTGATCTTCACTGTCCAGGATGATCGCAGAGTAGTTGTCAATTTTTGGAGAAGAGAGTGAGGTCCAGTACAGATGATGTGGTCCAGCTAGATCTGATGATGGCAGATTAAACTAGTTTTGCGTCAGAAACACTCACGTCTGCACCCCTTTCACCATTCACATCCTTAGGATGCCCCCAAAGCACTTTTTGAAGTCTGGTCACTGTTTCTGTGTCAGCCAATGTGGCACCAATTTTCTTACAGTAAGGTTCCCACAAACAGCATTGCGAAAAATCCTCAATTAACCTGTTTTGATAAGAACATAAGATGGAGGGATAAACATTTGCAATGACACTGGGAGAACTCCTCTGCTCTTCAGCCTTGTCTCAGTGGTAGCAGGGGTTTGTGGATTGAAAACCCAACTGCAGCCACAGAATCCAGGCTGACAATTCAGTGCAGTACTGAGGGTCTTTTGGATGAGACATTAAACCGAAGCTCTGTCTGCCCTGTCAGCTGGACATAAAGGTTCCCGGGGCACTACTCGAAGAGGAGCAGGCCAACATTTATCCCTCAACCAACACCACCAAAAACAGATTATCTGGCCATTTATTTCATTGCTGTTTGTGCGCAAGTTGGCTGCTGAATTTGCCAACATTACAAAAGTATCTCTTTGGCTGTGAAGCGCTTTGGATACATTCCTCCCTAAACCAAAACCATGTCAAACAGATTAACTGCTCATTTATCTCATTGTTATTTGTGGGATTTTTCAGTGCCTATTGCTGCCCACACTTCCCCATGTTACAGCAATGACTCCAATTCAAAAGCACTTCATTGGATGCGAAGCGCTTTGGGACATCCTGAGGTCGTGAAAAACATTATATGAATGCAAGTTCTTCGATTCTTTAATTAGTTGGATGTGAAGTACTTTGGGCCATTCTGCAGGTGGTAGAATGGTTAGGATCTGCAATGCACTGCCTGAAAGGGTGGTGGGGGCAGATTCAATCGTGGCTTTCAAAAGGGAGTTGGGTAAGTACCTGAAGGAAAAATTTTTGCAGGGCTATGGGGCTAGGGCGGGGGAGTGGGACAAGCTGAAGGGGGGGGGGGGGGCGGTGGGGAGCGCGGGTGGGTGGGGGGAAATTGTACAAGACTGCGCTATTTTACAATACATTTTACATGAGTTTTGCTTTTAAAATTAATAAGGAGGAGGTACTAGAAAGGCTGGCTGTACTTAAAGTCGATAAATCACCAGGACCGGATGGGATACATCCTAGGATGCTGAGGGAAGTAAGGGTGGAAATTGCGGAGGTACTGGCCATAATCTTCCAATCCTCCTTCAATATGGGGCTGGTGCCAGAGGACTGGAGAATTGCAAATGTTGCACACTTGTTCAAAAAAGGGTGTAAGGATAAACCCAGCAACTACAGGCCAGTCAGTTTAACCTCGGTAGTGGGGAAGCTTTTAGAAACAATAATTCGGGACAAAATTAACAGTCACTGGACAAGTGTGGATTAATTAAGAAAAGTCAGCACGGATTTGTTAAAGGCAAATCGTGTTTAACTAACTTGATTGAGTTTTTTGATGAGGTAACAGAGAGGGTTGATGAGGGTAATACGGTTGGCGTGGTGTATATGGACTTCCAAAAGGCGTTCGACAAAGTGCCACATAATAGAAAAGCAAAATACTCTGGATGCTGGAAATCTGAACTAAAAACAGAAAATGCCAACCTCAAAGTGCCCCAACCCCACACAGCCCACTTCTACCTCCTTCCCAAGCTCCACAAACAGGACTGCCCTGGTAGATGCATTGTTTCAGCCTGTTCTTGCCCCACAGAACTTATTTCTTCCTATCTCGACTCTATTTTTTCTCCCCTTGTCCAGTCTCTTCCCACCTACATCCGTGACTCTTCCGACGCCCTCCGCCACTTTAACAGTTTCCAGTTTCCTGGCCCCAACCACCTCCTTTTCACCATGGACGTCCAATCCTTCTACACCTCCATCCCCCACCAGGATGGCCTGAGGGCGCTCCGCTTCTTCCTTGAACAGAGGCCCAACCAGTCCCCATCCACCACCACCCTCCTCCACCTGGCTGACCTTGTTCTCACATTGAACAACTTTGACTCCACTCACTTCCTCCAAATTAAAGGTGTTGCTGTGGGAACCCGCATGGGTCCTAGCTATGCTTACCTTTTCATGAGATACGTGGAACATTCTTTGTTCCAGTCCTACTCAGGTCCCCTCCCTCACCTCTTTTTCCAGTACATTGATGACTGTATCGGTGCCGTTTCCTGCTCTCGCCCTGAACTAGAAAATTTCATTCACTTTGATTCCAACTTCCACACTTCCTTTTTCCTCTACTGTGGTTGACACGGCCTTTGACCGTGTCCATTCTATTTCCCGCACTTCTGATCTCACCCCTTCCCCTCCCTCCTGGAACCACAATAGGGTTCCCCTTGTCCACACCTTTCACCCCACCAGCCTCCACATTCAACGGATCATCCTCCATCCTTTCCGCCACCTCCAGCGTGATCCCACCACCAAACACATCTTCCCCTCACCTCCCCTTTCAGCATTCTGAAGGGACCGCTCCCTCCGCAACACCCTGGTCCACTCCTCTATCACCCCGAACACCCCTTCCCCTTCGCCCGGCACCTTCACGTTCAAGCGCAGGAGATGCAACACATGCCCTTTTACCTCCTCCCTTCCCACTGACCAGGGCCCCAAACACTCCTTCCAGGTGAAACAGCGATTTACTTGTACTTCTTGCAATTTAGTATACTGTATTCGCTGCTCACGATGCGGTCTCCTCTACATAAGAACATAAGAACATAAGAAATAGGAGCAGGAGTAGGCCAATTGGCCCCTCGAGCCTGCTCCGCCATTCAATAAGATCATGGCTGATCTGATCCTAACCTGCCAATCTACTATCACAGAACCATCTCCTGAACCTAACAGAATTGGACACACGAAATAGGAGCAGGATCAGGCTACACGGCCACTGGGCCCGCTACGCTACCCACAGGGCCATGACCGATCCGAACCTAGACTCATGTCCAAATTCCTGCCCGCTCCCCGTAACCCTTAATTCCCTTCACTTCTAGGAAACTGTCTATTTCTGTTTTAAATTTATGTAATGATGTAGCTTCTACAGCTTTTTGGGGCAGCATATTCCATGGACCTACCACCCTCTGAGTGAAGTAGTTCCTTCTCATCTCAGTTTTGAAAGAGCAGCCCCTTATTCTAAGACTATGCCCCCTAGTTCTAGTTTCACCCATCATCGGGAACATCCTCCCCGCATCCACCCGATCCAACCCCTTCACAATCTTATATGTTTCAATAAGATTGCCTCTCATTCTTCTGAACTCCAATGAGTAGAGTCCCAATCTACCCAACCTCTCCTCATATGTCCATCCCCTCATCCCCGGGATTAACCGAGTGAACCTGCTTTGTACTGACTCGAGAGCAAGTATGTCTTTTCTTAAGTATGGACACCAAAACTGTATGCAGTATTCCAGTTGCGGTCTCACCAATACCTTGTACAACTGAAGCAATACCTCCCTATTTTTATATTCTATCCCCCTAGCAATGAAAGCCAATATTCCATTGGCCTTCTTAATCACTTGCTGCACCTGCATACTAACCTTTTGAGTTTCGTGCACCAGGACCCCCAGATCCCTTTGTACTTCAGTACTTTCCAGTTTCTTGCCATTAAGATAATAACTTGCTCTACTATTTTTCCTGCCAAAGTGCATAACCTCACACTTTCCAGTATTGTATTCAATCTGCCAAATCTCTGCCCACTTACTTAGCCTGTCTATGTCCCCTTGCAGATTTTTTATGTCCTCCTCACTCACTACTTTCCCTCCCATCTTAGTATCATCTGCAAACTTTGATATGTTACACTCAGTCCCCTCATCCAAATCGTTAATATAGATTGTAAAGAGTTGGGGACCCAGCACTGACCCCTGCGGAACACCACTAGTTACTGATTGCCAGTCTGAGAATGAACCATTTATCCCAACTCTCTGCCTTCTGTTGGATAGCCAGTCCTCTATCCATGCCAGAATATTACCCCCAATCCCGTGATTTTTTTATCTTAAGCAATAATCTTTTGTGTGGCACCTTGTCAAATGCCTTTTGGAAGTCTAAATACACCACATCCACTGGTTTCACTTTATCCACCCTGTATGTTACTTCCTCAAAGAACTCCAGCAAATTTGTCAAACATGACTTCCCCTTCATAAAACCATGCTGACTTTGTCCTATTAAATTATGATTATCCAAATGTCCTGTTACTGTCTCCTTAATAATGGACTCCAAAATTTTACCTACCACAGATGTTAGGCTAACCGGTCTATAGTTACCAGCCTTCTGTCTACTGCCCTTTTTAAATAAGGGTGTTACATTAGCAGTTTTCCAGTCTGCCGGGATCTTTGCTGAGTCCAGGGAGTTTTGGAAAATTATTACCAATGCATCCACAATCCCTACCGCCACTTCCCTCAAGACCCTAGGATGTAAGCCATCAGGTCCAGGTGATTTATCTGCCTTGAGTCCCATTATTTTACCGAGTACCACTTCCTTAGTGATTTTGATCGTGATTAGCTCCTCTCCCCCTATAGCCCCCTGTTTGTCCAGTGTTGGGATATTCTTAGTGTCCTCTACTGTAATGACTGATACAAAATATCCATTCAGTGTATTTGCCATCTCCATATTTCCCACCATTAATTTCCCGGTCTCATCCTCTAAGGGACCAACATTTACTTTAGCCACCCTTTTTCTTTTTATATAACTATAAAAACTCTTACTATCTGTTTTTATATTTTTTGCTAATTTACTTTCATAATCTATCTTCCCTTTCTTAATCAACCTTTTTGTTATTTTTTGCTGTCTTTTAAAGTTTTCCCAATCCTCTATCCTCTCACTAGATTTGGCTACCGTATAAGCCCTTGTTTTTAGTCGAATACTATCCTTAATTTCTTTACTTAGCCACGGATGACTGTCTTTTCTTTTACACCCTTTTCTTCTCAGTGGAATATATATTTTTTGGAAGTTGTAAAATAACTCCTTAAATGTACACCACTGATCATGTATCGTCTTACCCTTTAATCTATTTTCCCAATCCACTCTACTCAATTCCGCTTGCATACCTTCATAGTCTCCTTTATTCAAGCTTAGCACGCTTGTTTGAGATCCAACCTTCTCACCCTCTAATTGAATATGGAATTCAACCATGTTATGGTCACTCATTCCAAGGGGATCCTTTACTAGGACATTTTTAATTAATCCTGTCTCGTTACACAGGGCCAGATCTAAGGTTGCTTGCCCCCTGGTCGGTTCAGTTACATACTGCTCAAGAAACCCATCCCTAATACACTCAATGAACTCATCCTCAAGGCAGCCCTGCCTAATTTGATTTGTCCAATTAATATCATAGTTAAAATCCCCCATAATTATAGATGTTCCCTTATTACAAGCCTCAACTATTTCCTGATTGATACTCTGTCCAACAGAGTTGCAACTGTTCGGAGGCCTATAGACTACGCCCACTAGTGTTTTTTTCCCCTTATTATTCCTTATCTCCACCCAAACTGTTTCATTATCCTGATCTTTTGACCCAGTATCATTTCTCTGTATTACAGTGATTGCTTCCTTTATTAACATAGCCACCCCACCTCCCCTTCCTTCCTGCCTGTCCTTCCTGATCGTTAAATAACCTGGTATGTTTAATTCCCAGGCATTGTCACCCTGCAGCCACAAGATCATACCCATATGTAGTTATTTGTGCCATTAACTCGTCTATTTTGTTACGAATGCTACGTGCATTCAGATAGAGAACTTTCAAATATGTTTTGTGACACTTTGGGGTAGAAATTAGGTCGCGCCCCATTTGGGGCGCAAATATCGTCTGGACGCAAATATTAGCGCCTGGCGCTAATTATCGGCACTGACTGGAAACTTCACTTTTACCGCCCCGGGAGGTGAGTGGAGCGCTAAAGCAGGCGCTGCACACCTGTCTTAAGGCGCAAAGGCCAAGGAGTGAGGCGCTAACTCAGAGCGCTGGCGAAGCTCATGTAATGTCAGTCAGCAATGGAACACACACACAATGGCATGGGCCAGTTCTTAAAGGGGATGGTTAATCTTGCTTTCCATCCACATCCTGTTCATTGCAGCCTTGAATCTCGGCCTGGAGAGACTTGCACATCAAATGTGCTGGAAAGAACAATGGAGAGTACCAGGCAAAGAGCTCAGAGTGCAGCTCCCACAGTCTCTGCTAAATCGATACAAGGAAGGGCAAATCAAAATGAACCTGCAAAGTGCTGCTCAGTACCCAAAACTCCTTCACACAATGTTGATTCTCTCCAGAAGTCTCTCCCTCTCTCTCTCAGAATGCGTAGTTCAAAAATGCCACCAACAATAAAAGAAAGGAAGAGGCCCCCTTTAAATAGCGCCCCCCCCAGCCCCACAGCGATTGATAGCGTTCCAGTCTTCTGGTCGTTGCTAGCGTCAGGCGGTAAGGCAGGGGGCGCCACTCAATTTCCGCTCCGGGGCGCCACAAGGGCGTTGCACCATGGAATGACGTCACAATCTGCGCGCGCAGGTGGTCGCAGCGGTAAAGTTTAGCGCCGCCACACAATGTCTAGTTAAGTTCCCGAGCGGCGCAAACATCGCTGCGCCCGGGCGTTAGCGGCTTTGCGCCCCATTAGCGCCCTCTTAAGGCGCTAACGGGAGGCGCAACCAACTGAATTTTTACCCCTTAGTTCCTGCTTTTGCCCTTTTTATTACTTTACCTTTTACTCCATACCTTCTGCCCCTTCCTGACACACCCTGGTTTTTAATTTCCCCACTGCTACCTAAGTCTATTACCTTCTCTGTTGTCATTTTTATTATTTGCTTTCTAGGAACCTCCCCCCCCACTAGTTAGTTTAAAGCCCTCTCTACAGCCCTAGTTATATGATCCGCCAGGACTCTAGTCCCAACGGAACAGCTCCCTCCTGCCCCAGTACTGGTGCCAGTGTCCCAGGAAGCAAAACCCATTTCTCCCACACCAGTCTTTGAGCTACTCATTTAACTCCCTAATTTTATTTGTCCTAGCCAAATTCGCTCCTGGCTCAGGTAATAATCCAGAGATACATTGGGGAGACTAAACGGAAATTGGGTGACCGCTTTGCGGAACACCTCCGTTCAGTCCGTAAGGGTGACCCCGAGCTTCCGGTCGCCTGTCACTTTAATTCTCCGCTCCACTCCCACTCTGACCTCTCGTCCTCGGCCTCTTACACTGTTCCAATGAAGCTCAACGTAAGCTCAAGGAACAGCACCTCATCTTTCGATTAGGCACTTTACAGCCTTCTGGACTCAACATCGAGTTCAACAATTTCAGAACTTAACCTCTGCCTCTATCATTTAAAAAAAAAAAATTCTCTCTCACACGGCAGGTGTTGATCATTCTGCCATTTACACTTCATCTCGAGTCATCTTTTATTTCTCAACTTGTCCCATTACCATCTCCTTTGGCCTTGCACAATCATCCCTTTTGTCTCTTAGGGGTAAAAATTAGGTCGCGCCCCATTTGGGGCGCAAATATCGTCTGGACGCAAATATTAGCGCCTGCCGCTAATTATCGGCACTGACTGGAAACTTCACTTTTACCGCCCCGGGAGGTGAGTGGAGCGCTAAATCAGGCGCTGCACACCTGTCTTAAGGCGCAAAGGCCAAGGAGTGAGGCGCTAACTCAGAGCGCTGGCGAAGCTCATGTAATGTCAGTCAGCAATGGAACACACACACAATGGCACGGGCCAGTTCTTAAAGGGGATGGTTAATCTTGCTTTCCATCCACATCCTGTTCATTGCAGCCTTGAATCTCGGCCTGGAGAGACTTGCACATCAAATATGCTGGAAAGAACAATGGAGAGTACCAGGCAAAGAGCTCAGAGTGCAGCTCCCACAGTCTCTGCTAAATCGATACAAGGAATGGCAAATCAAAATGTACCTGCAAAGTGCTGCTCAGTACCCAAAACTCCTTCACACAACGTTGAATCTCTCCAGAAGTCTCTCCCTCTCTCTCTCAGAATGCGTAGTTGAAAAATGCCACCAACAATAAAAGACAGGAAGAGGCCCCCTTTAAATAGCGCCCCCCCCAGCCCCACAGCGATTGATAGCGTTCCAGTCTTCTGGTCGTTGCTAGCGTCAGGCGGTAAGGCAGGGGGCGCCACTCAATTTCCGCTCCGGGGCGCCACAAGGGCGTTGCACCATGGAATGACGTCACAATCTGCGCGCGCAGGTGGTCGCAGCGGTAAAGTTTAGCGCCGCCACACAATGTCTAGTTAAGTTCCCGAGCGGCGCAAACATCGCTGCGCCCGGGCGTTAGCGGCTTTGCGCCCCATTAGCGCCCTCTTAAGGCGCTAACGGGAGGCGCAACCAACTGAATTTTTACCCCTTAGTTCCTGCTTTTGCCCTTTTTATTACTTTACCTTTTACTCCATACCTTCTGCCCCTTCCTGACACACCCTGGTTTTTAATTTCCCCACTGCTACCTAAGTCTATTACCTTCTCTGTTGTCATTTTTATTATTTGCTTTCTAGGAACCTCCCCCCCCACTAGTTAGTTTAAAGCCCTCTCTACAGCCCTAGTTATATGATCCGCCAGGACTCTAGTCCCAACGGAACAGCTCCCTCCTGCCCCAGTACTGGTGCCAGTGTCCCAGGAAGCAAAACCCATTTCTCCCACACCAGTCTTTGAGCTACTCATTTAACTCCCTAATTTTATTTGTCCTAGCCAAATTCGCTCCTGGCTCAGGTAATAATCCAGAGATACATTGGGGAGACTAAACGGAAATTGGGTGACCGCTTTGCGGAACACCTCCGTTCAGTCCGTAAGGGTGACCCCGAGCTTCCGGTCGCCTGTCACTTTAATTCTCCGCTCCACTCCCACTCTGACCTCTCGTCCTCGGCCTCTTACACTGTTCCAATGAAGCTCAACGTAAGCTCAAGGAACAGCACCTCATCTTTCGATTAGGCACTTTACAGCCTTCTGGACTCAACATCGAGTTCAACAATTTCAGAACTTAACCTCTGCCTCTATCATTTAAAAAAAAAAAATTCTCTCTCACACGGCAGGTGTTGATCATTCTGCCATTTACACTTCATCTCGAGTCATCTTTTATTTCTCAACTTGTCCCATTACCATCTCCTTTGGCCTTGCACAATCATCCCTTTTGTCTCTTAGGGGTAAAAATTAGGTCGCGCCCCATTTGGGGCGCAAATATCGTCTGGACGCAAATATTAGCGCCTGCCGCTAATTATCGGCACTGACTGGAAACTTCACTTTTACCGCCCCGGGAGGTGAGTGGAGCGCTAAATCAGGCGCTGCACACCTGTCTTAAGGCGCAAAGGCCAAGGAGTGAGGCGCTAACTCAGAGCGCTGGCGAAGCTCATGTAATGTCAGTCAGCAATGGAACACACACACAATGGCACGGGCCAGTTCTTAAAGGGGATGGTTAATCTTGCTTTCCATCCACATCCTGTTCATTGCAGCCTTGAATCTCGGCCTGGAGAGACTTGCACATCAAATATGCTGGAAAGAACAATGGAGAGTACCAGGCAAAGAGCTCAGAGTGCAGCTCCCACAGTCTCTGCTAAATCGATACAAGGAATGGCAAATCAAAATGTACCTGCAAAGTGCTGCTCAGTACCCAAAACTCCTTCACACAACGTTGAATCTCTCCAGAAGTCTCTCCCTCTCTCTCTCAGAATGCGTAGTTGAAAAATGCCACCAACAATAAAAGACAGGAAGAGGCCCCCTTTAAATAGCGCCCCCCCCCAGCCCCACAGCGATTGATAGCGTTCCAGTCTTCTGGTCGTTGGATGCGCCAGGCGGTAAGGCAGGGGGCGCCACTCAATTTCCGCTCCGGGGCGCCACAAGGGCGTTGCACCATGGAATGACGTCACAATCTGCGTGCGCAGGTGGTCGCAGCGGTAAAGTTTAGCGCCGCCGCACAATGTCAAGTTAAGTTCCCGAGCGGCGCAAACATCGCTGCGCCCGGGCGTTAGCAGCTTTGCGCCCCATTAGCGCCCTCTTAAGGCGCTAACGGGAGGCGCAACCAACTGAATTTTTACCCCTTAATCTCTCTTGCCTTCCATCCTATCACAGACCTTCCCTTTTGTTTTTTCCTCCCCTCCCCTCTTTCCCTGCCCCTACACTTGCTAAAAACCTGTTCCATCTCCAACTTTTTCCAGTTCTGACGAAGGGTCATCGACCTGAAACGTTAAGTCTGTTTCTCTCTCCACAGATGCTGCCTTACCTGCTGAATATTTCCAGCATTTTCTGTTTTTATGCCACATAATAGGCTTGCCAGCAAAGTTGAAGCCCATGGAATAAAAGGGACAGTAGCAGCATGGATACGAAATTGACTGAGTGATAGGAAAACAGAGAGTAGTAGTGGACGGTTGTTTTTCGGACTGGAGGAAGGTATACAGCGGTGTTCCCCAGGGGTCGGTACTAGGACTACTGCTTTTCTTGATATATATTAATGACTTAGATTTGGGTGTACAGGGCACAGTGGGCTATGCTGATTTGAGAAGGGGTGTCATCATATTTCGTTAGGGCAAAAAAAAAAGTATTACTTGTGCCCACACATTGGCAGACCCCTTGAAATCTTCTTGCGGACCCCTCGGTGGCCGTGGACCTGGTTGAGAAGCCCTGGTCTAGACTGCTGGCCTTGAGTGGGAGAGGGTTTCCTGGGGGCGGGGTCCTGGCAGTTTTACAATCAGTTTAAAGCCTAAAATGTGCGAGACCTTTGCTCCATTATGTGGCTGCACCGTGTGGGTCTCGCACATTGTAACAGCAGCTTTTTAGAACACGTTTCGAGTGAAATGTTAAGTTCTAGGTAACATTTAATCAAAACTTTCCTGATTACCCTATCACAGACCTCTTCCTTTTATTCTTTTCCTGTCCCCTTTTTCCCTGGCTCTGTACTTGCTTAAAAATTTTGGCCGCGAAATTCAGTAGGTTAGCGCCTCCCGTTAGTGCCTGGTGGGGGCGCTAACGGGGCGCTAAAGAGTTAGCGCCCGGCTGCGGTTAATCCAACGGCGCGCGTGACCTTCAGTGGCGAATTAGTGCTGGCGCTAACTGTTAGTGCCTCGGCCTCCAGTGCGTCTCATATGGTGACGTCAATGCGTGTGCAATGCCCCGTTAACGGCCCCGATGCAAAATTGCCTTTCGCCCCCTGCTTTAGCACCTCGCTGCCGACAACGCCAGTAAGAGGAGGCGTTGTGCAGTCGGAAGTGCGCTTGCAGGAGCGGTAATTAAAGGGAATGCTTCTGTGTCGCTTGAACATCGCGAAAAAGGCGCTTTCAGTGATCGCACCGTTTAGTTCTTGCACCAGTCTGCTGCCTGCGCAAACTTTTTTACACCTTTTCCTCAAACATCTCCAAATTCTGCACTTTCTGAAAGTGATGGGGGCTGCAATGGCAGTCGCCCAGGTCGTGTTGAAAAACACCACTGATGACTATGAGGTTATACAGCGTGATTGGCCCCTCCCTTTAAGAGATGGAAGCAGCCTGTGCGATTAAAGAGTGCCGTTTGGACTGCCCATGACCTTCTTTATCGCTCTGCCGGTAGTGCCCCGCTCTCAGAGGTTAGCGCTCTAGGTTAGGAGTGTAGCGCTTGATTTAGCACTCCAATTCCCTCTTGGAGCGCTAACAATGAATTTCACGGGAGTCGACAATGATTAGCGCCTGGCGCTAATTAAGAACATAAGAACATAAGAAATAGGAGCAGGAGTAGGTCATTCAGCCCTTCGAGCCTGCGCCGCCATTCAATAAGATCATGGCTGATCTTCTACCTCAACTCTATTCACCGGCCCTATCGCCATATCCCTTGATGCCCTTACTAGTCAGAAATCTATTGACTTCTGTTTTGAATATATCCAATGACTGAGCCTCCACAGCCCTCTGGGGTAGAGAATTCCAAAGATTCACCACCCTCTTCAACTTTTAAAGTTTTAGCGCCCCAAACGGGGCTATACCGAATTTCTCCCCCTTCATCTCCAACATCTTCCAGTTCTGATGAAAGGTCATCGACCTGAAACGTTGACTCTGTTTCTCTCTCCACCGATGCTGCCTGACCTGAGTGTTTGCCAGCATTTACTGTTTTTAGTTCAGATTTCCAGCATCCGTTCAGTATTTTGCTTGTCTCCAGAATACTACATTAATACCGGAGGTAAAATAGGCTGTGGATGGAGCGGGCTGAATGGCCGTTACCCATTTTGGATTTCTTACGTTCCTAAGTGCTTAGGGACGTTTCGGAGAGACATGATAAGTACCATAGAAATGCAAGCTGTTTGTTCTAATCAATGGCCTTGATAATTGCTTACACTGTAGCAACAGATGATATCACCTTAAACACTCCAGAAATAAAACCCAACAACAGCAATAACTGGAAACTAGTTCACGATGTAGAACTAATGTGTTCCTGGATGATTCTCTGATGAGATAGATATTGCTGTTCTGAAAAACAGATGGGACCTCACTTTTTATCCCTAACCAACATTGCAATTTAATATTGGTGAATTACCAGTCAGCGGTACTTGAGAGAAGAACAGGAAAGCCATTAGGAATGTCAGGCATCTAAAAGAGTAACAAAGCAGCTAAGAAGCACTAAGGAAATTTAATGAGTGATGCTTTCTCATATCACTTATCTCATCATATCACGGGACAAGATAGCAGCAAATTACGTCTCAGTTTCCTTTGCTTAGTAGAGATGATTTGTTTTCCCCTGTTATTGCTACAGATCTACAGTTTGCATATAGGCTTTCTATTTGCGAGCGTTGATGTTACGAGTGACACTCCCGATGGAGAGTCTCTGCCGCCCTGGAATGTATGTCAGGAAATCGTGGATGGACTCGCCATAATTTTCTGTTCGGTATGGATGGAAGTGCACCCCGCGATTTCCCAGCATGCGCTCCCTGCGGGCCAATGCTCCACAGCAGGCTCCCTTACTCGTAATATCAGCTGTCTCTAGAGTCAACGAACCGACTTTGGTGTCAGGTTACATCTCGGTTTTGTAAGGGACCGGAAAATAGGACAGAAATCGGTCCCTCCCAATTTCCTCCCAAGGAATTTCCCAGCCAGGTCTAATAGCATGCAGGTACAGCCAGCAATTAGGAAAGCAAATGGAATGTTGGCCTTTATTACAAGAGGATTTGAGTATAAGAGTAAAGACGTCTTACTGCAATTATATAGGGCCCTGGTGAGACCACACCTGGAGTATTGTGTACAGTTTTGGTCTCCTTACCTAAGGAAGGATATACTTGCCACAGAGGGAGTGCAACGAAGGTTCACCAGACTGGTTCCTGGGATGGGGAGATTGTCCTATGAGGAGAGATTGAGTAGACTAGGCCTATATTCTCTAGAGTTTAGAAGAATGAGAGGTGATCTCATTGAAACATACAACATTCTTACAGGGCTTGACAGGGTAGATGCAGGGAGGATGTTTCCCCTGGCTGGGGAGTCTAGAACGAGGGTCACAGTCTCAGAATAAGGGGTTGGCCATTTAGGACTGAGATGAGGAGAAATTTCTTCACTTAGAGAGTGGTGAATCTTTGGAATTCTCTACCCCAGAGGGCTGTGGAGGCTCAGTCGTTGAGTATATTCAAGACAGAGATCGATAGATTTTTGAATATAAGGGAATCAAGGGATATGGGGATTGTTCAGGAAAGTGGAGATGAGGTAGAAGATCAGCCATGATCTTATCGAATGGCAGAGCAAGCTCGAGGGGCCAAATGGCCTACTCCTGCTCCTATTTCTTATGTTCTTATAAGGCAGTGGAATCTCCCATTGGGAAGCAGATAGGAATTTCATGCACATATTTAATTTAGGTCAAAATTAGATCAGTAGGATGTAGACACAAACTTTTCATGACTTATGCTTCCATTACAAACCGTGGCTGTTAAATTGACTCAGGTAGGGATTTGAAAGGCACAGATTTAAAGGGCCCACCAGCTGGTAGAAATCATTTTTTCACCTGCAGGAACTGTTTTGCTGATAATTATAGGCATCTGTGGGTGAAGGTGATTATAACAGTGATTTTGACATAACGGGATGATGCTGCAAATGTTTTCTCTGTTCCTCTGACTCAAGCCTCTCTGTCAGCTGTGGATCAGTGGTAGCAAATCCCACTCCAGAGACTTGAGCATATAATCTCGGCTGCCACTCCAGTGCAGTACTGAGGGAGTGCTCCACTGTCGGAGGTGCCGTCTTTCCGAGTCTGCCCTCTCAGGTGGACGTAAGAGATCCCATGGCATTATTTGGAGAAGGGCAGGGGAGTTCTCCCCGTGGCCTGAGCCAACGTTTATCCCTCAACAAATATCACTAAAACAGATTATCTGGTCATTTATTTCATTGCTGTTTGTGGGAGCTTGCTGTGTGCAAATTGGCTGTGACATTCCCCAAGGTTGAATACAAGGACCCCTGCTAATGTTTTTGATATACATTAATGACTTGGACTTGGGGGTACAGGGCACAATTTCAAAATTTGCAGATGACGTAAAACTTTGAAGTGTGGGAAACAGTGAGGAAGATAATAATAGGTTTCAAGAAGACATAGACAGGCTGGTGGAATGGGTGGACATGTGGCAGATGAAATTCAACGCAGAGAAGTGTGAGGTGATACATTTTGGTAGGAAGAATGAGGAGAGACCATACACACTAAATGGTACAATTTTACAGGGGGTGCAAGAACAGAGAGACCTGGGGGTGTTTGTGCACAAATCTTTGAAGGTGGCAGGACAGGTTAACAAAGCAGTTAATAAAGCATATGGGATTCTGGGCTTTATAAATAAAGGCATAGAGTACAAAAGCCAGGAAGTTTTGCTAAACCTATATAAAACACTGGTTCGGCCCCAGCATTTTTTAAATTCGTTTTTTAATGGGATGTGGGCGTCGCTGGCAAGGCCAGCATTTATTGCCCATCCCTAACTGCCCTTGAGAAGGTGGTGGTGAGCCGCCGCCTTGAACTGCTGCAGTCTGTGTGGTGATGGTACTCCCATAGTGCTGTTAGGGAGGGAGTTCCAGGATTTTGACCCAGCGACGATGAAGGAACGGCGATATACTTCTAAGTCAGGATGGTGTGTGACTTGGAAGGGAACTTGGAGGTGGTGGTGTCCCATGCGCCTGCTGCCCTTGTCCTTCTAGGTGGAAGAGGTCGCGTGTTTGGGAGGTGCTGCCGAAGAAGCCTTGGCGAGTTGCTGCAGTGCATCTTGTAGATGGTCCACACTGCAGCCACGGTACGCCGGTGGTGGAGGGAGTGAATGTTTAAGGTGGTGGATGGGGTGCCAATCAAGCGGGCTGCTTTGTCCTGGATGGTGTCGAGCTTCTTGAGTGTTGTTGGAGCTGCACTCATCCAGGCAAGTGGAGAGTATTCCATCAAACTCCTTACTTGTGCCTTGTAGATGGTGGAAAGGCTTTGGGGAGTCAGGAGGTGAAGTACTGTGTCCAATTCTGGGTACCACACTTTAGGAAGGACGTAAAGACTTTGAAGAGGGTACAGAAGAGATTTACTAGAATCGTTCCAGGGATGAGTGTATTGAGTTAATTGGATAGACTAGAGACGCTTGGAGCAGAGAAGGCTAAGAGAAGATTTGAATGAGGTGTTTAAAATCATGAAAGGTTTAGATAGAGTAAATAAAGAGAAACTGTTCCCAATGGCTGAAGGGTCGATAACGAGAGGGCACAGATTTAAGGTGATTTGCAAAAGAACCAGAGGTGACATGAGGAAAAACCTTTTTACACAACGAGTGGTTAGGATTTGGAATGCACTACTGATAGGGTGGTGGATACAGATTCAATAGTAGCCTTCAAACAGGAATTGGATAAATACTTGAAGGAGAAAAGAACTGCCAGGGTATGGGGAGGGAGCGGGGGAGTGGGACTAATTGGATTGCTCTTCAAAAGAGCCCGTACAGACTCGATGGGCTGAATGGCCTCCTTCTGTGTTGTATGATTCTATGATTACAACAGTGACTACACTTCAAAAGTACTTCATTGACTGTAAAGCGCTTTGGGACATCCTGAGGTCGTGAAAGGCGCTATACAAATGTAAATTTTTCTTTGTTGTTCTTGAAATCCCATAATGCTGGGCCTACTTGAAAGAAGAGGTAGAAGTAAACAAGGATGCTGTTTGACGTACCATATTTCCCAGGCAGCCGCCATGATGCCTTCATTTTATGACCGTCCTCCATTCTCCTATTGTTTGACCCTGGGCAACAACTGCAAGGCTAGTTCCTTGGAGTCCAGGCTTGGCTTATGAGACCTGTGAAACATCCGCACACACAGCAGGTGAACAGAGGTACATTGAAGTCCGTGCTTCTAAGTGCTTTCAACAGAGATCTAGCTTTAAGAATCCAGCAGGCCACGCCATTGAATTGGTCACTCGCCCATTTCAGATGTGCGGGGTGAGCGCCAGGAGACTTAGAATAGCTCCTGGGAGTAACAGTAAACATCACTTTCACTGTATAGACAATGGGGGGAAAATTGGGTGGCGCCCCCTTTGGGGTGATAACTTCGCCAGGGCGTTACTTTTAGCGCCCCGAAAAAGTTAGCGCCCCCTCACCCGAAATTGAGTGGTTGCGCCCCAAGCAGGAGGCGGGGCGCTACTGGAAGCGCTCTCCCTCCCTCTTGGGGCGCTCCAGTTCAATATCGCGCCGCTACATGCCGCAGCGCCATGCCCGCCGGCACGTAGCGCTGTGGTACTGCAGGCCTCCCTCCCCTGATTAAAGGGAAGGGGCCTAGCGCAGCACGCACCAGAGCCCTGCTGGACCATCGGGGAGCGGGGTGCCAGCAAAAGAGCCCGGCACTCCTCTTGAGTGCCGGGCTGCCCGATCGCGGCTGGCACCCCGCAGGAGGAGGGCAGAGGGGGCAGGTGTTGGCAGGCGGCCCCAAAAAAATGGCCGCCCAGCACCTGCCCTTTAAAACGCCCCCTGACCCTGTCGGACATGGCGTCCGGCGGTAGGTCAGGGAGCGAGAGCCAAGTTTGCAGCCGGGACGCGAGCGGGGCGCTACGCACGACGATGACGCCATCGCTGGAGGCGCAGCGCTGCAGGGCGCTACTGGCTACTTGGCTGAATTTTGTGGGAGGTGTTAGCGGCGCCATGCTCAGGCGCTAGTTGCTTTGCGCCCCGTTAGCGCCCCCTGATTTAAATATGTCAATAAGCTTCCCACATCTCCACGGTGGGGCTACTCGGATGGCCAGATATCAGCCGCCGTAAAAATGGCGGCGATCGCGAGCACAGCGTGTTGGGGTCGGGTTACGTGAATTTCACTTTTCAACTCCCCCCCCGCCGGCCCTCTCCCGTCTATTGTAGGGGGGTTAATATTGAGGCCAAAGTCACTGAGCTATGCTACCTGCTCCAGGGAGACCTGTAGACAATTACCATAGCGATGGCTCTTCCAATGCGTATCATCATTGCCACCGCTTTAAACGCTTATGCTACGGAATCTTTCCAAGCCACCGCAGGAGATGCCGACTAAATAATCGGATCATGGAATGTTGCAGCTCAGACACAGGCTATTCAGCCCATCAAGCCTCTGCCAGTGTTTTTCTCCAAATGAGCCTTCCAATCCAGTCTCACTCCCCTGCTCTCCTCCCATATCCTTTGAGATTCCTCTTTTTCATACGACGAAGGAATTCCCTTTTAAAAGAATTTATGAACTTTGCTTCAGCAACCGTTTGTGCCAGAGAATTCCTCAGTGCAAAGGCAATTTTTCCTAACCTCATCCAGTCCATCAATGCAGCAAGTAAGTGGCAGATGCTTTGTTTTTCAAAGAGCAAACATCTTCATCACTTCCCCTGTGGAAAGAAGGCCTCAATTGGACATGATTGCCAAAAGCCCAGCGCACAGCAGATGGCACTCATGTGGGCACCAGGGCTCCTCACACCAACTCCACAGCTCACGTGAATAGAATTCAATGAATCTTCAGGTGCTGTCTGACCACGGGAGCATCATAATAAAAGCAAATGCCCGCTATCCAGGAAGCTCCTACGATGCTTTCAGTATGCTGCAGTCCACAGCACCCACAACATTAACAGCCATTTATAAATTACATGCATTGTGAGTTCAATTGATTTCAAGGTACAGGGATAGTGTCCATTGTTCAATTTCCTGCCTTTTATTTTCCAAAGTGACTACATTTCAAAAAGCATTCGGAATGCCTTGAGGATCTGAAACATGCGATATAATTGCAAGTTCCTTCTTTCTTCTTTTACTCAGCCTGCCTCTTGTACTGGCCATAAAGGGAAGCTTCGTGTGAAATGCAAATCTTAAAGCGCAGAGGCTGATTATCTGTCTTCCCAATTGTCCATCAGGAGGTTTGTAGGAAAGAGCCTTGTGTGAAATATCATCTTACTGCACAGTCGGCACTCCAGGCACTTGAGCACAAAAATCCAGGCTGACACTCCAGTGCAGTGCTGAGGGAGTGCTGCACTGTCGGAGGTGCCGTCTTTCAGATCAGACATTAAACCGAGGCCCCGTCTGCTCTCTCAGGTGCACGTAAAAGATCCCATGGCACTATATCGAAGAAGAGCAGGGCAGCTCTCCCTCTCCTTTCGGTGTCCTGGCCAAAATGTATCCCTCAATCAACATCACTAAAAGCAGATTATCTCGTCATTATCACAATTTCTGTTTCTGGGAGTTTGCTGTGTGCAAATTGGCTGCTGCGTTTCCTACATTACAACAGTGACTACACTTCAAAAGTACTTCATTGGCTGTAAAGTGCTTTGGGACATCCTGAGATCATGAAAGAACATAAGAACATAAGAATTAGGAGCAGGAGTAGGCCATACGGCCCTTTGAGTCTCCTCCACTATTCAATAAGATCATGATGCGGAGATGCCGGTGTTGGACTGGGGTGGACAAAAATGAGAAGTCGCACAACACCAGGTTATAGTCCAACAGATTTATTTAAAATTACAAGCTGTACCTTTGCCTGACGAAGGGGCGACAGCTCCGAAAGCTTGTAATTTTAAATAAATCTGTTGGACTATAACCTGGTGTTGTGCGACTTCTCAATAAGATCATGGCTGATCTTCGACCTCAAGTTCACTTTCGTGCCCTATCTCCATATCCCTTAATTCCTCTGGAGTCCAGAAATCTATCTATCTCAGCCTTGAATATACTCAGAAAAGCTTTCTAAGTGAGTCTTCAGTACAAGGACTCAACTTAGAAGAGAGATTGTCAGTGTTTGACAGTTTCACAGAGCTGTCAAACGATGACAATTCATCTGTCAAAAAATCTTGACAGATGAAACGTCATACGCTGACGTTCTCTGTCACCGGCTTTCCCTTAATTGGCCTGCTAAGTCTGCAGGGCGGGCTTAACAAGGTCAATCAAGGGAAAATAGCGTGGGTTGGCCGGACGTCAATGGAGGCGGGACTAAAACCTGACAAGCAGCAGTCCCGCCTCCATCACGTCCCCATTGATAAAATCACCCCCAAAGAGTCTGCAAAGGGATATAGATAGGTTAAGTGAGTGGGTAAAATTTTGGCAGATGGAGTATAATGTGGGAAAATGTGAGGTTATCCACTTTGGAAGGAAAAATGCAAAAGCAAATTATTATTTAAATGGAGTGAGACTACAAAATGCTGCGGTACAAAGGGATCTGGGAGTCCTAGTACATGAAATACAAAAAGTTAGCATGCAGGTACAGCAAGTAATTAGGAAGGCTAATGGAATGTTGGTCTTTATTGCAAGGTCTATGGAGTATAAAAGTAGGGAAGTTATGATGCAACTTTACAGGGCGCTGGTGAGACCGCACCTGGAGTACTGCGTACAGTTTTGGTCTCCATATTTAAGGAAGGATATACCTGCATTGGAGGCAGTGCAGAGAAGGTTCACTAGGTTGATTCCTGGGATGGAAGGGTTGACGTATGACGAAAGGTTGAGCAGTTTGGGCCTAGACTCATTGGAGTTTAGAAGAATGAGAGGTGATCTTATTGAAACATATGAGATTCTGAGGGGGATTGATAGGGTGGATGCAGAGAGGATGTTTCCCCTAGTGGGGGTATCTAGAACTAGGGGGCATAGTTTCAGAATAAGGGGTCGCCCATTTAAGACGGAGATGAGGAGGAATTTCTTCTCTCAGAGGGTCATGAAGCTTTGGAATTCTCTACCCCAGAGAGCTGTGGAGGCGGAGTCATTGAATATATTCAAGGCGGAGATTGACAGACATTTGAACTACAAGGGAGTCGAGGGGTATGGGGAGAGCGCGGGAAAGTGGTGTTGAGGCCAAGATTGGATCAGCCATGATCTTACTGAATGGCGGAGCAGGCTCGAGGGGCCGATTGGCCTACTCCTGCTCCTGTTTCTTATGTTCTTATGTAATAGTTTCATTGGTGTACACCAGACAGTTTCTTCGTAAATTTAAATAGTATTTGAGATGAAAAAAACTGTTAAAACGTGCCTAATAAAATGAGCGCGATTGGAAGCACGTTCCCGAAACAGCGCAGTCGGCGGAATCCCTGCAATTTTGACCTGGGGCGGGGGCGTGGCCAGTTTTCTGGGCGGGGCCTGATTCAGCGAATTGAATCTTGAACCAGTGTAAAAGATCACGGAAAACACGAGCGTAAGTGGTTTTGGGCGTGACTCACATTTAAAATGTCCCGATCTTTTTGCACTAGTTCGGCCGATTCCTCCCGGATTGCGCTGATATAACTGGCGGACTCAAACGGAAAGTCGACCCCCCCCCCCCAACCCCCCCGCACCCCACCATGTTTTTTGAAAAAGTCTTTTGGGAGTGTAATATTTTGAAATTCTTACTTGTTCAGGGTTAACCCGTATTACGTTGCCATGAAGTTAAATTTGATTCACGAAAGACTAACCTTCAGTTTTCGTAGCAGATGAAGCAGCTATCAGAATTGAACGAAAAGCAGAAAACGCTGAAAACACTCAGCAGGTCAGGCAGCGTCTGTGGAGAGAGAAACAGAGTTAACGTTTCAGGTCGCTGCGTCAGAGCTGGCAAAAGTTAGAGATGTCACAGATTTTAAGCAAGTGCAGGGGGCAGGGAAATGGGAGTGAGGGGAGAAAAGATCAAAAGGGAAGGTCTGCGATAGGGTGGAAGGCAGGAGAGATTAAATGACAAAAGGTATGATGGGGCAAGGCAAAAGAGGATGGTGATGGGACAGGTAAAGAAAGAAAAGGTGGGTCTAGAGGAGGTGTAAATGGCAACTGCAGAATCATAAGCAGCACAATTTTTTTTATTCATTCATGGGATGTGGGCGTCGCTGGCAAGGCCAGCATTTATTGCCCATCCCTAGTTGCCCTTGAGAAGGTGGTGGTGAGATGCCTTCTTGAACTGCTGCAGTCCGTGTGGTGAAGGTACTCCCACAGTGCTGTTAGGGAGAGAGTTCCAGGATTTTGACCCAGTGACGATGACGGATCGGCGATGTACTTCCAAGTCAGGATGGTGTGTGACTTGGAAGGGAACTTGGAGGTGGTGGTGTTCTCATGCGCCTGCTGCCCTTGTCCTTCTAGGTGGAAGAGGTCGTGGGTTTGGGAGGTGCTGCTGAAGAAGCCTTGGCGAGTTGCTGCAGTGCATCTTGTAGATGGTACACACTGCAGCCACAGTTCGCCGGTGGTGGAGGGAGTGAATGTTTAAGGTGGTGGATGGGGTGCCAATCAAGTGGGCTGCTTTGTCTTGGATGGTGTCGAGCTTCTTGAGTGTTTTTGGAGCTGCACTCATCCAGGCAAGTGGAGAGTATTCCATCACACCACTGACTTGTGCCTTGTAGATGGTGGAAAGACTTTGGGGAGTCAGGAGGTGAGACACTCACTGCAGAATACCTAGCCTCTGACCTGCTCTTGTTGCCACAGTATTTATGTGACTGGTCCAGTTAAGTTTCTGGTCAATGGTGACCCCCAAGATGTTGATCGTGGGGGATTCGGCGATGGTAATGCTGTTGAATGTCAAGGGGCGGTGGTTTGATGTTCGCTTGTTGGAGATAGTCATTGCCTGGCACTTCTGAGGCGCGAATGTTACATGCCACTTATCAGCCCAAGCCTGAATGTCGTCCAGGTCTTGCTGCATGCGGGCATGGACTGCTTCATTATCTGAAGAGTTGCGAATGGCACTGAACACTGTGCAGTCATCAGCGAACTTCCCCACTTTTGACCTTATGACCTGCTGTCTGTAAAAATGGGAGCAGTGGTTATGTTCTGAAATTGTTGAATGCAACGTTGAGTCTGGAAGGCTGTAAAATAACCACTGCTCCCATTTTTACATTGAGCTTCATTGGAACAGTGTAGGAGGCCGAGGACAGAGAGGTCAGAGTGGGAGTGGGGTGGAATATTAAAATGACAAGAAACCGGAAGCTCAGAGTTACGCTTGCAGACTGAATGGAGGTGTTCCACAAAGCGGTCACCCGATCTGCGTTTGATCTCCCCAATGTAGAGGAGACCGCATCGTGAATAGCGAATCCAGTATATCAAATTGAAAGAAGTACAAATAAATTGTTGTTTCACCTGGAAGGAGTGTTTGGGGCCCTGGACGTTGGAAAGGCAGGAGATAAAAGGG
This sequence comes from Squalus acanthias, assembly GCA_030390025.1. NCBI lineage: Eukaryota > Metazoa > Chordata > Chondrichthyes > Squaliformes > Squalidae > Squalus > Squalus acanthias. Next base: position 161,732,163 of record CM059428.1, on the reverse strand, counting down.
CAGGTGTTGCATCTCCTGCGGTTGCACGGGGGAAGGGGAAGGGGTGTTGGGCGTGATGGAGGAGTGGACCAGGAAGTCACAGAGGGAGCGGTACCTTCAGAATGCTGAAAGGGGAGGGCAGGAGTAGATGTGCTTGGTGGTGGGATCACACTGGATGTGGCGGAAATGGCGGAGAATGATACTTAAGAACATAAGAAATAGGAGCAGGAATAGGCCATTCGGCCCTTTGAGCCTGCTCCGCCATTCAATGAGATCATGGCTGATCTTCTGCCTCAACTCCAATCACCGGCCCTATCGCCATATCCCTTGATGCCCCTACTAGTCAGAAATCTATCGACTTCTGTTTTGAATATACCCAATGCCTGAGCCTCCACAGCCCTCTGGGGTAGAGAATTCCAAAGATTCACCACCCTCTGTGTGAAGAAATTTCTTCTCATCTCAGTCCTGAATGGCCTACCCTTTATCCTGAGGCCGTGACCCCTGGTTCTAGACTCCCCAGCCAAGGGAAACATTCTCCCAGCATCCACCCTATCAAGCCCTGTAATAATTTTGTATGCTTCAATGAGATCCCCTCTCATTCTTCTGCATTCAGGAGAATACAGGCCTAGTTTACTCAATCTCTTCTCATACGACAGTCCCGCCATCCCAGGAATCAATCTCGTGAACCTTCGTTGCACTCCCTCTAATGGCAAGTATATCCTTCCTTAGGTAAGGAGACCAAAATTGTACACAGTACTCCAGGTGTGGTCTCACCAAGGCCCTATATAATTGGAGTAAGACTTCTTAATCCTGTACTCAAATCCTCTTGTAATGAAGGCCAGCATACCATTTGCCTTCCTAATGGCTTGCTGCACCTGCACATTCACTTACAGTGACTCATGTACAAGGACACCCAGGTCCCTTTGAGCATCTGCATTCCCCAATCTTTCACCATTTAGGAAATACTCTGCCTTTCTGTTTTTTCTACCAAAGTGGATAACTTCACATTTATCCACATTATATTCCATCTGCCATGTTCTCGCCCACTCACTGAACCTGTCGAGATCCCCTTGAAGCCTCTTCACATCCTCTTCACAACTGACACTGCCACCTAGCTTTGTTTCATCAGCAAATTTGGAAATGTTACATTTAATCCCATCATCCAAATCATTGATATAGATTGTGAATAGCTGGGGCCCAAGCACCGATCCTTGCAGTACCCCACTATTCACAGCCTGCCATCCTGAAAAAGACTCGTTTATCCCTACTCTTTGTTTTCTGTCTGTTAACCAATTCTCAGTCCATGCTAGTATATTAACCTCCAATTCACGTTGAATGTGAAGGCTGGTGGTGTGAAAGGTGAGGACAGGGAGGGAGGGGAAGGGGTGAGAGCAGAAGTGCAGGAAATGGGACGGACACGGTCAAGGGCCCTGTCAACCATGGTGGAGGGGAATCCTCAGTTGAGGAAAAAGGAAGACATATTGGAAACACTGGTATGGAAGGTGGCATCGTCAGAACAGATGTGCTAGAGATGGAGAAACTGGGAGAATGGAATAGAGTCCTTACATGAAGCGGGGTGGGAGGAAGTGTAGTCAAGGTAGCTGGGGAAGTCAGTAGGCTTATAGAGGATATTAGTTGACAGCCTATGCCCAGAAATGGAGATAGAGAAGTCGAGGAAGGGAAGCATCTGAGATGGACCATGTGAAGTCGAGGCAGGGGTGGAAATTGGAAGGAAAGTGAATGAAATTTTCCAGTTCGGGGCAAGAGCAGGAAATGGCACCGATACAGTCATCAATGTACTGGAAAAAGAGGTGAGGGAGGGGACCTGTGTAGGACTGGAACAAAGAATGTTCCACATATCCCACGAAAAGGCAGGCATAGCTAGAACCCACATGGGTTCCCACAGCAACATCTTTTATTTGGAGTAAGTAAGTGGAGTCAAAGGAGAAGTTGTTCATTGTAAGAACAAGTTCAGCCAGGCGGAGGAGGGTGGTGCTGGATGGGGACTGGTTGGGCCTCCGTTTAAGGAAGAAGCGGAGTGCCCTCAGGCCATCCTGGTGGGGGATGGAGGTGTAGAGAAATTGGATGTCCATAGTGAAAAGGAGACGGTTGGGGCCAGGAAACTGGAAACGGTTAAAGTGGCGGAGGGCGTCGGAAGAGTCGCGAATGTAGATGGGAAGAGACTGGACAAAGGGAGAAAAAATAGAGTTGAGATTGGAAGAGATAAGTTCCGTGGGGCAAGAACAGGCTGAAACGATGGGTCTACCAGGGCAGTCCTGTTTGTGGATCTTGGGAAGCAGGTAGAAGCGGGGTTGGGGGATTTTGAGGTTGAAGACCGTGGGGGCAAGATCTCCAAAGGAGATAAGATCTCCAGAGGAGATGAGGTCAGTGATAGTCTGGGAAACGATGGCTTGATGTTCGGTGATGGGGTCATGGACCAGGGGGAGGTAGGAGACGGTGTTAGAGAGTTGGCGTTCAGCCTCTGCAAAGTAGAGGTCTGTTCGCCAAACAACAACAGCACCACCCTTGTCATCAGGTTTAATGACAATGTTAGGGTTGGTCCTGAGAGAACGATTGCTGCAAGTTCAGATGGTTGTAGGTTAGAGTGATTGCGGGGAATAGAGAAATTGAGATGGCCAATGTCATGCCGAGAGTTGCCAATGAAAAGATCTAGAGAGGGTAAGAGGCCAGAGGGAGCAGTCCAGGTGGAATGAGAATTCTGGTAGGAACTCAGAGAATTCACGGCTGAAACATATAAACATGTAATTCCTGTATGAAAAAGGTTAGTGCTGACTAATTTCAGGATCATCAGCCTTTAAATTGGGTTCATCCCATTAGCGAGGAGTAATAGGAAATCAATGTATTTCACTAGAAGACTTCATTCTGTTCACTGATGTATTTCATGTAAAATAAACCAGATTGTTGGCTTACAAGTGTGCTTTGTGTATAAGAACATAAGAAGAACATAAGAAATAAGAGCCGGAGTCGGCCATTCGGCCCCTCGAGCCTGCTCCGCCATTCAATAAGATCATGGCTGATCATCGACCTCAACTCCACTTTCCCGCCCGATCTCCATATCCCTTGATTCCCCTAGAGTCCAAAAATCTATCTATCTCAGCCTTGAATATACTCAAAGACTCAGCATTCACAGCCCTCTGGGGCAGAGAATTCCAAAGATTCACAACCCTCTGAGTGAAGAAATGCCTCCTCATCTCAGTCTTAAATGGCCGACCACTTATCCTGAGACTATGCCCCCTAGTTCTAGACACTCCAGCCAGGGGAAAAACCTCTCAGCATCTACCCTGTCAATCCCCTTCAGAATCGTGTATGTTTCAATGAGATCACCTCTCATTCTTCTAAACTCCAGAGCATATAGACCCATTCTACTCAATCTTTCATCATAGGACAGCCCTCTCATCCCAGGGATCAATCTAGTGAACCTTTGTTGCACCGCCTCTAAGGCAAGTATATCCTTCCTTAGATAAGGAGACCGAAACTAGGGTATCTAGGGTGCTTACTGCCACAGACAGAACTCTTCACAGTTGCAGGCTCAGCCTCACCCAGTCAGTCTCTGACCCTTGCAGTCATGACTGTGGGTGGAAGAGGAATGTTGAAGTGTTAGTGTCCTGAGAGAGAGCCTCACCTTCCATGGCCACATTGTCCTGACCCTACTTGGAACCTCCATGTCACTGTATCCTCCGATCTGCTGGTGCACAGACCTGAAAGTTTCAATGACATCGCAGATGGCCATGGAATTGCGGCCCTGCGGGTTCTGTGAGTCAGCAAATAGGAGAAATGCATGTGGTGCAACGTGTGAGACCACAGTATTCAGGCCCATTGCTACAGCCCTCGTCTCACATGTCACTTAACTAGAAATCGGGCAGCAGGTTAGTCTCCAGATTGTTGCAGACGGAAGGCCTGCCTTACGGGAGTAACCACTGACGCTGAACCTGAAAGAATGGCCCAGATATTCCGATCACAGGCCTTCCGCGGGCGGAGGCCTGCGATCTGGAAAAATCTGCGCCCTGACCTGAGGGCTCCCCGGGAGGCGCACAGTTCCGTTGCTGGGCCTCTCCAAACTGCCGGTGCACAGGGCCCACGTATCCCAGAGGCGCAGGTAGCTCGCAGCGTCCCTGGGATCACATGGGCCATGGGGAGCCAATCAGAGAAGGGAATCTCCCTTCATACATTTGATAGGAAGACCTGTCAAATATATGAATGGAGATCAGCCCCAAAACATAGTAAAACTTTAAATCAATTAAAAAAAAAATAACATTTTTAAAATGACTTGAAAGTACAATAAACTAAGGGGTAGAAATTAGGTCGCGCCCCATTTGGGGCGCAAATATCGTCCGGACGCAAATATTAGCGCCTGGCGCTAATTATCGGCACTGACAGGAAACTTCACTTTTACCGCCCCGGGAGGTGAGTGGAGCGCTAAAGCAGGCGCTGCACACCTGTCTTAAGGCGCAAAGGCCAAGGAGTGAGGCGCTAACTCAGCGCGCAAGCGCAGCGCAGCTGCTGCCAGTTAGCGAGGGAACACAGACACACTGGCGCCGGACACTTCTTAAAGCGGGGGGGGGGCCACTTGCTCCCCAGCCACACCCTGCTCATTGCAGCCTTGAATCTCAGCCTGGAGAGACCTGTGAATCCATTTTGCTGCCAAGCATGGAGAGGGTGAGAGAACGCGCTCATCGCTTCACCGAGCGGGCCTTGGATGCTCTGGTTGACGCAGTGGAGCGCAGACGATGTATGCTGTTCCCTGAGAGTGGCAGGAGGCCTTTGCCACACGAGTTCAGAAGAGTGTGGAGGGAGGTGGCTCAGAGCGTCTCCTCCAGGAGCATGGTGCCCAGGACCCATACTCAATGCCGCAAAAAGTTCAACGACCTCACTCGGGTCGTCAGGGTGAGTGGCTTTTTCTCAATACCTCTCCATCCCTCCATCTCAACCTCACTCTATGGCCAGAGGGTCTTAAAACCCCAATGCACAACACTCATCCAACACCTATGGCCCTTTCATCAAACACACACACACATTCCACACTTTGCATACAGTAAGGGCTATTCACCTATGGGAGGCACATCAGGCAAGACCATGGCTGTATATTGTAAGGGCTATTCACCTATGGGAGGCACATCAGGCAAGACCATGGCTGTATATTGTAAGGGCTATTCACCTATGGGAGGCACATCAGGCAAGACCATGGCTGTATATTTACTCAGATGCTGTCCTTTTTCTTGCAGGCTAAGCTGGCTCATAATAGGAGACAGCAGCAACGGACAGGTGGAGGGCGGCTTCAGCTGCAACCCCTCAGCGATCTGGAGGAGCGCGTCCATAGGATTGTGGCAAGCCGGGTGATCGGTCCCGTCGCCACTGGAGACGCCGACCCCGTTGTGGACAGCAATGGTAAGGTCATCACCTTTTTGTCCTCTGTCCTTCCACTTGTCCCTCACAACACCAGCCTTTGACACTTTCAATCCAACTTGCTAACTCGCTGCACTTATTCCTCCCTTACTGCCACCCTGTCCTCACGCTAAAGCCACTCTTGTACCTCCCTGCTTTCAGATGGTGATTCACCAGCTGAGGAGACGGGCCCTGAAGCTGCCACTGGGAGTGATGCTGCAGCTGAGGAGGAAGAGGAAGCCAGAGCATCAGTGCCACCCTCTCCCGAGGAAGCCCATGCCCACACTGGGAACACGCCTTCCCCGGAGGGGAGCAGGGGGGAAGGGGCTGATGATGGTGAAGCTCCAGGACCCAGCGGGCTGCAGCAACGCCATGGGGGGGGGTAGGGAAGAACGGGGGCCTTCTCCCCAGAGGGAGAGTATGCCAGACACTCCTACTGCAATGGACGCAGAGGAGGAGCAGCTGATTGCAGAAATGAACACCCAGGCGGTGGGCATGCACACTGAGCTCATGGGTGCAGTGGGAAGGGTGCCCGAATGCATTGAGTCACTGGCAAGGAGTGTGGAGCACTTCGCTGTAGCACAGGCGGATGCCACACTAACGCTTAGTGCTGCAATTCAGTCACTGGCTGCCGTGATCCCACCTCTGACTGCTCTCATACAGACTCAGATGGAGGCCACGCGAGCACAGACTGCTGCCAACCTCGATGGTTCGTGCATATGTCCCCGGGGCTGTCACCGCGCCGCAGCAGGCCAGCAATCTGTTCTCCGGCAGATTGCTCCGGATGCTGAAATGCTGCCCCGTGGGAGTGCCAGTGTGTCGGGCGAGCAGGGAGTTGCTGGCCTCTCTCACGATGACAGCATTCCTGCTGCCAACACTGTCACTTCTCCACTGCACTTGCCACCGCCTGTAGGACTGACTGCTGCCGCCCATGCAGAGTTGGTGCAGTCTGCAGCCGGGCCCTCCAGGCCCAGAAGTGGTCGAGGCCGTCCTTCAGGGGCATCTACAGTGTCAGGGTCTGACGAGCAGCAGCCTTCCACCAGCCTTGCTGCAGCCACTGAGGTCCCATTACGGAGGAGCAGTAGGGTTAGAAGGGGAGAAGTGCGCAAGGGAAGGAGATCACCCTCGAAGGGCAAAAAGTAGGAGGTGTGCCAAAATGCTGGTCATTTTTTTATTAAAGGCCGAGGTTCATGGTCCAACTTTTGTTTAGTGTTTTGGACATTATCTCCAGGTTGTGAGAACCAGTTATGTTATTGACTGTTTTTTTGTGTTTATTTCTATGAGTTTGTCATGAGGAATTGACACACACAGAGTTTGTAAAATAAATAAGTTTCTGTATTCAAAATATACATGGCTGGTGGTTGGAATTATTGGTGCCTTGGCCGGCTTAGGGGTTGCGTGCTGGGTTGATTAGTGTTTGTAGCAATGGCAGGGGCCCTAGAAGCGGCTTGCTATTAGTCGTTGACGGACGGCCCTTGCAGTTTGACCATTGTGGGCCGCCCTCCTGCCTTGGTGCTGCTGATGATCATCGTCCTCGTCCTCTTCCTCCTCTTCCTCCTCCTCCTCTGGTGGTGCTACAAGGCCTGGTGGCATTGGCTGGGTCCTGAGGATTGCCATGTTGTGCAACATGCAGCACACGACTACGAAGTTTGAAACTTGCTCAGGCGAGTACTGCAGGGCTCCTCCGGAATGGTCCAGACAGCGGAACCGTTGTTTCAGCACGCCGATTGTGCGCTCAATAATGTTCCTGGTTGCTTGATGCCTTTCATTGTACCGCAGCTCAGCAGGGGTGTTTGGCGTACGGAGCGGTGTCATCAGCCAGGTGCTCAATGCGTACCCCTTGTCCCCCAGAAGCCAACCAACTGGCTGATGCGGTGCCTCGAAAACTTCTGCCACAGTAGTCTGGCGCAGGATGAAAGCATCGTGGCAGCTGCCCGGATAGTGGGCATTGACAGCGAGTATCAGCTGTCTGTGGTCACAGACCAACTGCACATTCAAGGAATGGAACCCCTTTCTGTTCCTGAATTCCTCTGCATTCTCTCGCGGAGCACGCAAAGCCACATGCGTGCAGTCAATGGCGCCCTGCACCATGGGGAAGCCCGCTACCCTCGCAAAGCCCAGAGCACGGTCACGCTGCTTGTCTGGGGTCATAGGGAAAGAGATGAAGTCTCGTCTCCTTCTGAAGAGGGCATTGGTGACCTGCCAGATGCAGCGATGCACCGCAAACTGGGAGATATTGGCGAGGTCCCCAACAGCAGCTTGGAATGAGCCAGTGGCGTAGAAGTTCAAAGCCACTGTGACCTTCACTGCCACCGACAGAGACGTCCTGGACCTCAGCTGAGGCTGCAGATCTGGCTGCAGCAGGTGGCAGAGCTCAGTGACCACCTCCTTGCTGAATCGCAGCCTTCGCAAACACAGCTCCTCGGACATATGGATGTAGGAGAGCTGTTCACGATATATCCTGGGAGGGTAAGCTCTCCTGTACATGCGCCTGATGGCCCTCCTCCGTCTGGCCATCATTGCCACTCTCTGTCTGCGTCTCGGTATCCTCCGATTCAGCTGGAGCAGGACGACGCCCCCAATCATTGCAGCCCCCATATTCTCTTTGCCAGAAAAGTAATGAGGTACAGCAACTAAAGTAGCAACAAAGTTAGGATGAATAGGCAAAACTACCTCACAAAGCGTTGAGTCAATGTAGAAGTCTCTCTCTCTCTCTCTCTCCGAATCTCTCTCTCTCTCTCAGAACGAGTGGTGCATAAATGTCGACCACAGAAAAAGACAGGAAGAGGCCCCCTTTAAATAGCGCCCCCCCCAGCCCCACAGCGATTGATAGCGTTCCAGTCTTCCGGTCGTTGGAAGCGCCAGGCGGTAAGGCAGGGGGCGCCACTCAATTTCCGCTCCGGGGCGCCCCAAGGGCGTTGCACCATGGAATGACGTCACAATCTGCGCGCGCAGGTGGTCGCAGCGGTAAGTTTTAGCGCCGCCGCACAATCTCAAGTTAAGTTCTCGAGCGGCGCAAACATCGCTGCGCCCGGGCGTTAGCGGCTTAACGCCCCATTAGCGCCCTCTTAAGGCACTAACGGGAGACGCAACCAAGTGAATTTTTACCCCTAACTATTTTAAACAAAACTTTACATTTTTGTAAAAAATAATTAAAGTTTTTTAACGGGGCTAAAAATAAACTTACCTTTTTTAAAGTACTTTTAAATGATAAATCAGTGGAAAATATTTTTTTT